>CM054057.1:143890137-144625917 GCA_028641055.1 Alopecurus myosuroides
ACTAAAACCTCTCCTTACCTATTCCATCCTTAAGTCGTAGAACATCCTTTCTACTATTTTACTAGCTTGTTATTTACTTTTAGTGTTATTCACCTCTTTATTTCTATAGAAACAACCACAGATTTTTGCAGGTCTAACTGAGTTAAACTCTTTGAGTTAATTCACATAAGTCTAACACCTTATGTGCGACATAGAAAAACTTTTAAAAAAACCTTTTGCCAGATCAGCTCTTCGTGGGAACGATATAAATCGGGGGATCATCTTCCACAAAATTCTGTAATAACAAACATGTGCACTTGAAGGTGTCAACCATTTTCTAGCGCCACTGCGGAGAGCTAAGGGCCGAGGGTTTTGTCTTTTGACATTTTGCAGGTTTGTCTTACTTAGATGTTTTCTGTTTAAGACACGGCATCAACAAGATCAGGTAGAAACTATCTACCATATTACCCATTGATGTTTCCTAGGAAGTTAATCCCTGAACTTATTGATATTATTAAGAGATCTCTAAATATCGATATAACTATGTTATTCGACAACATGACTATTTCACCTAAGAAAGAAAAAAACTCTGATGCAGTTCAATGCTCCATCTTATTATTTTATTAAGAATCCTATCATCAATCCGGACTCTGGATATGCTTATTTTGACATAGACCTTGGTATTATTATCCATGATATGCACACTACTTTTTAAGGAAAAGATAATGAACACCATCAACGCCATTTAAGAGAACCGAAAGATTACTATGAAGTTTGCAAACCAAAGGTATTGTCCAAGGAGTTCATCTTATTAAAATTATTTATTTATTCTTTAAAAAGAAGGGGTAAAGATTGGTTCAAAACACTCCCTAACAAGTCTATCATAGACTAGAAAGTCCTTATTAAAAAAATTATACGTAAATTTTCCCCACACTAAAAAAATATTAATATAGTCAAAGAAGTTATGAGATTTACTCAGGGTAAGGCCGAAGGATTAGCCCAGAGAGCCAAGAGATATTTTGGCCTCATAAAGAAAACTCTACCTCAAGGAATTAGTCATGCAACTATATATCATTTTTTTAATACGGATTAAATGCAAAAAAACAAGAGATTTACTTGATTGTAATGCATGTGTTGCTTTATGGGACTAACGAAAAAACAACTTGATGATTGTACAAGTGAAGAAACTATCCCTATTAATTTCTTGGAAGAAACCGTTGAAGATAAAGGTAAATACTGACTCAACGATGAATTGAAGAAACAATTTGTTGAAACTATGAAGGTAAACGGAATTCCTACAAAGGAACTTGAAGGTAATATAATAGATACTTTTAAAATTTGTGAGAGAGAAGATGAACATTTCAAAGAAAAAGATGCGATCTACAAAGCTTTTTATTCTTTCTGATATCAACAATGCAGAACTAATGGGGAACTTATGAACCATGTAAAACATCAGCACAAACTAATATTTGAAATTGGAGAAGAATTAGAGGACGTAAGTCACACATCTAAGCAACTTGATAAGCATGCACACATGATTAGTACCGGAGACAAAATGGACACGTTGGTTGCATCTTATTCAAAGGTCGGTAAGGACAACCTTGTTAGTTGTACCCATAGTTGTCAGAATTATGATTCTACTATACGATTCTACGACTTTACGACCAAAATTGACTGAAACGATTCACCGATTCTGCTAGGTAGAATCTAAGATTTTAGGATTCTGAAAGTTGTGATTCTAGTATTTGTGATTCTACCATAATGGTTCCAATCCGATTCAGAATCACGTTTCTGACAACTTGTACCACACGTTTTTGTTTGGTAGTTCCCTTTGTTTACGGTCAAATCTATGTATTTGGACTATACGATTGATTATTTTCATTTTTTATGCAAATATTTTTGGACAATCAAGATTTTCAAGTTGTGTATTTAGCTTACTAGAAATAATATGGCAAATGAGCTCGGTGGGAAATAAGAAAGGCTACTTTTATGATAAGAAAAAAAATATGCGCCAAAGTTTTATTTCTTGACCTTTCGCTAGGTTTATTTGACGTATTGTTCACATGACGTTTAATATATCTACTGCAGCTAATATAACGAATTTCTTGGGAGTTGGCTGATTGAAATTGATAAAAGGAATAAATTTTAAATATTGGTTGGTTTTGTGCTATATTATGAACTATATATATAGCATACGTGCAATCTACAATATCTAAATGTGAGCAACCCACTAAGTTACTTCTCTCAACATGCAGCCATGCCACCTCATTAGTCTTCCACATCATCTTTTTGAGCCACATCACGGGTTGTTTTTTCTAAAATCTCCTAAAGCCACACATCATCAAGCCACTGAATTTCACAGCGTTTACAGAGCCAGGTTGGCGATTCTATTTTGCATGTTGTGATCGTCATCATTGCATTAAAATGCAGTTTACTAACATTCAAAGTCCACTATAACCACATTATCTGATTGGCTCCCACGTTGCACATCTATTCACGTTGATGCATGTGGCCGGCTTTCTCATCACAGCCGCAACATGAAATTGGTACTTCCGTTACTGCTCCACTTCGTCAATGCATGCCACCTCCACAGTTCCCTCCCATAAATGCTCTTGAAACTGAAGAAGAAAACTAGCAGACGTGCAGGTATTCGGGCAGTCATCACTAGTGGAAACAGGGCCTTTTGTCCCGGGTCGTAAGGGCCAGTTGTCCCGGTTGTGCAACCGGGATGGGCTGGCCGGGACAAATGGCCCGTCCCATTGGTCCCGGTTGTGCCAGGACCCGGGATGGTAAGGATAGGCCACGTGGCGAACCTGGGCCAGGGAGTTCGTCCCGGTTCGTTCAAGGGACCGGGATTGATACTTTTTTGACAAAAAAATATATATAATCGTTCAGTTTCCGCGTCCAGGCCCACGTCTTTTGGGCTCCTGTCTCCCAATCCCGAGCCGGCCTCCCCTTCCCCAACCGCGTCCAGGCCCACGTCTTTTATTAAGCCCACTGGTCACATTTTTTGTCAAAAGGGCCTACTGGCCCGCGTCTTTTATTATGGTCAGTCAACGGTTCGAAGGGCCCACTGGCCAGCGTGGTCAGTCAATGGTTCGAAGGGGCCACTGGCCAGCGGCCGTTGGCTGGCTCGCCTGGTCCCTTAAATTAAGACTACAGGACGGTCAAAGGGCCAGTGTCGCCTCGTCTTCCCGCCCCGCCTCGGCTTCCCGCGCCCCCACTTCCCCACGCGCGCGTGCCACGGCTGCAACCGCCACCACGCCTCGGCTCCCGCCCGCATTCATGGGCGCCTGCAACCGCCGCCACGTCCAGGCCGTCGGTTGGCATGCCAGCCCACCCCGGGTCCTTTTTAAAGGCCCCCCGCCGCCCGTACAACCCATCCACCCCGGCCGCGCCCAAGGCAGACCAACCATAGCCACCATGTCCCGCTGGTTCGGCAGCGGCTCCGGCAGCGGCTCCGGCAAGCGCCCCAGGAACGAAGGCTCCTCGAGCGGCGCCGGCCGCGTCCCACCACCGTCGGCGGAGGCCTTCGGCTACGGCCCTGGAGGTGTCCGCCTCGGCGGGACGCCGCGCGTCCCCGCGCCACCTCCGGCTGCACGCCCGCCGCCCAGCGCCGCGCCCAAGGGCAAGAGGTTCCGCCGGTACGTCCGGGTGGACGAGGCCGAGTGGCACTGGAACAAGGCCACACCGGTGTTCTATGCTGACGTCCACCTCCCGGACGGCTGGCACCTGAACCCCCAGCGGATCCCTGTGCCGCCGGTCCCGACCGGCCAGGCGCTGGTCGAGGAGATCGACCGTCGGCGCGAGCTCCTGCCGGACACCGTCCGCAGGGAGCGCGCGTACGCGCGCAGCTCCCCCTACTGGGGCGCCTGGCTCGAGCAGGAGCACGAGCAGCGCCGGCGCTCCTACATCCCCGCCCCCCACGAGGTGGACGTCGAGGACTACCCGCCGCCACCGCCCGGCCGGGAGAGGGAGCTGTGGCTCCTCGAGGACATCCCGGAGGACTTCTCCGGGGAGGAGGACCCCGTGCTCCGGGCCGCCATGGAGGATGCCTGCGAGGCCTCCCGCCGCTCACTCGTCGAGGACGAAATCAGCCGCCGCCGCCGCCGCCCCCCGAGCCTACCCCCTGGTGGCACGCGCTCTACGCCGAGTATGAGGCGTCCGAGGACCAGCCGCCGCCGCAGCCGCTCCCCCCCGGGCTGGAGTACGGCATGTCCTGGGCCTGGACCGGCGGCGTTTGGGCGCCGGGGTCGCCGGAGAAGGAGGAGCTGCCCCCTCCGCCGCCGCCGCCGCAGGAGGTGCTGCCCCCGCCACCGCCGCTGCCCCCGCCACCGCCGTACGCGCCTCCGATGCCCCCGATGCCTGCACCCCCGGCCCAGCCGCCTGCCCACCTGTGGCAGCCGCCCCCTTACCAAGAAATCTCCTCCGACGAGGAGGCCGAGTAGATCGGCCGGTCGCCTGTGGCCGCGCCGCCGCCCCCTATTCTATGTAAGCAAGGCCCCTAGCTACCCCCCAAGAAAACGGCCGGCCGCCTGTGGCCGCGCCGCCCCCTATCTATGTAAGCAAGGCCCCTGGCCTTTTTTTAATATAAGTTGTATGCCCCCCTAGTCTACCGTGTCCCTAGCCCATACCCGCCGGCGGTCCGCCGGCGGGATCTGTCTACTCGTTCCCGCCGCCGGCAGGGCTTCGCCCAGCCATGTCCACTCGTACCTGTCCCTGGGGTTTTCGTTCGGCCTGGAGAGAGGGCCGCGATTTTTATACACCTGGGCCTCTAGTCCCGGCCCGTGCAACCAACCGGGACTAGAGCCCCTTTGGTCCCGGTTTGTACCACGGCCCGGGACCAAAAACAAATTTCGAATTTCGGTGGCACCCCTGCGCGCCCAAAATTTTTTAGCGCCAAAATTTGAAAAGGGTTAAGTTTGCACATTAACAACTTCTATATACTTTCAAATTTGACAAAAATTCCAACATGAAAAATGCTAGAATTTGCAAAACTAATTTAAATCCATTTTTCGTTTAACTAAATAAGTATTCTAACTATTGAAACTATTAATTATTTTTTCATTTGTATATAATTTGAATATAAAAATGTTACAATTTTTGATTTCTCTCGTGATCTTCCTAATTCAAAGCGAGTTGTACCTTATTGACACGGTGAATTTGAGATCTTCGTCTACAACAGAAAAACCATAGTTTTCCTTCGAAGTTTTACTCTGCGCATCCACACGTATTTTCCCTTTATCCCGACCCCCGCTTGAAAACATAGTAACTTCCGTGTACGCTATCATTACTGAGAGACTTCACGTCGGCAATCTCAATTAAAGTGCCAGTTTGTGTCTGATCCCACCAACCCCTCAAAATCCTCCTATTAACTTCACCTATCTCAACTGAAATCACTGTCTTCATGTGGATGCCAAGCCTGTGCAAAGCTATCTCTCCTCCTCCAATACCGGAGAATAAGGACACCACATTAACACCATTGGGAAACATGTTCTTCAACACCGACAAGTGGCAACCCACAGTATCAATTTGGAATGAATTGCCTTCCGTGTACGCTATCATTAGTGAGAGACTTCACGTCGGCAATCTCAATTAAAGTGCCAGTTTGTGTCTGATCCCACCAACCCCTCAAAATCCTCCTATTAACTTCACCTATCTCAACTGAAATCACTGTCTTCATGTGGATGCCAAGCCTGTGCAAAGCTATCTCTCCTCCTCCAATACCGGAGAATAAGGACACCACATTAACACCATTGGGAAACATGTTCTTCAACACCGACAAGTGGCAACCCACAGTATCAATTTGGAATGAATTGCCTTCCGTGTACGCTATCATTAGTGAGAGACTTCACGTCGGCAATCTCAATTAAAGTGCCAGTTTGTGTCTGATCCCACCAACCCCTCAAAATCCTCCTATTAACTTCACCTATCTCAACTGAAATCACTGTCTTCATGTGGATGCCAAGCCTGTGCAAAGCTATCTCTCCTCCTCCAATACCGGAGAATAAGGACACCACATTAACACCATTGGGAAACATGTTCTTCAACACCGACAAGTGGCAACCCACAGTATCAATTTGGAATGAATTGCCTTCCGTGTACGCTATCATTAGTGAGAGACTTCACGTCGGCAATCTCAATTAAAGTGCCAGTTTGTGTCTGATCCCACCAACCCCTCAAAATCCTCCAATTAACTTCACCTATCTCAACCTCAAATCACTGTCTTCATGTGGATGCCAAGCCTGTGCAAAGCTATCTCTCCTCCTCCAATACCGGAGAATAAGGACACCACATTAACACCATTGGGAAACATGTTCTTCAACACCGACAAGTGGCAACCCACAGTATCAATTTGGAATGAATTGCCTTCCGTGTACGCTATCATTAGTGAGAGACTTCACGTCGGCAATCTCAATTAAAGTGCCAGTTTGTGTCTGATCCCACCAACCCCTCAAAATCCTCCTATTAACTTCACCTATCTCAACTCAAATCACTGTCTTCATGTGGATGCCAAGCCTGTGCAAAGCTATCTCTCCTCCTCCAATACCGAAGAATAAGGACACCACATTAACACCATTGGGAAACATGTTCTTCAACACCGACAAGTGGCAACCCACAGTATCAATTTGGAATGAATTGCCAAGAGATTTCTACCTCTCTCTCTTCGCGACTCCCCTTGTGTGGTTTCTTGGGAGACCGAGTAAAAATTCCATCTCATCTGGCTCTAGAGGGGCAACCTTGTTATTCTCAATTGGCAAATTATGGATGTAGCCTCTTTCTTGAGAAGCTGCACAGAAGTGCTTAGAATCCACAAACTCCGGCTCTATGTCATACAAATTTCTGGAAATTTCCACCCATACACTTTTTGGAGCTAGGGCCTCATTTTCATAGTAGAAGTAGGGTGGCTTGTTCATCCTCTAGAGTCGATGTCATGTGGAATAATAATGAAGTCAGACTGGTCATAGTTGTCAAGCACTCAATGCTTGCCAGCTTTTGACCGATCAATACAAATTATTGGTCAAACTTGCACCTACTCCATTCATAATCACATAATATGTATAAATATCATTTTGGCTAACAAAATCTCGTTCATACTACGTTATAAGAACTATGATCATGTATTCCACGTTTATTATTACACATCACCAACAACATCCCTATCTAGTCTTCTGAATTTTCTTCGTGTCCCTTGCTTATGATCGCTTCGGCCGTAACCATGGAGCATCTTCATTATTTAACGGGATGGTGGGGTCAGCTTTCACTGTGAAGGGTGGAATTTCAACAAACTTATTATAATCTTCTGACATGTCTGTCGTGTCCTCGATTCCCACGATGTTTCTTTTCCCTGAGAGAACTATGTGACGCTTCGGCTCATCGTATGATGAAATTGTTCCCTTATTTTTTCTTTTCTTCGGTCTGGAAGACATGTCCTTCACATAGAAGACCTAAGCCACATCATTGGCTAGAACGAATGGTTCGTCATTGTAACCAATACAGTTGAGATCCACTGTTGTCATTCCATAAAGCGGGTCTACCTTTACCCCTTCTCCATTCAGGTTGACCCATTTGCACTTGAACAAAGGGACCTTAAAAGAAGGTCCATAGTCAAGTTCCCATATCTCCTCTATGTAACCATAGTATGTGTCAGTTTTTCCATTCTCGTTTGTTGTATCAAAGCGGACACCACTGTTTTGGTTGGTGCTCTTCTTATCTTGGGAGCTCGTGTAAAATGTATTCCCATTTATCTCGTACCCTTGAAAACTCCCAATAGTCGAAGATGGTGACCCTGCCAACATGTATAGCTGATCTTCAACAGTGGTGTCATTTATAAGACGTGTTTGCAACCAACTTCCGAAAGTCTCCATGTGTTCGCGTTTAATCCATGAGTCATCCTTCCCCGGGTTTGCAGACCGTACAATATTCTTGTGTTCCTCGACATACGTAGCCATGAACATAGAATTTTGTAGAACTGTGTAGTGTGCTTTGGTCAAAGAATGCCCGTCCCTAGGTATCATTGTTTTCTTTCCCAGCATTCCTTTTCCCCTCAGTCTCCCCTCATGCCGCGATTCAGGAACACCAATTGTCTTAAGGTCAGGAATAAAGTCAACACAGAACCCAATGACCTCCTCTGTTCCATAGCCCTTCGAGATGCTTCCTTCTGGCCTAGCACGGTTATGAACATATTTCTTCAAGACTCCCATGAACCTCTCAAAGGGGAACATATTGTGTAGAAATACCGGACCGAGAATATGAATCTCTTCACATAGGTGAACTAGGAGATGAGTCATAATGTTGAAGAAGGATGGTGGGAACACCAACTCAAAACTAACAAGACACTGGACCACATCCCTCTGTAATCTTGTCAGAATTTCTGGATCGATTACCTTCTGAGATATTGCGTTCATGAATGCACATAGCTTCACAATGGGTACTCGAACATTTTCCGGTAGAAGCCCCCTCAATGCAATCGGAAGCAATTGCGTCATAATCACGTGGCAGTCATGAGACTTCAGGTTTCGGAATTTTTTTCTCTGCCATGTTTATTATCCCCTTTATATTCGACGAGAAGCCAGACGGAACCTTGATACTGTAAAGGACTTCAAAGAATATTTCCTTCTCTGCTTTAGTAAGAGCGTAGCTGCTTAAGGAATGGCGCCCTGTATCTATGTGCTTGTTGCTTGGGTCTTTCATACGTTGCTGGTCCTCCCGTGCTTCAGGCGTATCTTTTGACTTCCCATACACGCCCAGGAAGCATAGCAGATTGACACATAGATTCTTTGTCACGTGCATCACGTCGATCGAAGACCGGACATCTAAAACTTTCCAATAGGGTAGCTCCCAAAATATAGATTTCTTCTTCCACATGGGTGCCCGCTTATCAGGGCCGTACGGAACTGGTTGGCTGCCAGCAGCCTTACCAAAGATTACTTCTAGGTCCTTGACCATATCGAATATATCATTACCACTACGGAGCTCAGGCTTCTTTCGGTTATCTGCCTCACCTCTGAAATGCTTCCCTCCTTTTTTCCTTAAGGGATGCTTGATCGGAAGAAATCTACGATGCCCCAGGTATACAACCTTTTTACATTTATCCAAAAAAACACTGTCAGTCTTATCTAAACAGTGTGTGCATGCATTGTATCCCTTGTTTGTATGACCGGAAATGTTACTAAGAGCTGGCCAATCATTGATGGTCACGAAAAGCAACGCCCGTAGGTCAAATGGCATTTGTTCGTTCTCATCCCACACACGTACACCTGGTTTGCCCCACAGTTCTAAGAGTTCTTCCACTAATGGCCTTAGATACACATCAATGTCGTTGCCAGGTTGCCTCGGGCCTTGGATGAGAACTGGCATCATAATGAACTTGCGCTTCATGCACAACCAAGGAGGAAGGTTGTACATACATAGAGTTACAGGCCAAGTGCTATGACTGGAGCTCTGCTCCCCAAAAGGATTAAAGCCATCTGTACTTAGACCAAACCATAAGTTTCTCGCCTCTCCTGCAAAGTCTGGAAAGTCTCTCTCGATCTTTCTCCACTGCGATCCATCGGTGGGGTGCCTCAACTTTCCATCTTTCTTACGGTCTTCTTTGTGCCATCGCAACAACCTAGCATGCTCTTTGTTTCTAAACAGACGTTTCAGCCGTGGTATTATAGGAGCATACCACATCACCTTAGCAGTAACCCTCTTACGGGGGGGGGGGGGGGGGGGGGCTCGCCGTCAACATCACCAGGATCATCTGCTCTGATCTTATACCGCAGTGCAGTGCATATCGGACATTCATCCAAATTCTCGTACTTCTCACCGCGGAAGAGAATGCAGTCATTAATGCATGCATGTATCTTCTGCACATCTAATCCTAGAGGGTAGAGAGCTTTCTTTGCTTCGTACGTACTCTCAGGCAATTCGTTATCCTTTGGAAGTTTTGGCTTCATTAGTTAAAGTAAACTCTCAAATGCCTTGTCAGTCACACCGTTTTGTGCCTTCCATTTCAGCAACTCCAGTGTGGTACCGAGCTTTGTGCTACCATCTTCGCAATTTGGGTATAACAATTTTTTGTGATCCTGTAACATGTTGTCCAGCTTCAACCTCTCCAATTTATTTTCACAGTCTTCCCTTGCATCAGCAATAACTCGGCCAAGATCATCATCGGGCTCTTCTGATGCCTGTTCTTGATCACCTCCTTCTTCTGCATTCTCTTCCATTGCAGTATCGTCGTATTCAGGGAAAGAAGGATCTTCTTCTTCTTCATCGTCTTCCATCACAGCCCCTCTTTCTCCATGCTTGGTCCAGCAATTATAGCTGGGCATGAAACCTCTCCGAAGTAGATGGCCGTGAAGGATTCTTTCGGAAGAATGTTCTCTGACGTTCCGACAATCAACACATGGGCAACACATGAAGCCATTATCTTTGTTCGCCTGAGCTACAGCAAGAAATGCATTCAGGCCTGCCATATACTCGGAGGTGCGTCGGTCAACGTACATCCATCGCTGCCGTGCATCCATCTGCATCATATAATTAAGTTTATCAAAATACATATTAATACAGAGATGACCACAGTACATCGACAAATAATACTTTTTTATGTATCAGTTACAGATGAAAAAGATAATTTGTTAACCTCGGTCGAAGATACCATTTTCAGTGAGCTTGTGTGCGTCTCGGGAATTTCGTCGAACACCTCGTGTGCATAGTAAAAAAAACACACTATAACAACACACTCTCTCACACCTCCAAGGAAAAAAAAAGATGGAAGGAGGGGGGGGCTGGGGCAGTATATATAGGGGAAGGGGCATTGGTCCCGGTTCGTGGACTGAACCGGGACAACAGGTCATGCACGTGCCACGTGGCCTGTGGCTAGGCATTGGTCCCGGTCCGTGGCACGAGCCGGGACCGATATGCCCCCCACGAACCGGGACCAATGCGCCCAGGCGAATCCTGTTGCCCCGGACGCACGAACCGGGACCAATGCAGGGCATTTGTCCCGGATTTGGTTGCAACCGGGACAGCTGCCCCCCGGCCCCCTGGACGAGAGGGGTTGTTTCCACTAGTGCATCTTTTGCCTATAAATATCACAATCGTCCGTCGGCACACCTATGTTCATCCAGACCTCAGTCGGACTTGCTGCCACCAGGAGCTATACCTATACATCCACGAGCCTGCTGTAGTCTTGGTTCTGCGACCCGCCCTCATGCGAGCTTCTTTGCATGGGCTTGAAGCATCTCTTCGCCGCTGTCGTTTTCCCGCGGCAGCAACTCGCCGCTCAGCATGTAGCCGTTATTTCCACCCTCAAAGCGTGCCTGGCCATGCCTAGAGTCCTCTACTTTGCGAGGTGTAGTCGGAGCCTGTAAATTCTTTTTGGTTTCTTAATCTGTCTCTAAGGCTACCACCGAGCAGTGGCGATGCGCCATGCCGCCATCAGTGGCTAGGACGCACCATTTGTCTACAAAGTGAGTACAGACGTTGATCCATTTTTACTGCCTAGAACTAAACTGATTGATGGGATGTGAACGAAGTCATGGGGTGCGCTCTCAACTATTTTGATTCATATGGTGATGGACAAAATGTGCTTTATTGTTCTACACACATTGGGCTGTTTTGATTATTATTCTTTTATGGCAATGTGTATACCTGAAATTTATTAGTCTCTTTTTTGTAGGGGACTGCAAGTTATTTATCTGATTTGTACTTTTAACTGAAGCCATTTTGTTGAAACCCTCCAGCTTAAAAGGGTTTTACATTGGTAGGATTTCTCCACACTATTGTTCTCACACAAATACATTTTTGTAAGTCACACCGTGTATACTTCAGTGTAGTTTATTTCTTAACCAATCATGAGTCTGTAAACTGAATAAACAACTTCAGTTATTTTGTAGTTTCAAATGGATTAAATTAAGCATATATTTTTTGTTCTCGTCTCTACATTTCTCCAATGTCTGGTTACCACATATCCCGCAACAACGTGCGGGGTATCATCTAGTGATTAATTCATATATCGACTTTATATTATCCTTCGACCGTTACAATTTTTTAGCACACTCTGCAATAATAATAATATAATGCAATGATGAAGATATATATATATATATATATAAATATATATATATACACTTAACAAAGATCATGCAAGATTAAAAAAAGGAAACTAACGATAAAGCATGCAAGCATGACTACATGATGAGAAAGATTTCTTGAGCAAAGATGTCAAATCTGTCTCGTGCAAAAACAAGCAGGAGGCGGACGCATCTCCCGTGCGATGGAGCCTGGTGACGAGCTTGGTTCTTAGGTCCAGCCGGAGGAGCTTCCCGTTGTCGTCCTGGACGATAAGTGCGCCGCTCCTCTCCCCAAACTGTTCGAGGGCACATGACCACAGCGAGCTGACACACACTATGTCACATCCTAATTTAGAAGGCACTTTGAGGGAGGCACTTGTTGTAAGTGTCTCTAATTTTTTTTAAGGCACTTTTTAAATAGTGCCTAGAATTATAGTAATCAAAGGCGTTTTTAAAAGTGCCTCAACAAATATATAATTAAAGGCACTAACCTAAAGTGCCTCAAATAGTTTTTATTTAGAGGCATTTGGTGACATGTAGGCAAATATAATTAAAGGCACTTCTCTAAATGTGCCTTAAAAGATTAATCATTTGAAGCACTTTTAAAAATGCCTTTAATAGTTTCACTTTTGAGGCATCGAAAGAGATAGTGCCTCAAAAAGTAAAATGTATTAAAAAAGATCTTAATACAACGTGAATCGTATGTTTTCCAAGATGAGCGCTTGTTCCACTTTGTCCTAAGAAGGTGAAATATTCTACCAAATGTCGGTTGCGACTTTTTTTTTTGCGGGGACGTCGATTGCGACTTGTTCTCTGCGGGGAACGCCCGGTATGTTTTATTCTACAAACAAAATCGTATCACAAGGTAGCGGTACGATCCTATAGAACAGATCCTGTTCAAGTAAGGTCTAATCGTATCACAACGTATACTGTACATGATTAGGGGCGAACTGCACATGCAATATCAACGCTAACATTGAACTATACGAGAGCAAAAAAGAAGAAAGTGGGCATTCAACGGCATGGTTGGATGAAGCCTAAAAATGATTTTGTTAAACTTAATATTGATGCCATCTTTGATATGGATACAGGTACTGGTGGCACTGGTGCAATTATTCGGGATGACAGGGGCTTCTTTCTGGCGGGTAGCAGTCGGGGCTTGGCCTTTGTCAGTGATGCGTTGACGGCGGAAGCCCATGCTCTCAGGGACGGTCTGATTCTCGCTGGCCAGCTCGGGTGCAATAGAATTGAGGTCAATTCTGATAGTATGGAGGTCATTGAAACGATGAGAAATGGCGGGAATTCCTTCGGCCAAGCAGCGGCGATATTTGAAGACTGTACGTTGTTGTGCGTCAACTTTGCAATTGTGGCTTTTGATCATAGTCCTAGGGAGGCTAATAGAGCTGCTCATATGTTAGCTAAACATGTGGAGGGTTCGATGTCTGTTGTGTGGCATGAGGACCCCCCCGATTATGTTGTTAGCACCCTTGCTGACGATGTAACTGTGATTAATGCTTAAAGGCGGCAAGTATCAGACACACTCTTTCCCTAACCAGGGTACCGAAAGGGACTGGCAGGGTTTTAATGAGGCGGCTTGCTGACCTAATATATGTGGGTAAAATTCAAAAAAAGAAAAAAAGGGGCTGAGCAGCTTTGAGACTAGAGTTACAGGGTGACTTGTCAAATTCCTAGGAGGGGCCCTAGCAGGGCCACCGACCCACCGTGCGGCCATGTCGCAGAGATTTTTTCTCCGGCCCAAACGACGTCCTCCTCTCCCAATCCCCTTCGCACGCTGGACCTCCTCCTCGTCTCCTGGCCCCCTTCGCCGCCTCGGTCGACGACCGACTCCGGTGAGCCCTCGGGCCGCTCGCCACCTCCCCGGCACTTCCTCGTCCTCCTTCACGGCCTAAACGGCGTGGAATCACCGAATCACTGCCCCAACGATGAACCCTAGCCCAAGCCCAGGATGTCGATCGGCTTGTCGGCGCCGCCTCCGACTCCCGCGGCGTCACGACGCCGTGAGGTTGCCGTCGATTCCGCCCGGATGCGCGGGCCGCTGGTGTTCGTCCGCCCGCCGGCCGGTCTGACACCTAGGGTTAGGTCGGGCAAGGGCGGGGATGAACGACGTCTCTACCGGCTCGCCCCATCCATTTGGGTCGTTGCAGCACTGGGATTCCAAGCAGGTAAGATTGCTATGTAACTTGTACTCTGTATCTATGTGCTGCCTGCGTTCGTTTCGTCCTGTACGTACATGGCACTTGCCGTGTGACTACTAGTGTGTGTAGATTGTGTGTCGATGGCATGAGTTCAACATGTCATCTTGAGCAACCGTGGAACTGAGATCCACCGCAGCTGTGCTCTTGCAGGTGTCGACGACCAGCGCTGCCGCCACGCCATGCACCCTCCGCCCTCACTGGATCTGAGTTCGGATACAATTCTATATGCGACTGTGCCTGGCTGTGCATTGTATGGTTTGACCATGTGGTAGGTCTGACCAATATAGTACCACTGACTAGCAGTTTGATTTAGAAGCTATCAGTCAGCTGCATTTCACCAGCTGACTAAGCTTGGGCTTCCCAAGCTGAACTCCTTCATCAAGTTTAACATCTTTTTAGGATTATGTGATGACTGGGCAGCTTATTTTTTTTTTTCCGAAACGCACTAGCAACTTATATTCAGTAATGTATTATGTACATTTCTGATTCTTGTATGCCATATTTTCGGTCTGATAGACTTCATAGAGTTCCGGAGTATGTAAATGAAGTGCATTCGTTATGTGGAGTCCTTGGAATTGATTCGGAAAGACCCTAAATGGAGTTCACCTAAGTTTACATCACAAGTTTGTTGATCAGTCCAATACATCAGCAATAGCACACTGGAAATTCTTGCTTGCACAATATCAAACCTAAGACTAGAGACAAAATCTTGTGGATACAGGTAATTGCTTGTGCTATTGTTATTTGTGCTAGTCCGTTGTTCACCTCAGATATGCAAGCCACAATTTTCTACTGGTCTAGAGCTGTTTTTCTATACTAATACAATTTGGATGTGATGCTTAGTAATAACAGTCAACACTCGCTATCACGATGTTTACATTGGAAATAAGAGTTAATTAATTTCTTATGTTGTGTGTCTGGTTAATTTATTCATTCCCTCCATTTTTATCATCAGTATTATGTTGAATCATTGCACATGCATAGTGAAAATATTTTGAAAACATAGTAATGACGTGTTTACTTATTTTTAGTGCCGCCTAAATATGAAATACCCGTAGCTATGATGTTTTTATTAATGCAATCTTCCTTTTTCTGTTGTAGGATTACATTACAGAAAATGAAAACCTAGTATTGTTGCATGGTCAGATTTGTGACTGATAATATTTTATCACAAATGGAAACCGTTCTAACTGGATTCCAGGTAAACGCCCATTTACATCTGTTGTGACATGATGCTTCCTTAATATACTCGATGCCTGAAAGAGTATCTTGGACGGCTTTACTTGTCATCAGTTTTTTTTAGATAGAAGGCCAGAAGGCCCGACGTTAAATTAATAACGCCAAAACGGCGACAAGGTACAAAATGCTGATTCCAGCTTACAACACACAATTGCACACACACACCACAACCATGACACAACCTAGGAGAAAGGGCCGAACCCTTTTGGTCATCAGCTTACAACACACAATTGTCATCAGCTTTTGGTGCTACTTATTAGAAGAAACTATATTTTGTTGCTTTTGAACGTTTACTGTAAGAAAAATAGTGCCCACTGTCAAGTACCAGAAAATACAAGAACACATCTCTGCATATCTAATTCGTTTTGTTGCGAAGCAAGGTGATCTTGGAAGTTGATCATCTTGTTTACCGCAATCTATACTTTGTCCAACTGTTTAATTCGACTTCCGTGATCATATTTGAGTGCCACCATTTCTGACTCCTTAGGTGTTCAATATTTATCATTTGACTAAACCTTTGTTGCCCCCCCCCTATTGTATCAGTACATGAAAGTTTGTTCCTTGTAATGGTGGTTAACTAGTTCATTTCATTGTACTAAGTCATATTGCAATTCTTTTGATTTCTGTGCTAGAAAAAAATTGGTTCTATAAGTTCAGAGATAAAGGTTGTAGTGATGCATTTAACTGATTGGTCATTGTCTAAGTTGGATCCTGGAAGTACTGTTTTATCTACCTCTGTCCCATAACATAGCTTCTATTCCATAACACACCTTTCAACATTAGTTAACAAATTTGTGCTGGAACTGATTCATGGTATTCATAGCTGTAATGCATTCCATTTTTTTACGTTTTCAACATTAGTTATCAACCTTTCAACATTAGTTAACATAGCTTCTATTTTTTTACGTTTATCTTCAAACAATGTCATGTGGAGAACCTATACTTTCTTTTTTGGATTCTCAAGCAATGTTGTTGCAAATTCTCGTTTCCTTTAGGTGATCCTGTCTTTACAACAAAGGTTCCTGTGCCAGTTATGATTTACGATGGGTCTTAGTTACTCGTGGGGCACACCATCCATCTAGCATATGGTAAAGTTTTGTCAATCACTGTGAAAATTTCCGTGTGCGTCTGGGTTTCATCTTCAGTAAACTGCGTGCTTCTTACACAAAACCGGGAGGTGCTGAGATACATGTACTTCTTTAGGGGGGAAATAGCTATGAAATTTTTGGGAGCATAGTGCCGAAAACTATATCAACATAAGCATTTAATTCTTTGTATGATTGCTACCATGCAAGTGTACTGGCCAGTTGCTTTTGATGACTAGCTCATATACTGAAATGTTCTCATCCTTTTTGCTTTCATGTGTTTGCACATGCATGGGGATAATCTGGTTTATTTGATGAGATGGATTTAAGGATTCTTATACTGGTGCTTGATTTCAGACAAAAGATCCTCGTACAAGTATGAGATGCTTAAATTATAAAGACCGCCACAATGTCAAGGGTGCCAAAATGGAAGATCGAGAAGGCCAAAGTTAAAGTTGTATTCCGGCTACAATTCCATGCGAAGAATGTAAGTTCCATTTATTTATTTATGCCAAGCCATTTCTTTGCCTTTTTTGGTTGTTATTACAAAATGGCGAACCTTGCTTTCGTGGAAAGTGCCCATTGTACACTCCTCAACTCTTTCACGAGTCTAGCTTAGTATATGAGTTTACGCACGTACCAAGGTAGTATATGAAGTGCAATCAATATGCAGTGATTCTTCTTAGTTGTCCGACAACTGTTTCTTGGAAGGACATATTTGTGAGGTTAGTACAAATATATCATAAGATGAGGAGAGATAACCTCTTCCATTTAGTTATGAATAGCATCACCTGTAATCGTAACCACCTTCTATTTAGCGGTCTATTTAGCGTGCACTTGATAAATTGTAGATTGGACTTGCACTAGCTAATCTCACAAACCTTCAGGCCAATGATCTTTCTAGGAACAAACTCACTTTGCCAAGCATATCCCTAACCTTGCTCATCTCATTTGCTTCATATTGACTTGTTACGTAGGATTCTTCATCTCACGTGATCTTCGTTTGTTATATCTATAGTTTTGAGAAGCCTTCTACCATCCAGCAAAGGGGTATTGTTCTTTTTTGCAGTCGACTTGATGTTATTCAGCAAACACAATCTGGAGCTGGAAGGACTGCTACCTTGTGTTCTAGTATCTTGCAATAGCTTGAGTGTTTGAATATGTTGTATGCTAACTGAATATGCTGAATGTTAACTTGGAGTTTGCTTGTATTGAAGAGTGTGCCTGTTTGATTAAAATGCTATAGTTTGAAGATGATTTCACTGTGATGAATAGTGTCTCAATTAGTATTCTAGGCATTTTTAGTGTCCCAGCACATGCAATTCGAGTCGTAGCACATACTGTGCCACATACTCGGTTAGGAGGCATTTTTAAACTGCCACAAATGTCTATTTGAGGCAGTTTTGAAAATGCCAGTAAATAGATTTGAGGGCAGTTTTAAAACTGCCTCTATTTGGGGCAGTTTTGAAAATGCCAGTAAATAGATTTGAGGGCAGTTTTAAAACTGCCTCCAATTACCATTTTTTGGAGGCAGTTTCAAAAGTGCCTCCAAATGGTAATTGGAGGCAGTTTGAAAAGTGCCTCCAAATGGATATTGGAGGTAGTTTGGAAACTGCCCCAAATGTGTATTGTAGGCACTTTTTGAAATGCCCCAAATGACTTTTAGAGGTGGTTCGAATAGTGCCACCAATGCATATTGGAGGCAGTTTGAAAACTGCCTCAAAAAACTTTCAAAGGCAGTTTACAAAAAGTGCCTACAAATACATTTCTCAACACTACTATATCAAGCACTTTTTTTTGTGCCTTAGAAAATATTTAGAGGCACTTTTGAGTGAATTGGAGGCACTTTTGAGTGCCTCCTAACTGAGTATGTGGCATAGTGACATGCCATTTCACCCACGCCAACAACCTGCCGTCGAGTCCATGTGCCCACCGGCGTCAGCGTCCACATGGATATCCCAGCTTTGTCCACGACGAGCAAGCTCAGACGGCCACGCACAGAGGCCAAGAGGAGGTGCCTCTCCAGCATCGTTCTGGGCGAAACCCCTGGCGGGAGCTTCATCTTCCTCGCCTCCGCGGCATCGGCGTCCAGAGCGAGGATCTCGTTCGGGCAGCCTTCCAAGATGTGGATGCGGCAGAGCCGGTAGATGGTGCGGCCGATGACGGCAGGGGGCGGGACGAGGTGCCTACCGCTAGATAGTACGGGTGCCACGGGAAGGACGCTTGGCGGACGACGTCCCACTGGCCATGCCTAGAGGAGAAGGTCTGGAACCGGAATTGCTTGTCCATGACGAATAGCTCGTAGGAGCCACCGCCGCTGACGCTGAGGAAGGCGTGCACGTGTGACACCGACACGGCGGGATTAGGGAGGGAGGTTCGGTGGCCGGTGGTGGTGTCGCAGACGCTCAGCTCGGCGTTTTCGGGCTCGACGAAGTTTCCGAACCGGCGAAGGAGGAGCAGGTGGCCGCGGGACGCCACGAGCTCGAAGGAATCAGGTAGGTTGCATGCGAGCAGGCGCGGGTGGAGCCAGATCGAGGATGGCGTGTGGATGATGTGGTGATTGTGGACCATGTCGGGGCCGTATGTCAGGTAGGAGACGCCGATGAGGAGGGCGGGGTCGAAGCCGCAGCAGCCACAGTTGGGAGCCGCTTCTTGGAGCTCGAGGCGGCCGCGGAAGGCCGGGTCGAGGATGGAGCAGCGGAGGAGTTTCGAGGCCCTGGTGCACCGGACGATTGTAGTCACGTCAGAACGCGCGATGATCTTGAGCAGCACATCCATCGGCAGGGGTTCCCTCACGGAGGCAGGCGGCGCCGCCGCCAGCTGGTTGCGATGGTGGTGAACGCCTCCTTCGGTCGACATCGTCGGCGGCACTGCAGGTGTTATGCGCGTGTTAGATTGTTTCTCTCGACGATGGATATCCATGCGCCTAACTTCCTGTTTTTGCTGGAAACAATTAGATCGTCTGGTAACTGGACTCTGTTTTTGCCCAAACGATTTTTTTCATGTTATTTGTGATGAAGGGTGATCGCTGAAAACGGTGGCGCCGTTAGGAATTAACCAGAATCGGTGGCACGTTTCAAAATACCGGTCATGTTCCTCGCGGGTCGATTGACAAGTCCAAAACCCAGCTGCACTGTTTTTTTCTCAAGAAAACTCGATCCGAAGGCATGTACAACATAGAGGTTAAGCAAAGTCGTGTCCTCCTCACCGCCGCGTGAGGCGATCTCGATGCCGCCGAACGAGGGCTCGGTGGTTAGCGGTCTTCCACTCTCGGGCTGCGGAGAGACTTTGTGCTCGTAGAGGAGAGATTGTGTTGGATGGTCGAGATAGGATTTCATTACAAACCCTAAGGCCAGGAGGTTGATCATGTTTCGTCGACATCGATCGCCGCAGTGCGGGTGGGTGCTACGCTGAGTTTTCTATGCTTTGTGGCCAGAATTGGACCACACCATGGGTGCACGACCTGGGCATAGATCCATTCGTCCGGGTCGCACCGTGCACCGCCCTTGGCGCAGGTGTGCGGGGTGGCAACTCGGACCTCGAAAAGGGCCACCAACAGCAATGCCGAGCCACAACGCGGGACCACATCTCATTCCCCGGTGGGGCTACTTTACATCGAATCCCAGGTGTGCTCGAGGAGACGCTCATTCCGCATCCACGTCCACATGCGAGGGGGCGAGAGCGAAGAGCAAACGCTAACCCTAGGCGACTCTGAGGCGTCGTCTTCGTTCGATCTCCACAACCTCCAAGGCCAACCGCTCCTCAGATCCAAACTCCGAGCGCGTGGGTGGGGTGGTGTCGGGTGATCCGAGATCCTTCACTCAGGTTGTGAGATCCCATGGATAGAAGATTTGGGCGAGGGAATGGAGGAGGTTTCTGTGGTGATCGATACGGAGGTACAAGGCGATCTCCGCCAAGGAACCTCTACAGATCTGGGCCATATAGGGGGAGATCTAGGATGGGCGAAGAGGAATCCTAAAGAGAGGAGGACCGTCGCCGGGATGAGGAGCGGCGTAGAGATGAGGAATGGTGCCGTGATGAAAATCAAAGGCGAGAGGAAGCTAGGTATCGTTCGGAAGAGCGTCGCACAGAGGAAGATGAGGTCCATCGCAGAGAAGATCTAAGGCACCAGGAGGAGGAACAGCACAGGCTATCCAGATCTCATAAACCTGAGAGGCCTGCGAGGGAGCGAGGTTAGCAGGAACAGCAACGGAGAGATGCAGCGACGACGGTGGGCCGAGACCGCTGGAACCACCACCAAGAGATGACATGTGTTGGATCTGCGGCGGTGGCTTCAATCTAGTAGAAAAAATCATATACAAGTGTGTAAAAACCTCTCATCAGAAGCATGCCCGGACACGTTGCCAATGTCACGCCGCTGGTAAGTGTATATAAAGCATGTCATTCGGGCACGCTTCCGGTAACTAGTTAACCGGAAACGTGCGCAGGATTCCACGCGGTGCCGCTAAGGTTGAAGAGCTGAAGCGGGCTTCGCAGATCACCGTGTGTAATTGGTGGACCTTCATCATGTGCATCCACCTACACGCTTCTAATATATTTGTCCATATTTTTTCGCGTTTTAATTGTTTTTTCTTGTATTTAGACAGTACAATAGACATGTATTTTGACAGTACGGTATATATGTACTAAGATAGTGCAGTAGATATATAGCTATTATAGTCGACATAAGCATCAAAACACAAGTCTCGATGTCGAGACATCGTAGTAGTTTTCATAGACTGGGGTGCCATGAGACTACGGTAGAGATGTGGGGTAACGGGATAGCGTAGTAACACAGAACACGGGATTTACCCAGGTTCGGTACGTCGCGACAGTACGGCGTACCTACTCCTGCACTTCTCACTATGTGGGACTAAACCCCGTATAATAAGGTTACAATGTAAGGGAATAGATCCAGCTACTCGTCGAGGATGAGCTTCCCGGCGAGTTGCGTAAGGCTTGAGCTTGAACCTAGAACCTTGGAACTAAAAGAACTTATGAAATCTATCTCCCGTCCGGCTTTATATAATAGCCGGATTAGGGCTTACAGAACCAGAAACCTAGAAGACTATGTTTAACTTGTAACTTGGAAAGTAAGGAATCCGTCTTCTCCTCCAAGCCAGATCACGCGGGCCGTGATCCGGGTTCTTCTAGAATCCGGCTTCTGCGCGTCGGACTACTGGGCCGCCCAATGGACCTAAGCCCATTACCATGTAGGCCACCCTGGTAGTCCGGCTCTTTTGTCTACCATCTTCTATACCCTATTCAGTATATATCCGACAGTAGCCCCCAGGAAGGATCAAAACTCTGAAACTCCACCTTTCGTCAAATACATTTTGTCCGGGAAAACTTGATTCAGCAGTCTTGATTCTTTCTTCTTTCCTTTTGAAGGAGATGGTAACATAAAACTCGGAACTATGAAAATCCGGCTTTTCTTCTCGCGATCCTTCGCGGAAAAGGAACCTATGACATCAGCGCCTCAATCACGCTGACGCAAGCGCCGCTTGGTTTCACGCGGGAAACCCTGCAACGTATCTCTGACAGATTCTCACGAGAAACGAGGAGATAGCCATCATTCCTCTGTCGTTCCGTTTCCCGGATTTTCCGGCGAGCGACACGCGTCGAACATCCAACGGTCAAAAGAGCCGTTGGCGCGTATCTAGAGGTTTTCAGGCTATAAATAGCCGTCCTCGTCGTCATCGGAAATCTTTCCTCACTCCACACTGCCTACGCCATTGACGCAAACGCGAGCACGAGAGCAAGAACGAGACCTTGCCCCGACGAGCCCTTTGCACGCCGGAGCGCTCCCTCGCCACCGAAAAAGATGGCCTCTCCGTCGTCCTCACCGGCTCGCGCCTCCATCGACGAGCTTTTGGGCGACCTAGATCCACAGCTGGGGTCGCCCAAGCATGCCGGCGGCGGGCCGGAAAAAGCCACGGCATCCGCAGCGGGCGGAGGAAATGCTTCCGCCGCCGCGGACATAGCGGGCCCAAGCACCACGACAACCCCGCCGTTCGCACCGGAAACGGCGGAGGAGAAAATCGAGCTCCTTGGCGAGAAACTTGCCGCCGCGAAGGCCGCCGCCGCCGCCGCCGGAGCAGAAGAGGAGGAGGAAACTGCAGGCAACTGGAGTGCCTGCAGTATTCCCCCGGCTCTCCTTCCCAACTTGGAGAAGGAGGGTTTGGTGTTGAAAAAGAAATGGCGGCTCCCGGAAGAGGAGACTGAACCCATGCCACAAGAAGGCGAAAGGGTGCTTCTTGCCTCCCACCTTCTACGAGGTATGGGACTGCCACCTTCCTCTTTCTTCCTCCAGGTTCTGTCACACTACAACATCCAGCCTCATAACCTTCCTCCCAATTCTATTCTGTACATGGCCGGCTTCCAGGCCTTGTTCGAAGGTTACCTAGGAATAGAGCCTAGGTTAGATTTTTGGCTGTATTGCTTTGGGGTGAAGCGTAACTCTTCGGAGGGCGCACTCCCAAATTGTGGAACCATTTCCTTTACTCTTCGGAGGTTCCGAGAGGATTGGTTCCCCAAAATCAAAACCTCAGAATCCGTCAAATTTTGGACGGGTTCTTTTTTCTATCATCCCGACGTGCCTTTTCCTAAAAAGGCCGTCGGGGTTCCACCTTTTGTGAACTCCGCCGCTGTTCCCCAGGATAACTGGGTGACAGAGGCCGTCCAGGTTCTGCCTCCAGATCTGCTAAGGATCAAGAGGCGCATCGCCAAGCTCACCTCCTCCAAACCTCCTTTGACCGGTATGGACACGGTCTTTTGCTGGCTGGATAGACGGATTCAGCCATTAGCAAACCACGGAGGCCGTCTCCTGTGCGAATACACAGGAGCCAAGGATCCAATGCGGACAACCGACAAGGATTGGCCCGCAAAAGAGCTTAGGCGGCGCATCAATCAGTTGGTCGCATCGCGCGACCAATACACGGAGAGTCGGCCAATGTACACGGCCGACAACCCAGCTCCTAAGGTAATTTTTCCGTTATTTGGGTATAATATCACTTCCTGGATAATCTACCTTTCGAGTCTGATTGGTTTTTTCCAACAGCTTGTGGATCTTCCAGACTCGGAATTAGCCTCCGAGGCCGAGCTGGATGCACTGCGCACCGCCACTGCGGGTGGGCGCAAACGCAAGAAGATAATTTCTTCGGATGAAATTATCGACCTTGACGGAATCCCCGTCGCCACTTCCAGGTTATTTTCTTCTGGGTTTTTTCTTTTATGGGATCTTTTTCATCCATCTTCGGTGTTTTAACCTTTTCCGGGTTTTTGGTTTTTAGCCTACCCCCCTCCAACTTGAAGCCGAGAAAGTTGAAGAAACTCAGAGCTTCTTCCAACCGAGGCAGCCAACCATCTCCCGCCGTCGCCCCGGACACGCCGCAGACAATGGCGGAAGAACCTACTGCAGCCACCACCACCAAGCCCCCAGAGCCCAGCCAGCCCGTTGTGTCCGAGTCGGACACGAGGGAAAGGACGGCTCCAGAGGTGGGGAAATCTTCTCGGACTTTCGACGAGGAGATCCCCACCTTTGACAAGGATTTTAAGGCTATAAATGACGGCTTGAACGCGGCCGAAAATCACTTCGCGGAATACGCGAAAGAATTCCGAGAAAACTTAGCAGGTTTGCAGCGCATGAGCCAGGTATGTAACTCTAGCCCCCAAGCATTAATCAAAATGCATGCTTTTTTGCTTTGATGTTTTTTGTTAACCATACTTTTCCTTGCTGTGTTTCAGCAAACCTCCGAGGCCATAAACCTGGAAGTTTTCAGGAAGCTCACCATCAAGAATAAAGAAGTTCGAAGTCTTCTTTCTATTCTTGAGGAGAGAGAGGCGGAGCTGGAATCATCTCAGCTCGCTTTGACGGAAACGAAAGGTAAGCTTTTTCGTTTTGAAATTTCCGATTTAAGACTTTGTCTAGGTTTTTTCCCGAGGAAATTGATCAACTCGGATTTTCCCTTGCTTTTCAGCTGCTTTAGCTGAGGCTAAACAAGCAGCGGAAGATTCTGGCAACGCCGAAATTCTCCGCAATGAGAACATTGAGCTTCACAAGAATCTTGTGAAGGCTCAGCAAGACCTGGAAGCCAGCAACCTGGCCCTTGGAATGGCTAATTCCAAGGCTTCCGAACAGGCGGAGAAAGACAAATCCACCATTCAGGATTTGACTGAAGCTCTGAACCTTCGCCTGGAGGAAGTTTCCGAGATCGACAAGCTCATCGGTGAATTTCTTACCCTTTTCCTCATCATTCCATGTTTTGCTTTCTCTGTTTGTCTCCTTAACCCTTTTGTATGTTGTATTGGATCAAACAGGAGACACCCCAGATGGCACTCGGGCTGCAGGCATCCGAGCTTTCGGGGAGACATGGAATTTGGTGAAGGCTGCTGCAACGCAGCTAGTAGGCAAGTTTCTTCCCGATAAATCTGGGGAATGCTCGGAGGTTGAAAAACTTCCGGGTATCATCATGGAGGTGGCGGAGTCCAAGGAGTCTATTCTCCGCTCCGCTGCACGGGGTGGTGCGCGCATGGCCTTAGGCCTTATGCGCATGCACTACCCTAGTGCCAAATCCTGGCGTGTGGCCACCGGTGTCCCTCAGGGATACACGGATGCGCAACGATCCACCATTTTTGGTGAAGTTAAGGGCCACGCCACCCAGATTGCCGCCATGGTAAATGTTGCCGTCAACTATCCAGAAGAGGAAGCTCCTCCAATCCCCGATGAAGAAAGCAGCGAGGAGGAGTCGGATTCTTGAAGGGTTACCTGGAACCTGGATAGAAAAATTAGACAATAGGAGCATTACTGTTCTTTCATTTGTAATCCAAAATGTAATGCTTCTTATGTATTAATGAAAATTCCGCCTTTTGCAGTTTAAACTATGAAATTAATTTGCAAGTTGTTTGTATTTTACTATTCCTTTATCTTCTAAGTTCTCTGGTGTATATGCTTTAACTGTCCTTAGTGTTTGAAATGGCTCAAATAGCATTATGAATCGTTATGCCGAGTAACTGGGGACGAACCAAGCAGTTTTGAAACTCGAAAACATGAATCATGCTAAAGGCATTTTTACTAACTAGTTCCAGTAACCCAGCATACGCACGATCAGATAAGACTTAGAGAAACAAGGAAAGTTTTAAGTGAAACTTGGGCACACAGGCAATTCAAGTTTCCTTTAGCCGTTAAAAGGCTGAAAAATCATTCAGTTATGTAACGCCGAGTACGCAAGCACAATTCGGGTTAACATTGAGAAATTTGTAAGATCATTGGGAAATAGATGAGGCGGAAACACTTTGCACTTATAAGAAATATGGATGACAGCATTCCGACAACTTTATTTCATGATCTCAAAAGATGTTTACATAATCTATACACATTCTGAGGGCAGTTGTGTCTTTCTTCGGTACTAACACCGGATTTGCGGACCAGTCAGTATGGATTACCTCCCTGATGAAATCCGCTGCTAAAAGCCGGATAATTTCCTTGCCAATAGCCTTCCGTCTTCTTCCGTCAAATCGACGGAGACCTTGTTTGACGGGTTTTGATCCGGGAATAACCTTGAGTTGGTGCTCAGCAAGTTCCCTGTGTACGCCTGGCATGTCAGCTGGATACCAGGCAAAAATATCCCAGTTCTCACGGAGGAACTTGATGAGCTCGCCTTCCTATTTGTCGGTCATCCCAGTCCCTACAACGACGAATTTTGTCGGATCTTTGGGATCTAGGATTACCTGTCTTGTATTCTCGGATGCCTTGAAGCTATCTGTTGGCTTCCGAGTTTCTTTTCCTGCCGGCATTTCTTTCGGCGATACCTCCTTAGCTAACTCCTTCAGTTCTTCCTGAGCTATAACTCTTTGAGCGCAAAGGGCGTTTTGCTTCTCCAACTCGTTTGCCAGCTTGAAATCACCGGCAATGGTGATTACTCCTCCTTTGGGTCCTGGCATCTTCAGCTTGTTGTAGATATAGCAAGATCTTGCCATAAACTTAGTGAAAGCCGGACGTCCGAGTATTGCGTGATACACGCTCTCGAACGGCACAACTTCGAAGGATACTTTTTCCTGCCGGAAGTGATCTTTATCTCCGAAGGTGACATCTAGGGAAATTTCTCCTAGGGATCGTGCTTGCCTGCCAGGAACGATGCCATGGAAGCGTATATTGCTGTAATTGAGCTGGGACTCGGATATCTTCAAGTGCTTTAGTGTATCCAGGTACATTATGTTGATGCTGGATCCTCCGTCCATCAACACTCTTCTTAGCCTAGTGTTTTGAACAATAGGGCTTACAACAAGAGCTTGTGTGCCGGGTTCAGGGATATTTCCGGGATGATCAGACTGATCCCAGATTATCGGTGTGTTGGAGTACTTCAAGAATTTTGGGGTTGCAGGAACAACCGCGTTTATTTCTCGAAGTGTCCTTTTGGCCACCTTTGCTGACGGGGTTGCTAGGAAAGTTAACATTGCTTCTCCGTCAACTCTCGGAAATTTAGGTTCGCCTTTTCGCTGCTGTTCCTGGATTTTGTCATCAGTGTCCGATTCACTGTCTTCTTTTTCAGCTTCTGGCTTTTGTTTGGCAGGTTTCCTCTTGGAACCCTTCCCTTTATTTCCGGATCCTGCATTGCCTTTCATATGCTTGTTTAGCCGGCATTGCGCGTTTGTGTGGGTTGGTTTCCCAAATTGGGAGTGGTGGACGCAGGGTTCCGACTTAATTCTCTCCCATTCCTCAGGAGTGTAATTGATGGGATCCGGACTGCGGCCTTTCCACTTGTTCCCTTTTTCTCCTCCAAAGGCTAAGTTAACCTCCTTGGGCTTTGTTGTTGACTCCGGAGTTCCTTTTTTATCAGAACGAGGTGTTTTCTTGGCCAGTATTAGTGACTCAATATTGCCTCCTCTTGCTCTAATATCATCTTCGGCTGCAGCATGCTCATTAGCGGTTGTAAGCATAGATCCGAGATCTTTGTGCTTTTTAGAACCAACCATGAACGGTACAAGTCCGGGTTTTAGGCCATTGACGAAAGCATGCATTGCTTGTACGTCAGTTACTCCAGAGCAACTATTCTTCATTGCAGTCCATCTGGAGATGAAATCCACGTATGGTTCGTCTTCAAATTGGGTGCAACGGTTCAGCTGGTTGATGCTATTTGGGCGTTTGTATGTTCCCCTAAAATGCTGGGTAAATACTCTCGCCATATCATCCCAACTGTCGACAGTTCTTGATGGTAAACCATTAATCCAATCTCTGGCTCCGTCTAGCAACATTAGGGGAAGAAACTTGACAGCTTCCAGGTCTGTCCCGTTGTTGATCTGGACGGCTGTGTAATAATCTGAAAGCCAGGTATCCGGGTTTGTACTGCCGGTATATTTTTGGTAGGTTGGACCAACTTTGGCGAAGCCATAATGCAGGGTTATCCTTCGGATCCTGTCAGTGAAACACTTAGGACCAAAGTATAGATCATCCTTTTCTGCCCTATCAATATGTGCAGAATATCTCCCGACTGAATGGACAGAAGGGGATCTGCTCCTTTCTTTTCCATTGTTGCGTGGACGCGTTTTTCCGAGGTTATCTCTATCTCTTCCGTTGTCACGCCCTCTGGGATTAGGTGGAGTCCTGCTCCTGTACCTTTCCTTATCTTTGGGCGGTGTCCGAGATCTTTCACGCCTGTGAGGTGTATCGTATCTTCCAGCTTTTTCAGCTTGGTTTCTCGGAGGTGGCATTATTTTGCCGTCATTCCGGTGTTTGTCTTCCCGATCGTGTGGTTTATATCCATCTTTCGGGAGATGAGGTCCGGTTCTAGACGCTGCGTCCCGGTTGTCGGGGTTTTTCTTGTCTTTTCTCGGATCCTCATTTTTATCCGAATCTCCGGGTTCTTCCGGTCCAGGTGCTCCAGCAGCGCAAGTAACAGTTTTGCAGAGGGCGGAATTATCATGCAGCCTCCCTGATCGCTCTTGTCCTCGCTGTTGCTGCTGTAATGCTTTTCCTAGGAAAGCATACACCCCTTGGAGTTTTTCTCTGTTGGAGTACAGATCATTGTTCAGGATGGCGAACGCTGCTTCCGCGTTTTCAGCTGCGGTTTTGTATATTGGTTCGCCCTTGGCATCTTTGCCGTTTAACTGCTTTTGCCAAGATGGGTTATAGAACCTTTCTTTCGGCGGCAGTTCTTCCGGCTTTGCAATTCCGGGTAACCTAGTAGGTTTTAAGGCAGATCTATGCTTTCTCTCGTACTCCTCAATTTCTTCCTTCATGATTTTGATGTCATTATGGGTTTGTTGGAGATGTTGCCGAGATCTAAGCAGTTGTTGCTGTTGCCGTTGGAAAGCTTGTCTCCTGGCTTCCAGCATCTCAGGGGGTTCATTGGGTCCCACTGGAGTTTGTAATAGTTCTTGCTCTTCCAGTTCTGTCATTGGCGGAGCAGTGATTTCCTTAGATTTCTTTTCCGTAGGCTTTGTGCCACTAATATCTCCAACTTCCAGGTTTTCATCAGCGAGATCAGCTGACTTTTTCTTCCGGAGTTTGTACTGGAGTTTTTTAGAAGCACGGTGCTTTTTCTTGGAAGACGGAGGTTTTTTGACAGGTTCATCCTCTGTCATCTCCTTGACATTAGGGAATATCGGAGAAGTTTCTCCGTCTTCCCTCTCTTCCACTGGCGGAGGGGTTTTAGGGCTTTCCTGGCTGTCGGCACCCGTTGTATCAGCTGGTTTTGCCATTAGCACTTCATGGAATCCCTCTTGAAAGGACTTAACTTTTCTTACGAAGGCATCATCATCTTCGTCTTCGGATTCGAAGTTATCCGATCCGGTTTCCGACTCCAATCTCGCCTCAATGGCGGCAAGCACGGACTCTGTTTCCGAGTTCATCGTTTGGTTGACGGATGTCGGATCTTCCGTCTCTGTGACGGGTATTGGTTCCTCCGTCTCTGTGACGGGTGTATTGTTGTCTGCCTCTTGCACGGGATTTCTGTCATCCGTGTTTTCGGCGATCTCGGATTGCACCATGCCGATAAAGTGCGTATCACTGTTTTGTCGGCGATCTGAGCAAAATCCGGCATCATAGTCGTCTTCGACTGGGTATAGGGCGGGTGGGAAATAATTGCTTTCACCGCAAAACCCCATTGCTTCCGCGGTTAATCCGATAAAGATGTTAGCAGATCCAATCGGTAAAACGCAGGCACTTACCAGGTGGTTTTGCGCCGGTATGTAGGATCCGTTGTCGAGGAAGCGCCCGACGTCGTCGTCGAATTCCAAGCTTCCGACAGTGATCGATCTTCCGATTCCGCCAAGTATCCCAGATCGGAACTTCACGCCTGACGTCGTTTGCCCCACGGTGGGCGCCAACTGTCGAGACATCGTAGTAGTTTTCATAGACTGGGGTGCCATGAGACTACGGTAGAGACGTGGGGTAACGGGATAGCGTAGTAACACAGAACACGGGATTTACCCAGGTTCGGTACGTCGCGACAGTACGGCGTACCTACTCCTGCACTTCTCACTATGTGGGACTAAAGCCCGTATAATAAGGTTACAATGTAAGGGAATAGATCCAGCTACTCGTCGAGGATGAGCTTCCCGGCGAGTTGCGTAAGGCTTGAGCTTGAACCTAGAACCTTGGAACTAAAAGAACTTATGAAATCTATCTCCCGTCCGGCTTTATATAATAGCCGGATTAGGGCTTACAGAACCAGAAACCTAGAAGACTACGTTTAACTTGTAACTTGGAAAGTAAGGAATCCGTCTTCTCCTCCAAGCCAGATCACGCGGGCCGTGATCCGGGTTCTTCTAGAATCCGGCTTCTGCGCGTCGGACTACTGGGCCGCCCAATGGACCTAAGCCCATTACCATGTAGGCCACCCTGGTAGTCCGGCTCTTTTGTCTACCATCTTCTATACCCCTATTCAGTATATATCCGACACTCGAATAGTTCGGATAGAGAAGGCACACATGTCTCATCATCTAGACACTCACATAGTAGGCTTCATGATCAATGTACAACACAAAAGCTATGATGGCTAGAATCTTGAACAATTTAGTGGAGATTTCTCTTGAACCGGCCCACCTATACCTCTCAGTCCGCCCACTCGGTGTATGACTTCTTCATCTACACACAACACATACAAATTAATAGATAATATGCAAAAACTAATGTTAGGAAATAAAAATAATCATAACAAAAAACCTGATCATTCGACAGTACATGTAGTCAACTTAATTAAGAAGAAAGTTTACATCGAGTCATTGTCACCTCCTTACTTACGCGCCGCCGGCATATAAAACAAAATGTCACCTAGCTTCTTGAATGGCCTGGGGTCACCCTGTAGCACGTTGCGTTTATCTACCTCCGCCTTCGTCGCCGGTATGCTGGCGTGGGACTCCCCTTCTGCTAGGAAGACATCTTTGAAGATGATTGTACCAAGGTTCCACTGGATGCGATAGAATTCTTCTCTGGGATCTTTTTGGTCGCAGTTTGCCTAGTCTTTCCCTCAAACACGAGATTGAGATTGCGGTAGAAGTTGTTCTTGATCGCGGACGTACTCCTCCATGTGACGAAATACATAGTACGCATACATCATCCAATCTTTATCTTCATACTTTTGGCATGCGAGGGATACGTAGTTGAATATTAAAGTGCCTCTATTGCGTTTTACGTTTACGATGTGTCCTCCATTTAAGTTGAAGCTGGCAAGAGCCATATTCAGAACTAACTTCAAAAGCTCATAGTCCTTTGGATCCGCTTCTCTCTTCGAGTCCAAAATCGTACCATCTGAGTTTGTCGGGTCCAGAATGAGGAGTATTTGGCGCCTTCTGCGCAAAAACGACAGGATAGACCATCTCATCATCAAATTAAACATCAAATTAAACTTCATGCGTGTAGAAGAATTGTGGAAATCTATAACTTACTTGAGAGAGCAAGGCACGAGCATGATATGATTGTCCTTATTTGCCACCATGCATTTCTGCATGTACTCCCTCGTAGCGTCACGGCTGGCTTCACTATTCAGGAAGGTGTCAAGCATGTGGTAGGGGTCCGCTATTGCAATTTCTTTGTTTTTGTCACTTGTGACCGTGGCGGCCATACGGAGCGCACGAAGGGGGACGAAGGTAGGACGAAGATGTTGGAAGTGGTGGATGTCGAAAATGTCCTCAAAGATATAACTCGTCCCCCGGGTATGTATCAAAAAATCCCAAGTTCTTTGGCACCTTGACCGCGAAAAGGGGGTACATTGGATCTTTCTGTAACTTAAGGTCCTCCTCTATTGACAGGATAGAATTATGTAGTTTCAGGAGATTCTCACGCGTGTGTGCGAGCGATGTAGGCAGTAGGATCGGATCACTCGAGATATGGTGTTTACGTGGAACCTTGGCAATCCTAACCATAACTGGTGCCGTTTTCTGAACTGTCTGACTAACGACGTCTTTCCCCTTCATATCAGATCTTTTCCTTGCCTTGTTTGGAGCCGGTTGTGTGGACGCACCAATGGAAAATGCCTCATTGACCGTCTTCTTAGAAGTCCCCAGGCTTATATTTTTTTTAATTGCTTCCGTGAAGATGTCATTTGGAGGCGATTCTTGGGAACCGCGGAACATCAGAGACTTCTTGCACTCTGCAGGACGTTCCATTTTGGAGAGATCGTTCATAAGGGTATGGCTAGAGTCGTAGTAGGCAGGAGAATCATCATGAAGAGGCATCTTGGCTATGTCACATGCAGGGGCATCATCAACTTGATCAAATTTGGGGGCATCATCATTGATTGAGTTATCTCCACAATCAATCATCGCCGCCGCTTCCTCTCTGCTATGACCAAGGACGGATGGTGGAAGCAGTTGACTTGTCTCACGATGGACCGGCGCGTCATCAGTTGTTCCCTGTGGGGGTTATCTTCTCCAAGAGGAGGTGGATTTTCGGCCACACCAAAGGCCAACCCTTGCTTTGTCCCATCTTCATGGCGGGCTCCTCGACATGTGGCCATGAAAGAAGACCCTCTTCTTGACCCGGTAACGCACGGAAATAGAACCCTAAACCACTCCGGGTCCATGATTTGGACGTGGAAATTCTGATATGTTGGATGCTCGATATAACCCCTTGCAACAGTCTGAAAAGTCCCGTCTTTTGCCAACAAGGCGAGCATTACGCATTGAGTACTATTGGCGTGTGAAAACACATCAGATGTCAAACAATGTGACCGAACAACAAAGGAAAGAAGAATAGAATTATGTAGCATGCAACCCTTAATTACTGTGAGGACGTTTAGCTCTTGTATCGGAGATAGGCCGAAGTGGGGCATGCCCTCAACAGAGGGGGGATGCTCTGAGCTGTGGTGGTGGGCGGCATCTGCTCATCGGGAAACAACATGTCCTCAGCATTTCTCGGCTGCTCTGAGGTACTCCCGCCGAATTTTGGAAGGGAGAAGGTGCGTCTAGATTTTTATTGATGTGTTGGACAAGTAAAGGCAACATGGAATCGAACAGGTTTTTAACTTCTTCTCTGACCACAACTATGATTCTCTGTTCGAATTGCCTAAATTTAGCAGGTAATTCAGTTGCTTTGTTCCCTTTCGGAACTCTAGGGGATCATCATAGTAGTGATCCCATCTGCAACCGTCTCCACCGCCGATAATACAGCCATGTGTCGGCCTTTTCTCCACCGGTTTTTCTAGGATCAGGTTCATAGCCCAGTTCAAAGGTGTGTCCCATGGCGCCCGGTTCTCTGACGATGAGCCTTCTTGCGGAAGAATTATCTTCTATTTTCCTACAAAAGTACCATGAACCATTTGCAAATGTGGCCGCTAGAATGATAATATCCATCTTTGTCAAAATTTCCTTAGCTTAACTTTTCAAGAGTCCAAGGCCATAGTGAACTTGACCATGGCTTTAGTCTTTATGTGCTCCAATGCCTTATCATTTAAAGGATCGAAACCTTCTTTTTCGTTCAGGAACTTGTACTTTTCGTGGAGCTTCCGAAGGAGGAGCTTGCGCAAAGCTGTAGTGTCTTTAGATTTGGGGGTCTTTCGTGAGGACCGTGGCGGTTTCTCGAAGGATGCATGCGCAGTGGTTGTCATAGGACCTTCTCTGTGCAACAAGAAGTGAGAGCTCATTGGTGGCAGGGTCCCATTCGTCGACTTGAATTCATGTCACAGGAAGCACATTGGCTTCCTGTTTCATCTCTTGCGGGTTCCATCAGGGGTCTCGGCGCTCGATGTAGTGCCCAGGTTTCCTTCAGTGGTCTCGGGGCCCAAAGTAGTGGCCCGATTGCCATCCGTGGCAACAGGGCTCGAAGTTATTTCCCGGTTGCCTTCAGCATCCTCGGCTCCCAAGTTCTTGGCCTTTCACCATCAGTTGTCTCAGCGTCGAAAATAGTGGCGCTTGCGGATCATCATCTAAAAATTGAGAAAAGTGTTAACTCTCTTCATAATCGTCCTCGTCATTTCCCTGTGCTCCTGACATCTCATAATGTTCTACTTTTAGCGAAATTAATACCAGGAAAAATTCGGCATGACATTTGCTGAAAATAGGACATATCGAATGCTTGAAATTTCTCTGGACGAAAGTTAATCAACATTCAGAAAAAACATAGGACTCGTTCCCTGCAAACAAGCATCTAACCATCAAAGTGTTTTCAAGATTCATCGTCTCCACTTCTCATTTAAACATACAACAAATCATCCACAAATATAGATCATATGCATCACGAGAACAAAATAAATTAAACAAATTAAAAAAAATCTCACAGAGACATTTCACCAAACACCTTTTTCTCTGGCAAGAATCAGGCATGCGAGGGCAACGCACGGACAGAGAACGCTCGGGCAGGGCAGCGCTAGGGCAGGGCGCCGCTTGGTGGGAAGGAGAAACATGTACGGACCTTGCTCCGGCTAGGAAGAAGTGATTGACGACGACGTCAGGAGGAGGACGGCACTCATGGATGAAGATGGCGCTGGGACATGGCTCGGGACCGTTGAACGCGGCGGAGCTCCTCCCTAAGCGGCAGTGGCACTCCTGGGGGCTGCGGTGCTCCTAAGTGCAGCGGGGCTCGTGGGTGTCGGCGAAGGTTCTAGTTGACGCGCGTGAAGATGAAAACAGCTAAGTCATACTTAGCAGAATCGTGCGGCACAGCGTGCACGCTTCCACTAAGTCACTGGCCGCACAACTTAGTGGAAGCGTGCGCTCTGTGCTTCCTGCTTCCGTTAAGTTTGACATAGATTTTTGCATGGTTCATTTTTAATAAGAACTATGTTAAACTAATATATACAAATATAGTTATATATTTCTTATCCATGCACGCGCCGCTTTCTGATGAATAATTTAGCCGAATATTCTGTAGTATATTGTATAAGATATATAGATATATATTACATATAATTTGACCGAAAATGCATGGTCTGTAATAAAGTTAATTTCACACAAAAAGAGATATAAAGATAGTTTCATCCATGCGTTATCACATACACGCGCTGTTTCTCAACTTCGTTCATGTATCATGGTTATCTTCATACATTTTTTGTTGGCTGTTGAATATTTGAGTCCCTCATTGTGACTTCTTTTAAACGGACGATGATCTTTAGTTATTGTAGTCTTTTTTCTTCTTTTGATGTATGATTTGTCATAATTATCATCTACCCTCGTCGTGGCGTCGTACTAGTCGTAGTCTTCATCGTTGGCGACTCCATCCATCCCGCTCCTTTTTCCTCTCCTGACGACAACACGGCTGGGCTTTCTTAGGCCGGTTATGAAGATGCATTGAGTCACGTATTTAGCCATTACCCATCGCTATTTTTTTTTGCGCTAATGTTCACACTGGTGTCGGGTATAATCATAGTAGTGAAATAACGGTTTTGTCTTAAGATGCTCTTAGCCCACCTGACACGGAACACCGGTACCTTGTACTATCCATTGTCAAGCTCCCATATCTCTTCGATCATTCCGTAGTATCTTTCTTTTACGTCACCGTTAAAACATTCCATCGTCACCCTACTATTTTTGTCTTTGGCCTCCATGTAGAACGTCTTATGTTATTGCCATCGATGCATGAAGATCTTGATTGTTGGACATTGTGACTCCATCCACATTATATCGGAAACATCAGATGGTCTCCATCAGTCTGCTGGGCTTTATCTCCTCTCCCAAAGAGTTAGTACAGCCGTACATGAGTATGCGATAGAGATGTATCGGAAACGATGGAATGGTTAAGACGTCTTCATACCAAAACAAACTAATACAATGTTCTGCCAAATTTTGGATATTGTTCTCCACATTTTTGTCCAGTGTTCTCACAAGCGCTCTGCACATATGTCAAAGTTACATCTCCTCCGCGACCACTTGCAGAGATGACCGAGCTACTCGGGCCTTGTGGTACCTGTCGCCACATGAGAATTGCTTCGGTTTGTATCTTCAGGCAAGTGATATTATTATTATTTTGTTCATTTTGTTCTCTTGTAGGAAAGGTTGTTTTGGTTTGATTACCTTTTACTGTACAACTCAGTGACTCAACTACTCCTTCGAGTAGAAGAGCTTGGTATGTTATTTCATGACATGACACATTGATGCATCAGTTAAGGTTATTCTTTATTCAACAAAAAACATATAAATTTGCATGCGTAGAAAGAATATAATCGGTCATGTTTTCGGATATAAATCCAGTTTTATATTGCCATGCCAAATCGATGCACGCTTTATAGCACTACTATAAAGGTTACACCATCATGATATGTCAGGCATTTTAAAAAACTTTAAAACCACACAAACGCATAGACCGCATATCATTGGCTTTAATAAGACATAATTTGTTGCGGCATTTAACTTACATTCATATGATGCCGAAATTTAAGTTTTATTGAATTATAAATTAAACAGACTTGAATGATATTTTTGAAATACTATAAGATATTTTTCTTATAAGCATGAATTTTCACTTCTTCACATGTCTGAGGAAATAGACTTAAAAGCCGTAGCAACGCACGGGCATTCAACTAGTCATAGTAGTGAAATAACGGTTTTGTCTTAAGATGCTCTTAGCCCAGCTGACACGGAACACCCGTACCTTGTACTATCCATTGTCAAGCTCCCACATCTCTTCGATCATTCCGTAGTATCTTTCTTTTACGTCACCGTTAAAACATTCCATCGTCACCCTACTATTTTTGTCTTTGGCCTCCATGTAGAACGTGTACACGTTGATATCATACACTTAATAAGTTGCGAGGTTGCATGTGGGTCCATGTGCTAAGGAGAATATAAGATCAACATCAACATAATCGTCTGGTAGTGGATGAGTTTGAATTTGCTCTCTAAACCAAAGCAAGAAAGTGGAGTTGTGCTCTCTAATTATTTCTGCTTCCGCTCTCTTCAGCCCCCGCACACGGTAACTTCTCGCAATATTTTTTTTTTCTTCAACCAAGGATCGGCAATTTGTAGGTATTGTAGCACTACTAAGTTTGGTTTATCAAAGTCGGTGCGTCTACCCGAGTGGTCCACATGCAAATCCTTACGTCCATTAATTCATGTAACCAAGTCCTTCGAGCCTGCCGAGGTGCTTGCTCACGAGCAAGCCAACAGGGTTTTCGGTGTCTATAAATTCTTTTGGAAATAAATGCACTCTTCGGTCAGGAAGCCCCAGACAATACTTCCACCAGGAAGGGCTCTATTACGAGCGAAACTGTAACATCCCAATTTTTGCTACAATAGGGTGTGTGGTGTTGTGTTCATCTCATACATGCGTGAAACAACAATTTGAACCATGTTGAAACAATTTAAATTGGTTTGAGAAAATCCCACAAAAAGTACTTAAAATGGGTCCCAAAATTTTGTATTGAAAAATAATTCAAATACACCAAAGCAAAACTTGGTTTTGTTGGAAATTTTACAAGGTTTCCAAAACTTATTTTTGCCAAAATTTCTGTTTACAAAAAGGACCTGAAAACAAAGTTTTAAGTTCTGTTTTCTATGGAAAAGAGCTTCTTTGCAATTCCCAAAAAACTTCCAGGGGGTTTCTAAAAATTGGGTTTTTGTCATCTTCCTCCTCACGCTAGTAGGAGCTGCTGCGTGTCCTCCATGCCGCCATCGATGCCACCTCCTGCCTCCCAGCCTGCTCGAGAGGATAGGACCGCGAGGAGGCTTCTTATCTCTCTCCCTCACCCCCGAGCTCTCTCCCTCTCTCTCTCCCCTCACGAACCGAACCTAACCCTACTGTTCCCTCCAGCCGCCGCCGCGCGCTGCCGATTCCGGCCATCTCCGGCCAAACGGGGACCACCAGGAGGAGTGCCTCGTCCTCCTTTACCTCCTCCTCCAATCTTGCTTGCCGGGAATCCACCACCCGCCTGAATTTCTCGTCGCCGGTTCCAGCCGCCCCTGCCCCCTCTGACCCCTCCACGATTTCACGGCAGCGTGGTGAGCAACCCCGTCATCTGTGCTCCCCCTCCCGTGCACCATAGCCCGTTCCTCGCCGTGACTGTGCCACCGCCGTCACGGAAGGTCGCCGCCGGCGAGCTTTCCGGCGACCATTTGGTCCGCCGCCGGCACCCCTCGATTCCCCTCCACCTCCTCTTTCTCACTTTATAATTTGATTCGAACCTAGCGCGCGAAATTCGTCGAATTTGATCTCTCTGTGAAGAACAGAGGAGGGTGAGGTCATCATTGCGTCACGATGACGTCATAAAATGTTTTCCTTTTTATTCTGGAGAAAGAAATAGGACACGTGGGCCCCACCTGTATTTAAATTACAGAAATAGAATAAACTTGAATAATTAATATCTCCCAAAATATAAGTCAGAAAAATATAAGAAAAATATGGTTTTGAGCAGAAAAATAAACTCTACATGAATCTGTTATTTTCACACATGTTTGACAAAGTTCAAAAATGAGCATTATTTAATGTTGTTTAATTCATTTAAAAATAGAAAATTAAGTTTTTATTGACTAAAACTAGAAAATTAAAAGTTATATAAAAAAATGCTCAAAATGATAAATGCAACCTAGTTATGATTTTTGCAAACCCATTTGAGCTTTTAAAATTGTACTCACTTTCAGAATCGTCCGAATTGCCCCTCCGGGGTCTATTTTGGGATAAATTCAGTAAAAATGCTTAACTGACATACAAACCCTATCAACCCAATGAACATGTTTAGGACTTTATTTCAATGCATTAACCTACTTGTGCATACATGTTGTGCATTGCATCAAATTCCATGTGTTGATTGTTGTTCTTCTTGTTTCAGTGTTGTCATCCCCTCGGTAGAACGTGACTCCGAAGAGAAGGCCAGCAATGACAATGACGAATACTTGATCTTAACCGACAAGTCAAACACTTATTCCTGAAGCCTCTATCTGGTTTTCTTATAACCAAGGCAAGCATAACCTCTTATCTACTCATATATGGTTTTCGAACTATTTTGGAATCTCGTATATTGCATGCGGTTCAAAGTATTTATAGTCTTAGATAGAGTTCTCCTATACTTGCTGCATCGCCTAAATATCCTGATCCACTGCTCCTAGCAGCTATAGGTTTGTTTGTGCGCGCCTCGTTAAAGCATGTGAGTCTTGCTTAGCCATGCCTAGCTGTGATCTGATCCATCCGGTTGATGAATCTGGTCAACGCGTGAATCTTTTATTTCAGGTTGTTGTGTTTAAATTATCTTTGATAACTTGACTAAATAACGGCATGGATGTGAGGCCACAATGGGTTGTGGCGTTTTGTCCTGTTCATGCCCCTAGGAGCGAGTTCTCGCCTTCGAAGCCAAGACTGAGTGTGCAACCACACGCGGGGCCTAACAGACCGCGCTCGGCCAACTAACTTGTTTGGCCATGTCCATGAGTCACGTAGTTTGATCTTTCCATCTGTTTGTGAGTCAGAAAACGATTTGGAGAAAACTTAGGGCGTGACCGGGACAAGTGATGGACGTACACGGATCTTGATCCCGACTCACAGAACAAGTGCCGTCACGAGGTGGCCAACTCCCTGTTGACGGGGTGGCCCTGTTTGGGTTGACTCACGGATAGGGTCGAGCAAGGTAAAGGTAGTGGCCAGCCACCCTCTACCGCGCTCCATGGACGAGCGTACATGTGGCGTTAAGAGTCGGATGGTACGTGTGGGTAAAGTGTACCCCCTGCAGGGATAAATCTCCTCGAGAAGCCGTGTCCACGGTTACGGACGACTTGGCAACGGATTCTGTGATCATAGATAACTTGAACGGAATGGCTCAAACTTGTTAACAATGTTTGAAGGGTGCCTCCTCGGAGATGCCGAGAGGGGTGATCCTTGTAGCATGAGAGTTTCTGGGAAATGATGTTGGTGGATGAAAAGATGATGATATCAGTAGTTGAGTAGCTTTCTCATCCGTTTTCAAAATATTCCTTGAGACGTGCTATTCTTCCTCAACTTGGAAAACAAAGATTGCTTTACGCAAAACAGCCTTCATAAAACCCTTTCTGAAGATAGCAGATATATAATAGGTTGACTAAGTCTTGTTGAGTACCTCCCGTACTCAGGTTTGCTTAATTTTGGTTCAGGTGAAGATCTCACATCAGTGGTGATTCCAACGTGGATATCGACGAGTAGTTTGGGGTTCCCAGGTAGCAGCCTGGAATCTATTGGATGGGACGTCGCCCTATGTTGCGGCCTCTTAGGCCTTTTTGGTTCTTGTTGATTAGCAACATAATTTTCCTTCCGTTGTCTGATGTAATGTTGGTTCATGTGAACTCTGCTTGTAAAGCTATACTGTAGTAATGCTTGTTTAATACAGCTTCCATGTCTAGAGTGCTGCTTTGATCGGTTGTTGGTTTCGAGCTCATTGTTATACAGTTTTGGCTATGCCTGCATAGTTGTCGCAGTCGAGGGGTTGTGGAGCCGATGATCCATGTCCAAGCCCGCATGCCGATGTGATTTGGCCTGGGGATAGGTAACCCCAGTAACACTCGATTGTTGTTGCACTTTCTGGACACATAACAGCTCTGTATAGCTTTGGTCCCGTTTCCTTCAGTTTCATTCGATTCGTGGACGCTTTGATATGCATAGTTGGTTATGACTAGCGTGGACACAAGGAGTAGTAGCACCGTGGTGATCCGGCCTGCGTGCCGATGAATCCGGTCTGCCTGTCGTTGTTTGTTGCGGCCGGGGCTGGTAACCCTGAAGCCCTTGTGGGTCCATGTCTAGGAGCACATAACAGTATGTATATCTCTGGGTCTAGGGTCATGACAGAAACCTTTGATGACTCCATTGATACTTTCGAACACCATCATGTTGTGCATGAATGACGGCCCCAGATCAATGATATCGTCAACGATATGGAGAAGAAGATGCACCGTAACGTCAAAGAACGCAGGAGGGAAGTACATCTCAAGCTTGCACAATATGACAACGATCTCCTCTTGTATCCTATTGAGTGTCCTGATACTGATCGGTTTTATAGAAATAACATCAAAGAAATTGCAGAGGCCAATAAGTGTTTCGCGGACGTGCTCGTCCATCATCCCTCTAAATGAAACTGGAAGTATCTTTGTCATCGTCACGTGAGATATATGATACTTTATCTTGTTGAACCTTTGTTTCTTCGGGTCTAGATATCTGCTTATCTTCCCTTAGTAACTGAAACTAACCTTGATTTCTACAAGGCACTTGAAAAATTGATCGAGCTCATTCTTGCTTAGAGTGAAGCAAGCGGGCGGGAAATAATATTCCTTCTTAACTGTTTTCCCCTTGTTTTCATCGTTCTTAACTTTTTTGTCCTTTCCTTGTGTCTCCTCCGACGGCTCATCAGGGATCCTCCTTGAAGCTCTTCCCTGAGTTTCAAGATTGACAGGTTGTTTCTTGCTTTTGGCCCATCTTTGGTCTTCTTAGGAATGTTGAGCACTGTGCCTAGCAAACTCTCTCATACATTCTTCATATGCATGACATAGAGGATATGAAGCGTATCAAAGATTGGCCAGCATATCAAGTCCCAGAAAAATATCTCGTTTTCCATAATCTCAACAGCGGATCCAGCTCCTTTCACTTCTTTTTTTGGAGCCGGCCACTCTTTCCAACCTTTTAACAACTTATCAATTTCCTCGCCTATCCTCTTATGTGGAGGTCCTCGTGGATCATTGTGGCCGTTGAACAGATCTTGACTAGTTCTCCACACGTCGTCCTCATGAAACCACCTTTGATGCCCCATGTACACGTCTTCGAAGATCTAGGCTCTTTCGGTAGTTGTTGATTCGATGTGTCATCCACGCACTTCACACATGCGAAATGTATGTGGCACACCTGTCCCGAGATATATCCGTAACCTAGAAAGTCGTGGACCATACATATCAAAGTGGCTCTCATAGGTAAATATGCGTGAGTGTTAGCGTCCAATATACTCACCTCTGGCTTTTCCCAGAATGTGTCAAACTCCTCTTTGAATAACTGGAGATAAAAATCAATAGCGTTGCCTGGTTGTATCGGTCCTTGAATTAAAATACTCATGTGTATGTACTTTATCTTTATTTCACAATCAGGGGGAGGTTGTACATCCATACAAACACGGTCTAGGTGTTATGTGTTCAGGCCGGGCATAAAACCCGTTACCCGAAGCCCGAACCCGAATTACCCGAGCCCGAACCCGAAAATCCCGAACACTAAATCGGGAAACAGATTTGGAAACCCGAATTTATTTATAAAATCTCGGGTTACACCTTATGAAACCCGAACTGCCCGATTATCCCGAACAATGTCTGAGACACGCATTGGTCGCAAACGCGGAGCGGCGAAGGCCCAGCCAAAATTTTCACCGAGGCGGCCCAATGCCCCCAATCCCTTACCCTGCTAGGTTTTCTCGCACCCACCCCGCACCCCCACTCCCCACTCCGCCTGGCGCCTGCCTCTCCCAATCCCCCCAGCCGCCAGGAAAGACGCAAGGGCCACGGCGACTCCGCGACCGCGACTCCGCGACGGCGCGGCGCCCATCTAACGCCGTCCAGGCCTACAGGATCAAGCCGTGTCGCCTCCTCCTCATCTGCTGTTCGCGGCGGCTCTGCTCTTGCCGTGTCGTACTGCCGTGGCGTAGATCCACCTTGCCGTGCAGCCCCTACATCAACCCCCACCGGCCAGCAGTTGGTCTGAGTCGCTGACCGTGGCGAGTGGCGACGACGAAGTCAGGCTCAAGGCCACGAGTCCACGACGACCCTGTCCAAGTCGCTGCCCCTGTGCTGCAGTCCAAGTCCTGCACGGATCCGATCCTCCTCCTTGTCTGGTCATCTGGTGCCCTGCCTGAGTGCTGAGTTGACGACCCTGTCCAAGTCGCTGACCCTGCACGGCTCCTACTAGGCTCCTCCGACTCTGAGTCTGCTGCACTAGTGCACTGTGTGCTGCCCTGCCTGCTGCCAACCGAATGACAGACGAATCAACAACCAATGTAAATCTCTCATCCCTCTCCCTCCTTCCTGTTGTCTGTATATCATGAATCCAACCCAATGTTGTTTCATTTTAGCTGCTTATATAGTTACATTAGCAGATTAGCTCCTTTGTAGTTTGTAGGCAGACAGTTAGACACCATGTTTTGGCTCAGGTGAGTTTTGGCAGTACGCAAGTAGCTGACTAGGAGCATCTCAGGTCAGAAAAATGAATCAACAATGAAGTGTTCAAGTTAGTGGGTTAGTCCACTCGAAATTTGAATAGTTTGCATGTAATTTGTAGGTACAATATTTTGTATAAATGGTGTCTGTAATGTGCAATATTCTGTATAAATGCTGTCATGTTATATGTAATTTAAAAGTGCAATATTCTGTATGAATGGTGTCCTGTTACATGCAATTTGAAACTCCAATATTCTGTATGCAATAGTGTCATGTTAAATATAATTTAAAAGTGCAATATTCTGTATGAATGGTGTCTTGTTACATGCAATTTGAAACTGCAATATTCTGTATGCAATAGTGTTCTGTTAAATATAATTTAAAAGTGCAATGTTCTGTATGAATGGTGTCCTGTTATATGCAATTTGAAAGTGCAATATTCTGTATGAAATGTTGTCCTATTAAATGTAATTTGCAAGTGCCATATTCTGTATGAAATGGTGTGCTGTTAAATTTAATTTGACAGTGCAATATTCTGTATGAATGGTGTCTTGTTACGTGCAATATGAAAGTGCAATATTCTGTATGAAATGGTGTCCTATTAAATGTAATTTGAAAGTGCCATATTCTGTATGAAATGGTGTGCTGTTAAATGTAATTTGAAATATATTTAAATATATAAACCATGCTTATTTGTTCTAGTCTAAAGTATAAATCTTGCTTATTTGTGGTCTGTTTGACAATTTTTTTGTCTACATGTCTTATAGATGACTGATCACGTAGAAGCGGACAATTCAATTGTGCCCATGGATTACGAAAGAAACCAGCCATCACAGGAGTTCAATTCTGGTTCAGCTTCACAGCCAGAAACAGAGCAATCTGCGCATGTACATGAGCAAGGGCAAGGCAGTGAAAATGTGGTCATTGATGTGGACAAGGAACCCGAGAAAGAAAAAGGACAGGGAAGGAAAGAGATGGAACCAAGGTCAGAGTATTGGCAACACTTCATCAAGATCTTTGAGGGCAAGGTGGTGAAAGCTGGAAAGTGCAAGTATTGCTCGCGTGTAATTAAGGCCGAGTCGAAGAAAGATGGTACAACGGCCTTGAAGAGGCACTTCAATGTGTGCAAGCGCAATCCTCACAAGTTCAATAAAGATCCAAGTCAAAGTACTCTACAAGCAACTCAAGGGGAAGCCCCAACCACTTGGAAGTTTGATGCTGAAGCTCTCAAGGAAGCATTTGCGGAGATGGTAATCGAAGATGAGCTACCCTTTGCTTTTGGTGAGAAGCCTGGCTTTAGGAAATTCATGTCCAAGGCATGCCCTCGTTTCAATCCGCCATCAAGAAGAACTTGCACTAGAGATGTTGTTCGTTGTTTCTTCAAAGAGAAAGCCAAGTTGAAGAAATTTTTGAAAGATTCTTGTCAAAGGGTTAGTCTTACAACTGATTGCTGGACATCTCAGCAGCTAGATGGGTACATGACTGTGACAGCTAGTTTTATTGATGAAAATTGGATTTTGCACAAGAAAGTCATCAATTTCTTTCTAGTCAAGGGGCACAAGGGTGATGATATTGGGAAGAACTTGCTGAAATGCATGGCTGAATGGGGTATGGAGAGAGTAATGACCGTAACAGTTGATAATGCTAGTGCAAATGATGGTGGCATCGTGTTCTTGAGGAAGCAACTGAACAAAATATCTAGCAACATAGCAGAGGGCAAGTTTATGCACATGAGGTGTGCTGCACACATTCTCAACCTGATTGTGCAAGATGGTCTAAAGGAAGTTGATATCTCTGTCAAACGTGTGAGAGCTGCTGTGAGATATATTAGAAATGGTGGCACAAGAGTAGTCAAGTTTAAGGAAATTGTGGATGAAGAGAAGGTGGACAACAAGGCATTTCTAAAGATTGATGTTCCAACAAGATGGAACTCCACTTATCTCATGCTTCAAGCTGCTAATGTTTTTGAAAAGGTGTTCATAAGGTTAGGTGAAGAAGACTTGACTTACAAGTATGATTTATCTGAGCTCAATGATGGGTTTGGTTGCCCCGAAGAAACGGATTGGGAGAATTCAAAGAAGATGGAGGAATTTCTGGAGCATTTTTATGATATTACAAAGCGTGTGTCTTCTACTCTCAATGTCACTTCCACTACTTACTTTCATGAGATTGCGGAAATTCGTTTGTTGATTCAAACTTGGTTGGATAGTACAGATACTTTGCAAGTTGCTATGGGCCATAGGATGAAAGATAAATTTGACAAGTATTGGGGACTTTGGCACGTCAACACAAAAGAGAGTATGGGTATGGCTAAGGGAAAAGGGAAGGATAAGGAGAAGGAGAACATTAACTTGCTGATTTTTGTTGCGGCTGTTCTTGATCCAAGATACAAATTATCTTTGTACACAAATGCAGTCATTGATGAAATATTTGGACAGAAAAATGGACAGCTTGTTTGGGCAGCACTTAAGTCTTGTGTTAATGATCTATTTGAAGAATACAACAAGATGTATGCTCCGGTTGAAGGAACTGCCGATGTGGATGATAGAACCGTAGCAAAGGGAGGTAGAGGAGGCATGTTGAAGGATGTCATTGCCAAGAAGCTGAAGATGAACAATGGTGCAAGCACCAATGTCAAATCTGAACTTGAGAAATACCTTGCTGAAGATACCGAAGATGGAGACACAAAGCTCGATATTCTTGGTTGGTGGAAGCTCAACTCTCTTCGATTTCCTGTCTTGGGTCACTTGGCACGTGATGTGCTTGCTATACCCATCACATCGGTAGCTTCGGAGTCGGCTTTTAGCACAAGTGGACGCATATTAGATGACTTTCGCACCTCACTCACTCCGTTCATGTTGGAAGCTCTCGTGTGTGCTCAAGATTGGCTAAAGAGGGGTACTCCTATTGACATCCAAGAGAATATGGAGGAATTAGCCATTATGGAGAAAGGTAAAATATTCCCTTGTTCTTTTTGTGTTTGTGTTATATTGTTCCATACAACCACTTTAGCATACTTGTTCATTTTATTTATCGTACCATTCATATAGAGTTAATTGAGGAATTTGGTGGGCTGCACAAGGCCAAAGGAAAAGGTGATAAAAGCAAGGCAACAACTTCCAAATCTGGTGTAAGCATGTCCATATCCAAACCTTGAAGGTGATAAAACCATGTCTATATTACAAATAGCATGTTAATATATGTTCTGCCCTCTCTTTGTTGATACGAACAACTACTATGTCTATTTATGTAGCTATGTGTGGCTGTTTGTAGGTTCCAATCCATGCCAAAGCAATTCTAAGATGACAAATGCAAGAGCAATTTCCTCATGTGGCAGCTTGGAGCATTGGACAATGATCAAGAGCAATTTCCTCATGTGGCAGCTTGGAGCTTGGAGCATTGGAATGGCTTTTGAAACTTCTATTTATGCCTTTATGGCCTATTGGAGTATTGGGCATTGGCATGTCTAATGTTTTGAAACTTCTGTGTGTGTTGCACTTGTTCAAGTTCTGTGAACTTTAATATTCTGTAGAACTGCTTTATATCATGTTGAACTGTTGCTGTTTTTATGCTGAAATACAGTAGAAGTGCTGCCGAAATTTTGTATTTTTCTGTTTGCTTATTTTTTTCTATAAAACTGCTGTCATTTGTTTCTATGTTGTGCTGTCTAAATAAGACACAAAAATGCTGCCGAAAATGTCCAGAATTGCTACAGAAATGATGTCCAATTTTTCAGAGTTTGCTGTCATTTTTGTCACACATGTGTGTTTCGGGCATTTCGGGAAAACCCGAACCCGAACCCGAAATTGCGGGTACCCGAACTGTCGGGTAGCATATTTTTTGGTTAAATTTCGGGAACTAGTTTACGAAACCCGAATTACTTTTAACCCGAAAAACCCGACCCGAATTTTCGGGTAAACCCGAACGCCCGGCCTGATTATGTGTGCTAGGCTGGTTGCCAAACGGATTGAGTCCATCCGTACTCATGATGTCTACGCACGCTTCTATTCTTGTAGACAGTGTTGGGCCTCCAAGTGCATAGGTTTGTAGAACAGCATCAAGTTTCCCTTAAGTGGATTACCCAAGGTTTATCGAACTCACGGAGGAAGAGATCAAAGGTATGCCTATCAAGCAACCCTGCAATTACGATACAAGAAGTCTCTAGTTCGGCGAAGAGAGAGTGAAATATGAGTAATATGAATGGTTATAAATGATAATAGCAATCTGAAATAAAAAAGGCAGCAAGCAAACATGTAGCATAACTGATTGAAAACGGTGTTTCAATGCTCATAAACAACGACTGGGGATCATACTTTCATTACTGAACACTCTCAACAATGATAAAATAATTGAATGTATAAATATTCTCTCTTCACTATGCTACTCCGAACCACTCTCCGGTCGAATAACAAACACCAATTCGTTGTGTAGGGCTGTAACAGCACTCCTTAAAGTCGCATTCCCATGTCTAGTTAACTTCATGCTGTCACTATGAGCATCCTAGAAGGTGCTAGAAAACACCACAATTTCATAGGGTCATCTAACACAAGATATAAATATCATGTTAAACCACACGGTTCACACACTGTCACCTTTACACCATGATCAAAGTGTCTACGGAGATCTCATAACAAAACCACTTGAGTAGCATAACAGATGAAGAATAAAATCTATTGATTCAACTAGATTACAAAGCTCACGATCACATAAAGATCACACCATGGGGGAGAGAGATGAAACACATAGGTACTGGTAGAGCCCTCAGCCTAGGGGGAGAACTACTCCCTCCTCATCATAGGAGACAAAAACGTCGATGAAGATGGCGGTGGAGTTGATGGACATGGCTCCGGGGGCACTTCCCCGTCCCGGGAGGGTGCCGGAACAGAGATTTTTGTCCCCCGAAACTTGTTGGCAGCGGCGGCGGAGCTTTGGAACTTTTCTTGGAAAAAGGTTGGGATTTTTAGGGTTTACGCATTGGGGAAACTTTATAGGCGAAATGGTGATGACGGTGGGCAACCAGGGGATCACATCACCCCTGGGCTCTGCCAGGGGGACCCGCGCCCACCCATGGTGTGGGGACCCCTCTGCCCCTCTCCGGGTCACTTTTGGACTCTATGGATCCTCCAGGACTTCTAAGACTTCTGGGCTTCGAATCGTCCAATTCCGATAATATTTCTAGGGCAACTTTTCTGAAACTAAAAACAACAGAAAACAGGAACTGACTCTATGGCATCTTGTCAATAGGTTAGTCCCTGTAAATCGATAAAATGGCATAAAATGTAAAGGAAACATGTAGCATATGACATGAAAACAACATGGAACATCAGAAATTATGCATATGTTTATGATGTATCAACATCCCCAAGCTTAGTTCCTACTCATCCTCGAGTAGGTAGACGACAAAAAAAAATTCTGAGGTGACATGCTACCAACATAAACTCGATCATCGTAGCAATGTAAAGCATGTAAATTAGGATCAAATGAATAAAGGTTGTGGTTTATAGTTGATATCAAATAGAATAATGTATAAACCATTATGAATAACAAAGTACAACTTTTCAATGAATCAATACTAAAAGACAATCAACCATGCAATGGTTTATTAAACATGATTTAATCTTCAAGAATAACAATATAATCATCCAAGGAATCAAACTCTCACAACAACTCATGTTAGGATCAAGTCAAGCGATAACAATATGCACGTAGGAAAATAATTAAGATATTTGTGCACTCAAAACAAGCAAGCGTTCTGTATTGGTTCCCGACACGAGGATGTTATGGCTAAAAGAACATTATGGGGCTTTGGAAGGTCAATGGAAGAAAGTCTCACACAACTGAAAGTGATCATTAGACAAGCGGAAGTCTTATAATCGAAGTTATGCAAGGAGTAGTGATTTCCACACAACGGATGCACATAGAGCTATAAGTGTATGAAAGCTCTCCAATGGAATTAGTGGGGGTGGATCCAACTTGCTTGCTCATGAAGACCTAGAGCACTTTTGAGGAGGCTAATCATTGGAATATGCAAGCCAAGTTTTGTAACGTTAAGTTCCCCACATAGTTATGCAAGTCATAATATGAAAACTCTCTCCAAACTAAAGTAATGATGCTAAAAAAGAACAAGTGTGGAATAAATGATAGTAATGATTCCCCCTCTCTCTTTATTATCTCTCTTTTGCCCTTTCTTTTTTGGGGGAGGGGGGGCTTTTTCTCTTTTTTTATTTATAACCTCACTGGTAGGGGCAACACTCTATTTTACAATGAATCATCCCACTTTTAGTACTCATAACTCAAACTAAAATATCTCTGATGTATATAAAACTAAATGCTCCTGCTAGTGTAGCAGTATGCAAAATAACAATGAGGCATGACAAGTAACATAATGATGATGGATGTTGTATGGCAATATATCTCGGAATGGATATGGAAATGACATTGTAGGTAGGTATGGTGTGCTGTTTTGAGGAAGATAATGTTTGGCTTATGTGTAGTAGAACAAAGTCTTCCCACGGGGTTTGGATGCACTGGCTAAATTTGCACCAACTCCCAATGTGAGAATGGGCAATGCACAGTACCGAAGAGGCTAGCAAATATGGATGGTGGAAGTGCCAGAAAACCGTAACATAGAACTCACAAGTTAAAAGATTACAACTAATATATGATCTTACAAGTTATAATGAAAATCACTCCAAGAGGGTATGTGGCCGTGCAAGTCACTGTTAGCTACCCCGACCGTAGCGCGTAACAAAAAGCCATCGCGATTGCTATCAGCAAAGTAAGTCATATACCATTATCCTATCAACTGGTTATTTGAGTGTGACATAGTTTCAAGTTTTTAGACAACCATTAATTGTTTTTACTCTACTAGACCAGCAAGTTTACCACTAAGCATATTAATATCTCAAAACAATAGCAAATAATCAAGAGAAGCAGTTTAGTGATCTACAAGAATATGCAAGTTTTTTCGTTATACCATATACCACATGTAGCATTTTCTATTTCCATCGAACACCAAACAAAAAAAACTGTCCAAATAATATAGCAAGGAAACAAGAGATTACTAACATAACTCTACTAGAAATAACAACTCTGAAAAAGAGATGCATGAAAACAAGGGCTAAACGCAGTACTAGCAAAAAGTGAACACTCACTGAACAATAAGAATGAAAACTAGAGTGTTCTAAGCAATGAAAACAGAGCGTGTCTCTCTCCAAAACAACTATGACAGGATCCAACCCTAAACTATATCAAAGAAATCTAAACAAACTGAAAGCAAAAATAACTGACGCTCCAAGTAAAATTCATAGGATGTGACCGAATAAAAATATAGTTTCACTAGAAGTGACCTGATAAATTGTTGATGAAGAAGGGGATGCCTTGGGCATCCCCAAGCTTATATGCTTGAGTTTTCTTAGAATTTTATGGGATGAAACACGGCGGCATCCCCAAGCTTTGACGTTGCACTCTTCTTGATCACATTATATCACCCTCTTCTCTTGACCCTTCAAAACTTCATTCACACCACACTCAAAGAGTAATTCGCATTAGAGGGTTAGTGCAACAATAAAAAATTCATGGTTTATGCATGGGCACATGTTCTATTGATACTTTTAAACATTAGATGCATCCACTTATGTTTCATCAATCAAAGAAATCCACTTGACATCGTAAAAGAGCAAATGCAAGAAAAATGGCAGAATCTGCCAAAACCAGAACAATTTGTAATGACGAATTTTTTCGGGGAACTTAGTTTCTCAAATAAAAAAAATAAAGAACAATAAATTTTCATAATTATATGAGGAATAAGAACAAAAAGTTTTAGGTCATTTTGATTATTTTGCGATTTATACGATTTTTTACGGTGGACAGCAGAAATCTGTTTTCTGCGGAGAAATCCAAAACCAACTCCCACTTTGGATAGAAACTTTACTTGGCACAAATAATACATGAAAATAAAGATACAAAGGAGTTGATACATAAGTATAACACCCCTTGACTCAATGAAAACAGAGAAAAATAAAGCAAAAAATAAAACCATGGGTTACCTCTCAAGAAGTGCCTTTCTTTAACGCTATTTAGCTAGGCATGATAATTTGAGAGGATGCTCACATAAGAGATATGAATTGAAGAAAAAGAGAGCATCAAGAAGAAAATATAAAGAAAATTTAAGTCTAACCCACTTCCTATGAAAGATAATCTTGTAGAAAAATAAGTCAATAAAGCACAAAGTGGCTAGCATAGAAAGGCAAAATAATTGCAACATCAAAATTTTCAACATAGAGAGAGGAAACTTGATATTGTTGAGATGCATAGAATTATCTTTCCCTCTCTCATAATAACTTTCAATAGAATAATGAACAAAATTAACAATATAACTATCACATAAAACATTCTTATCATGAGCCACATGCATAAATGAATTATTATTCTCCACATAAGCATAGTCATTCTTATTAATAGTAGTGGGAGAAAATTCAACAAAATAGCTATCATTATTATTCTCATCACCATAATCATCGAATATAGGCGGCATATTGTAATCATAATTAATTTTCTCCTCAATGGTAGGTGTATTGAAAATAACATATTCATCATTATAATCATCATATATTGGAGGCATATCATGATCACAATAAAAATTTATCATCAATAATAGGTGGAACTAGAATACCACAATCATTATAATCATCATATATTGGAGGCAAAGTATCATCAAATAAAATCTCCTCCTTAAAACTTGGGGGACTAAAAATATCATATTCATCAAAACAAGCTTCCCCAAGCTTAGATTTTTCCACAGCATTAGTAATAATGTTGTTCAAAGAATTCATACTAATAAAATAGCTATCATTATTATTGCTCTTGAAATAAACAAGAGTTGCAATAAAAACCTCTCCGGGAAATAATACCGTCTTCGTTATCTAACGTCGTAACCTCAAAAAAGGAAAACACCCAATCAGAACCAAACAAAGGAAAGCACTTGACAAAAAATAAACATACAGCAAGCATTTCATCAAACAAGTACACTCACAAACAATATTACTAGGGTGCACACCAACAAGCAAAACATGCACAGACAACACACATGAATAACACTAGAATTGATGTTAGGGATCCTCAACGAAAATGGCATGAGTCCAGTGGGTGTGCCACTCTCATAACATGCCCAAATAAGGTTAAATGCCTCTCTGGTCATTCATGAGGATGAACAAAATAACAAGAAAATAATCTAGAAACAACTACACATGCACAGGAAATAAATAACAAGCAATAATACAAGCCCATAGTAACACATGCATTTCTAAACATGGAGAAATAATATAACCAGTAGCTAAGGAACCTAATAACAGAGACAATCAATACCAACCATATCATGGCATCACTCAATTCATGAAAATAATCATGGAGCAAAATGACCACTAAAACTAGAGATGCAAAAGGGGCTATTTAGACATGCATACATGCATAACAATAATAGATCAACAACCAAGAATTATTCTAACATGATGGATCTGTAAGATAGAATCCAATTAACAAAGAAACAACACCTAAACATGCTAGTAATATAAAAATAACAATCTAATCAATGCCTCAAAAAATTAAGCATGCAAATAACACTTATGGCAGAAAATCTTCTAAAACTAACATAGCATGACAAATTTATCTAGAAGTCACTCAAGCATGCAAGAAAGTATTGCTAGAATTACAGTATCTATGATATGGAAAACAATACTAAAGAATTTATTCAATTCATCATACCAATATGAAGAATAACATAATTTAACCTATTAGTATTAGGAAAACAACCCTATGAGATTTAAACTATAACAACCATGGTTTTCACACACAAATCCTAACATGATAGTGTCACACTCAAAACACATATCAAACATGTATTAATACCCTACACATGCTAGGAATCAATTTTAAAACAAAAACAATATAACACACAATTTTAATAAAGGCATAGCAATAATATGCAGAAAATGGTTAAACACTAAATAATCCATCAAGCCTATTGTGTAACTCCTAAAATCAAGAAAATCTGTTATAAGGTGCCCCTAGTCATTATCAGACCAACACAATTGGATTCACCTCAAAAATCATCACCAATAAAATTAAATAAATCACAGAAGTGCTCTCTGGCCTAAAACTAACATGCATGTAATTTTCAATCACCAACTCAAGTCAACACAAGGCCAACTGACACAGATAGACATTTTCAAGGGCTACTCAGAACAGTTGAGTTTGCATGTTTTGTATACATAAAACTCAAGTTATTGATGAAATGGTGTTAATGAGTGCTTCTGCCATTTATTTTATTTCTCCTAAAATACATCACAAAATCTAGATCTACAAGTTCGAGATGGTTAATAATTTGTAGATCTACCACTATGATTTTTAGTTTGACAAGATTCACTTGTTAGCATTTTTATTTTGAATTGAAGTAAACATCCAGAATCAGATCCACAGGGAAATAATAAAACAACCTACAGAGAAAACAAAAATGGGCCAGATCTGCTTTGGAGGAGAGCGCAGAGGCCGGATCTGCGAGCTGGACCGGCCCGCTAGCTTTTCCAGCTAGGGACCAAGTCAAACGGCTACCGATCCAGGCCCAGCAGGACCCACCGGTCAGCGGCGAGGCCGGCGAAGAGGTAAGTCGCCGTCAAGTTTGGATCTAACGGCCGAGAAGAGGCCACGTCGTTAGGGCCCGGCGGCGACCATTCTTTGGCGGCGGAGAACAGAGGAAAACGGCTTCCCAAGGCGGAGTTTCGCCGGAGAAATGCCGTATGCCGCTCCGGAGGCCGCCTGGATGCGCAATAACGTCGAGGGGAACCAGGGCGATGGCGCGAAGCTGATGCCCCCATCGGCGCTTGCTGGGGAAGACTCCCAACCGGATTTCAGCGGGAACCCGCGGCGGCCGGCCATGCCATGGATGGCGGCAGACCTGCGATGGACAGGGAAGCGAAGAAGCGTGGGCGTGGGCAATAGAGGTGGAAGGGTAGGCCAGGGAAGCAATTATCGAGGGAAGAGGTACGATGTACCTTCCGTTCGAAGGTGAGGTTGCCGGCGGAGGGTTTTGATTTGATTCCGTCAATTAGGAGGGTAAGGGAGAGGGTTTTGCAATGACAGTGCTATTGGGGAGTAGATGAGGTGTATTGGCAAGCTTGAGCGCAACGGGAAGATTCGGTATGGCCTAGCCCCAGAGGTCGGCGCTCGGCGCCCACGGTGTCCATGGCGGAGTTTCTTCGGGCGAGAACCAGGGGAATATCATGAGCACAGGGAGGGCAACGGTGAGGCAAACATGCAGTGAAAAAGAGTGGAGGATTTGGGAGATCGACTGAGTGGATTTCGGGTGTTCTCCCGATGCACCCGCAGGTGTTCGACACTGGAATGAGGATGAAGGAGGGCGAGGGGAGGGAAATGGAGTGCACGTGTGTGATCCTGGATGTCCCGTGATGCTAGTAGACAGGGTGAGGTAGCAATGTCTGGCGAGTGAGGCGGAGCTCGACGTCCACCTGTGATGTAGCTTGGCATTTAGTCCATGGAGGAAGTGTGGAGAAGAAGGGAGGAGGTGTTGGGTATGGAGATGTTGTCCAGGGGGTTGAGGGATAAGTTTTTCACCTCACAGTGCAAGAGATAGGTAGAGAGAGAGCACTGATTGACTAGGATAGGCTTGAATTCAAGAGTGTCCCAAAAGGACAGAGAGGGTTTTTGAATCTTTTCTCCAAATTTTTGAACAGGACACAAGTACAAGATCATGTCTATTGGATAGAGAATCAAAAATTGAGTCTAGGGATGGTGATCTCTAGTTTTTCTGAAACTATTTCTTTCACAAAATTTTGGGAATTAAAAAATGGCAGAAACTGTTTTTAAATGTTTTCTCCAAAATTTTCAAAACAACTTGCAAATGTTTTTGTAGAAAATGGTCCCACATGTCCATAGGCATGTTGGGTAATTTTTCCAAGATTTTAGGAAATACTTTGCTTCACAAAATATTTAAAAGTCCATTTTTGGCCCTTTGGAAAATGGAAAATAATAAATAGTAAAATGTTTTTAAAACAAATATTTTTGAGTTGGGGTGATAGAGTATATAATATAGGTATCAAAAGTGATTTTTAATAAGCAACTCTTTTGAAAATATTTGAGGCACCAAGTGGAATAGTGTGAAAATATTTAATAGGCTAAAAACTATGAGAGAAGAATAATTAAATGGTCATTGAAAAATAAATGGACCATATGGATATGATGTATAGTTCATGTAGATTAAAAGGGTAGGTTCATTGGGCCTGAAAACATTAAGGAGTGATTTGGAGTAACATGGACAAACTGCTTCATGATAAAGGAGATATGATCATTATTTTGGGGATGCCTTCAAAACGACTTTGATAGATGATACCAAAGTGTTTCAATATCTAGAATAACAATTTTGATGGATGGTATAGATGTTAAACATGATATACATGAAGGTACATTGATGAATAGAACACCATTTGACATAAAGGCATGTCTCCAAGGTTGGAAGTTTTTAAGAAAACAGAATATGAGATGGACATATGATGGAATATGATATTGATGTTTGATCTTGCTATTACTAGGTTTTATTTACTTAAAACAACACACATTCATCAACAAACAGAAATAAGTACCTCAAAGCAAACACAAGATAAGATCACCAATAAGCAGATAAAATAACAAGATACACAAGATCACTCAAGCAACTGAGTTCTTCAATTTAATTAACAGGTGTTTTCTCAAGGGTTAATTAGAGGTAGTGATCAAGACATACCATGACAATAGTATTTTCTAAAGAGGTTCAGCTCAAAGGTTGTTATTTCCAAAAGAATATAATTGAGGTAAAACACAGGGGTAACATAGTCCCCTCTTATTGTTTTTGCAAAAGAAGGAAGTGAGAAGGAGTTTTTGAAATACTTGCAAAAACATCTTGGTTGAAAACAGGTTGGAGATGATTAGCTCCAGAATACTTTTCATATAGTTTTGGAAATTATATTTTGTCTTCCCAAAACTTGGCCTTTGGGTTTCTTCTAAAATCAAAAAAAATTCAAAAAGGTTTTTTTTTGCCAAAAGAGTGTGATGGATGAAGATGATAAGCTTTCTTGTCATGACTTGACCACCAGGGTTGTGTTTTAAGAAAGTTATGGTTACTGTTTTTTAATGTTATTTGTTAACAAACTCAAACAAGAAACAAGAAACACAATCAACAAGCAAATAGAAAAGAAACACAAGCATTAGTCAAATATATTAAAAAGTTTTTGTTGGCCCTGATTTTTGGGTTATTGAAAACAAGTTTTTCCTGTCTTCCAAAAATTGGGCTGTTACAATAGCAGAAAATAGGAACTAGCTCTATGGCATCTTGTCAATAGGTTAGTCCCATAAAATCGATAAAAATGGCATGAAGTGCAAAGGAAACATGTAGCATATGGCATGAAAACAACATGGAACATCAGAAATCATGGATACGTTTATGAAGTATCAACTCACACCCAACCTGATGTTCCTTGGTTCTGCAGCGAAGTATGGGTATTCACAATCTAATGCTCTCCACTGGATGGCATCTGCAAGGAGTCTGAGCTTTGGATAATCTCCATCATCTGTCTTGTCCATTCCGCGTGCCAATGCATGTGTTTTGCTTCCTTAGGGTCAACGTAATATCTCTGCGGATGGGGAATGAGCCAAAAGTAACATATCATTTTTTGAGGAGACCTTTTTCCTATCTTGTATCGCTTAGCACCGCACACCAGGAATACGGTTTTGTTCGCGTCCTCATTGCTATATAAGATGCAATCATTGATGCATACATGGTACATTACGTGTGCTAAATCGAGAGGGAACATGATTTTTTGGCCTCCCCGATACTAGTAGGACACACGTTCGCCTTGGGAAGAACATTCTGAAGAACCTCCAAATGCTCATTTAGGCTTCTGTTGCTCCATTTGTGTCTTGACTTTGTCTGTAGAACATTGAGCGTGAAAATCAAACGGGTCTCCTCACAACCAGCATACACCATTAGTGAACCTATGAACCCCGGTCCATTTTCCTACACTGTTAAACAAACCACTACAATTCCCAGCTTTCTTTACTTACTGCAAGCATACACCATTTTCAACACTATACATCTAATCTTTGTTTTCAGCAAGATCGGTGAGATTGATAACCTCACTGTACCGTTGGGACAAAGTATTTTTGTTGTGTTGTGTGCAGGTTCCGCGGCGTTGCTGACACCGGTGAGGCGCCATCACCACCGTCAGTGGCATCAACCTTCCGAAAATCCTCTTTCTCCTACTTGATTGATAATCTTGGTTCTTTACCGAGGGAATTTCTTACTGATGTACTCATCACACCCTCCTCTTGGGGTTCCCAACACTACATCACAAGCATCAAGAATTTCTGGCGCCATTGCCGGGGACTTAAAATTCATCATCACCAAGAAGTCTCCCCATCAAGGCACCATCAAGGCGTAGCAAAGAATTTCTGGCGCCATTGCCGGGGAATAAAACAAACATACATAAGAAGACTTCCTCCCGCAACGGTCTCCATCCATAGCAGCAAGAATTTATGGCGCCGTTGCTGGGGAGAATGAAAACTTTTGGAAAGAGGAGTCTCTCACTCTCAACCTCTTTATTTTTTTATTGTCTTGTTTTTATTTTTGTCTTGTTTTTCTTCTTTATATCAAAAACACAAAAAAATTAGTTTAGTTTATAGCTGTTATTTATTTGCTTGCTTTTATTTTGCTAGAATGTGTATTCCTGAAGTTGAGGTTCGTTGTTTTAGGCAAGAGGGGGGAGAGAGTTTAAAAGATGCTTGGTATAGAATAAACGATGCTCATAATAGGTGTACAAAAAAATATTCTACCTTGATACTCATGAGGAATTTTTATGTTGGTATTACTGGATGGTATAGGTATGTGTTAGATACTCTTACGGGTGGAAATTTTCTAGGAACTCTTGCCTTGGAAGCCTGCAATTTGATTGAAAGTTTGGTAGGAGCGCCCCCCACTATAACTGTTAAAACTGAGACAAATTTGGAGGATGTTATTAATAAACTAAACTCTTTGGAAATGAACCTACCAATTTTCCTTGATAATGCTAGCAAAGTTAATGAATCAATAATAACTATTGATAAAAGAATCACTGCTCTAGAAGCTGGCAACACTCATGATGATCAAAATTCTAGGATTGGTAAACTAGAGGAGGCTATGGGAACTTTAAGCTCAACTTTTTCATATCTTAAATTCAAAAAGGAGAAAGCCTTTGTGGGAAAAGAGAAAAGATTCATGTATGTTCCCAAGATAACTAAACCCAAATCTCAATATGTGCTGAAAATTGCTAACACGATTAATGAAACTAAGAGTGACCTTCATGTTGAACATTCAGAAAACACCTAGAGTGCCTATTGCTGCAAATAATGATTTAGAGGAAGTTATAGATGTTGATGCTTCCTCACTTGAAAATACTTGAGTTGCTTTCTATGCCTAGCTGAAAGGAGTTAAAGAAAAGCGCTACTGGGAGACAACACGTTTTATTTCTCCGTTTTCAACCCGTTTTCCGTCGTTTCTTTCTGTGTGCTTTGCACCTGGGTGTTGTCTAATTCCTTAGCAACCCCTCTGTATCTTTTCTTTTGTGTATTTTTTGAGCCAAGTAAAGCCTCTAGTGGGAAGTTGAGACTATATTTTGGATTTTTGCGCAAGAAATAGATTTCTTCTGTCCACTGTTAAATTCGTATAAAACCACAAAAAATTCAAAATGACCTGAGTTTTTTTGTGCGTAATCCTGGGATATATATACAAATTTTCTTAGTCGAGCACTTTTTTATTTCAGCACCAGAAGGTTTTCAAAAAAAATCATCTTAACCTGCTGTCCTGTTTGACATATTTCTTAATCTCTTTCAGTTGGTGTTCTTTTGAGAAAAAGAGTTTTAAAAGAAGTTGTGACAGTAGCTAATGTGTTTATGAGTGTTAGACTTGTGTTGAAACTGAACCATGTGAATTTATTATTTTGATTGCACTAACATTGCTAATGAAGATTGTGAGAAGTTTGGTGTGAAGGAAGTTTTCAAGGGTCAAGAGAAAAGGATGATATGACGTGATCAAGAAGAGTGAAGAGCCTAAGCTTGGGATTCCCCGGTGGTACATCCCAGAAAATTCCAAGAAGACTCAAGCGTCTAAGCTTGGGGATGCCCAAGGCATCCCCTTCTTCATCGACAAATTATCAGGTCACTTCTAGTGAAACTATATTTTTATTTGGTCACATCTTATGTGCTTTACTTGGAGCGTCTTTTATTTTTTCTTTCAATTTGTTTTTATTTTTGCAATAAGCTTGGTTGGACCCCAGCATTCTTTTATTGGAGAGTGACACACTCCGCTTTTTCATGGGAATACTTTGTATTCTTAAGCTTTCTCTGGCTGCTGCATTTATTTTGCTCCTGTTTTGCATTTATCTCTTATTTAGAGCTGTTAGTACTCTCTAGTTTTCATTGCTATATGCTTAGAGAGATTTCTTTTGTCATATATATGTGCTTGGTTGAGAATAGAAATGCTTATGTGGTAGTTGGTATAGTGGAAAAAATCGCATGGTCTTGTAGATCACTAAACTGCTTCACTTGAATCACCGCTATTGTTTTGAGATATTAATTTGCTTAATGGATAAACGGGAAGGACTAGTAAGTATAAAATTTTAATGGTTGGTCTAAGAAACTTGAAACTGTGCCACACTTAAATTACTAGCTGATAGAAACAATGGTATATGATTGCTACGAGTGATACATTTCTGATCGGCCTTTTCTTACGCACTACGGTCGGGGTAGCTAACAGTGACTTGTCACTGCCACGGACCCTCTTGGAGTGATTTGCATTGTGCCTTGTAAAGATGATTTTCTTGATGCAACCTTTTAACTCGTGAGTCTATGTGGCGGTTCCTGGCACTTCCACCATCCATATTTGCTAGCCTCTTCGTTACTGTGCATTGCCCTTTCTCACATTGAGAGTTGGTGCAAACTTCGGCAGTGCATCCAAATCCCGTGGGAGGAATTTGTTCTCCTACACATAAGCCCATATATTCTTCCTTAAAACAGCCACCATACCTACCTATCATGACATTTTTATAGCCATTCCGAGATATATAGCTGCTTAACATCCACCTCCATTATGTTACTTGATTATGAGCTTCATGGTTATTTATGCATACTGCTACACTGGCAGGAGCATGCAGTTGGATACATCAGAGATATTCTATTATGAGTTATTAGTACTAAAAGTGTGATGATTCATTGTAATATAGGATGTTGCCCCTACCGGTGAGGATATATAAATAAAAAAAATAAAAAATGAAAAATCCCAAAAAAGGGGTCAAAGAGAGAATAAAGAGAGAGGGGGCGCATCACTATCCTTTATACCACACTTGTGCTTCATGTTTAGCAACAATGCTTCATTTTGGAGAAATTTTTCATATTATGATTCATTCATAACTATGTGGGGAACTTTACATTATAGAACTTGGCTTGTATATTCCAATGATGAGCCTCCTCAAATGAGCTCTAGGTCTTCGTGAGCAAGCAAGTTGGATGCATCCCCACTAGTTCCATTCGAAAGCTTTCATACACTTATAGATCTATGTGTATCCGTTGTGTGGCAATCCCTACTCCTTGCATAGCTTCGGTTGTAAGACTTTATCTTGTCTAATGACCACTTTCAGCTTTGTGAGCCTTTCTTCCATTGACCTTCCAAAACCCCCATAATGTTCTCTTTGCCATAACATCCCGGTGCCAGGGACCAAAGTAGAACACTTGCTTGTTTTAGTGCGCAAATAGTTAAGATTCAAGCATTGCATCGTGTGGAAAGCTTGACTTGACCCTAACAGGGGTTGTGAAGATCGTTTGACGTGCATGATATTGTTGTTCTTGTAAGCTTAAATCATCTCTAATAAATTTTGCATGGTAGATAGTCTTTTAGTATTGATTCATTAAAAGTTTTCTACTTTCTTCTTATTTGTTTATGCATTACTTGTAGATATCAAATATAGATCACAGCTTTAGTTCATTTTTTACATGCTCTGCTTTACATATTATGATCAAGATTGTGTGGTAGCATGTCACCTCATAAATTATTTTGTTTTATCGTTTACCTACTCGAGGACGAGTAGGAACTAAGCTTGGGGATGCTTGATACGTCTCCAACGTATCTATAATTTCTGATGTTCCATGTTGATATTGTGCCAATTTCTACATGTTTTCTCCCTTCTTTATAGCATTTTTACACGTTTTCATGGGCTAACCTATTAACAAGATGCCAAGTGCCAGTTCTCTTTTTTCTGTTGTTTTTTATTTCAGAAAAGTTGTTCTGGAAATATTCTCGGAATTGGACCCCACGAATCCCGAAGTTCCTATTTTCCCCGGAAGCATCTAGAAGTCCGAAGAGGAGTCGAAGACGGGCACCAGGGGGCCCTCACCATAGCCAGGCGCGGTCCCCCCTTGGCCGCCCCAGGGGTGGTGAGGCCACCCTGGTGGCCCACCGACGTCGCCCTTTCCCCTATTTATTCCCCTCCGAAGGAAAACCCTACGTACCTGATAAAAAATACCTGAAAAGTTCCGCAGCCGCCGTCGTCGTCAACCCTAGTTCAGGGGGGCTCTGAAGCTGTCTCTGGGCCCCCTGCCGGAGAGGAGATCATCACCGGAGGCCTCTTCATCACCATGCCTGCCTCTGGAGTGATGCATGAGTAGTTCATCCTTGGACTACGGGTCCATAGCAGTAACTAGATGGTTGTCTTCTCCTCGTATGCCTCAATGTTTAGATCTCGTGAGCTTCCTAACATGATCGAGATTGTTCTTATGTAATTCTATGTGTTGTGTTTTCTGGGATCCGATGAATATTGAACTTATGCCAAGTTTATTATAGTCTTTATTGCATATGTTATTTGTGATCTTTCATGCTTTCCGTTTCTAGTGGTTGCTCTGGCCAAGTAGTTGCTAGTGACTCCAAGAGGGAGTATTTATGCTCGATAGTTGGGTTCATGCCTCCTTTTCGCCTGTGCTCGAGTGACAGAAACGTGACGGGGGAGGATGTGTTATTGCCACTAGGGAGAAAACAGCGGTGTGAGTGCCCGCGTGCACAATCATTGCTTACATTACACACATTGCTTAATGCGATTATCTGTTGTTTGCAACTTGATACCAAGGGGGTTCAGATGATAACCTGAGGGTGGATTATTAGTCATAGATGCAGTTGGATTATGGTCTATGTATATTGTTGTAATGCCCAAACTAAATATAATAGTAGTCATCATGTCATGAATGTGCACTACGGTACAACCTCTATTTTTCAATTGCCTAGCTGTAATTTGTTCACCCAGCATGCTATCTTTTATGGAGAGACACCACTAGTGAACCTATGAACCCTGGTCCATTTTCCTACACTGTTAAACAAACCACTACAATTCTCTGCTTTCTTTACTGACTACAAGCATACATCATTTTCCACACTATACGTCTAATCTTTGTTTTCAGCAAGACCGGTGAGATTGACAACCTAACTGTACCGTTGAGACAAAGTATTTTGCTTGTGTTGTGTGCAGGTTCCGCGTTGTTGCTGACACCAGTGAGGCGCCATCACCACCGTCAGTGGCATCAACCTTCGAAAGATCCTCTTTCTCCTACTGGATTGATAACCTTAGTTCTTAACTGAGGGAAATTCTTACTGCTGTAATCATCACACCCTCCTCTTGAGATTCTCAACACGCCATCACAAGCATCAAGAATTTCTGGCGCCGTTTCCGGGGACTTAAAATTCATCATCATCAAGAAGTCTCCCCGCCAAGGCACCATCAAGGTGTAGCAAACACCTCGCGTATTCAGATACCATCTCAATGCCATATTGATATCCAGGACCTGTTCCAGCTTGACTATCCGAAGACTTCCATGGCTGCTATGGCAGCCGCGTTGATCGATGAGAAGTACAGTACCATGAAGGGAAAATTCCCTAGTTCGAGGCACAAATTTTGGGAGAAGTGTCGACTTGACCAGATCAAAATTGAGTATGCAGTTGTCGATGGGTACCTTTCCTACGAGTTGTGCCGTATCATCAGTGTCTTCAACTACGGGCAGCGTCACCTTGCCCCCGTCTCCTACTGTTTGGGACGATTTGGAGGACGACCAGTTCATGTAGACGGGAGCCCTCGTGACGCCCTATATATATGCATATTACGTATTGCTTAGTGTGTGATGTTTATATATACTAGATGATACCCCGCGCGTTGCTGCGGGATATCTATGGGAACAAAAAGGTTTAGAGATGAACATATTTTATTAATATAAGAAGCATTGGTGCACAAGGTACGAAAATGAAATGCTTTATTCTTATTAAGAAGCATGGGTTGACAATCTCTTAATATTGTATCAGAAATATATGTACATATTCCTCAATATATTTATGGGTACGTTTATCCACTAAACTGCACTTCCCACTTGCACATAGAAAGAAACATATTTCTCTATTTTTCGGTTATAGCCAATTGTAGAAGTAATTGTGGCAAAGCTTTTCATCATTGTTTTAATTCAATACCTTCTTGATCGTGTTCCATAGAAAATGATTGACAATCCACTTGGGATGCAAAATAAAAGATGGAAACATGTTTGTCCCGCATAAATTATATCTGTAGCTAGTAATATCATTAGATCTATTTTTCATATGGGTAGTGCACTGTAACATCCAAAGTGAACACCAAAAGGACGTGACAAAAAACATGATTAAAAAAAAAGCATGAGTGTATCCATATATCCACAATCGAGCATTTCAGCCCATCACAATAATTATATAGATAAGTGGTGTATTTCAACCTGACATTTTCAGGAACACGGTAAACACCACCTATTTTTTATTGAGAAACAACCAGGGACGTTGAGATATTAAATACACGTTTAATATGCAAGCATTATGATATAATTTATACCTGAAGTGTGTGTTGCATAACTGAATTCATTTGTACGTATAGAATGAATTGAGCGAAGATGCAAATTTCATTACCAACATTACCAACGACGCTCCTGTTCAAGCAGAAATATATATTATTCTAAATCTCAAATGGTGAAGATACACCCCCACTTAATAACCTTGGTTCTTTTGTGGAGGTATAATAAACTTGTTAGCCAACCCTTCAATTATGATAAAAAAAAACCAACCCTTCAATCTAGCTTGCTTCAGCGTCAACCATATAAATAACAGACAACAGGAAAAAACCAAATCAATTGAGTTGTGTCCAGGGAGATTAATAGACACATAAGATTAATACAACCACTGCCTTAAAAGGTCTTAAGAAATTGAGATTACTTGTTATATGACCATACAGGAAAAAAAAAGTAATGTTCATATCTGAACTGGTCATAGCAATCGATGAGATACCATTCAGAATTTATACTCAAATGTTGCAATAGATATGATTAACATTTAGACATGTGAATAACGTAGTGATCCTAAAAGGGCCAAAAAGACCAATACAACTTAAGCTGCAGAAACCTCTCAGTTTCAAGAAAGGAATTAAATCTGAAAAATTAGCCACCTAAAATTCTAGCGCTATGCACAAATCATACGAAATTTCATAATTACATGATGGGAACTACAACTCTCAGTTTCACACAAAAAGAGAAAGAACCAGTACTCCGCGGACGGCCGGCCGGAGACTTCGAGGATAGAGAGATAGCGAACAATTCAGGTCTGGCAGTGCCTATGAGACAAGAGGCATGCAGAATGAAGAGACCTGAGCGGAGGGCGTACGGCCTTGTTCGTCCTCAGCCTCCATGAGTACCTTCGCTTGGTTGATGCTAGCTAGTTCCTCCGATCCATCCTGCTGACGCTACAGTGGAGCAACCGATTGATAACTCTAAACTCTTGAAAATATGTATATGGCGCGGGCGCTGGCCAATTGCCAAAGGCGCCGGAAACCGCCGTCACCGGGTAACACACTTTCTGACTCATCGACAACTTGATGGATCCAAACAGTACGGCCAAGGTAATCATGCGATCTGGGGACTCGCGGGAGAGATTGAGTGGTGATTTATATAGTAGTACTTCCGGAACTGAAGGGAAGTTACTGACCAGACGAAGAGGCTGCATGGAATCCATCAATGATTTTTCGATCTGTATCCTGAGTGGAACCTGAGAAGATTAATAGGGGAGAGGAGAGGAAGGGGAATCGATCTGTGGACTCAAAAGTGGATCAGTTTTTTTTTTCTTTTTAGGAAACAAAAAGTAGATCAGTTAGAGAAGCGCGAGGTGACCATGGTTGGACTGGACCATATGCTTTAAACAGCTTGTTGCTGACATGGCAGATTAATAATTTGTGATGGATAAAAAAGTTAAATGTCAAAACAAATGATGACATGGAAGCTTGGTGAGGTGGCATGCTTGCATGTTGGGAGAAATACCTTTAGTGGGTTGCTCCTATTTAGGTATTATAGATATACGATCCCTAGAAGACATATATACGTGTGCTTGTTTAATTATATATATATCTATTTTGAATGTCCTTGTTTAATTATATATATATATATGGTCGCGCTATTTGACTCCCAGGGAGCAGAATATTATTCTGCACCCCGCCGGACTTTGTACGAATCGCTGGAGTGGCCGCACCTGCATGCATCGTAAGAAAACATTCCATCAACGTAAGAACTAACGGAACTGCTCATCCACCAAATCAGCCCACGTCTGCATCGCGCAAAGTAAAAAAATGGCTGCATGTGACGTAAATTTTGGAGATGCCCACAAACTACCTACATAAGAATGTTGCATGTGACGTAATAATGTGGGGCCACATAGCAAGAGAACCTAGAAAGGACTATCGTAAAATTATGGGGCCACATAGTAAGAGAACCTAGAAAGCACTGTCGTTGAATATTGCGGGCACTCCCGTGAGGATGTTTTGGCCAACGATGTAAAAAATGTGGATGCAACTCAAGAAAAATTAGTTTTGCATAATCATATTCAGCTTAAGTTCAATATTATTCAACAATCATTTTCGGCTTAATTTTTTTTCCACATGCGACCTAAGAAACGTATGATGCGACTTGATTAATATCCTTGTGTGACCTAATAAACATGAAACAGATGCAATGCAAATTATATTTAAGGCAAACCTATTTAGCTCCTCCTTCAAGAGATAATATGCTATCAGAAACAGAGCACATTCAAAATATGGAATTGTTCGGGACATAAAAAAGGTGAATCGTAAATTGTGAAGTACATGCCAAGCTACATACTTCCATACAATTTTCATGTGATGCTAGATGAAGCCAATAAAAGGACTGCATCTAATAAGAAAGTACATGGACATGGACATGGACAAAAGAAACATATTCAACTATATACAGAGATGTGGCCTTCTTTGTTAGGAAAAGATGCACAAGTCAATCTTCCGAGCGAGTTATTTCGATTGGTGATCATGGGCCTGAACGTCTCCAAAAAATGAGGTAAAGGTATGGTCTTGTTGAAATCATGGAAGATGAGATAGGGCAGATCTTCAGCCATGTACTAGTTTTCCTTTTTCTGCAAATGCACAAACTATCAATGAAATTTGCATGACTGAAAGTATAAGATCATAAGTACTTAGCTGGATGACTGAAAATAACAGGTCAATGAAACAACAAAGCCGAATCTCTTCTCCGTCATAGTGGCACAAGAACTTATCTGTGAATGAAGCACATTCATTACCAAGTGGAAGTTCTCGAGACACTACCTCCATATACATAAAAGGTTAGATTTTCAGCACATCTAGGTTCTAGGGCGATAGAAAAGTCTTTCTATAGAATTTTGTTTTGAGCGACAAACAAGTGTGCGTGAATACCACCTATATAGTTTTCATGAATTGTGCAACAGCATTCTCTAAACTAGTTTGGCAGCTGAGAGTCATCAAAATGAAATGTAGAAGCATATTAAAACCCTTCTATATGGGTTTTCTTACCACTACTGGGATGTGTGCAACCAAACTTCATCGCTCCGTGATGAAACAAAAGGAGTATAAAGTTGGAGCTACATCATGTCATAGATAAACACCTAAATCACTTGGCTTCCATGAAATATAAGAGATCGGTTAACAACTAATAGTAGTGTGAAAGAGGTACTCCCCATAATTCTTCAGGTACACATCATTGAAAAGCTAGCCGACAACGGCACGATAGTGAGCGGCAGCTCACCACCTTCCTCTCTAGTGAAAATCAATTACGATTCAAAACTAGCTGTGGGCAGCGGCGGTTTCCAAAATAGATCTCTTTCCAGAAACTACGGCGGGTGGGTAATACATTTTTTGGTCACAACTCACACGATTAAAATAAACAGTCAACATAATTTACTGAAATAAATATGTCGGCTCCGGTGTGGCTCTTAACCCGGTCTAGTCGCAGCAAGTCATGCTTTAACCGAAAACTGAAAATCTGGCTAGCTACAAAAGTAACCTACAGAGCATGAATAATACATATAAAACTGAAAAAAGAATCAACCAAACATACATTAGAGTCGCTTCCACAAGAGCGGCCGCCAGAATGGTGCACTAAAAGATAAACAGGGAAAACAATATTAGACACAAATGCAGTCCTGAAAATGAAGAAGAGAAAGAAACAATACATGATTTAACCCACCTCAAGCATGAGGAAACAGAACCAACACTCCTTGTCTTGTGATGCTTCTTCATATGGTTCAGGTCTGTCCAACAAAACAAAATGCTATTTAGGTGATATTGATGTATTACAATTTCTACTCCTACAACAGGAACACGGAAAAAGGAGAAAGTCTGAAATAAGAACTAATGAATTATGCAGCATTAGAAACTACAAATATTCTATACGGAACAGTCTGCAAAAAGGCGAGAAGCAGAGTCTGCAGAATAATAATCTGTACAAACCTACCTAAAGCTTGTTCGGTGGGCGCTTGAAAGGAGAAAAAAAGTTTGGAACTCACAAGGCTTGTTTCAACTGCTGGCTTTCGGAGGTTGGGTTCCATGGAAATTATTTTGCACCCTGGGTGTAGGGAAATTATTTTGCACCCATAATTTTATTGTATGTTGCTAAGTCATAAAATTGTATTACATATGTAAATATTTACGTTCATGTTGATCCATAATAGAAAAATCGGCGTAACAAAGAAAAAAATATGGCTTATAGCAACATAAAAGTCATAAATATAGCATAAATATGTCTATTTTTGTTATATTTTTGTAGCATCACGTAAACATGGATATATTTTATTACGTTCTACTCGATATAAGAAATACGAAAACATTTACGTGACGTAAGAATCATGTAGATTGCGGAGATAGAGGGTGGGTGTAGAATAACTATTCTATACCCTGGGTGTCAAATAGCGCTACCCTATATATATATATATATATATATATATATATATATATATATATAGGGTAGCGCTATTTGACACCCAGGGTATAGAATAGTTATTCTACACCCACCCTCTATCTCCGCAACCGTATATGATTTTTACGTCACGTAAATTTTGTTGTTTTCCTTATGTCGAGTAGAACGTAATAAAATATATCCATATCGTAAAAAAATGATTTACGTGATGCTACAAAAATAGACATATTTATGCTATTTTTATGACTTTTATGTTGCTATGAACCATTTTTTTTAACTTTTTACGCTGATTTTTCTATTATGGATCAACATAAACGTAAATATTTACTTACGTGATGTAATATTTTGACTTAGCAACATAAATAAAATTGTGGGTGCAAAATAAGTTCTCTGCACCTTGGGTGCTGAATAGGGTGTCTATATATATATATATATATATATATGCATGAGCGATTTGAGCGCGCTTAATTAAGCAATTGATGTATATATATGTGATGAAATTTCGTAATAAGAGAGGAAAATCTATCTAAATATAATATAATATGTTCAAATGACTAACAATTTGGAGTAAATAATTATTATTTATATTAATTAATTATTATTTAAATTAATTTATTAACTATTATTTAAATTAGTTAATTATTATTTGAATTCAAGACTATTATTACTTATTTATTAATGTTTAACTAAATATTTTTTTAAGTCAGAAAATAAAGATGTGCGACATCATATCTCAAAGGTTAACATGATTGACATCATACTATTGTTAGTAAAACAGTATTTCATTCTTGGAATGTGAGAGGGAAGGAACCCAGAAGTTAAGCATGCTGAGAGTGGAGTAGTCTAAGGATGGTGACCTCCTGGGAAGTGTCAATTCAGAGTGAAATAATAGTGATCAGAGTTAAAAAAAATTGAGATTAAGGGAGAATGATTAGAGATGGGAATAATAGAGACTAAATGAAAAGGAAAATAGGAAAAAAACAAAAAAAAAAGTTGAGTCCCGGGACTAAAGATCCTGCCCCGACGGGGCCCCGGGAGCTCCCCGTGGGCTGCCCTCGAGTCACGGCTCGTGGGCCGACGGGACAAAAGGGGGACTCTAGTCACGGATAAGTAGTCCTGGATGGCCATCCGGGACTAGAGCCCCTTATGGCCCGGGACTAGAGGCCCGTTTTCTACTAGTGATCATGTTAGGAAGCTCACAAGATCTAAACATGATGGAATAAGGAGGAGGAGACAACCATCTAGCTACTGCTATGGACACGTAGTCCAAGGATGAACTACTCACGCGTCACTTCGGAGGCAGGCATGGTGATGAAGAGCCCTCCAGTGATGATTTCCCGTCCCGGGAGGGTGCAGGGGAGAGCTTCAGAACCCTCCGAACTAGGGTTGATGATGGAGGTGGCTACGGAACTTTTCATGGATGGAGGCTCGGGTACTTACGGTTTTCCCGAGGAAGACTATTTATAGGCAAAAGGGCAATGTAGATGGGTGGCCAGGGGGCCTACACCACGTGGTGACGCAGCCAAGGGGGGAGCGCTGCCATATGGCGTGGCCGCCTCCCTTCCCCCCTCGGGTCTCCTCCGGACTCCGTGTACGTGACAGAAAAATAGGACCCTGGCTTTTGTTTCATCCAATTTCGAGAATATTTCTAGAAAAACTTTTCTCAAACAGAAACATCAGAAAACAGGAACTGGCAAAGTGGCATCTTGTCAACGGGTTAGTACTAGAAAGTGCATAAAAATGCTATGAAGTGTATAGAAAACATGTAGCAATTGGCATAATATCAACATGGAACATCAGAAATTATAGATACGTTGGAGACATTTGAAGCATTCCCAAGCTTAGTTCTACTCGTCCTGGAGTAGGTAAAACGATAACAACCAAACAATTTTTAGGTGACATGCTACCAACACAATCTTGATCAACATTATTTGCAAAAGCATTGCAAGCTGATATCAAAGTACTCTCATCATAGGAATGATAGATATAATGCAATGAAACTTAGCAACTATGTTGCAACATGAAAAGTAACACAAACAAAAGATCATGAATAATAATGCACTGGAAGTTATATGTTTGTTTTGATCATAGAAAACATGTCAAAGTAGTATTCCGCTTGTCCTTAAAAGGATAGAAAAACATCAATGCCAGGATAACTTCAAAGTTCAAGTGGTGACTAGATACAAGTAATTTGAGAACAAGTAATAACATAATCATGAATCAATCAATAATAAATTTTGGGACTCATGCACATTATACTCAGAATAATAACTATGCTCTCTTAATTGGTGCATAAAGTTAGAAGATGAAGACTCAGCATAAAACTAAAAGAAAGGCCCTTCGCGGAGGGAAGCAGGGATTAAGTCGTGCGCAAGAGCTTTTTATTTGATAAACAGAGGTATTGAAAACAATTTTGAGAGAAGTGTATGTCCATGTCAACGATTGGTAATGAAAAACTTATCATGCATCATGTCAAGCAAAGTGTTTATACCTTTGAGAGCGATTTCCGTTGTTTATTCAGTTTGGCACTTCCCCTCACCTTTCTTTCACAAATCATGGCTAGCCATGTTCACGAGTACTCACCAGCTTTCACAAACCATCGGGAAGTGCCATTTGGTTATATTAATTGGCGCCAGCTCTCTGCAAATTTAGATGAGCCCAGATTCCATACTCATCGGGTGAAATAAGGAAGAAGATCTTTGCTTGACATAAGACACAAAAAACTTTAAACTACTTCCTCATGAGCTAAAATAGGGGCACAAAATAGGTATAATTTTGAAGGTTTTAATGGTAGAACACGAGAAATTTACATTGAGTGGCGGTTAAATACCACATATAGGTAGGTATGGTGGCAAACTTTTGGTTTTTGGGAGTTGGATGCACGAGTAGAGATCATACTCAGTATAGGCGAAGGCTAGCAAGAGACTGGGGCGACAAACTAAGAGAGCAATAATGGCCATAATCATGCATATCGACAAAACATTATTAATCAAAGCATAAATTATATTACAAGTCAAAAACTAAATGATCATAGAGGCTAGAGGTGACTGTTTTGTAGTCATAACATGGTGTGAACATGCGCCAAGTCAACCAAAATAAAGCATTCGAAAGAGAATACCACAATATTATGCTTCAATATGGTAAAAACAACTCATGATTTCTTTCAATGGCACATTAAGCACTCTCAGATATTTGAGACAAATCATACTACATCAATAACTACTAAGCATTAAAATAATATCTAGCATGACATGTTAAAGTCTAAGCCACAGTCTAAACAAGCTTGTTTTTGCACCATTATAAGTATGAAATATTTTATTCTTTTCCAACAATGATCACTTTATTTCAACAAAAACTCTCCAAATAATTTATCAATGAAACAAGATAGTACTACTCTACAAGAACTAACTTCTCTCAATAAAAGATGCATGAAAAACAGGAGCTAAAAGAATTGCGCTAGCTAGAAAATAATTAAGAATACGAGTATTCATATGAAAAAGCGGAGTGTTTCTCTCTCCCACACAAGAATGCTAGGATTCAACCAAGTTTATTATAGAAAATAATAACAAACATACACTCCAAGTAAAGTACATAAGCAGTGACCGAATAAAAATATAGTTTCACTAGAAGTGACTTGATAAGTTGCTCTGAAGAAGCGGATGCCTTGGGCATCCCCAAGCTTGGACGCTTGAGTCTCCTTGAAATTTGCGGGGATCATCCACAGGAGCATCCCCAAGCTTAGTCTTTTCACTCTTCTTGATCACATTATATCGTGCTTTTCTCTTGACCCTTGAAACCTTCCTTCACACCAAACTCAAAGTAATTCTCATTAGAAGGTTAGTGCATAATCAAAAACTCACATGTTCTGCATGGACACAAGCATTAACCATACATTATAAACATTATCTACAGCCATTGATGTTTTGTTGAACAAAGAAATCCACTCAACATAGTAAAAGAAAGAATGCAAAGTAAAAAAGCAAAATTTGTCAAAACCAGAACAGTATGTAAAGAAGAATTTTTTTTCGAGGCACTTACGTTGCTCAAATCAGAAAACTTGGAACTAAGAAAAGTTGCGTAAATATCTAAGGATCATGCACAGTTTTTTTTAGTATGTTTCTATTTTTCTGGAAATTATTGTGAATTAAACGGTGGACATCAAAAATCTGTTCCTGCGTAGAAATCCAAATCTAGCATCAACTTTCCACTAGAGACTTTACTTGGCAGAACAATTCAAAAAAAGTAAACATACAAAGGAGTTGTTACAGAATTAAACAACACCTTGACTCAAAGAAAACAAAAGAAAAATTGCAGAAATAAAATATGGGTTATCTCCCAAAAGTTCTTTTCTTTAACGCCATTCAGCTAGGCAAAAAAAGCAAGAATCAAGTATTTTCAAGTGAAAAAGCATCCAAATCAATACCAGAAACCTTACATATACCTGTCTTACCCTTACTCTTATTTTTAGGGAACGCATGATTGCAGACTGGTGTGGAGGTGAAATTCATGGTGCCTTTTCCCATTTCTATTGTTGCTCCCAAGATTTTTAGCAGAGATGTTTCAAGAGTAATTTTTCCTTTTCCTACACATTCAATAACAAGATAATTAGTGGATACCGTTCTTCCTAGGAGTTCTGTAAACACTCCTTCAGCTACCCAATGGGTAATATAATGGCATTATTAGTAAGAGGTATTCCTTCTCCACCTTCAGAAAGTTCCCAAAGATTAAAAGATCTGTAAATATCTTTAGGAATAAGACAAATTTCAGACATAATATCACAACGAGCATGAAAATTTTCACCATTTGTAGCAACTTTTACTGTAGGGATTCATTTTGAGGTTTCAAAATTTATTGGCACATAATCATAATGTTCACAAACTGGATTATAACCTTCTTTTAAATAAAATATATGTGTCTCAAGAGTGTTTAATCTATCGTGAATGCTCACAAGGACTGAATCAAATTTACTAGGTGAGATAGAGGTTGCAATCAACTTCTTTATGGCCTTAAAAGTTTGATCCCCATCACGATGAAGGAAATCTCCTCCTACTACAGCATCCAAAGCATATCTATAACAAAGAAAGAGACCAAAATAAAAGCTACTAAGAAACAGGCATAGAGTCATTTAGGCTCTGTTTTGCAATAAGAATCAAAAGTTCTAGACGAAGCTTCTTTAAAACTCTCCTCACTACCTTTTTGAAAGTGAAGATCATTTCCTCAAGTGACATAGTAATAGGGACAAAAATAGACATAAAGAAAACTTTAAATAGGAACTTTTTCCGATATAAAGAAGAAAACAAGACAAAATAAATTAAACTAAGCAAAACAATAACAAAGTTAAAAGATTGGAGGTGAGAGACTCCCCTTGCAGAAATCCTCTTCCTCCTCGGCAAGAGCGCTGATACGTCCATTTTGCATCACTATTTTATATCATAATTTACTTCTATTCATTTATATATTATATATTTAGAGATGATACTTATGTTATATCATCTATTTTGCATGTTTGATGATTATTCGAAAATTGACTACCGGAACCAAAATTCTGCTAGAAAAGGGACCGTCAAGATACCATATTTCTGAAGATCATAAGTTCAGGGAAAACATCGTGGAGTTCCTATTTTGCCAGATGCCGGAGCCTGCCAAAAGGGGGAAAGAGGTGGGCCACCAGGGGCCCACACTATGCCACGGCGCGGGTCACCCCCTGGCCACGTCGCCACGTAGTGTGATGGCCCTAGCCCACCACTAGCAGCCCCCTTCATGTACTTCATCCCGCCGAAAAACTAAGACTCACAGAATTGTCGAGGAAATATTTCACTGCCTCCACGAGGCGGAAAACACCAGAGAGAGAAAAGCTCTCCGGCAGGGAGAAATCTGTCGGGAAAATTCCTTCCTGGTGGGGGAGGAATCATCGCCATCATCATCGCACCGGGCATCATCAAGATCATCATCGTCATCGTCATTGTCACCAGAACCATCATCCTCGTCACCCACCTCCATCCCAATGTAACAATTAGGGTTCTATATCATTGTTTTCCGCTAGATCTCTCTCCCGGTGTGAATTACTTGTTTTTAGTTGATGCTTACGAGATTTATCGGTGTTTCCACTTTATGACCAGATTGGTATTCGTCATTATATCACCTCTGAGCATGATCCATATGATGTCTCGTGAGTAGTTCGTTAAGTTCTTGAGGACATGGGAGAAGTCAAGATGTTAGTAGTGGAATTATGTTGAGTAATATTTAATGGTTTTATATTAAAGTTGTGGTGCTATTCTACTAGTGGTGGCATGTCAACATCGACTACATGACACTTCACCTTTATGGGCCTAAAGGTATGCATTGTGTATTCGTCTACTAATTGTTGGGTTGCCGGAGTGACAGAAACCTAAACCCCCGTTAGGAAACCGATGCATGAGGGAGTGTAGGATCCCAGAGTTTAAGGTTGTGGTTAGATTTATCTTAATTACTTTCTTGTAGTTGCGGATACTTGCAAGGGGTATAATCACAAGTATGTATTAGTCCAAGTTAGGGAAGTACATTAGCATAGGTTCACCCACACAATACCTATCAAAACAATAAAGATTAATCAGATGTATAAAGCGAAAGCACTTGACGAAATTCCCGTGTGTCCTCAAGAACGTTTGGTCGTCATAAGTAAAACAACCGGCTTGTCCTTTGCTCTAGAAAGGATTGGGCCACTTGATACAATTATTATTACTGTCTTTTATTTACTCGTACTTAATTTATCTGCTATATGAAAACTCTTGAAAACCTCTTTGCTAGTAGTTATGGTGAATCCTTTATCCAAACTGCTTGTCAACATCTTCTGCTCCTCGTTGGGATCAACATTCTTATTTATCGAAAGTACTACGACAAACCCCCTATACTTGTGGGTCATCAGGCGCCAGAAAAGAGCTTGATGGCGTGTGGACACACGTTCGTTGGGAGACCCCAAGAGGAAGGTATGATGAGTACAACATAAAGATTTTCCCTCAGAAAGAAAACAAAGGTTTAATCGGACCAGTAGGAGAAAGAAATCACTTCTGAAGGTTGTTGATAGCTGATGTTGGCAGGGCGCACTACCAGGCTCAGCAGCAATGTGGAATCCGCACACAACACAACCAAGATACTTTGCTCCAATGAAACAGTGAGGTTGTCAGTCTCACCGGTCTTGTTGAAAATAAACGATTAGACGTATAGTGTGGATAATGATGTTTGTTTGCAGTGAATGAAATGAGAATAGTGTTTGCAGCGGAAAAGAACAGTTTTGTAGTAGGCTGTACTATCAGTGTAAAAGAATGGACCGGGGTCCACAGTTCACTAGTGATGTCTCTCCATAACATATAAATAACATGGTGTGGGTGATTGATATGTCATAAACGTATGATTAATTTCTGATGTTCCATGTTGTTTTTATGTTATATCCCACATGTTTGCTATACACTTTATGTCATTTTTATCGATTTCCGGGACTAACCTATTACAAGATATCACAAAGCCAGTTCCATGTTTTCTGTTGTTTTTTTGTTTCAGAAAAGTTGGTCTGGAAATATTACTGGAATTGGAAAATTCGAAGCCCGGAAGTCTTAGAATTCCCGAAGGTTCCACGGAGTCCCAAAGAGATCCGGAGAGGGGCCAGGGGGCACACCATAGGGCGGCGCGCCCCCTGTCTGCGCCTAGGGATGGTCTGCCCCCCCCCCCCAGGTGCCATCTGATACGTCCATAACATATCTATAATTTTTGATTGTTTCATGCGAATATTATGCTTTTGACACTTGTTTTTATATAAAGTTTATGAATTATTTGGACTAACCTATTAATAGTTGCAAGAGGACAAAATATTCTTGTTTTACTTTTTGATGTGTAGGAATTAACAAGAAAACACAAAAGGAGACTTGTTGGAAAAGGACTCTGGCTTTCCTGAAATCTGTCCACCAATAGTTTTAGAGATCATCAGTTTTACGCCCAAAGACAACATCAACTAAAGATCAAATTGCATACAAAGTTGTTGGCCATTTCCATACCTTTCATTTAAGCCCAAGAACAGCCCAATCCGAGTTCGTATGCGACCCGTGGACCCATTTTACTGGAGGATATATATCTGATTACGGGATTACGGGAATCGGTGACGGGATTGAGTCCAACTCTTACTATATTTGATAGATTCGTCCAAGCCACGACTTTGGGGCTGAGAGGGGTCCTTAGGGAGGTTCTAGAGGTGCCCAAGAGACTTTGGATCAAGGGGCCATCCATCAGAGGGCCGGGGAGCATTGTCCCATCACATATAAGGAGAGGAAAACCCTCATTCTTGGGCAGCCACCAAAAGCCACGAATTTTGCCTCCCCATGGTCTCATCTCCATGGGGGAGGGCTCATCTACAGCACGAAGAAGCCATGGAGGAACAGGGCTAAGGGGCGGCGCTCTCCCATGATGGCCGGTCGGCGCAGGAGGAGCCCCTTGCGCCGTCGACGGCCGCCGGCACCGCCCTGCACCTCACGTGTTGCCCCTTCTCCATCCTCTCTGCCATGATGCCGCCTTCACCAACACCTCCATAATCATATCCTACTTGTATTCAGAGGTTCATCCTCCCACAAACCTCTGTACCGTCCTATGTAAACATGGTGTTTGATGCTATAATATTTATCCTATGATCTATGTCATGTTTGTGTAGTTTGTTTGTCTTTTGATTGCTTGGTTGAATGTCTTTGGTTCATTAGAGTTGTATGTTGATATGGTACTGTCCTTTGGTTTCCCTTATATTTGTGCGTGCTTAGATCAACACCATAGGGTTAATAGTATGTGCAAAGGAAGGGGCGTAGTTCTGCCGGAGTGACAGAAACCTAAGGACTCAAACCGGTTAGTTGCACGAATGGGAGTAAGAGGACCATTAACTTAAGGCTATGGTTGGGTATTTTTACCTTAATGTATATTATAGTAGTTATGGATGTTTGCTAGACTTCTAATCATAAGTAATTGCAATCATTGGATAGTAAGAGCTTGTTAGCTTTGCCTCTCCCACATAGAAACCCGCATCGAAGACAATGAACCTGATATCTTCACTAATTAATCTTGGACAAAGCCACCACAATTACGACCACTTTTCCACACTAATGGTACGGTTAGTTTATGGTTACTTAGTATATTTTATTGCTGTAGCACTAAAATTTACTTTCTTGTATTTATTATCTTGCAAAGCTATCTCTCATACCCATATTATTGCTCTAGTTTTATTTCCTAGATAATGCAAACGTTTAGTGTGTGTAGAGTTGTATCAGTGGTTGATTGAACTTGAGAGAATATTTATCCTACCTTTAGCTCCTCGTTGGGTTCGACACTCTTACTTATCGAAAAGGCTACACACGATCCCCTATACTTGTGGGATATCAAGACCTTTTCTGGCGCCGTTGCCGGGGAGCAATAGCGTGGGGTGAATGTTCTTGTGTGCACTTGTTTACTTTGTCTCTAAGTAATTTTGCTTTCAGTTATAAGTAGTTTTATTTTTCAGTTTTAAGTTTTTTGCTATCTTTAGTTATGGATAGGGAACACGAATTACAAAAAAAATTAGTTGTACTTGGTATCTAAAAATGTTTTCAAAAAGGAAAGTGATTGGAAACATGAGTAATGGTTAAGCAGGGGTCGACCTTGAACACTTGTGTTCATGCCTATGAAACCAAAACAATTTTTTCATGGAAGATTTTCAGTTAAAAACTTGTATATATTGTGTATATATTGTACATATTCCTTTGTACCATAAAAATAAAATGTATAGATAACTTCTAGTTTGTTTATGATGCAAGTTTGCCACTTTGCTGCGTAGAAAAAGATTTCTAGGCTCCACCGTCGAAAATTTTAAAAATCACTAGACAGTGATATTGATCTGAAATTGCTTGAGTGAAAAGTAATGATTATTATCTTTCTTTAATTAGAAGTACTTTTTCTGATTTGAGGTACGTAAATAGGTCTAATAATTCGATCTTTACTGACTGATTCTGTTTAGACAGATTTCATGTGCTTCACTTAAAAAATTGTGATAAATCTCAGAATATTATTTTTACTTTAGAAAATTTGTTCATAAACTTGAGATAATTATCTTCCTTTCATTAGTTTTGAGTTTCTTTATTTGAGCTACGTAGATATCTCGTTAACTGCCATCTTTACAGACTGTTCAGTTTTGGCAGACTGTCATGCTTATTTTGTATTGTGCTTATACTCAATGTTTATAATCTTTATTTGATTGATAAATGTTATAAATTGGTTAGTATACATTAGTTAATATTAATTTAAGCTCGTAAAAACTTGAACATGAGTGGATTTTATTTAATGAGTACTAACCCTACTAATGAGTTTTTGTCAAGTTTTATGTGAATGTAGTATTTAAGATCCAATAGAGATGGTGATACGAGATAAATGAGAAGAGAAAAATCTCAATCTTGGGAACTCCCGAGTGCACCTCAATTAAATATTCAAGAATATTCAATCATCAAAGCTTGGGGATGCCCAAGCCATCCCAACTTTTTCCATCATCAAAGACGTTAAAGAAAAGCATTTCTTCGGAGATAACCCATGTTTTATTTCGTCTTCGTGTTGTTTTCTTTTAGTTTATTTTGTTTTCTTTGAGTCTTAGAAGTTCTTACCTCTGTAGAAAACTCTTATTATCATATTTTTGTTTTTCTTGCCAAGAATAGTCTCTAATAGGGAGGAAGTAAGATTTGGGGAAGTTGCTGTCCTAAAACCGATTCTGTGCTGCCACCAAAATAAATTATTTCTCTCAGCCAGAACATCGAATTGAGATGAAACTTTTTGTGCATATTCCCCAGGTTGTTATACAACTTTCATTACTTTTTCACTTTTTGATTTGATGAACATAAGATTTTCGAAAAAAATCGATCTTTACCTGCTGTTCTGTTTTGACAGATTTCTGCCAATATTTGCATTTGCCTCTTAATCTTTTTCTTTTGGTGTTCTTTTGAGGGGAAGATATTTAAAATAAGTTGTGAAAGTAGCTAATGATTCAATGGTTGTTATACTTGTTTTGAAACTGAACCAAAGTGGATTTACTATTTTGGTTACACTAACGTTGCTAATGAAGATTGTGTGAAGTTTTGTATGGAGTGAGTTTTCAAGTGTAGGGAGAGAAGAATGATACGAGAAGATGAAGAATGGACAAAAGCTCAAGCTTGGGGAATACCATGTCACCCCAGGATATATCCAAGAAGTACAAGCATCAAATCTTGGGGATGCCCATGGCATCCCCTTCTTCATCAACAAAAATAGCAGGTCCTCTTTCAAGACACTATATTTTAATTGCTTCATATATTATGTGTTATTCTTGGAGCGTCATTTTTTTTTCTTTCAGTTTTATTTTGTTTCCCTTGATGTAGCTAGTATGTTTATATCTTTTATAGCCTATGGTATCTTAGTTTACCATAACTAAAGTACCAATTTTTACCCATTTGGCTTAGTTGATACATATGTAACAAAAATGGCTTTTTCTGTTTTCAGCATCTACTGCCCACTGCGCGATTTTTCATATTTTACCGGAAACTCGAAAAGTCACGAAATTTTTACAGATTATGTATCACCTAATCCTATACGTGCACAAAAATTGGCAAAAATTTCTGAAATTTTTATGTGCACCTAAAAATTACGTTTTCCAACTGTTGATTTTCTGAACAGATTCTGACTTTCGTTAGAAGAGTGGTCTCTTTTACGTTTTTATTTGAGTCCTTTTGGCTCTTACCTTTTATTTATAAGTTGGCCACTTAAGCAATATTTCTGTAACTCTAATTTTTTTTGATGTGTTTTAATAGCAGCACTTTGGAAATATTATCTATTGCACTAATGTCTAACCGCAAAAAAGAAGGGGAAAGTTTTTGTGTTGAGGTTTTTTCACAGAGAATGAAGGAACACTAAACAGAGAAATATTGAAGAATGGGCAAAGTCATAAGCTTGGGGATGTCTCCGCATCCCTCTTCATCAACAACCTCTCGGTTTGCAAACCTTTAAACTTTATTTTTCGAGCAACATAGAAACTTGAATTAACTTGGAGCGTTATCTTACTATTTATTTGTCGTAGCATCAAACACCAGATATATTAATAAATTGATCGTCATATCTTTTATTTATCTCCTGTTTAGAGAGGTGGTTCAAAGTTTAGTAAACTTAAAAATGATGTACAAATGATATTGTTTAGTAGTTTATGTTTTCTTATGGTTAGTTTCAACTTGCTAATAGTGTATATTATGTCATTTTGATCTTAACATGCATTGTCTTATTCATAGTAGGGTATGGCATTGTGGTATCCTCCTCTGTTTGTTTCATTTGAATCGACTTGGCACATCCTCACGCATGCTAAGACTGAAAACAAAAGGTCAATAACCTCGATGATTTATTTTGCCTCAGAGTTCTAGTATCAATTTTATGCCTCAGTTAATTTTACTTTGTCGCAAACATGATTATGGTAATTATTGCTCTCTTGATAGTCGCTTCCCGGTCTATTGCTAACCTTCACCTGCACTGAGTATGAGCTCTACTCGTGCCTCCAAATCCCTGAAAATCAAGTTATTCCACAGAGTCCACTATAAACTCCCATGTGCTATTTAACTGCCACTCCAAAGTAAATTGCTCATGTGCTACCTTTAAAACTTTCGAAATTACTCTTGTTTTGTGTTCTTGTTTTTTCTCATGAGGATCTTTATCTCACTTCTTGATTGGATTTCACACCCTGGACTAGTGGCTTCATCCGCTTATTTAATTGATAGAAGAGCTGGCAGCGGGGTGCCCAGCTCCAAATTAATGCAACCAAATTCTCTTCACTATTTTTTCCCCTGAGTTATCAGTTAAAGCATAATTGTGTAAATAAAAGAGAAAGAGGGATGACCTTCTACCCAGATGCGTCCTTCATATGGGAGATGCTCTTGTGAAATCTAGTTGGCTTGTGACGTACTGTATTTTATGTTTACCATTTGTTGACACTAGCATACACCTCTCTTAAAATATAGACACTCCTCCATGGTATGTGATTGTTGGCAGGCACCCGAGGATTCGGTTAGCCATGGTTTGTGTAAGATGGATGGGAGGCGTGTCAAACTTTTAATACCCCTGTTTAATAAAATAAAAGCTCTATCACATGAGTGATCCCTGCTTCCCTCCGCGAAGGGCCTTTCTTTTACTTTTATGTTGAGTCTCCACCATATTCTTTGAGCACCTTCTTGAGAGCATAATTGTCATTCTTAGTGTGATGTGTTTGTCCCAAAGCACGGTTGATTGTGGTATAACTTTGATACTTGTATCTTTGATATCTTTACTTCTAGTCTTCCCTTGAACTTCAGAGGTGCCCTGGCATTTATGTTTTGCTCCACAATTAAGGGAAAGTGAGATACCACTCTACCATGGTTTATTATGATCATTACAATCTTGTTGATGTTTATAAATTTCATGTTATGAGCTCTTAGTTCATTGATACTTTTCATTAGGTAACATGATTGCTAAGTTTACTATCCATACATCATGCAATTGTTAAGGACCTGATCATAGCATTTACAATTAAAAATTACTTTATTTTCATTTACCTACTCGAGGACGGGCAGGAATTAAGCTTGGGGATGTTGATCTATCCATAACGTATCTCTAATTTTTTATTGTTTCATGCTAATATTATGTTTTTGATAGTTGTTTTTATATAAAGTTTATGAATTATTTGGACTAACCTATTAATAGTTGCAAGAGTGCACAATGTTCTTGTTTTACTATTTGATGTGTAGGAATTAACAAGAAAACACAAAAGGAGACTTGTTGCAAAAGGACTCTAACTTTCCTGAAATCTGTCCACCAACAGTTTACAGAGATCATCAGTTTTACCCCCAAAGAGAACGTCAACTTAAGGTCAAATTTCCTACAAAGTTGTTTTCCATTTCCATACCTTTCATTCAAGCTCAAGAAAAGCCCAATCCAAGTTCGTATGCGACTCGTGGAACCATTTTACTAGAGGATATATATTTGATTACGGGATTACGGGAATCAGTGACGGGATTGAGTCCAACTCTTACCATATTTATGGATTCGTCCAAGCCACGACTTTGGGGCTGAGAGGGGTCCCTAGGAAGGTTCTAGAGGTGCCCAAGAGCCTTTGGATCAAGGGGCCATCCATCGGAGGGTCGGGGAGCATTGTCCCATCACATATAAGGAGAGGAAACCCCTAATTCTTCGGCAGCCACCAAAAGCCACGAATTTTGCCACCCCCATTGTCTCATATCCATGGGGGGAGGGCTCATCTACAGCACCAAGAAGCCATGGAGGAAGGGGCTAAGGGGCGGCGCTCCCCCATGATGACCCGCTGGAGAAATACAGGACTTATACGGAAACACGCGGTAACGGCGTCGAAAGAGGGTAGAAATGTGGAACTAATTGCTTGGTTGTGTTAGGGTAGGTCATAGCAACCCAAAACACATTGGTAAAACACAACTCTTCGGAAGATTCACGATGTTTCGTCCGATACGGGAGATTCACCCTATAAGCACGTGTAAACTCCATAGAGAGAAGTGGATGCCGGTGAAGCGGCCCACATCCCAGCGTGAAATATTTTCCATCCAAACCACACAACACACCTATACTAACATGGGATGGCACCCCTAGCTTGTTTTGGGATCCAAACGCTCCGTAGCCCCCCCCTTCCGGTGAAACCCTAGACCCGCTAGAGAAATACCGGACTTATACGGAAACACGAACGACGTCGAATGGGGGTAGAAATGTGTAACTAGTTGCTTGGTTGTGTCATGTTAGTCCCAAGGAACACCCAAGACAATGTTAGGGACCACCTTTCGGCAAGGTTCCCCAGTTCCGTCAGTTCCGGGAGTTTCGGGGTGTGAGCACTCCTGGAACCCGGAAGAGAGAATCCGACGCCGGTGAGGCCATAACAAAGGGAGTGATGGGATCTTTGGCATCCAAGACACATTGAACACTCTAACACACATTTTATGGCATACCATGGTACTTGGTGGGATTCAGACACTCCGGAACCACTCTCCGGTGAAACCCTAGCCCCGTTGTAGAAAAAGACGGAACTGCCGTCCTGGCCCCTCTACATGAGCCGGAAGGGGGTAGCAAAGTGGAACTAGTTTCTTGGTTGTGTCATGTTAGGCACAAGGAAAACCCAATCAATGGTAGGGCCCACATATTGGCAAGGTTCCCCCCGTTCCATCAGTTCCGGGAGTTTCGGGGTGTGAGAAGTCCTAGAACCCGGAAGAGAGAATCCGACGACGGTGAGGCCATAACATAGGGAGTGATGGTATATTTGGCATCCAAGACACATGGAACACTCTAATACACATGGTATGGAATACCATGGGAGTTGGTGGGATTCAAACGCTCCGGACCCCCTCTCCGGTGAAACCCTAGCCCCGCTATAGAAAAAGATGGAGCTGCCGTCCTAGCCCCTCTACGTGAGCCGGAAAGGGGTAGAAAACTGGAAATAGTTGCTTTGTTGTGTCATGTTAGGCCCAAGGAACACCCAAGCAATGTTAGGGCCCACCTATTGGCAAGTTTCCCCCCGTTCCGTCTGATCAAGGAGTTTCGGGGTGTAGCAGTCCTGGAACCTGGAAGAGAGAATCCGACGCCGGTGAGGCCATAACACAGGGAGTGATGGTATCTTTAGCACCCAAGACACATGGAACACTCCAACACACATGGTATGGCATACCATGGGACTAAGTGGGATTCAGACGCTCCGGATCCCCTCTCCAGTGAAACCCTAGCCCAGATGTAGAAAACGACGGAACTGCCGTCCTGGCCCCTCTACGTGAGCCGGAAGGGGAAAGCAAAGTGGAACTACTTTCTTGGTTGTGTACTTTTAGGCCCAAGGAACACCCAAGACAATGGTAGGGCCCACCTATTGTCAATTCCCCCCCCCCTGTTCCGTCAGATCCGAGAGTTTCGGGGTGTGAGCAGTCCTGGAACCCGGAAGAGAGAATCTGACGCCGGTGAGGCTATAACACAGAGAGTGATGGTATCTTTGGCATACAATAAACATGGCACACTATGAAACACATGGTATGGAATAACATGGGACTTGGTGGGATTCAGACGCTCGGGAGCCCCTCTCCGGTGAAACCCTAGCCCCGCTGTAGAAAAAGACAGAACTATCGTCCAGGCCCCTCTACGTGAGCCGGAAGGGGGTAGAAAAGTGGAACTAGTTGCTTTGTTGTGTCATGTTAGGCCCAAGGAACACCCATGACAATGGTAGGGCCCAAATATTGGAAAGTTTCCCCCCGTTCCATCAGATCCGGGAGTTTCGGGTTGTGAGCATTCATGGAACACTCTAACACATATTTTATGGCATACCATGGGACTTGGTGGGATTCAGACGCTCCGGAGCCCTTCTCCGTTGAAACCCTAGCCCCGCTGTAGAAAAACACGGAACTGCCGTCCTGGCTCCTCTACGTGAGCCGAAGGGGGTAGCAAAGTGGAACTAGTTTCTTAGTTGTGTCATGTTAGGCCCAAGGAACACCTAGGACAATGGTAGGGCCCACATATTGTCAAATTTCCCCTCGTTCCGTCAGATCCGGGAGTTTCGGGGTGTGAGCAGTCATGGAACTCAAAAGAGAGAATCCGACGCCGGTGAGGCGGCCATAACACAGGGAGTGATGGTAACTTTGGCATCCAATACACATGTCACACTCTAACACACATGGTATGGCATACCATGGGACTTGGCGGGATTCAGACGCTCCGGAGCCCCTCTCCGGTGAAACCCTAGCCCCGTTGTAGAAAAAGACGGAACTACCGTCCTGGCCCCTCTACGTGAGCCGGAAGGGGGTAGCAAAGTGGAACTAGTTGCTTGGTTGTTTCATTTTAGGCCCAAGTACCACCCAAGACAATGGTAGGTCCCACCTATTGGCAAGGTTCCCCCTCGTTCCGTCAGTTTCGGGAGTATCGAGGTGTTAGTAGTCCTAGAACCCGGAAAAGAGAATCCGACGCTGGTGAGGCCATAACACAGGGAGTGATGGGATATTTGTCATACAAGACACATGGAACACTCTAAAACACATGGTTTGTCATAACATGGTACTTTGTGCGATTCAGACGCTCCGGAGCCCCTCTCCGGTGAAACCCTGGCCCCGATGTAGAAAAAGAGGTAACTGTCGTCATGGCCTTCTACGTGAGCCGGAAGGGGTACAAAAGTGGAACTAGTTTCTTGGTTGTTTAATGTTAGGCCCAAGTAACACCCAAGACAATGGTAGGGCCCACCTATTGGCAAGGTTCCCCCGTTCTGTCAGTTCCGGGATTTTCGGGGTGTGAGCAGTACTGGAACCCGGAAGAGAGAATCCGACGCCGGTGAGGCCATAACACAGGGAGTGATGGGATCTTTGGCATACAAGACACATGGAACACTCTAAAACACATGTTATGTCATACCATGGTACTTGGTGGGATTCAGACACTCCGGAGCCCCTCTCCGGTGAAACCCTAGCCCCGCTGTAGAAAAAGACGGAACTGCCGTCCTGGCCCCTCTACGTGAGCCGGAAGGTGGTAGCAAAGTGGAACTAGTTGCTTGGTTGTGTCATTTTAGGACCAAGGAACACCCAAGAAATGGTAGGGCCCACCTATTGGCAAGGTTCCCCCCGTTCCATCAGTTCCGGGAGTTTCGGGGTGAGAGAAGTCCTAGAACCCGGAAGAGAGAATCCTACGCTGGTGAGGCCATTACACAGGGAGTGATGGTATATTTGGCATCCAAGACAAATGGAACACTCTAACACACATTTTATGGCATAACATGGGACTTGGTGGGATTCAGATGCTCCGGACCCCCTCTCCGGTGAAACCCTAGCCCCGCTGTTGAAAAAGACGTAACTGCCGTCCTGGCCCCTCTACGTGAGCCGGAAGGGGGTAGAAAAGTGGAAATATTTGCTTGGTTGTGTCATGTTAGGCCCAAGGAACACCCAAGAAATGTTAGGGCCCACCTATTGGCAAGTTTCCCCCCGTTCCGTCAGATCTAGGAGTTTCGGGGTGTGAGCAGTCCTAGAACCGGAAGAGAGAATCCGACGCCGGTGAGGCCATAACACAGGGAGTGATGGTATCTTTAGCACCCAAGAAACATGGCACACTAACACACATGGTATGGCATACCATGGGACTTGGTGGGATTCAGACGCTCCGGAGCCCCTCTCCAGTGAAACCCTAGCCCAGCTGTACAAAACGACGGAACTGCCGTCCTGGCCCCTCTACGTGACACAGAAGGGGGTAGCAAAGTGTAACTACTTGCTTGGTTGTGTACTTTTAGTCCCAAGGAACACCCAAGACAATGGTAGGGCCCACCTATTGGCTAGTTTCCCCCCGTTCCGTCAGATCCGAGAGTTTCCGAGTGTGAGCAGTCCTGGAACCCGGAAGAGAGAATCCGACGCCGGTGAGGCTATAACGCAGAGAGTGATGGTATCTTTGGCATCCAATAAACATGGAACACTATAAAACACATGGTCCGGAATACCATGGGACTTGGTGGGATTCAGCCGCTCCGGAGCCCCTCTCCGGTGAAACCCTAGCCCCGCTGTAGAAAAAAGACGGAACTATCGTCCAGGGCCCTCTACATGAGCCGGAAGGGGGTAGAGAAGTGGAACTAGTTGCTTTGTTGTGTCATGTTAGTCCCAAGGAACACCAAACACAATGGTAGGGACCAAATATTGGCAAGTTTCCCCCCGTTCCGTCAGATCCGGGAGTTTCGGGTTGTGAGCAGTCATGGAACTCGGAAGAGAGAATCCGACGCCGGTAAGGCCATAACACAGAGGGTGCTGGTATCTTTGGCATCCAAGACACATGGCACACTCTAACACATATGTTATGGCATACCATGGGACTTGGTGGGATTCAGACGCTCCGGAGCCCCTCTCCGGTGAAACCCTAGCCCCGCTGTAGAAAAAGATGGAACTGTCGTCCTGGCCCCTCTACGTGAGCCGGAAGGGGGTAGCAAAGTGGAACTAGTTTCTTCCTTGTGTCATGTTAGGCCCAAGGAACACCCAAGACAATGGTAGGACCCACATATTGTCATGTTTCCCCCCATTCCGTCAGATCCGGGAGTTTCGGGGTGTGAGCAGTCATGGAACTCAAAAGAGAGAATCCGACGCTGGTGAGGCCATAACACAGGGAGTGATGGTATCTTTGGCATCCAATACACATGTCACACTCTAACACACATGGTATGGTATACCATGGTACTTGGTGGGATTCAGACGCTCCGGAGCCCCTCTCCGGTGAAACCCTAGCCCCGCTGTAGAAAAAGACGGAACTGCCGTCCTGGCCTCTCTACGTGGACCGCAAGGGGGTAGCAAAGTGTAACTAGTTGCTTGGTTGTTTCATGTTAGGCCCAAGTACCACCCAAGAAAATGGTAGGTACCACCTATTGGCAAGGTTCCCCCCGTTCCGACAATTTTGGGAGTTTCGGGGTGTGAGCAGTCCTCGAACCCGGAAGAGAGAATCCGACGCCGGTGAGGCCATAACACAGGGAGTGATGGGATATTTGGCATACAAGACACATGGAACACTCTAACACGCATGGTATGGCATAACATGGTACTTGGTGGGATTCAGTCGCTCCGGAGCCCCTCTCCGGTGAAACCCTAGCCCCGCTGTAGAAAAAGACGTAACTGTCGTCCTGGCCTTCTACGTGAGCCGGAAGGGGTAGAAAATTGGAACTAGTTTCTTGGTTGTGTCATGTTAGGCCCAAGTAACACCCAAGACAATGGTAGGGCCCACCTATTGGCAAGGTTCCCCCCGTTCTGTTAGTTCCGGGATTTTCGGGGTGTGAGCAGTCCTGGAACCCGGAAGAGAGAATCCGACGCCGGTGAGGCCATAACACAGGGAGTGATGGTATATTTGGAATCCAAGACACATGGAACACTCTAACACACATGTTATCGCATACCATGGTACTTGGTGGGATTCAGACGCTCCGGAGCCCCTCTCCGGTGGAACCCTAGACCCGCTGTAGAAAAAGATGGAACTGCCATCCTGGCCCTTCTACGTGATCCGGAAGGGGGTTGCAAAGTGGAAATAGTTGCTTTTTTGTGTCATGGTAGGACCAAGGAACACCCAAGACAATGGTAGGTCCCACCTATTGGCAAGGTTCCCCCCGTTCCGTCAGTTCCGGGAGTTTCGGGGTGTGAGCAGTCCTGGAACCCGGAAGAGAGAATCCGACGCCAGTGAGGCCATAACATAGGGAGTGATGGTATCTTTGACATAAAAGACACATGGAACACTCTAACACACATTGTATGGCATACCATGGGACTTGGTGGGATTAAGACGCTCCGGACCCCCTCCGGTGAAACCCTAGCCCCGCCGTAGAAAAAGACGGAACTGCCGTCCTAGCCCCTCTACGTGAGCCGGAAGGTTGTAGCAAAGTGGAACTAGTTTCGTGGTTGTGTCATGATAGGCCAAACGAACACCCAAGACAATGGTAGGGCCCACATATTGTCAAGTTCCCCCCGTTCTTTCAGATCCGGGAGTTTCGGGGTGTGAGCAGTCATGGAACTCAAAAGAGAGAATCCGACGCCGGTGAGGCCATAACACAGGGAGTGTTGGTATCTTTGGCATCCAAGACACATGTCACACTCTAACACACATGGTATGGCATACCGTGGTACTTGGTGGGATTCAGACGCTCCGGAGCCTTTCTCCAATGAAACCCTAGCCCCGCTGTAGAAAAAGACGGAACTGCCGCCCTAGACACTCTACCTGAGCCGGAAGGGGGTAGCAAAGTGGAACTAGTTTCTTGGTTGTTTCATGATAGGCCCAAGTACCACCCAAGACAATGTTATGTCCCACCTATTGGCAAGGTTCCCCCCGTTCCGTCAGTTCCGGGAGTTTCGGGGTGTGAGCAGTCCTGGAACCCAGAAGAGAGAATCTGACGCCGGTGAGGCCATAACAAAGGGAGTGATGGGATATTTGGCACCCAGGACACACGGAACACTCTAACACACATGGTATGGCACAACGTGGTACTTGGTGGGATTCAGACGCTCCGGAGCCCCTCTCCGGTGAAACCCTAGCCCCGCTATAGAAAAAGACGTAACTGCCGTCCTGGCCTTCTACGTGAGCCGGAAGGGGGTAGAAAAGTGGAACTAGTTGCTTGGTTGTGTCATGTTAGGCCCAAGGAACACCCAAGACAATGGTAAGGCCCAACTATTGGCAAGTTTCCCCCTGTTATGTCAGTTCCGGGATTTTCGGGGTGTGAGCAGTCCTGGAACCCGGAAGAGAGAATCCGATGCCAGTGAGGTCATAACACAGGGAGTGATGGGATATTTGGCATCCAAGACACATGGAACACTATAACACACATGTTATGGCATACCATGGTACTTGGTTGGATTCAGACGCTCCGGAGCCCCTCTCCGGTGAAACCCTAGCCCCGCTGTAGAAAAAGATGGAACTACCGTCCTGGCCCCTCTACGTGAGCCGGAAGGGGGTAGAAAAGTGGAACTAGTTGCTTGGTTGTTTCATGTTAGGACCAAGGAACACCCAAGACAATGGTAGGGCCCACCTATTGGCAAGGTTCCCACTGTTCCTTCAGTTCCGGGAGTTTCGGGGTGTGAGCAGTCCTGGAACCCGGAAGAGAGAATCCGACGCGAGTGAGGCCATAACACAGGGAGTGATGGGATCTTTGGAATACAAGACACATGGAACACTCTAACACACATGGCATTGCATACCATGGGACTTGGTGGGATTTAGACGCTCCGGACCCCCTCTCCGGTGAAACCCAAGCCCCGGTGTAGAAAAAGACGGAACTCACATCCTGGCCTCTCTACGTGAGCCGGAAGGGGGTAGCAAAGTGGAAATAGTTTCTTGTTTGTGTCATGTTATGCACAAGGAACACCCACGATAATGGTAGGTTCCACCTATTGGCAAGTTTCCCCCATTCCGTCAGATCCAGGAGTTTCGTGGTGTGAGCAGTCCTTGGAACCCGGAAGAGAGAATCCGACGCCGGTGAGGCCATACCACAGAGAGTAATGGTATCTTGGGCATCCAAGAGGCATGGCACACTCTAACACACATGGTATGTCATACCATGGGACTTGGTGGGATTCAGATGCTCCGGAGCCCCTCTCCGGTGAAACCCTAGCCCCGCTGTAGAAAAAGACGGAACTAACATCCTGGCCTCTCTACGTGAGCCAGAAGGGGGGTCGCAAAGTGGAACTAGTTGCTTGGTTGTTTCCTATTAGGCCCAAGTACCACCCAAGACAATGGTAGGTCCCATCTATTGGCAAGGTTCTCCCCGTTCCGTCAGTTCCAGGAGTTTCGGGGTGTGAGTAGTCCTGGAACCCGGAAGAGAGAATCCGATGCCGGTGAGGCCATAACCCAGGGAGTGATGGGATCTTTGACATACAAGACACATGGAACACTATAACACACATTGTATGGAATACCATGTGACGTGGTGGGATTAATATGCTCCGGACCCCCTTCGGTGAAACCCTAGCCCCACTATAGAAAAAGACAGAGCTGCTGTCCTGGCCCCTCTACGTGAGTCGGAAGGTTGTAGCAAAGTGGAACTAGTTTCTTGGTTGTGTCATGTTAGGCCAAAGGAACACCCAACACAATGGTAGGGCCCATATATTTTCAAGTTCCCCCCGTTCCTTCAGATCTGGGAGTCTCGGGGTGTGAGCAGTCACGGAACTCAAAAGAGAGAATCTGAGACCGGTGAGGCCATAACACAGGGAGTGATGGTATCTTTGGCATACAAGACACATGTCACACTCTAACACACATTTTATGGCATACCATGGGACTTGGTGGGATTCATACGCTCCGGAGCCTTTCTCCAGTGAAACCCTAGCCCCGCTGTAGAAAAAGACGGAACTGCCGCCCTGGACCCTCTACGTGAGCCGGAAGGGGGTAGCAAAGTGGAACTAGTTGCTTGGTTGTTTCATGTTAGGCCCAAGTACAACCAAGACAATGTTAGGTCCCACCTATTGGCAAGGTTTCCCCCGTTCCGTCAGTTCCGGGAGTTTCGGGGTGTGAGCAGTCATGGAACCCGGAAGAGAGAATCTGACGCCGGTGAGGCCATAACAAAGGGAGTGATGGGATATTTGGCATCCAAGACACATGGAACACTATAACACACATGGTATGGCACAACATGGTACTTGGTGGGATTCAGACGCTCCGGAGCCCCTCTCCGGTGAAACCCAAGCCCCACTATAGAAAAAGACGTAACTGCCGTCCTGGCCTTCTACGTGAGCCAGAAGGGGGTAGAAAAGTGGAACTAGTTGCTTGGTTGTGTGATGTTAGGCCCAAGGAACACACAAGACAATGGTAGGGCCCACCTCTTGGCAAGTTTTCCCCCGTTATGTCAGTTCCGGGATTTTCGGGGTGTGAGCAGTCCTGGAACCCGGAAGAGAGAATCCGACGCCGGTGAGGTCATAACACAGGGAGTGATGGGATCTTTGGCATCAAAGACACATGTAACACTCTAACACACATTTTATGGCATACCATGGTACTTGGTGGGATTAAGACGCTCCGGAGCCCCTCTCCGGTGAAACCCTAGCCCCGCTGTAGAAAAAGATGGAACTGCCGTCCTGGCCCCTCTACGTGAGCCGGAAGGGGGTAGCAAAGTGGAACTAGTTGCTTGGTTGTGTCATGTTAGGACCAAGGAACACCCAATACAATTGTAGGGCCAACCTATTGGCAAGGTTCCACCCTGTTCCGTCAGTTTCGGGAGTTTCGGGGTGTGAGAAGTCTTGGAACCCGGAAGAGAGAATGTAACCACGGTAAGGCCATAACACAGGGAGTGATGGGATCTTTTGAATACAATACACATGGAACACTCTAACACACATGGTATGGCATACCATGGGACTTGGTATGATTCAGACGCTCCGGACCCCCTCTCCGGTGAAACCCAAGCCCCGGTGTAGAAAAAGACGGAACTGCCATCCTGGCCCTCTACGTGAGCCGGAAGGGGGTAGCAAAGTGGAAATAGTTTCTTGGTTGTGTCATGTTATGCACAAGGAACACCCAATATAATGGTAGGTTCCACCTATTGGAAAGTTTCCCCCATTCCGTCAGATCGAGGAGTTTCAGGGTGTGAGCAGTCCTGGAACCCGGAAGAGAGAATCCGACGCCGGTGAGGCCATAACACAGGGAGTAATGGTATCTTGGGCATCCAAGAGACATGGAACACTCTAACACACATGGTATGGCATACCATGGGACTTGGTGGGATTCAGAAGCTCCGGAGCCCCTCTCCGGTGAAACCCTAGCCCCGCTGTAGAAAAAGACGGAACTGCCGTCCTGGCCCCCTCTACGTGAGCCGGAAGGGGGTAGCAAAGTGGAACTAGTTGCTTGGTTGTTTCATGTTAGGCCCAAGAACCACCCACGACAATGGTAGGTCCCGCCTATTGGCAAGGTTCCCCCTGTTCCGTCAGTTCCGGGAGTTTCGGGGGTGTGAGCAGTCCTGGAACCCGGAAGAGAGAATCCGACGTCGGTGAGGCCATAACAAAGGGAGTGATGGGATATTTGGCATCCAAGACACATGGAACACTCTAACACACATGGTATGGCATAACATGGTACTTGGTCCCAAATTAGACAAATGGCAGTCATCTAATATGGAACAGAGGGAGTATGATATTTTGGTTTTGTTCAAGATACATAGTTGGTCATCATGCACATTTCAGGTGTAATAATTTATTTTAGTGATGCGTATTTGATATTATAATTTTGATGTACATACGTATATGTACATCACTGGCATAGTGATACGTTGATACCTTCCTTAAGTAGTGATACAAATCACCGGCATACTGAATTAGTGATACCGCGATGAGGGAATCTTAATTAGTCCAGAATTATCTTCCTCTCATTGGATTAGCATAGCGATGGACAGCATCCTTATCTTCGAAAACAAAATCTTTTGTTTCATGCTAATATTATTTTTTTGACACTTGTTTTTATATAAAGTTTATAATTTATTTGGACTAACCTATTAATAGTTGCAAGAGTGGACAATGTTCTTGTTTTACTCTTTGATGTGTAGGAATTAACAAGAAAACCCAAAAGGACACTTGTTGCAAAAGGACTCTGACTTTCCTGAAATCTGTCCACCAACAGTTTTTAGAGATCATCAGTTTTACCCCCAAAGACAACGTCAACTGAATATCAAATTTCCTACAAAGTTGTTTTCCATTTCCATACCTTTCATTTAAATTAAACAAAATCCCAATCCGAGTTTGTATGCGACCTGTGGAACCATTTAACTAGAGGATATATATCTGATTACGGATTACGGGAATCGGTGACGGGATTGAGTCCAACTCTTACCATATTTTATGGATTCGTCCAAGACACGACTTTGGGGCAGAGAGGGGTCCCTAGGAAGGTTCTAGAGGTTCCCAAGAGCCTTTGGATCAAGGGGCCATCCATCGGAGGGCCGGGGAGCATTGTCCCATCACATATAAGGAGAGGAAAACCCTAATTCTTGGGCAGCCACCAAAAGCCACGAATTTTGCCACCCCCATGGTCTCATATCCATGGGGGAGGGATCATCTACAGCACCAAGAAGCCATGGAGGAAGGGGGCTATGTGGCGGCGCTCCCCCATGATGACCCGCTGGAGAAATACAGGACTTATAAGGAAACACGCGGTAACGGCGTCGAAAGGGGGTAGAAATGTGGAACTAGTTGTTTGGTTATGTTAGGGTAGGTCATAGCAACCCATAACACATTGGTACAACACAACTCTTCGGAAGATTCACGATGTTTTGTCCGATACGGTAGTTTCACCCTATAAGCGCGTGTAAACTCCATAGAGAGAAGTGGATGCCGGTGAAGCGGCCCACACCCCAGCGTGAAATATTTGCCATCCAAAGCAGACAACACACCTATAATAACATGGTATGGCACCCCTAGCTTTTTTGGGGATCCAGACGCTCCGTAGCCCCCCCCCCGTCTCCGGTGAAACCCTAGACCCGCTGGAGAAATACCGGACTTACACGGAAACACGAACGGCGTCGAAAGGGGTAGCAATGTGTAACTAGTTGCTTGGTTGTGTCATGTTAGTACCAAGGAACACCTAAGACAATGTTAGGGCCCACCTTTCGGTAAGGTTCCCCCAGTTCCGCCAGTTCTGGGAGTTTCGGGGTGTGAGCAGTCCTGGAACCCGGAAGAGAGAATCCGACGCCGGTGAGGCCATAACACAGGGAGTGATGGGATCTTTGGCAACCAAGATACATTGAACACTATAACACACATGGTATGGCATACCATGGTACTTGTTGGGATTCAGACACTCCGGAGCCCCTCTCCGGTGAAACCCTAGCCCCGGTGTAGAAAAAGACGGAACTGTTGTCCTGGCCCCTATACGTGTGCCGGAAGGGGGTAGTAAAGTTGAACTAGTTGCTTGGTTGTGTCATGTTAGGCCCAAGGAACACCCAAGACAATGGTAGGGCCCACCTATTGGCAAGGTTCCCCCTGTTCCGTCAGTTCCGGGTGTTTCGGGGTGTGAGCAGTCCTGGAACCCTGAAGAGAGAATCCGACGCTGGTGAGGCCATAACACATGGATTGATGGTATATTTGGCATACAAGACACATGGAACACTATAATACACATGGTATGGAATACGATGGTACTTGGTGGGATTCAGACGCTCCGGACCCCCTCTCCGGTTAAACCCTAGCCCCGGTGTAGAAAAAGACGGAACTGCCGTCCTGGCCCCTCTACGTGAGCCGGAAGGGGGTAGCAAAGTGGAACTAGTTGCTTGGTTGTGTCATGTTAGGACCAAGGAACACCCAATACAATTGTTGGGCCAACCTATTGGCAAGGTTCCACCCTGTTCCGTCAGTTTCGGGAGTTTCGGGGTGTGAGAAGTCTTGGAACCCGGAAGAGAGAATCTAACGCCGGTAAGGCCATAACACAGGGAGTGATGGGATCTTTTGAATACAATACACATGGAACACTCTAACACACATGGTATGGCATACCATGGGACTTGGTATGATTCAGACGCTCCGGACCCCCTCTCCGGTGAAACCCAAGCCCCGGTGTAGAAAAAGACGGAACTGCCATCCTGGCCCTCTACGTGAGCCGGAAGGGGGTAGCAAAGTGGAAATAGTTTCTTGGTTGTTTCATGTTATGCACAAGGAACACCCAATATAATGGTAGGTTCCACCTATTGGAAAGTTTCCCCCATTACGTCAGATCCAGGAGTTTCAGGGTGTGAGCAGTCCTGGAACCCGGAAGAGAGAATCCGACGCCGGTGAGGCCATAACACAGGGAGTAATGGTATCTTGGGCATCCAAGAGACATGGAACACTCTAACACACATGGTATGGCATACCATGGGACTTGGTGGGATTCAGAAGCTCCGGAGCCCCTCTCCGGTGAAACCCTAGCCCCGCTGTAGAAAAAGACGGAACTGCCGTCCTGGCCCCCTCTACGTGAGCCGGAAGGGGGTAGCAAAGTGGAACTAGTTGCTTGGTTGTTTCATGTTAGGCCCAAGAACCACCCACGACAATGGTAGGTCCCGCCTATTGGCAAGGTTCCCCCTGTTCCGTCAGTTCCGGGAGTTTCGGGGTGTGAGCAGTCCTGGAACCCGGAAGAGAGAATCCGACGTCGGTGAGGCCATAACAAAGGGAGTGATGGGATATTTGGCATCCAAGACACATGGAACACTCTAACACACATGGTATGGCATAACATGGTACTTGGTCCCAAATTAGACAAATGGCAGTCATCTAATATGGAACAGAGGGAGTATGATATTTTGGTTTTGTTCAAGATACATAGTTGGTCATCATGCACATTTCAGGTGTAATAATTTATTTTAGTGATGCGTATTTGATATTATAATTTTGATGTACATACGTATATGTACATCACTGGCATAGTGATACGTTGATACCTTCCTTAAGTAGTGATACAAATCACCGGCATACTGAATTAGTGATACCGCGATGAGGGAATCTTAATTAGTCCAGAATTATCTTCCTCTCATTGGATTAGCATAGCGATGGACAGCATCCTTATCTTCGAAAACAAAATCTTTTGTTTCATGCTAATATTATTTTTTTGACACTTGTTTTTATATAAAGTTTATAATTTATTTGGACTAACCTATTAATAGTTGCAAGAGTGGACAATGTTCTTGTTTTACTCTTTGATGTGTAGGAATTAACAAGAAAACCCAAAAGGACACTTGTTGCAAAAGGACTCTGACTTTCCTGAAATCTGTCCACCAACAGTTTTTAGAGATCATCAGTTTTACCCCCAAAGACAACGTCAACTGAATATCAAATTTCCTACAAAGTTGTTTTCCATTTCCATACCTTTCATTTAAATTAAACAAAATCCCAATCCGAGTTTGTATGCGACCTGTGGAACCATTTAACTAGAGGATATATATTTGATTACGGGATTACGGGAATCGGTGACGGGATTGAGTCCAACTCTTACCATATTTTATGGATTCGTCCAAGACACGACTTTGGGGCAGAGAGGGGTCCCTAGGAAGGTTCTAGAGGTTCCCAAGAGCCTTTGGATCAAGGGGCCATCCATCGGAGGGCCGGGGAGCATTGTCCCATCACATATAAGGAGAGGAAAACCCTAATTCTTGGGCAGCCACCAAAAGCCACGAATTTTGCCACCCCCATGGTCTCATATCCATGGGGGAGGGATCATCTACAGCACCAAGAAGCCATGGAGGAAGGGGGCTATGTGGCGGCGCTCCCCCATGATGACCCGCTGGAGAAATACAGGACTTATAAGGAAACACGCGGTAACGGCGTCGAAAGGGGGTAGAAATGTGGAACTAGTTGTTTGGTTATGTTAGGGTAGGTCATAGCAACCCATAACACATTGGTACAACACAACTCTTCGGAAGATTCACGATGTTTTGTCCGATACGGTAGTTTCACCCTATAAGCGCGTGTAAACTCCATAGAGAGAAGTGGATGCCGGTGAAGCGGCCCACACCCCAGCGTGAAATATTTGCCATCCAAAGCACACAACACACCTATAATAACATGGTATGGCACCCCTAGCTTTTTTGGGGATCCAGACGCTCCGTAGCCCCCCCCCCCGTCTCCGGTGAAACCCTAGACCCGCTGGAGAAATACCGGACTTACACGGAAACACGAACGGCGTCGAAAGGGGTAGCAATGTGTAACTAGTTGCTTGGTTGTGTCATGTTAGTACCAAGGAACACCTAAGACAATGTTAGGGCCCACCTTTCGGTAAGGTTCCCCCCAGTTCCGCCAGTTCTGGGAGTTTCGGGGTGTGAGCAGTCCTGGAACCCGGAAGAGAGAATCCGACGCCGGTGAGGCCATAACACAGGGAGTGATGGGATCTTTGGCATCCAAGATACATTGAACACTATAACACACATGGTATGGCATACCATGGTACTTGTTGGGATTCAGACACTCCGGAGCCCCTCTCCGGTGAAACCCTAGCCCCGGTGTAGAAAAAGACGGAACTGTTGTCCTGGCCCCTATACGTGTGCCGGAAGGGGGTAGTAAAGTTGAACTAGTTGCTTGGTTGTGTCATGTTAGGCCCAAGGAACACCCAAGACAATGGTAGGGCCCACCTATTGGCAAGGTTCCCCCTGTTCCGTCAGTTCCGGGAGTTTCGGGGTGTGAGCAGTCCTGGAACCCTGAAGAGAGAATCCGACGCTGGTGAGGCCATAACACATGGATTGATGGTATATTTGGCATACAAGACACATGGAACACTATAATACACATGGTATGGAATACGATGGTACTTGGTGGGATTCAGACGCTCCGGACCCCCTCTCCGGTTAAACCCTAGCCCCGGTGTAGAAAAAGACGGAACTGCCGTCCTGGCCCCTCTACGTGAGCCGGAAGGGGGTAGAAAAGTGCAAATAGTTTCTTGGTTGTGTCATGTTAGGCCCAAGGAACACCCAAGACAATGTTAAGGCCCACCTATTGACAAGTTTCCCCCCGTTCCGTCAGATCCAGGAGTTTCGGGGTGTCAGTAGTCCTAGAACCGCGAAGAGAGAATCGGACGCCGGTGAGGCCAAAACATAGGGAGTGATGGTATATTTAGCATCCAAGACACATGGCACACTCTAACACACATGTTATGGCATACCATGGGACTTGGTGGGATTCAGACGCTCCAGAGCCCCTCTCCGGTGAAACCCTAGCCCAGCTGCAGAAAACGACGGAACTGTCGTCCTGGCCCCTCTACGTGAGCCGGAAGGGGTAGCAAAGTGGAACTACTTGCTTTGTTATGTCCTTATAGGCCTAAGGAACACCCAAGACAATGGTAGGTCCCACCTATTGGCAAGTTTCCCCCCGTTCCGTCAGATCCGGGAGTTTCGGGGTGTGAGCAGTCCTGGAACCCGGAAGAGAGAATCCGACGCCGGTGAGGCTATAACACAGAGAGTTATGGGATCTTTGGCATCCAAGACACATGGCACACTCTAACACACATGTTATGGAATACCATGGGACTTGGTGGGATTCAGACGCTCCGGAGCCCCTCTCAGGTGAAACCCTAGCCCCGTTGTAGAAAAAGACGGAACTGCCGTCCAGGCCCCTCTACGTGAGCCGGAAGGGGGTAGCAAAGTGGAACTAGTTGCTTTGTTGTGTCATTTTAGGCCCAAGGAATACCCAATACAATGGTAGGGCCCACATATTGGAAAGTTTCCTCCTGTTCCATCAGATCCGGGAGTTTCGGGTTGTGAGTAGTCATGGAACTCGGAAGAGAGAATCCGACTCCGGTGAGGCCATAACAAAGGGAGTTGTAACACCTAGGGTGTTCCCCCTAATTAGAAAATTGGTTGCTTTCCTTTTTATTTTTGCATCACATGCATCCTATGCATTGCATCCTGTTCTCAAAACCACTCAAAAATCCCAACCAATTTAAACTTTCAAAACATGTCTAAAATTTCCAATTGAAAGTTGCAAACTAAAAACCTTAAATTGTTTCTCAATAGTTTGAAGTTGAATTTATTTAAATTGCTTGTTAAATAAAAACTCCCTTTAATCAACACCCTAAATGGCAAATTCAAATTCACTTCAAAATCAATCATAATGGGCATGATCCCAATTGTGGTTTAAGAATTAAAAAATCTTCCAAACATTTTAAAACTCACCAAGTTTCATAGTGTTTGATCTTATTAAATGAAACTTGTTTATTTTAAAAAACTCAACTCTATATGAAAACCCTATATGAATTTCAAATAGCAAATTTCAAACTAATTGTCATTTTTCAAATTGCTGAAAATAAGTTAACATACCCTGCTGTTGCTGCTTTGTAAATCAAATAAAAATATTTCATAAAATAAAAAACCTAAAAACCTCTCTCTTTTTCTCTCTTTCCTTCTACAAAAAAAAAACTGTGAACAGGAAAAAAAATAAAAGAAGAAAAACCCTTTGAGTGGGGAGGCAGGCCACCCCACGGCCCATACCCCTTCCCTCTTTCAGCCCACTCGCTCATCTTCCTCGTACAGACGCAGAGGAGGGGGCTCACGTCGCTGTCACCGAGCTCCCCCCCACCTCACCTGCCCCCGATCCCCTACAAGTACCCCTGCCCTAACCCTAGGCCGCACCTTCCCCCTCCTCCTTCTCCCATCGCCGCCACCCACCTTCTCCGTTCCCACTTCCCCTCCTCCTCCATCGTTTCTGCTCTGAAATTTTTCTGAACCATGTCGCCATGGCCGTGAGTTGGCGGTGTAGCAACGGTGGCTGTGGTCATCGTCGGTGGCTGTTCTCAGCGGGAACGGACTTCCCGCGTCAACCTCGCCCTCCTCGTTTCCAGGGAAGGGCCTGAGCGGCCGTGGATCGCCGTCAACGGCGCCGGCCACCTCGACTGTCGCCATCGGCGCCTCGCTGCAGACCCTGCACCCGGTGGTAAGCCCCTCTCCTTCCCGTCCTCCTCCCTTCCCGCTACACGCACATCACCTGCACGCCTCCACAAGCCAGCGCACACCACCACCCCGTAGTGCGCTGTCTTGGATTACTGCCGGCGATCGCTGCCTTGTTCCCGTCAGGTTCAGAGAACCTCGCTGTCGAAATTCAGTTAAAACAGTCGTGCATACTACTTCCTCCGTCAGTCTCGCATAGCAACACAACGAGCAGAGCAGCGCAGCGGTACTGCTCCCTCTCGCACGCGCTGCAGGTCATGGGTTCGACCCCCCAGTGCGCCCAAGCGCCTCCTTTTTTTCCGATTTTCCGCCCGCGCGTCCAGGCCCACGCGTCAGTGGCGTTGGTGGCCACGGGGGATCCACACCCGCACGCGTGGCTGCCAGCGTGGCGCCTGGCCCACGCGTCAGTGGCCCTGAGCGGCTACTGCGCGGTGCAGATCAATTTCTTGCGCCGCATTTCTCACAGAGGCCCTGTCCCCACGTTTTTCCTCACATCTAAGTCCCTGAAAAATCACAGATCAATCCCTGAACTTCAAACACACCTAAAAATTGCAAAACAACTCCAAATTGAAAATGTAAAATATGTTTTTCAGTCAAAATTCAATGTACTTTCTATTTATCAACTTTGTTTTGCAATTTGGACAACCAAAATTAAGGTTATTTAATAATACTTAAAAATGACAAACTAAATGGCATAATTAATAACTTTCAAATGGTTGCTCCAAATTAAATACTCAAAACATGAATTTCATCCAAAGTTACATGCCACACTTGAATATCAACTTTGTTTTCTGGTTTGCAACAATTAAATTGGATAATTGTTTCACCTCTTATTGAATGCATTTAAATTGGTACTATGCTTAACTAAATCATTTAAAATTGTTTCCTAACAAATAAAATATGTTTTCCATGCCAAATTGAACCACCTTTCCAAATATAAACTTTATTTCCTGTTTTGAATAATTAAAAGTGGTTAAATAATTTAAACCTTGTTTAAATCATTTAATATTGCTAAATTCATAACTTGGTCAAATTAATTTCTTTTTGAATATATAAAATATGTTTTCAAACCAGAAAAACATAATCTTTTCAAATATGAATTTTGTTTAATGTTTTGAACAAATAAAATTCAATTAATATTAATAATTGAATTAAATTCATTTAAATCTTGTTTAAACTTTTTTAATTCCCAAATAATTCATATTAATTCCTTTTTCAATGATTGAAACATGTATTCCACCTAAAATTTTGTGTACTTTCCAAATATGAACTTTGTTATCTATTTTGAACAATTTAAATTGGTGAAAACAACAAATGCTTGTGTAACACCTTTAAGAAACCAAAGTTTCATAACTTAATAAATAAAATTCCAAACTTGGTAAACCTTATTTCAAATTGATCCTATTGTTGTTTTCTTTCTGTTTTCCTCATCCATGCATCATGCTAATTCACTTACACATGTTGTTTAGTTGTAGAACAGTTAGTTCAACCTTAATTCATGGGTTTTCCATATGCAATCCAAATTGCATATGGGTCCATTTAAACATGTTATCTTGTCAACTAGTTTATCTTGATGCATCAATTAAATTGTCATGCATCCATATCTTGATCATGCTGGATCTTTTGCCGTAGTAGTAATTGTTGCATTCGGTGTTTGTTCGAGGTTCGTTGCTTCTTCCCGGATAGGACGTTGAGATGATGTGAGCAACGACAAGTTCTGTGGATGTATCTCTACTTGCTGGATCTCAGGCAAGTATACTCACTTGCTGCCAAATGGCTGCCTTTCATCACTTGTTACCGATTCTTTCCGTTGTTCTTATTCTAGCCTGTTGATTCGATGCTTGTGTCTCGATCCTATCATATGTTTACCTTGCAGCCATGAAATAGCCTTTCCTTCCACTTCCTATTAACTGTTGCTTGTTTACCCTGTTGGCCCTCGTGTCGTAGTTGCATGCTTAGTGTTGTTTGCGCTCAAGTCTTGCTGTCCGTCTTATCACCTGTTTAGTTTGATAGTTGGGTTTCAATTCAATCAACAACATGTTAATTTTTTGGGTAATAATAATTTGTTGATAAGGCACCGGCAGGAGGCCCGGCGTGGTTTTGAAGCCTGCTAGTGTCGACCCTAATTAGGAAAAGGGTCTTGTCTACTGATCCATGATGAGCACACTAACCGCATGTGGGAAGCGAGTATGGACGCCCCCCTCAATTTGATTCGATTCGCATCTCGTCCAAATCGCCTCATTTAGTTCGGGTTTTCCATTTGCCGCATGCATGATCTTGCGAACCCAGGCGAGGGTGGAACTTTTGTAGTCGGCATTTAGGGAGACACGTTCTTAGAGTGCTATGAGGGTCCCCTTTTCTTCGTGGGGCTTGATTAGCCATGCGCTCAATTGCACGGGGTTCTTTGGGCTTGATGCGAAGAAGAGTTGGGTTGTGTTGAGTACCTCGCTTGGTGGGTTTGATCCCCGTCTGGCGGGTTATTCTTACGTGTACGGCCAAATTGGTGCACCCCTGCAGGGTAAATCTTCTCGAGAAGCCGTGTTTTCCGCGGTTATGGATGACTTGGTGAAAGTACTAGCTAACAAGTACTCAGAACAACTTACACCTAACTAATGATAACCTGACTAGTAATAGTCTTATTGACACAATAAGTTGAACATCATTAATCCCACAGTGTGAGTTATCCTTGGGTTGCTTCCTTAGTAGGGGGTGACATTGGATGGGTATTGTTTGGTGAGTAGTTGTAGTTGGTTACGATACGCTATCTTATCCCCCTCTTTTAGCCGGATGTTGTAGTGAGTCTCTGTAATTGGTTAGTGCAGCCCGCTGCCGCTTATTTGCAATAATCCCTTCCTATCCCGTTGAACCCAAAGTATTTGTATCTGGTGATGATTGCCTACGCCGGTATCTTGTGAGTATGGTTTATCCACTTGCCAGTACTTAACCGTACTGACCCACGAATCTCTTTCGTGGCTGCATATTCAACATTGCAGTCAACAGGTTTGAAGTCTGACGACGTTAGCTTGGGAATCCCTCTGGCTTGGCCTGGGCAGGGATTGGACGCTCTCGGTTATCTTCAGGACTCTTAGTCCAATTTGGATCTTGTCCGTAGTCGGACACTATGTTGTTTCTTCCGCTGTTATTTGGATCTTTGTATTGTATCAGTTGTATCCTTGACTCGTTTGAGTCTTCTTGTATATATCTGTTCTGTTGTTGTTGTGGATTATTCGTGAAATGTTGTAATGTTGTCACAAGTGGCAACCTGGAATCGGTTATTATGTGGATTTTGGCGGAAATGCTGAACTCTGCATAGTGCCCGATCTCGGGGCGTCACAAATGGTATCAGAGCCTTGGTTCCGATTCCCGAGATTGTTTCGATACGAATGGTTATCGAAGCCACGGGTCCACAAAGCCAGTAGGATAACCTCGCTAACGGTCGTTGTTTCTAGCGTGTCAAAAAACTATTTCTGCTAAACTATTTTGGGAAACATCTCAATAGGATTCTTGTTTTCTCCTTATCCCTATTCTATTTCCCCTCCCATCTTATTTGTTTTGGAGTCTCCCCTCTTGTCTATTTTTAAGTGTTAGGATCCTACGTGGGTGGACGTTTTCTGAGGCTTTAACCTAATAGGTTCGATCATCGGAAGATTCCTGGTGGAAGAACATCGTCATCAGCCAGAGCAAGATTCCCTTGTTAGTGGTGTCGAGAATCCCTTGTTAGTGGTGCCGAGGAGATCAGCTGGAAGCATGAAGGATCGATAGTCGAACTTCTTTCCCCTCCCGGGTTAGCAGGTGGATTGCGAGGGCGCAATCCCTTGTTAGTGGTGTCGTCTGTAACACCTGGGGTGTTCCCCCTAATTAGAAAATTGGTTGCTTTCCTTTTTCTTTTTGCATCACCTGCATCCTATGCATTGCATCCTGTTCTCAAAACCACTCAAAAATCCCAACCAATTTAAACTTTCAAAACATGTCTAAAATTTCCAATTGAAAGTTGCAAACTAAAAACCTTAAATTGTTTTTCAATAGTTTGAAGTTGAATTTATTTAAATTGCTTGTTAAATAAAAACTCCCTTTAATCAACACCCTAAATGGCAAATTCAAATTCACTTTAAAATCAATCATAATGGGCATGATCCCAATTGTGGTTTAAGAATTAAAAAATCTTCCAAACATTTTAAAACTCACTAAGTTTCATAGTGCTTGATCTTATTAAATGAAACTTGTTTATTTTAAAAAACTCAACTCTATATGAATTTCAAATAGCAAATTTCAAACTAATTGTCATTTTTCAAATTGCTGAAAATAAGTTAACATACCCTGCTGTTGCTTCTTTGTAAATCAAATAAAAATATTTCATAAAATAAAAACCCTAAAAACCTATCTCTTTTTCTGTCTTTCCTTCTACAAAAAAAACTGTGAACAGGAATAAAAAAATAAAAGAAGAAAAACCCTTTGAGTCGGGAGGCAGGCCACCCCACGGCCAGCCCACCACCCACGGCCCATTCCCCTTCCCTCTTTCAGCCCACTCGCTCATCTTCCTCGTACGGACGCAGAGGAGGGGGGGCTCACGTCGCTGTCACCGAGCTCCCCCCACCTCACCTGCCCCCGATCCCCTACAAGTACCCCTGCCCTAACCCTAGGCCGCACCTTCCCCCTCCTCCTTCTCCCATCGCCGCCACCCACCTTCTCCGTTCCCACTTCCCCTCCTCCTCCATCGTTTCTGCTCTGAAATTTTTCTGAACCCTGCCGGCATGGCCGTGAGTTGGCGGTGTAGCAACGGTGGCTGTGGTCATCGTCGGTGGCTGTTCTCAGCGGGAACGGACTCCCCGCGTCAACCTCGCCCTCCTCGTTTCCAGGGAAGGGCCTGAGCGGCCGTGGATCGCCGTCAACGGCGCCGGCCACCTCGACTGTCGCCATCGGCGCCTCGCTGCAGACCCTGCACCCGGTGGTAAGCCCCTGTCCTTCCCGTCCTCCTCCCTTCCCGCTACACGCACAGCACCTGCACGCCTCCACAAGCCAGCGCACACCACCACCCCGTCGTGCGCCGTCTTGGATTGCTGCCGGCGATCGCTGCCTTGTTCCCGTCAGGTTCAGAGAACCTCGATGTCGAAATTCAGTTAAAACAGTCGTGCATACTACTTCCTCCGTCAGTCTCGCATAGCAACACAACGAGCAGAGCAGCGCAGCGGTACTGCTCCCTCTCGCACGCGCTGCAGGTCGCGGGTTCGACCCCCCAGTGCGCCCAAGCGCCTCCTTTTTTTCCGATTTTCCGCCCGCGCGTCCAGGCCCACGCGTCAGTGGCGTTGGTGGCCACGGGGGATCCACACCCGCACGCGTGGCTGCCAGCGTGGCGCCTGGCCCACGCGTCAGTGGCCCTGAGCGGCTACTGCGCGGTGCAGATCAATTTCTTGCGCCGCATTTCTCACAGAGGCCCTGTCCCCACGTTTTTCCTCACATCTAAGTCCCTGAAAAATCACAGATCAATCCCTGAACTTCAAACACACCTAAAAATTGCAAAACAACTCCAAATTGAAAATGTAAAATATGTTTTTCAGTCAAAATTCAATGTACTTTCTATTTATCAACTTTGTTTTGCAATTTGGACAACCAAAATTAAGGTTATTTAATAATACTTAAAAATGACAAACTAAATGGCATAATTAATAACTTTCAAATGGTTGCTCCAAATTAAATACTCAAAACATGAATTTCATCCAAAGTTACATGCCACACTTGAATATCAACTTTGTTTTCTGGTTTGCAACAATTAAATTGGATAATTGTTTCACCTCTTATTGAATGCATTTAAATTGGTACTATGCTTAACTAAATCATTTAAAATTGTTTCCTAACAAATAAAATATGTTTTCCATGCCAAATTGAACCACCTTTCCAAATATAAACTTTATTTCCTGTTTTGAATAATTAAAAGTGGTTAAATAATTTAAACCTTGTTTAAATCATTTAATATTGCTAAATTCATAACTTGGTCAAATTAATTTCTTTTTGAATATATAAAATATGTTTTCAAACCAGAAAAACATAATCTTTTCAAATATGAATTTTGTTTAATGTTTTGAACAAATAAAATTCAATTAATATTAATAATTGAATTAAATTCATTTAAATCTTGTTTAAACTTTTTTAATTCCCAAATAATTCATATTAATTCCTTTTTCAATGATTGAAACATGTATTCCACCTAAAATTTTGTGTACTTTCCAAATATGAACTTTGTTATCTATTTTGAACAATTTAAATTGGTGAAAACAACAAATGCTTGTGTAACACCTTTAAGAAACCAAAGTTTCATAACTTAATAAATAAAATTCCAAACTTGGTAAACCTTATTTCAAATTGATCCTATTGTTGTTTTCTTTCTGTTTTCCTCATCCATGCATCATGCTAATTCACTTACACATGTTGTTTAGTTGTAGAACAGTTAGTTCAACCTTAATTCATGGGTTTTCCATATGCAATCCAAATTGCATATGGGTCCATTTAAACATGTTATCTTGTCAACTAGTTTATCTTGATGCATCAATTAAATTGTCATGCATCCATATCTTGATCATGCTGGATCTTTTGCCGTAGTAGTAATTGTTGCATTCGGTGTTTGTTCGAGGTTCGTTGCTTCTTCCCGGATAGGACGTTGAGATGATGTGAGCAACGACAAGTTCTGTGGATGTATCTCTACTTGCTGGATCTCAGGCAAGTATACTCACTTGCTGCCAAATGGCTGCCTTTCATCACTTGTTACCGATTCTTTCCGTTGTTCTTATTCTAGCCTGTTGATTCGATGCTTGTGTCTCGATCCTATCATATGTTTACCTTGCAGCCATGAAATAGCCTTTCCTTCCACTTCCTATTAACTGTTGCTTGTTTACCCTGTTGGCCCTCGTGTCGTAGTTGCATGCTTAGTGTTGTTTGCGCTCAAGTCTTGCTGTCCGTCTTATCACCTGTTTAGTTTGATAGTTGGGTTTCAATTCAATCAACAACATGTTAATGTTTTGGGTAATAATAATTTGTTGATAAGGCACCGGCAGGAGGCCCGGCGTGGTTTTGAAGCCTGCTAGTGTCGACCCTAATTAGGAAAAGGGTCTTGTCTACTGATCCATGATGAGCACACTAACCGCATGTGGGAAGCGAGTATGGACGCCCCCCTCAATTTGATTCGATTCGCATCTCGTCCAAATCGCCTCATTTAGTTCGGGTTTTCCATTTGCCGCATGCATGATCTTGCGAACCCAGGCCAGGGTGGAACTTTTGTAGTCGGCATTTAGGGAGACACGTTCTTAGAGTGCTATGAGGGTCCCCTTTTCTTCGTGGGGCTTGATTAGCCATGCGCTCAATTGCACGGGGTTCTTTGGGCTTGATGCGAAGAAGAGTTGGGTTGTGTTGAGTACCTCGCTTGGTGGGTTTGATCCCCGTCTGGCGGGTTATTCTTACGTGTACGGCCAAATTGGTGCACCCCTGCAGGGTAAATCTTCTCGAGAAGCCGTGTTTTCCGCGGTTATGGATGACTTGGTGAAAGTACTAGCTAACAAGTACTCAGAACAACTTACACCTAACTAATGATAACCTGACTAGTAATAGTCTTATTGACACAATAAGTTGAACATCATTAATCCCACAGTGTGAGTTATCCTTGGGTTGCTTCCTTAGTAGGGGGTGACATTGGATGGGTATTGTTTGGTGAGTAGTTGTAGTTGGTTACGATACGCTATCTTATCCCCCTCTTTTAGCCGGATGTTGTAGTGAGTCTCTGTAATTGGTTAGTGCAGCCCGCTGCCGCTTATTTGCAATAATCCCTTCCTATCCCGTTGAACCCAAAGTATTTGTATCTGGTGATGATTGCCTACGCCGGTATCTTGTGAGTATGGTTTATCCACTTGCCAGTACTTAACCGTACTGACCCACGAATCTCTTTCGTGGCTGCATATTCAACATTGCAGTCAACAGGTTTGAAGTCTGACGACGTTAGCTTGGGAATCCCTCTGGCTTGGCCTGGGCAGGGATTGGACGCTCTCGGTTATCTTCAGGACTCTTAGTCCAATTTGGATCTTGTCCGTAGTCGGACACTATGTTGTTTCTTCCGCTGTTATTTGGATCTTTGTATTGTATCAGTTGTATCCTTGACTCGTTTGAGTCTTCTTGTATATATCTGTTCTGTTGTTGTTGTGGATTATTCGTGAAATGTTGTAATGTTGTCACAAGTGGCAACCTGGAATCGGTTATTATGTGGATTTTGGCGGAAATGCTGAACTCTGCATAGTGCCCGATCTCGGGGCGTCACAAATGGTATCAGAGCCTTGGTTCCGATTCCCGAGATTGTTTCGATACGAATGGTTATCGAAGCCACGGGTCCACAAAGCCAGTAGGATAACCTCGCTAACGGTCGTTGTTTCTAGCGTGTCAAAAAACTATTTCTGCTAAACTATTTTGGGAAACATCTCAATAGGATTCTTGTTTTCTCCTTATCCCTATTCTATTTCCCCTCCCATCTTATTTGTTTTGGAGTCTCCCCTCTTGTCTATTTTTAAGTGTTAGGATCCTACGTGGGTGGACGTTTTCTGAGGCTTTAACCTAATAGGTTCGATCATCGGAAGATTCCTGGTGGAAGAACATCGTCATCAGCCAGAGCAAGATTCCCTTGTTAGTGGTGTCGAGAATCCCTTGTTAGTGGTGCCGAGGAGATCAGCTGGAAGCATGAAGGATCGATAGTCGAACTTCTTTCCCCTCCCGGGTTAGCAGGTGGATTGCGAGGGCGCAATCCCTTGTTAGTGGTGTCGTCTGTAACACCTGGGGTGTTCCCCCTAATTAGAAAATTGGTTGCTTTCCTTTTTCTTTTTGCATCACCTGCATCCTATGCATTGCATCCTGTTCTCAAAACCACTCAAAAATCCCAACCAATTTAAACTTTCAAAACATGTCTAAAATTTCCAATTGAAAGTTGCAAACTAAAAACCTTAAATTGTTTTTCAATAGTTTGAAGTTGAATTTATTTAAATTGCTTGTTAAATAAAAACTCCCTTTAATCAACACCCTAAATGGCAAATTCAAATTCACTTTAAAATCAATCATAATGGGCATGATCCCAATTGTGGTTTAAGAATTAAAAAATCTTCCAAACATTTTAAAACTCACTAAGTTTCATAGTGCTTGATCTTATTAAATGAAACTTGTTTATTTTAAAAAACTCAACTCTATATGAATTTCAAATAGCAAATTTCAAACTAATTGTCATTTTTCAAATTGCTGAAAATAAGTTAACATACCCTGCTGTTGCTTCTTTGTAAATCAAATAAAAATATTTCATAAAATAAAAACCCTAAAAACCTATCTCTTTTTCTGTCTTTCCTTCTACAAAAAAAACTGTGAACAGGAATAAAAAAAATAAAAGAAGAAAAACCCTTTGAGTCGGGAGGCAGGCCACCCCACGGCCAGCCCACCACCCACGGCCCATTCCCCTTCCCTCTTTCAGCCCACTCGCTCATCTTCCTCGTACGGACGCAGAGGAGGGGGGGCTCACGTCGCTGTCACCGAGCTCCCCCCACCTCACCTGCCCCCGATCCCCTACAAGTACCCCTGCCCTAACCCTAGGCCGCACCTTCCCCCTCCTCCTTCTCCCATCGCCGCCACCCACCTTCTCCGTTCCCACTTCCCCTCCTCCTCCATCGTTTCTGCTCTGAAATTTTTCTGAACCCTGCCGGCATGGCCGTGAGTTGGCGGTGTAGCAACGGTGGCTGTGGTCATCGTCGGTGGCTGTTCTCAGCGGGAACGGACTCCCCGCGTCAACCTCGCCCTCCTCGTTTCCAGGGAAGGGCCTGAGCGGCCGTGGATCGCCGTCAACGGCGCCGGCCACCTCGACTGTCGCCATCGGCGCCTCGCTGCAGACCCTGCACCCGGTGGTAAGCCCCTGTCCTTCCCGTCCTCCTCCCTTCCCGCTACACGCACAGCACCTGCACGCCTCCACAAGCCAGCGCACACCACCACCCCGTCGTGCGCCGTCTTGGATTGCTGCCGGCGATCGCTGCCTTGTTCCCGTCAGGTTCAGAGAACCTCGATGTCGAAATTCAGTTAAAACAGTCGTGCATACTACTTCCTCCGTCAGTCTCGCATAGCAACACAACGAGCAGAGCAGCGCAGCGGTACTGCTCCCTCTCGCACGCGCTGCAGGTCGCGGGTTCGACCCCCCAGTGCGCCCAAGCGCCTCCTTTTTTTCCGATTTTCCGCCCGCGCGTCCAGGCCCACGCGTCAGTGGCGTTGGTGGCCACGGGGGATCCACACCCGCACGCGTGGCTGCCAGCGTGGCGCCTGGCCCACGCGTCAGTGGCCCTGAGCGGCTACTGCGCGGTGCAGATCAATTTCTTGCGCCGCATTTCTCACACAGGCCCTGTCCCCACGTTTTTCCTCACATCTAAGTCCCTGAAAAATCACAGATCAATCCCTGAACTTCAAACACACCTAAAAATTGCAAAACCACTCCAAATTGAAAATGTAAAATATGTTTTTCAGTCAAAATTCAATGTACTTTCTGTTTATCAACTTTGTTTTGCAATTTGGACAACTAAAATTAAGGTTATTTAATAATCCTTAAAAATGACAAACTAAATGGCATAATTAATAACTTTCAAATGGTTGCTCCAAATTAAATACTCAAAACATGAATTTGATCCAAAGTTACATGCCACACTTGAATATCAACTTTGTTTTCTGGTTTGCAACAATTAAATTGGATAATTGTTTCACCTCTTATTTAATGCATTTAAATTGGTACTATGCTTAACTAAATCATTTAAAATTGTTTCCTAACAAATAAAATATGTTTTCCATGCCAAATTGAACCACCTTTCCAAATATAAACTTTATTTCCTGTTTTGAATAATTAAAAGTGGTTAAATAATTTAAACCATGTTTAAATCATTTAATATTGCTAAATTCATAACTTGGTCAAATTAATTTCTTTTTGAATATATAAAATATGTTTTCAAACAAGAAAAACATAATCTTTTCAAATATGAATTTTGTTTAATGTTTTGAACAAATAAAATTCAATTAATATTAATAATTGAATTAAATTCATTTAAATCTTGTTTAAACTTTTTTAATTCCCAAATAATTCATATTAATTCCTTTTTCAATAATTGAAACATGTATTCCACCTAAAATTTTGTGTACTTTCCAAATATGAACTTTGTTATCTATTTTGAACAATTTAAATTGGTGAAAACTACAAATGCTTGTGTAACACCTTTAAGAAACCAAAGTTTCATAACTTAATAAATAAAATTCCAAACTTGGTAAACCTTATTTCAAATTGATCCTATTGTTGTTTTCTTTCTGTTTTCCTCATCCATGCATCATGCTAATTCACTTACACATGTTGTTTAGTTGTAGAACAGTTAGTTCAACCTTAATTCATGGGTTTTCCATATGCAATCCAAATTGCATATGGTCCATTTAAACATGTTATCTTGTCAACTAGTTTATCTTGATGCATCAATTAAATTGTCATGCATCCATATCTTGATCATGCTGGATCTTTTGCCGTAGTAGTAATTGTTGCATCCGGTGTTTGTTCGAGGTTCGTTGCTTCTTCCTGGATAGGACGTTGAGATGATGTGAGCAACGACAAGTTCTGTGGATGTACCTCTACTTGCTGGATCTCAGGCAAGTATACTCACTTGCTGCCAAATGGCTGCCTTTCATCACTTGTTACCGATTCTTTCCGTTGTTCTTATTTTAGCCTGTTGATTCGATGCTTGTGTCTCGATCCTATCATATGTTTACCTTGCAGCCATGAAATAGCCTTTCCTTCCACTTCCTATTAACTGTTGCTTGTTTACCCTGTTGGCCCTCGTGTCGTAGTTGCATGCTTAGTGTTGTTTGCGCTCAAGTCTTGTTGTCCGTCTTATCACCTGTTTAGTTTGATAGTTGGGTTTCAATTCAATCAACAACATGTTAATGTTTTGGGTAATAATAATTTGATGATAAGGCACCGGCAGGAGGCCCGGCGTGGTTTTGAAGCCTGCTAGTGTCGACCCTAATTAGGAAAAGGGTCTTGTCTACTGATCCATGATGAGCGCACTAACCGCATGTGGGAAGCGAGTATGGGCGCGCCCCTCAATTTGATTCGATTCGCATCTCGTCCAAATCGCCTCATTTAGTTCGGGTTTTCCAATTGCCGCATGCATGATCTTGCGAACCCAGGCCAGGGTGGAACTTTTGTAGTCGGCATTTAGGGAGACACGTTCTTAGAGTGCTACGAGGGTCCCCTTTTCTTCGTGGGGCTTGATTAGCTGTGCGCTCAATTGCACGGGGTTCTTTGGGCTTGATGCGAAGAAGAGTTGGGTTGTGTTGAGTACCTCGCTTGGTGGGTTTGATCCCCGTCTGGCGGGTTATTCTTACGTGTACGGCCAAATTGGTGCACCCCTGCAGGGTAAATCTTCTCGAGAAGCCGTGTTTTCCGCGGTTATGGATGACTTGGTGAAAGTACTAGCTAACAAGTACTCAGAACAACTTACACCTAACTAATGATAACCTGACTAGTAATAGTCTTATTGACACAATAAGTTGAACATCATTAATCCCACAGTGTGAGTTATCCTTGGGTTGCTTCCTTAGTAGGGGGTGACATTGGATGGGTATTGTTTGGTGAGTAGTTGTAGTTGGTTACGATACGCTATCTTATCCCCCTCTTTTAGCCGGATGTTGTAGTGAGTCTCTGTAATTGGTTAGTGCAGCCCGCTGCCGCTTATTTGCAACAATCCCTTCCTATCCCGTTGAACCCAAAGTATTTGTATCTGGTGATGATTGGCTACGCCGGTATCTTGTGAGTATGGTTTATCCACTTGCCAGTACTTAACCGTACTGACCCACGAATCTCTTTCGTGGCTGCATATTCAACATTGCAGTCAACAGGTTTGAAGTCTGACGACGTTAGCTTGGGAATCCCTCCGGCTTGGCCTGGGCAGGGATTGGACGCTCTCGGTTATCTTCAGGACTCTTAGTCCAATTTGGATCTTGTCCGTAGTCGGACACTATGTTGTTTCTTCCGCTGTTATTTGGATCTTTGTATTGTATCAGTTGTATCCTTGACTCATTTGAGTCTTCTTGTATATATCTGTTCTGTTGTTGTTGTGGATTATTCGTGAACTGTTGTAATGTTGTCACAAGTGGCAACCTGGAATCGGTTATTATGTGGATTTTGGCGGAAATGCTGAACTCTGCATAGCGCCCGATCTCGGGGCGTCACAGGAGTGCTGGTATCTTTGGCATCCAAGACACATGGAACACTCTAACACACATGGTATGGAAAAGCATGGGACTTGGTGGGATTCAGACGCTTCGGAGCCCCTCTCCGGTGAAACCCTAGCCCAGTTTGTAGAAAAAGACGGAACTGCCGTCCTAGCCCCTCTACGTGAACCAGAAGGGGGTAGAAAAGTGGAACTAGTTGCTTGGTTGTGTCATGTTAGTCCCAAGGAACACCCAATACAATGGTAGGGCCAACATATTGTCTAGTTTCCCCCTGTTCCGTCAAATCCGGGAGTTTCCGGGTGTGAGCAGTCATGGAACTCAAAAGAGAGAATCAGACGCCGGTGAGGCCATAACACAGGGTGTGATGGTATATTTGGCATCCAAGACACATTTCACGCTCTAACACACATGGTATGGCATACCATGGGATTTGGTGGGATTCAGACGCTCCGGAGCCCCTCTCCGGTGAAACCCTAGCCCCGTTGTAGAAAAAGACGGAACTGCCGTCCTGGCCTCTCTACGTGAGGCGGAAGCGGGTAGAAAAGTGGAACTAGTTGCTTGGTTGTGTCATGTTAGGCCCAAGTAACACCCAAGAAAATATTAGGCCCACCTATTGGCAAGGTTCCCCCCTTTCCGTCAGTTACGGGAGTTTCGGGATGTGAGCAGTCCTAGAACTAGAGAGAATCCGAAGCCGGTGAGGCCATAACATAGGGAGTGATGGGATATTTGGCATCCAAGACACATGGAACACTCTAACACACATGGTATGGCAGAACATGGTACTTGGTGGGATTCAGATGCTCCGGAGCCCCTCTGCGGTGAAACCCTAGCCCCGCTGTAGAAAAAGATGGAACTGCCGTCCTGGCCCCTCTACGTGAGCCGGAAGGGGGTAGCAAAGTGGAACTAGTTGCTTGGTTGTGTAATTTTAGGACCAAGGAACACCCAAGAAAATGGTAGGGCCCACCTATTGGCAAGGTTCCCCCCGTTCCAACGCCGGTGAGGCCTTAACACAGGGAGTGATGGGGTCTTTTGAATCCAAGACACATGGAACACTCTAACACACATGTTATGGCATACCATGGGAATTGGTGGGATTCAGACGCTCCGGACCCCCTCTCCGGTGAAACCCTAGCCCCGCTGTAGAAAAAGACGGAACTGCCGTCCTGGCCCCTCTACGTGACCCGGAAGGGGGTAGCAAAGTGGAACTAGTTTCTTTTTTGTTTCATGTTAGGCACAAGGAACACCCAAGAAAATGTTACGGCCTACCTATTGGCAAGTTTCCCCCCCATTCGGTCAGATCCAGGAGTTTCGGGGTGTGAGCAGCCCTGGAACCCGGAAGAGAGAATCCGACGCTAACAAAACACCCAAGACACATGGCACACTCTAACACACATGGTATGTCATACCATGGGACTTGGTGGGATTCAGACGCTCCGGAGCCCCTCTCCGGTGAAACCCTAGCCCCGCTGTAGAGAAAGACGGAACTGCAGTCATAGCCCCTCTACGTGAGCCGGAAGGGGGTAGCAAAGTGGAACTAGTTGCTTGTTTGTGTCATCTTAGAACCAAGTAACACCCAAGACAATGGTAGGTCCCACCTATTGGCAAGTCCCCCCCCCCCCCGCCGTTCCGTCAGATCCGGGAGTTTCGGGGTGTGAGCAGTCCTCGAACCCGAAAGCAGCCCACACCCCAGATTGAAATCTTTGCCATCCAAAGCACAGAACACACATATACTAACACGGTATGGCACCCCCTAGCTTGTGTTGGGATCCATACGCTCCGTAGCCCCCCCGCCCTCCGGTGAAACCCTAGACCCGCTTGAGAAATACCGGACTTATACGGAAACACGCGGTAACAACGTCGAAAGGGGGTAGAAATGTGTAACTAGTTGCTTGGTTTTGTTAGGGTAGGCCATATCAACCCAAGAAACATTGGTAGAATACAACTCTTCATAAGATTCACGATGTTTCATCCGATAAGGAAGTTTCACCCTATAAGAGCGTGTAAACTCACGAGAGAGAAGTGGATGCCGGTGAAGCGGCCCACGCCCCGGAGTGAAATCTTTGCCATCCAAAGCATACAACACACCTATAATAGCATGGTATGGCACCCCCTAGGTTGTGTTGGGATCCAGACGCTCCGTAGCCCCCCTCCGGTGAAACCCTAGACCCGGTGGAGAAATATCGGACTTATACGGAAACACGCGGTAACGGCGTCGAAAGGGGTTAGCAATGTGTAACTAGTTGCTTGGTTGTGTTAGGGTAGGCCATAGCAACCCAAGACACATTGGTATAACACAACTCTTCGGAAGATTCACGATGTTTCGTCCGTTACGGGAGTTTCACCCTATAAGCCCATGTAAACTCACGAGAGAGAAGTGGATGCCCGTGAAGCGGCCCACACCCCGGAGTGAAATCTTTGCCATCCAAAGCACACAACACACCTATACTAACATGGAATGGCACCCCCTAGCTTGTGTTGGGATCCAGACGCTCCGTAGCCCCCCTCCGGTGAAACCCTAGACCCGCTGGAGAAATACCGGACATACGGAAACACGCGGTAACGACATCAAAAGGGGGTAGCAATGTCAAACTAGTTGCTTGGTTGTGTTAGGGTAAACAAGGGGATTTATTATAAATTGATAAATAAAATAAAATTTTGTAATTATAAATTTAACAAGCTATTTTGGAAGGAAAAAATAAAAAATAATAAAAAATTATTTGCCGTGTGCATGCACACGGCAAAGAACTGATGTAACAGCTCCGTTCTGCCCCGCAACGGAATTGCCACGTGGCCATATTCTTTGCCGTGTTCTTTTTTTACCGTGTGCATTATTGATTCTTTGTCGCGTGTTTATCTTTACCGTGTGATGTTTGTTGTACTAGACCATGTGTTTTCCTTTACCGTGTGCGATACACGACAAAGAAAATCAATGCCGTGTGCCCGATGGAGTGCACACGGCAAAGAAACGAGCACACAGGAAAGAACTCGTCTCCGGTAGTGTATATACTTAAACATGTCTAGATAAATCCCAAATTAGACAAATGGAAGTCATCTAATATGGAACGGAGGGAGTATGATATTTTGGTTTTGTTCAAGATAGATAGTTGGTCATCATGCACATTTCAGGTGTAAGAATTTATTTTACTGATACGTATTTGATATTATAATTTTGATGTACATACGTATATGTACATCACTGGCATAGTGATACGTTGATACCTTCCTTAAGTAGTGATAGAAATCACTGGCATACTGAATTAGTGATACCGCGTGAGGGCATCTTAATTAGTCCTCCTCTCATATATTGGATTAGCATAGCGATGGACAGCATCCTTATCTTCGAAAACAAAATCTATTGTGTTTCCTTACTTATTTATTTTCCGCCCTGGCAACAATTACATATGTCCATATATTACCCAATTGTTTTGCTATAAAATGAGCCCTCCTCCTCCGATCTCGTCACACATACAGATACAGACACAGAAAAAGAACACACACCTCGTTAGATAGATCCCCAGGGTTTAGTGCCATGGTTGGCCGTCGCGGGAAGTTGAAGCTCCAATACATCATGGACCGTGCTCACCGCAAGAGGACTCTGGCGAAGCGGCTCCCCATCGTGCTGAAGAAAACCATGGAGTTCTCCGTCCTGTGCGACGTGCCCACTGGCCTCGTCGCGTACCTCCCCGGCGTGGAGCAGCCGGTGACCTGGCCGTCGCCGGATGTGGCCGCCGACCTCCTGCGTGAGTACAAGGAGGTGGGGGACTCGCAGAGGCTCAAGCTCGAGCTGGATAGCGCGGAGTTCATGGGGACGCGGGTGGAGAAAGAGCAGGCGAAGCTGTCCACCCTCCAGCGGGAGAAACGCGACCAGGAGAGCAACCTCATCGTCGCCGACTTCTTGGCCGGCCGTCGCGGGCGCTTCAACGACCTGTCACCGGAGGCTTTCGCCGCCCTCGAGCGGAAGGCGGAGGAGACACGCCGCGCCATAAAGGAGCGCCTCGAGGAGCTCCGTCGTGGTGCCGTCCAGCCGCCTCTTCCTGCGGAGCTGGAACTCGTTCCTTTTACGCAGGCGCCGCCAGAGGAAATGGTGCAACCAGCGCCTCAGCTGATGGCGCCACCTTTTTCTCCCAACCTGTCAACGCCTCTCCTGCAAACCGATGTCCAGTTCCCTGTGGCGCTCGACGGCTTTGGCCTCCCTACCACCGAGGAGATTCAAGCTATCATGGAGAAGGCTGGGATATTTACCTTGCCGCAGCCCAACCCATCCCACGACGATGCCATGTAGATCGTGGGCGGCGCCGGCTATCGTCTACCTTCCGCTCTGCTCCTGCTGCATGCATGGCAGTCCATCGATCGAGTTATCATTTCCTTTCAGTTTATTTCGTTTGTTAAACTTAGATGCTGTCGGAGTCTTTCGTTTGTTTCCGGTCGGGTCATTTGCTTCCTGTCAGGTCGTTGAGTTGAGCGTCCGTATGTTCCTAGCTTGCTTCGTGTGGCATGGAATTTTCAAATTTTCTTAGAGCTTTTGTGCTTCCCTCTTGTGGTATGCTGCAGTAATCATTGTCAGATCATCAATTAATGGAAAATACAGTTGCCGAAATACTCTGGTGCCAGGCCATGTTCATTAAGTATCAAATTTTTATTTTGTATCTTGCCTGTTTTGCATATCAAAACGTGCAAATATGTGAGTCATATGGCTAGCTATCCATATCAACGTTTCCAAGATATCTGTGTGGGTGACATTGGTAATACACGGTACTTGTATTTTACTTGTACACGGCCTCGACATATGTTTTGAGACGTAAGAAGTTTTTCAGCGGAACCGAGCAAAGCCCAATCAACTTATCCTCACTAGACTGGAGGGGGTCGTGGCGGAGTGAAGAGGGCTGGTGAGGACCTGAAGCTCGAGTGGCGATGGAGGCAGAGGCGCAGCTCACGAGGCGACGAAGAGAGGCAGACGCGTGAGGCTGCATCCGTGTGGCCTCTGAGGAGGCGGTGCTGCAGTGCCACGGCCGCCCGTGGTGCGTCCTGGAGGCGGCGAAAGCCGCGGAGGAGCTGCCGCCGGCAACGATGGTGATGGTGATGCGGGCTGGATCTGGGCCCAGCCAGGGCCCGATCTGGGTTTGCGGGCCGGCCGGTACGGCAGCTCTCAGGAGCGTGACAGCAGCTGTGCGGCGGCTCCCTGACCACGTCGGATGTTTTCTAGGTGTGGGCTGCGGGTGCTCAACCAGCCAGAGGTGGAAGAAAGGTGGACTCTTGTTGGGGGAATAGGTAAGGGGGAGCCTTACCGGCCTCCGACATAAACCGGGAATCGCCTCATCCGGTTTAAGGTGAGTGATCCGGGTCATGCTGGGCAGGGCCGGGTTAAGCCAGGAAGAGCCGGGTTGCGGTGAGTGTGACCCGGCTGAATGAAGAACCGGCCCAAGGCCCAGGTCGGAAGACATGGAAGCCCAGGAGCCTGGAGAGCAGTTCAAGGCCGGCCCAGGAGTAGCCGGACCATAAGAAGAGCCGGACCAAGATGATCAAGAACCGGAGGGAGATAGGACTCCGAGGACGGGAGTGACCCGGACTCCCTTGTAACCCGGAGGTCTCGTCCACTATATAAGGCGACACCCCGGGACGTAAGAAGACAAGTTTTAAGTCGACAACAAAGTAACTCGAGACATCAAGAGCCGGAATCGCCCTTTGTAATCGAGACTTGTTTTCCCTGATAGTAAGAAAACAGGAGTAGGTTTTACCCTCGATAGAGGGGCCGAACCTGTGTAAACTCGCGTCTCTCGTTTTCACCTCAAGCCTTTCGAAGTTTCGCTTAGTAGCAATGGCCTCGCAATCTAGTTCTCGCATGAGGACACTTGCCGTGACAACACCACAACAGTTGGCGCCCACCGTGGGGCCTGCTCGCGGAAGCGTCGTGTTTTTGGAAGGAGCACTACCTGGGATCGAGAAGCTCGCAATAGGCCTGCTCAGGAGGAGCCGGCGTGGAAACTATTACAATCATGACACGTGGGGCCCCCGAGTTCGCCTCCGTGGAGTCAGGACTTCACGTCCCCTTTGGCAAGATCCATGTCTTCATTGGGTACGTCCGGATAGCAGCTTCAGGACCGGACCAACTTTCAGATTCGGTGTCTGAGAAAACCATGGCAGTGGATTCCGATGGGGAGTCCTCAGTTGGGAACAATGACGATCACGATGAAACAGCCTCGATCCACCAGCTCTTTGGAGATCGACTAGGAGGAGACCTGGAATTGGATACGCAAGGTTTCAATGAGGCAACTCACCATGCCGCTGTTTACATGGCTGGTCCCACGCGACCAACCGAGCCCAGGTATGACTCGGAGGGAAACCTGATTACAAACGAGGCTTCGACCTCAAATTCGGTTCTTGGAGCACCAGGTGTTACAGTCACGGCACCAACCGGGCCAACGGTTGCCCCAGGAGGACCAGCGGTGACACCCTCGACAGGACATGGAACAACCAGCTCTAGACCAATGGAAACAGTGATCGACTTGACCGGGCCTGCGTCGTATAACCCGAGACCTGAGCTGATGGCTGCAATGGATTCATTAAATGAGATTCTGGCAACCCGATCACCCCAGAAAACCTGGAGCAACACAACACGGAGATAGAAAGACTCCGACATGAAATAACTCATGCCTGTCGAGAAATTGAGAAAGAAGCCACCTGCATAAACAAAGACCGGTTCGAAGTTCTGGAGGAGGCCACACGTCTGGAGAGGGAAGGAATTCACCGAACTTTCAGGCAAAGGGAGCTAGCTTCAATACAAAATGGACGTCGTCATACTCGTCTGAACAACAAGTTCGTGGTAGGACTCGAGCCTACTAATCTCCATAATTTGTTTACATCCCCGACGGGGAACCCTGCAGCTCGTAACCCGGTTGGCCTAGGTTACCCCCACGAACCCGCCGGTTATCCCCGCTCTAGTCCAACCAGCACGTTTCCAGCCACCCGTCCAGACGCTTGGGAGCCCAAATCCAGTGCCAGCCCCAACACAGCCCGTTCAAGAAAGGTTTCATACGCCTCCGAGTCACTTCAATAATCCGATAGATAACATTTGGGCAGCAACCACTAGTCTGGTGCAGATCCAAGTTGACCTTAATAACCCTATGGCAGTTGAAGCTTGGAGAGTTATTGAGATGCTACAACCAGCGGTGGTTCAGCCGTTAAATTACAGTAATCAGGATAGGATACACTCATCATAGTAGGACACCTCTGCCACGGAGTCATCATGGGAATTCTCCAGCCCAACAGGATCTAGCAACGCTAACCGATAACGGCCTAACCCACCAAGGCAAGCAGTATCTTATGCGCCTGGAGTTTTAAATACAGGACATAGAATTGCAGAACCTGAAAACAGGAATCTAGGTCATGTTCATAACCCGGCCCAAATCAAGGTCTCAAACCCAGCTCAAGCCGGGTCTCGTTGGATTGGAATCCAATGCCTCGGTCCTACGATCAGGAACGAGAGAATACCAGCTGATTTTAAAGGGCCTCGCAGAGTTGTGAATTATACGCCTGACATGGAGCCTGCAGACTGGATATAGGGATATGAGATGGCCATGGAGATATTGGAAGTAAGCGACGCGGTGTGCGCATGTTACTTAAGCGTGATGTTAGAAGGACCAGCAAAGTCTTGGTTGAAAAACTTGCCCGCCAATTCAATTAATAGCTGGCAGGAGTTGAAGGACCAGTTCATCAAGAATTTTCAGGGCAGGTGTAAACGACCAACGACCATTACAGACCTGGAAAACTGTGTCCAGAAAGAAAGGGATTCTGCCCAACATTGGTCTCGACATGTTGCAGAGATCATACACTTGTCTGTCGGACTCACCGCTCAACAAGCTGTGATAGCACTGGAAAGAAATTGCAAGCATAAGCTGGGACACATTAAGCGATATGTAAGTGATATGAGCGAGCTGATGGATGCCATGACCAAGTATTCGGAGTCTGACAAAACCAAAGACGCAGACTCGGATGACGAGAAGTCCGCCAAAGGAAAGAAAACTGGAACCAAGGGCAGCCAGAACCCGAGTCAGAGCAACAACAATCCTCAGAACCAGAACAATAACAAGCGTAAAAATGGAGATGGGACTTCAGATCTAGTGGCTAACACGAATACAGGTTACAAAAACCAACGTTAGGGCAAAAACTTCAGAGGAAATCAAAATTTTAGGCCAAACAGCTTTGCACAGGCTCAGCAGGCCCTAAAGGGTCCGTGCCCCCGACATAGTAAAAATGGAAAGTTAGCAAATCATTCTTGGGAAAATTGCTTCATCATGCAGGGTTTCAGACCTAGTGGAAATAATAACTATGGACCAGGGAACGGCGGAGGAGGCAACCCAGGAAATATGGGAGGTGGACATCCGGAAGCTGATAGCTCGGGACCCTGAAATCATAATCTTGGTCATCACAGTCAGAGTCACCAGGGAACTAACCCGGGCGGCAGTCACCAAGGAGGAAATACCGGTTTTCAAACAAATCCGAAGCAGCTAAGCTCAGGCCAATATCATGTATTCACCACCATTTCCTGCAGAAGAGAGCGCAAGGTGCAGAAGCGTGCTGTAAACACAGTCACTCCTGCTGTTCCTAGATGGCTTAACTGGTCAGAACAACCCATAACTTGGAGTCGGGCTGATCATCCTCCACGAGTTGATAATCCAGGTGGAGTGGCTCTGGTTGTGGCTCCACAAGTTGGAGCATAGAAGTTAGATAAGGTACTGATGGACGGAGGTAGCAGTATAAACATACTTTACTATGACACGTTCAAAAGGATGAACTTGCAAGAGAAACAACTTCAGCAATCATCAACTGTGTTTCATGGGATCGTACCTGGTAAGTCTGCACAAGCTATCGGAAAAATATTTCTTGAAGTTGCTTTTGGTGTCGTGGGATAATCACGGCAGACGTTACCGGGGGTAACTTATCTTGGGGCAATTCGACTCTGGTGTTCGGGAGAGGGTTTTGCTCAGGGAAAATCATGGTGATAAACGATCTGGTAGCCGGCAATCAAGTCGCCGAGTCTCCGATCTAGATTTATTATCTCAACTCTGGTACTACAGGGGATACTCGAATAGCTAGTAGAACTCGTGTCTAATCTAACCCTAGGAGCCGGGTTATATAATATCCGGACCCCCTGGCTTCCTGTCCAAGGCATACTCGGAGTCCTACCCGGCCACCGCTTACAAACCCTAAACTTCCTTATCAAAACACACAATCCGGGTTACGAGGCCTACACTCTTGGGCCTTCTAGAAACTCCTTTTCCTTGAGCCGGGTCTTGCGCAGCTCCCTTTGGGCCGAGTTACACCTTGGCGTTAGCCTACCGGGTTATCATCCCTCCATCAGTAGTCCCCAGAATAGCTTGGGCTTCGCAGGATCCTCCTTGAAGCGCATGCTATTCCCTGCAAAACTAATAAACATACAATTTCATAAAATGCCGGGTTAGAATGCCTTGATAAGCAGCTAGGCCTAACTCCTCAGGTGGTCCATATAACAACCCGGCTTTCTCCGAGTCCAACGCCATTTTCCCGGGTCAACACTCCGAGGAAAACACAGAAGATCCGGCTCACTTTGTTCGCCAATTAATCCGAATATCGCGGAGATGATTCGCTCTGATCTATTCCGGATATTACGCACAAGCACTTAACCACTTATCCCAAAAAATCCGGTCGGGTATCTCTCCTCCCGAAATTTTGGCTCCCGCTCCTCAGGCCTAGGGTTCTCCACCCACCCCTATAAATAAGTGTCCCGGGGGGACCCCAAGCTCTACACTCCATTTCCCCTATCTCCTTCTTCTCCAATCTCTCTCTCGGCGCTCCTTCGCTCGAGCTCGAAGCCACCCCGCCACGGCATCAACGGGCACACAACCGGAGGAGTACCGCCGTCGCCTGCGCTCCGCATCAGCTCACCCCGCGCCACCGTTGACCGCCGCCGCCGCGCCGTCGAAGCAATCTCCGGAGGATCCAAAGGGCCACCGTGACTGCGCCATCTGCCGCCGCCGCGCCCTCCTCCAGATCCCGCCGGTAAGCATCCTAGCCCCATCGATCTTATCTCCAATCTTGCTCAAACTTGCTTTGATTTAGATCCGCTCTGGGATAGCTTTCTTGCTCCACATCAATTGGGTACCCGTGTACTTGCTCTTTCACAACCAACAATCAAGATAAATCCAATAGCGCACCTCGCGATGCACCTCTACTACCTATAGTCACAATTTTCCCCGTAGATTTTTCTGTCTGGATCGAATCTGTCAAAGTATCTCACAGTTGCCCTTGGGTTAACCGGGTAATCAGTCATTTCCGGGTCTTAGTTACTCACACTCTGCACTTTTTATCTCCTATTTTCAGACCGCACACATGGCACCCAAGGCCAACACTAAGACGAAGGGGAAACAGCCGGCGAAGGCAAGGCCGGCTCAATCCATATCCGCCAACTAGGCAAGGTCCACCGTGACCAAAGCAAAGTTGGACGAGCTCGCAGAGTCGGGCGTCCTCCCTTCCCGGGAGGATATTCACTGGCGCGTCCCGGGGGATGAGACTCGGCCCTCCCCGGCTATTGATGAGGTAATCTGTTTTGTCGAGCATGTGATCCGGGGATTCCGTCCCCCGGGTCACCCCTTTTTTTGTGAGTTTCTTAGCCACTATGGCCTCCGAATCTTTGACATAGGCCCCAATTCTATGTTAAATATCACTCATTTCATTGTTCTGTGTGATTCATACTTATGCATCCCCCCAAATCTTGCACTATTCCTCGAGTTGTTCCAATGCAAACCGTGCCGCGAAAGCGGAGACGGGGCCCTCCTGGCTTGCGGCGGGGTATCGATTCAGAGGCGGAAGAATTCACTGATGCCGACTCTGAGCCTCAACTCCCACGTCAAGCACTGGCAGAAGACCTACTTCTACTGCCAGGATACCTCCCCACCCGGCCAAAATACTTTGCCGGGTTTCTCCGAGGGCCTCCTCGATCTATCTGATACTTTTAACGCCTTTGCTTCTGAGTCGGATAGGGAGTCCATCCAACCCTTCCTAGCCAAACTCGCTGTCCTTTCGGCCCAGGGTCTCCTTGGGCTTAATCTAGTTAAAACTTGGGTAAATTTCCGAATCCAACCCAATGCCATCCGGCCCAAGCTGATGTGTGAGTATTCCGGGCACGTCACGGATTCGCTCCGCTATTCTCTGAGGAACTATCCGGCTGCTGATACAAATAAGATAATCAACAGTTTCTTGACCGAGAAAATGGAAATGATCCGGACCATAGCCGGATTGGAGCCGTTTACTCGCGATAACCCGGCTCCAGCGGTAAGATCCGGCCTTAGTTCTTTATCCTTATACCTTTGCCTGATGCAATCACTAATTTCTACCATTATACTCTTGTTTCAGGAAGGCAGCGCTTTCTGGAAGATCGAGACCCCCCCTCCCTCCGAAAACTCGGAGGAGGACGAAGAGCCAGTTGACTCGGAAGAAGGTATCATCCGGGTTTCACCTATCTTAACTTCTGTTAACTTGCTTTCCCACATTTTCTCTTTTTCTGACTGTACACTACGTTTTCCAGGGATGGAGGATAAGGAGGACAAAGAAGATAAGGAAGACCCGGAGGAGACCGAGAGTGATGAAAGCGAGGCAGAACCGGAAGCTTAGGTTGGGGCCAAGAGGAAACCCCGAGGGGTCGTATTGAAGGTTCCATATTCCTCCATGTCCTCCAAACTGTATTCATTTGCTAATATGTGCGAGCTTAATCAACAAATGTCCGACTCACCATACTTGAAGGAGCCCCCTACGGTCAAGCGCAGGGTAACCCGGAACTCCCCGGGTGAGGATCCCCTCAACCCGGGTATCCCTTCGTCCCCAGCCCGACGTGCCGGTACTTCCCAATCTCATCCTTCCAATTCACCTCGAAGATATCCTTCTCCCAATCACCCCCTAGCTGGACAACTCCGAGTCTCACTTTCTCAATCTTTGTCAGCCTCGTCCGGGTCTAGCAACGACCTTCCAACAGACTTCGTGGTGAATACTGGGTAAGTTACATTTCTTGCTATCTGATATACGTGGTCTTTCGATAACCTTCACTCATCAATACTGACCATTTCTTTTACTTTCCTTAGTGCCCAGGTCACAATCAGTGACCCGGACAACATGGACTTGGATAACCCGACAACAGAGGATCCGGTTGATGATGTGAATGCCGCGACTGGCGGCGCTGAAGAAGAAGAAGACAGAGAAAGAGATCCGCTGACAGACCCGGCCGGGCAGGAGGCCGAGTATCCCATTCCATCAGATGGACCCGGGGGTGACGACGTCGAGGTTCTGGGCGTGAGGATGGGTGATCCCAATCCTGACACCCAGGCGACCCGGGTATCCCCCCCTCCCCCAAGCAGGAAAGGACTCCACCTCCAAGTAACCAGGCCGCCGGCTCTTCCAGGATAAAACTTGATGATCTGAGCTTTGACGAGATGCTTGGCGCTCTGCGCACCCTGAGAACTGACGAAGAAGGCATTCTAGAAGCCTTGGTAGCCAAGCACCAGGTAAATCCAACTAATACTGCTTGTATATTTGTCCAGTCCCCAAGTTCCGAGTGAACTTATGCATAATTTACTTGGAACTTTCATAGCATATCCGGCTGATATTTCTTTTTTGTCCGACTAACATTTCCTTGTGTTTCCACGCAGGCATACGTAACCCACTCTCAGGAAGTGTTGGCCAAAACCACCAAACTCCTCGAGGTGGAGACAAAGCTGCGTGAATCAGTTGAAGCTGATGCCAAGAAGCTGGAGAAAATTGTGAGAAAGTACAGAAAGAGATCCCATGCTGCAGAGGGTGAACTGACAAGGCTCTCTGCCCAGATTGCCGACACTCATCGTGCTTTGATCGGTAATGATTCCCAACTCACTAATCGTAACCCGGATTTTTCATTATGATAAACACTCGGAATTCCTTACTTGAACCTTTCTGTTTTTCTGCAGGGCCGGATGATGAGATTCCGGATGAAGATGATATAGCGAAGCTGAAGACCATAAAGAGCGCAATCCGGCAACTCTGTGCCGGCACCAAATGGGTTCTGCAAGCAGTGAAGTGGCCGGGTACTGGACATGGTGGTTTGAGCACGCAGCTTGATGCTTGTTCCACCATCCCCGAGTGGATCGACCACTGGAAACGCTCGTCATGCCGGGTTGGAGTAACCCGGGGGCTTGCTCTGGCTAAAGCTTACTTTCCCAAGCTTGAGCCGGCAAAGCTCGTTGGCGGGTTTCCAGAATTCAATAATGATGGCTCCAAGTTTTCAGCCAAGAACTATAAAGCCATTCAAACGGAGGTTCGTCACTCGGCTAGTCTGATCGCCGATAGTCTAGACGTTAGTCGGATGGTTCCACCATACGATGTTGAATATAAGACAATTAAGTCGGATCCTCCTAAGCCTTATGACATGCTGGCACGGTGGAAGGCGGAAGCTGCTCAGATGAGGGAAGAGGCCACGAAGAAGAAGGCTGAGGCCGATACTGCACCTACTACCTCTACGCCGGTTGTTCCTCCTTGTCGCACCCCGGTTTCTAGAGGATACTCATCGCACGAACTGGAAGTCAGGTGCTTGGATTATGGGGCATACCTGCTCCCACGTCCCAGCTTCCTGGTAGGCCTGCGCTTATGCGCGACAACACAAGCCCTGCTCCCACCGTCGAAGTAAACTATCCGCTAGGAACCTAAGGCACTACTGTCGACGTACTTCATATTCAAGCACGCACTGTACGTCAACAGCTTTGAACGAAATGATAGCACAAACTGTCTCTAAGACACAAAAGAATGAAATAAGTTTGCAAATAGCCTTCACTAAGGCAGAGATAGCAAAACACTCATCCAGAGGACACATGTCCCAACATATCATCCATTACATCAGCGGAAGCAATCAAATGGGTCTGAGTACAGACAAATCCAAGGCTTAAGAAGCCGGAGAAAATAACGAAAAAACGAGGCCCATCCACGTAGGTCCTGGATCCTGCCCGGGGTCCAGCCAACTACTCGTCTGCAGTGTCGTCGAACTCCACAAAGTAGCCATCCTGGTGATCATCGTAGCCGTAGTCGTACTCTGCGTAAACCACAGCCCCAACGGGGTCAGTACATCCAAGTACTGGCAAGCAAGACTCACACTTCATCAAGGAGTTACCCGTCAACACAAGCATTGATGCTTGGGATCAACGGAAGAAGATAGGTATAATAAAAGCTGCAGCGGGCTGCTCTAACCAACTACAGAGATAACTACTTGTGTCCGGCTAATAGAAAAGATAAGATCGAGGAATTGTAACCAACTGAAAGATAACTTCAAAACAAACCCATCCTGGATCTCGCCCCTTATCCGAAGAAGCAATCCGAGGATAACTCACACCGTTGTAATCAGGTGAATCAAGTTATTGTGTGAATAAGCTATTACTAGTCAAGTTATTAGTCATTGGGTGAACATGATTGATCATTATGTTGAAGTTGTCCTGAGTACTTGTTAGCCAGTACTTTCACCAAGTAATCCATAACCGCGGAAAACACGGCTTCTCGAGAAGATTTATCCCTGCAGGGGTGCACCATAGTAACCGTACACGTAAGAATATCCCGCCAGATGGGAATCAAACCCACCAAGCGAGACACTCAACACAACCAACTGTTCTTCGCATCAAGCCCAAAGCACCGCGTGCTGTGCGTGCGCGGCTAATCGAGCCCCCCGAAGAAAAGGAGGACCCTCATAGCACTGGAAGACCACGCCGCCCTAAATGCCGACTACAAAAGTTCCACCCTGGCCTCGGGTTCGTACCTGCATATGATGCAGCAAATGGAAAGCCCGAACTAGTACGGCGATTTGGACGAGATGCGAATCGAGTCAAGTTGAGGGGGGCGCCCATACTCGCTTCCCACATGCGGGTAGTGCGCTCATCATGGATCAGTAGACAAGACCCTTTTCCTATTAGGGTCGACACTAGCAGGCCTCAAAACCACAAAGGGCCTCCTGCCGGTGCCTTATCATCAAATTATTATTAACAGCAGCATTAACAGGATTGATTGATTAACATTCGAGCCCTCGGAACGGTAACAGATAATATTAGCACGATAATAAAAGAAGTAACCGACAACAGGCTCGAGCAAAAGCAACCCTAAGCATGCTAGATAAGAACAGGCACAAACAAAGGCTGTGGGTATGGAGGTGAGGCAATATCATTGGTTCAGGGAATCATGTGATGGGTTCGGAGAATAGCAACGATACATAGGGCTAGCAATAGTAGACAAAAGGATAGTATCGACAACAAGTGTGGAAGAGAACTCGATGATTCATGTGAGTGATAACTTGCCTGGAAGCTCAGCAGCCGGGTACTGGGCTAGGTCCTGGGTAGTGGTGTCGTAAGGCTCGTCGGTACCAACGTCGTCGTCTAAGCGAGAAGAAGCAAAAACAACAACGTAGGAAGACGGCAATCAATACATGGCATATGTGCACAAACATTGGGATGATGCATGTCATGTTTAATAGATGCACCAAAATAAACTAGTGGATATGATACACAAGTTTAAATGGATTCCATATGCAAAGATTGCATATGGCAAACCCATGCCTTAGAGTTGAATTAATTGTTCTAACACTAAGCATCAGGTGTTGGTGAGTTAGCATGATGCATGCATGATGAATAACAAGAAGATAACAATTTAATGCAATTGGAATGATAGTTAACCATTTTTAGAAAACATTAATCAAGTTTGGAAATTATTGTTACTTAATGGTGTTAAACAAGTAGTGATTGTTTTCATCAAGTTAAAGGGTGCAAAACAAATAACAAAGTTGATATTTGAAAAGGTTAGCAAATTTTAGTTGGATTACATGTTTCACATTTTAAAATTGGACTTTAGAATTAATTATTTATGAATTAAACAATATTAAACAATTTTTAATTGAGTTAAACAAGATTTAAATTGTTTAAGCAATTTTAATTATTCAAAACAGAAAACAAAAATTACATTTGAATAGCTTATTCAACATGGTATTGAAAACATATTTTATTTGCATGATTTGGACTTATGAATAATTAGTTATTGAATTTAGCAAATACAATTGAAATGATTTAAATTTGAATTTGAATTGTAATTTGAAAGTTCAAAACAGAACACAAGTTGGATATTTGGATAGATTAGGAAATTTGGATCAGAATAGATATAAAGTTTGTGTTTATTGGATTTGTAAAATAAAAGATATGGAATTTCAAAGTTTCTATTCAAATCTGTTTATTAAAAAGGAATTTAGATTATTGGAAATTCGCAGAAAACCATTTGTTACACAGCATCACTCTACCCCCGGCCACTGCGCAGTGGGCCAGCTGCCAACGTGGCTCTGCGCAACGCCGCGTGGCACAGTAGGTCGCTGACAGCGGGCCTCCTCGCTGCGGAAGAAAAAGGTCAAAAATTTGGGCGCTCAGGCCTCGAACCCGCGCCCAGGCGCTGCGCGCAAAAGTGCAGTACCGCTGCGCTACGCTTCAGTGTTTGACAGGTAAGGGGGATGTTGCAGGTTAAGGTTCAGTTTGTTAACTGAACTTTCTGACGAGCAAACACTTGCTCGCCGTCAGAACAGCACCTCGCCGGAGAGGAACATCGACGATACACGGTGGATCTCGAACGACTGATTGCGTGAATGTTGCAGATGGATGCGCAGATGCAGAGAAGGGAGGAGGGAACGGTGACGGAGCTCACCACCGGAGTTGGGGGTAGCAGCGGCTCGGTGATGACGTCCGGTGACGACAGCTGCAGCGGCGAGGAAGTGGGCGGCGCCGTCGACGTGGTGCTCCTCCGTGCACGCTCGCGTGTCCGAAAGGTCGAGGGAGACGTGGCCTTCTGGTTCCAGTAGGCAATCGAAGTGGAGAGGCCCTGCAACGGCGGCGCGAAGCAAAGATTCAGAACATGGCGCGCGGTGGCCGGAGCAGAAGAAGACCGCGGCGAGAATCTAGGGCTTACCAGTGAGATCTCTGGTGTCCAAGAGGAAGGAGGAAGAGTGGCGACGCGATTGCAATTGATTGGTGGCTAGGTGGGAGCGAGGTGCGGTGGCGCCATGACGATCTTCAGAGGGCTGTCGCCGGCGAGAGGTTCAGAGGAGGAAATCGACGTCGGGGAGGAAACGATCGGCGGCCGGCGAGAGGGGAAAGGGAGGACCTAGGGCTAGGGTAGGTCCAGGAGCCCTAGGGCAGGCTTATATAGGGTGGAGACGCAGTGGTGGCCGCCGGAGTCGCCGCGGTGTCGAGGTGGAGCTCTCCGATGAGCGGCCGTACAAGATCATAACGCGAGCGCGAATATTGAAGCGGTACGGTGCGGCTAGGTGGGTTGGGTCGCGCGCGAGCGTAGGGCTAGCGGGCTGGGCTGCGTTTACCTGCTGCGTGCGCGCTGCTGTTTGTTATTTTTTTATTTTTCTCTCTTTTTTTTTTAGCTTAGCTTTTGGATAAAATAGATAGGTTTTTGATTAGATAAAATTTTGGAAAAATTTGTATAAGCTTCTTAGGTGAAAAGAAACCATTTGGTAGTTTTGGTTTTCAAAATTTCAAATGTTTGATTGCTGTTTCAAAATTGAACCAAATTAAGTGAAAATTGCCATAGTAATTAATATTTAGAAAATAGGGTGTTTTCAATAGGGTTTCCCCTAGGGTTTAGAATGTTTTTGAAGAATACCAAGTTGTGATAACTTCATGGATTCAAAGGATTGATGATTTGAGAATTGTTTTGAGTTTGGGAAAGACTTGGAAATAATTGATTAAATTGAGCAATTGATTTTAGCAACAACTTAAAAGGTGAATTATAATGAGTTGCTTGAAAACAAAAGAGGTTTTTAGTTTGCACTTCTTTATTTGAAAGGTTGTAACAGACAAGTGTGAAAACAGAAGTTGATAACAAGTTTAAATTTCATATGAAAACAATGCAAACAGAAATAAAAATGGGGATGATGACATGATGCATTGCTTTAAATTAAACAAAGAAGTGAACAACTAGGGGTTTTCATACTTGGATGTTACAAAACGCCCCCCCTTGAAGGAATCGCGCCCCGAGATTCCCTACTGAGAAATGAACAGGTCCGGATACTTCCTGCGAAGATCCTCTTCGGTCTCCCACGTTGCCTCTTTATCAGAATGATGCGACCACTGGACTTTCAAGAACTTGGTGCTCTTGTTGCGAGTCTTACGCTCGGTCTCATCGAGAATACGAACAGGGTGCTCCTCATAAGATAGATCATCTTGCAGTTCGATAGAATCATGATCAACTGCACGATCTGGATCCTTGAAGCACTTCTTGAGTTGTGACACGTGGAACACATCGTGCACTTTGGATAGTTTTTCTGGAAGTTCAAGACGATAAGCATTCTCTGCACGTCTTGAGAGGATGTTGAAAGGGCCAATGTATCTTGGTGCAAGCTTTCCTTTCACACCGAAACGATGAGTTCCTCTGAGGGGAGTTACACGGAGATATGCCTTATCACCAGGTGCATAGACCATATCCCTGTGCTTGCTATCATAATAGCTCTTCTGACGAGATTGAGCAATCCTGAGATTGTCACGAATGATACGAACTTTCTCCTCGGCTTCCTTAACAATGTCAGGGCCTAAAAGTGAACGTTCACCAGCTCCAGACCAATTGATTGGACTCCTGCATCTGCGACCATACAGTGCCTCAAATGGTGCCATGCCTAGGCTTGCCTGGTAGCTGTTGTTGTAGGAGAATTCAGCATATGGAAGGCAATCCTCCCATTTCATGCCAAAGGAGAGACCACATGCTCTGAGCATATCCTCGAGAATCTGATTGACTCTTTCGACTTGCCCCTGAGACTGAGGGTCGTAAGCTGTGCTGAACAGAAGTTTGGTGCCCAATGCTTCTTGAAAGCTCTTCCAGAAATGAGAAGTGAAGATACTTCCACGGTCTGAGCTTATTTCCAATGGAACACCATGAAGGGGAACAATCTTTGCTGTGTAGAGCTCTGCTAACTGGCTAGCTGAGATAGTTTCCTTTACAGCATAGAAGTGAGCAACCTTAGTGAGACGATCAATAACAACGAAGATTGCATCGTTGCCCTTCTTGGACTTTGGAAACCCAGTAACGAAGTCCATTTCAATCATGTCCCACTTCCACTCAGGAATTTTCAGAGGTTGGAGTAGACCTGCTGTCTTCTGATGGACTGCCTTAACACGTTGACAAACGTCGCATTCAGAAACGTATTGAGCAATTTCACGTTTCATGCCAGACCACCAATACAGAGTCTTGAGATCCTGGTACATCTTTGTACTTCCAGGGTGAATGGATAGGGGAGTTTCATGAGCCTCCTTGAGAATGATATCCTTGAGACTTTGAACCTGAGGAACTGCAATGCGTCCTTCAAAGAACACAGTTCCTTTGTCATCAATAGAGAAGGACTTGAACTTATCACTGCCCTCTTTGATTTGCTCTACCATCTTCTTGATTTCATTATCACGAAGTTGTTCAGAACGAATCTTGTCCTCGAGAGTTGGACTGGCTGTCAAGCTAGCAAGATAGCCTTGAGGAACAAGACCAAGGTTCAGCTTCTGGAATTCTTCATGAAGTGGAGGTTGGCTTTCCATGATCATGAGATTATTGCAATAGGATTTGCGACTGAGAGCATCGGCCATAACATTAGCCTTGCCTGGAGTGTAAGAAATGGTGAGATCAAAGTCTTTAATCTTCTCAATCCATCTCCTTTGCCTGAGGTTCAGATCTGGCTGAGTGAAGATGTATTTCAGACTCTTATGATCGGAAAAGATCTCAGTTTTGTTACCCAACAAGTATTGTCTCCATTTCTTGAGGGCAAACACAACTGCTGCAAGTTCAAGATCATGAGTGGGATAGTTTTGCTCATGTGGGTTCAACTGACGTGAAGCATAAGCGACAACTTGACGTTCTTGCATAAGAATTGCACCTAGACCTTGAAGAGATGCATCGCAGAATATCTGGAAAGGTTTGGTAGTGTCGGGGCCAACTAGAACAGGTGTGGAAGTGAGTTTAGTCTTCAGGAGGTTGAAACTCTCATCACATTGTGGAGTCCAAACGAACTTTTTGTCCTTCTTTGTGAGATCAGTGAGAGGTTTGGCAATCTTGGAAAAGTTTTGGACGAAACGACGGCAATAGCTAGCCAAGCCAAGAAAGCTTCTAACTTGCTTCACCGTCTTAGGGGGTTTCCAATCAACAATTGCCTTAACCTTTTCAGGATCAATGGCAATGCCTTTGGCAGAGATGATATGACCAAGATATGCAACTTCTGGAATCCAGAACTCACATTTGGAAAACTTGGCATACAGACGATGCTCGCGAAGTTTCATGAGAGTGAGACGAAGGTGTTCTCCATGCTCTTCCTCGGATTTGGAGTAGACTAGAATGTCGTCAAGATATACCACAACGAACTTGTCTAGGTATTCATGGAAGACAGAATTCATGAGTCTTGAGAACGTTGCCGGTGCATTGGTGAGACCAAAGGACACGACGGTGTATTCATATAGACCGTACCGAGTGGTGAAAGCTGTCTTAGGAATATCTTCCTTTCTGATCTTTATCTGATGGTACCCCATCCTCAAATCCAACTTTGAGAATATTGAGGCTCCAGCAAGTTGATCAAAAAGATCATCGATACGAGGAAGTGGATACTTGTTCTTGATGGTTTTCTCGTTGAGAGGACGATAGTCAACCACGAGTCTTTTAGTTTGATCCTTCTTGGCAACAAACAGAGTTGGGCAACCCCAAGCGGAGGAACTAGGCTGAATGAAACCTTTGTCCATGTACATATCGATTTGCTCCTTCAACAATTTCAGTTCAGGAGGAGCTATCTTATATGGATGCTTAGAGATTGGAGCAGTACCTGGCTCAAGCTCGATCACGAACTCAACTGCTCTGTCCGGAGGCATCCCTGGCAACTCTTCTGGAAAGACGTCAGGGAATTCACAAACCACCGGAACATTTTCAATTGCAGGAAGGGGTTTGGCATCGAGGTTGAACAGCTGAACAGAACTTGATCCATATGGAGAATAGACTATCTGGCCTGAAGTGTGGGAGAGAGTTATTGACTTTTGAGCACAGTCAATCGTAGCTTTATTGGCCTTTAACCAATCCATGCCAAGGATGACATCAATGTCAGAATTTCCAAGCAGGATGAGGGAAGCAAGGAATATGTGACCTCCAATTAAGATCTGATTCTCATGACTGATCTTGGAAGTTTGCATAGTTGCTCCAGGGGAGTTTACTACTAGCGGGGAACCCAAACCAACAAAAGGTAGTTTAACTGTTGTAGCAAAGATCTTTGACACGAACGAATGCGATGCTCCGGTATCAAACAACACTTTAGCTGGGTTAGAGTTTACGGGTAATGTACCGAGAACAACATCGGCAGATTCCTCAGCTGTGTCAACCTTGACGTGGTTCACCCTTGCGGTCCTCCCAACAGGCCTGTTGTTGGTGTTGAAGGCCTTATGCGGAGGAGCGCGGACCATCGCCTGGTTGGTGTTGGGGCGAGGTGGTGGAGAAGGCAGCATCCTCTGAGTGCACTTATCAGCGTAGTGCCCAGTCTCCTTGCACTTGAAGCAAGTGACGACACGCGGAGGATCTGGCCTTGGCTGCGCCATTGCAAACCTCTGCCCATGCATCTGAGCTGGGTTGGGTGGGCGGGTACCAAAGCCTGGAGAAGTTTGGGCATTTGGAGCCCTAGTGACAACACTGTTTGGCACCCAGATGCGGCGCTTCTGCGGAGGGGTGGTCATGTTGGAGGAGGAACCACCCTCACGCGAGTGCTTGCGCGACTCTTCGAACGCCTTGCGCCCATTCTCCTCATTGAGCGCGGTGTTCACGAGCTCGACGAAGTCCTTGCACTTGATGTTTGTGAGAGCGTACTTCAGTTCCGGGTTAAAACCTCGGCGGAACCTTGCCATCTTCTTGGTCTCAGTAGACACCTCGTCTCCAGCATACCGAGCGAGGCGATTGAACTCGTTCTGGTAGCCGATGACGTCGAGCTTGCCCTGCTTCAGCGAGCAAAACTCTTCACGCATCCTCTCCATGAGACCATCGGGGATGTGGTACTTCAGGAAGGCATCCTTGAAGCAACCCCAAGTGATAGGATAGCCAGCTCTCATGGCCTGGTAGTTCTCCCACCACGAGGCTGCCTGACCCTTCAGCAGGTAAGCAGCATAGTTGACCTTGTCCTCTTCCGCAACATGAGCAATCTCCAGGGCTCTTGCTACGTCACGGATCCAGTCATCAGCATCCAGCGGCTCGCGTGTTGCCACGAAAGCCTTGGGACCCACACTGAGGAAGTCCTTGATGGTGACCCTTGGAGCAGTCTGGTGGTGGTTGTTCTGGTGGTTCTGAACCTGGACCATCTGAGCCATGACCTGAGTCATCTGAGTCAAGAGCTCAGCGATCGGCGGTGGCTCAGGCGTGTTCCTTGTTGGAGGCATCCTGAACAGAAATGCATTTTAGCACAACAATAGGAAGGGATAAACTCAGCAACCGAAAAAGAGATTATTCCGACGCATGAATAGATAACCAACAGGTACATCATGAGTTCAAATACATCAGAATATCCAACAGACCAATACATGGTTCGAAAACGAAAGGATAAACTAGACACAGCTAGTAACGGATACATCGGTACTCCCATGCTCATCACGCAGGACGGCGGTGAGTAGTACGACGAGAGATACGGTGAGGAGGAACCCCACGGAAGTAGGTATCACGACGATCCATGTAGATAGGAACTGCTCTGAGAGCAACTCTCGGTGTGGTGAAGTAGAAAGCGTCCTCTCCCTGTGCTCCATAGCGGGGAATCCCTGCGTAACCAGCTCCGAGGTCGAGAAGTGGGCCTCTGATCGGCTCGTAACCTCCAGCATCTGGCAGAGGAAAACCCAGTGTCTGCTGGAAACGTGCAAAGCGCTCGTCTCCAACGAAGTCTGTGGTGTACGTCGCCAGACGAGTCAAAGCCAGACAGAGCTGCTCCCTGACTGAGGCTAACTCCTGAGCAAGTGTGGAAGCAACGGCATCACTGTGACTAGCGAACTGTGCAGTGGTCTGCAGCCTGGAGCTATCAGTCTCGTAGGTATCCAGGTCGCGGTGGACAGTGAAGTGAACTCCCGCTGCCGTGATGTAACCACGGGGGATGTGACGAAAACTGGACTTATCAAACCCCCAGTAGTCAGCACGGAGGACGGTGAGACTCACGTACGCTGCCTGCTGCACTGCCATATCCACTGTGGACCCTACTGCCTCGTACTGGTGGACAATGCTCCTGCCATCATCCGACAGAATGTAGACGATGGCCCGGTAGAAGGTCTGGTCAAACTCTCGCTGGTGCTCGTAGACCTGGTACTCTGGTGCCCAACGGAACCCCAGATAGGTAACCATGTCTCTCAGCATCTCCGGAAAACCGGCGGTGCTCTCACAGCGAGTCATGCGAACCACCTGCGGGTAGTAGCTGAGACCCATCTGCAGATGATTGGGAAAGGTTTTGATTAGACTCCGGTAGAAGAAAAAGGATGTGGAAAAACAACAACAAGGTTTGAACGGACGAAAGGTTCTTCGGAAGAACATGATAACGAAGCAACATCGGGAAAACGAGACCAAAAGTCCTGAGGTACTAAGGAGAACCCAAAACACGTGAAATCCTAACTTGAAAGTTTAGGTGAGAACAGAAAACAACGTTGCACTTCCTTACCAGAAAAGGGTGGGTGGGTGGGGAAAGAAGAAAAATGGCAGAATTCCTACTCTCACGTTTCCTTTTTCCTATATAGCTACAAAATAGTTTCTAGACTCAACTGCGACCAGTAAAAGGGGATCCTACAGGCAGACAGGCTCTGATACCATTTGTCGCACCCCGGTTTCTAGAGGATACTCATCGCACGAACTGGAAGTCAGGTGCTTGGATTATGGGGCATACCTGCTCCCACGTCCCAGCTTCCTGGTAGGCCTGCGCTTATGCGCGACAACACAAGCCCTGCTCCCACCGTCGAAGTAAACTATCCGCTAGGAACCTAAGGCACTACTGTCGACGTACTTCATATTCAAGCACGCACTGTACGTCAACAGCTTTGAACGAAATGATAGCACAAACTGTCTCTAAGACACAAAAGAATGAAATAAGTTTGCAAATAGCCTTCACTAAGGCAGAGATAGCAAAACACTCATCCAGAGGACACATGTCCCAACATATCATCCATTACATCAGCGGAAGCAATCAAATGGGTCTGAGTACAGACAAATCCAAGGCTTAAGAAGCCGGAGAAAATAACGAAAAAACGAGGCCCATCCACGTAGGTCCTGGATCCTGCCCGGGGTCCAGCCAACTACTCGTCTGCAGTGTCGTCGAACTCCACAAAGTAGCCATCCTGGTGATCATCGTAGCCGTAGTCGTACTCTGCGTAAACCACAGCCCCAACGGGGTCAGTACATCCAAGTACTGGCAAGCAAGACTCACACTTCATCAAGGAGTTACCCGTCAACACAAGCATTGATGCTTGGGATCAACGGAAGAAGATAGGTATAATAAAAGCTGCAGCGGGCTGCTCTAACCAACTACAGAGATAACTACTTGTGTCCGGCTAATAGAAAAGATAAGATCGAGGAATTGTAACCAACTGAAAGATAACTTCAAAACAAACCCATCCTGGATCTCGCCCCTTATCCGAAGAAGCAATCCGAGGATAACTCACACCGTTGTAATCAGGTGAATCAAGTTATTGTGTGAATAAGCTATTACTAGTCAAGTTATTAGTCATTGGGTGAACATGATTGAGTACTTGTTAGCCAGTACTTTCACCAAGTAATCCATAACCGCGGAAAACACGGCTTCTCGAGAAGATTTATCCCTGCAGGGGTGCACCATAGTAACCGTACACGTAAGAATATCCCGCCAGATGGGAATCAAACCCACCAAGCGAGACACTCAACACAACCAACTGTTCTTCGCATCAAGCCCAAAGCACCGCGTGCTGTGCGTGCGCGGCTAATCAAGCCCCCCGAAGAAAAGGAGGACCCTCATAGCACTGGAAGACCACGCCGCCCTAAATGCCGACTACAAAAGTTCCACCCTGGCCTCGGGTTCGTACCTGCATATGATGCAGCAAATGGAAAGCCCGAACTAGTACGGCGATTTGGACGAGATGCGAATCGAGTCAAGTTGAGGGGGGCGCCCATACTCGCTTCCCACATGCGGGTAGTGCGCTCATCATGGATCAGTAGACAAGACCCTTTTCCTGTTAGGGTCGACACTAGCAGGCCTCAAAACCACAAAGGGCCTCCTGCCGGTGCCTTATCATCAAATTATTATTAACAGCAGCATTAACAGGATTGATTGATTAACATTCGAGCCCTCGGAACGGTAACAGATAATATTAGCACGATAATAAAAGAAGTAACCGACAACAGGCTCGAGCAAAAGCAACCCTAAGCATGCTAGATAAGAACAGGCACAAACAAAGGCTGTGGGTATGGAGGTGAGGCAATATCATTGGTTCAGGGAATCATGTGATGGGTTCGGAGAATAGCAACGATACATAGGGCTAGCAATAGTAGACAAAAGGATAGTATCGACAACAAGTGTGGAAGAGAACTCGATGATTCATGTGAGTGATAACTTGCCTGGAAGCTCAGCAGCCGGGTACTGGGCTAGGTCCTGGGTAGTGGTGTCGTAAGGCTCGTCGGTACCAACGTCGTCGTCTAAGCGAGAAGAAGCAAAAACAACAACGTAGGAAGACGGCAATCAATACATGGCATATGTGCACAAACATTGGGATGATGCATGTCATGTTTAATAGATGCACCAAAATAAACTAGTGGATATGATACACAAGTTTAAATGGATTCCATATGCAAAGATTGCATATGGCAAACCCATGCCTTAGAGTTGAATTAATTGTTCTAACACTAAGCATCAGGTGTTGGTGAGTTAGCATGATGCATGCATGATGAATAACAAGAAGATAACAATTTAATGCAATTGGAATGATAGTTAACCATTTTTAGAAAACATTAATCAAGTTTGGAAATTATTGTTACTTAATGGTGTTAAACAAGTAGTGATTGTTTTCATCAAGTTAAAGGGTGCAAAACAAATAACAAAGTTGATATTTGAAAAGGTTAGCAAATTTTAGTTGGATTACATGTTTCACATTTTAAAATTGGACTTTAGAATTAATTATTTATGAATTAAACAATATTAAACAATTTTTAATTGAGTTAAACAAGATTTAAATTGTTTAAGCAATTTTAATTATTCAAAACAGAAAACAAAAATTACATTTGAATAGCTTATTCAACATGGTATTGAAAACATATTTTATTTGCATGATTTGGACTTATGAATAATTAGTTATTGAATTTAGCAAATACAATTGAAATGATTTAAATTTGAATTTGAATTGTAATTTGAAAGTTCAAAACAGAACACAAGTTGGATATTTGGATAGATTAGGAAATTTGGATCAGAATAGATATAAAGTTTGTGTTTATTGGATTTGTAAAATAAAAGATATGGAATTTCAAAGTTTCTATTCAAATCTGTTTATTAAAAAGGAATTTAGATTATTGGAAATTCGCAGAAAACCATTTGTTACACAGCAGCACTCTACCCCCGGCCACTGCGCAGTGGGCCAGCTGCCAACGTGGCTCTGCGCAACGCCGCGTGGCACAGTAGGTCGCTGACAGCGGGCCTCCTCGCTGCGGAAGAAAAAGGTCAAAAATTTGGGCGCTCAGGCCTCGAACCCGCGCCCAGGCGCTGCGCGCAAAAGTGCAGTACCGCTGCGCTACGCTTCAGTGTTTGACAGGTAAGGGGGATGTTGCAGGTTAAGGTTCAGTTTGTTAACTGAACTTTCTGACGAGCAAACACTTGCTCGCCGTCAGAACAGCACCTCGCCGGAGAGGAACATCGACGATACACGGTGGATCTCGAACGACTGATTGCGTGAATGTTGCAGATGGATGCGCAGATGCAGAGAAGGGAGGAGGGAACGGTGACGGAGCTCACCACCGGAGTTGGGGTAGCAGCGGCTCGGTGATGACGTCCGGTGACGACAGCTGCAGCGGCGAGGAAGTGGGCGGCGCCGTCGACGTGGTGCTCCTCCGTGCACGCTCGCGTGTCCGAAAGGTCGAGGGAGACGTGGCCTTCTGGTTCCAGTAGGCAATCGAAGTGGAGAGGCCCTGCAACGGCGGCGCGAAGCAAAGATTCAGAACATGGCGCGCGGTGGCCGGAGCAGAAGAAGACCGCGGCGAGAATCTAGGGCTTACCAGTGAGATCTCTGGTGTCCAAGAGGAAGGAGGAAGAGTGGCGACGCGATTGCAATTGATTGGTGGCTAGGTGGGAGCGAGGTGCGGTGGCGCCATGACGATCTTCAGAGGGCTGTCGCCGGCGAGAGGTTCAGAGGAGGAAATCGACGTCGGGGAGGAAACGATCGGCGGCGGGCGAGAGGGGAAAGGGAGGACCTAGGGCTAGGGTAGGTCCAGGAGCCCTAGGGCAGGCTTATATAGGGTGGAGACGCAGTGGTGGCCGCCGGAGTCGCCGCGGTGTCGAGGTGGAGCTCTCCGATGAGCGGCCGTACAAGATCATAACGCGAGCGCGAATATTGAAGCGGTACGGTGCGGCTAGGTGGGTTGGGTCGCGCGCGAGCGTAGGGCTAGCGGGCTGGGCTGCGTTTACCTGCTGCGCGCGCGCTGCTGTTTGTTATTTTTTTATTTTTCTCTTTTCTTTTTTTTTTTAGCTTAGCTTTTGGATAAAATAGATAGGTTTTTGATTAGATAAAATTTTGGAAAATTTTGTATAAGCTTCTTAGGTGAAAAGAAACCATTTGGTAGTTTTGGTTTTCAAAATTTCAAATGTTTGATTGCTGTTTCAAAATTGAACCAAATTAAGTGAAAATTGCCATAGTAATTAATATTTAGAAAATAGGGTGTTTTCAATAGGGTTTCCCCTAGGGTTTAGAATGTTTTTGAAGAATACCAAGTTGTGATAACTTCATGGATTCAAAGGATTGATGATTTGAGAATTGTTTTGAGTTTGGGAAAGACTTGGAAATAATTGATTAAATTGAGCAATTGATTTTAGCAACAACTTAAAAGGTGAATTATAATGAGTTGCTTGAAAACAAAAGAGGTTTTTAGTTTGCACTTCTTTATTTGAAAGGTTGTAACAGACAAGTGCGAAAACAGAAGTTGATAACAAGTTTAAATTTCATATGAAAACAATGCAAACAGAAATAAAAATGGGGATGATGACATGATGCATTGCTTTAAATTAAACAAAGAAGTGAACAACTAGGGGTTTTCATACTTGGATGTTACACTCCTCCCGCGCGCGCCGGTACTGCTGCTGACCCGGACGCTGCTGCCGCGAAGACCGTCGAAGAGCAAGTCAAAGACCCGGCTGCCCAGGACAACGTTCAAGACTCGACCCAACAGGCCGAGTGAAGTTTCACCTACTGCCTCAAACATTTTATTCGGCCAATGGGCCTTTAAAACAATTATTCTTTTGATAGTGCGCCTGTGCACTTTTTGATACTACCACCTTGGTCCGTAATACGTTTAAAGACCTTAATCGCTTTCGTGGCCCTTCTGGCCTTTTGCATGATCTTAATATTTCCTATCTTTGGACTTTTCATTGCTGGTTTTCCGACTTTTCGTTACTTTTTCCTACTGTGAGACTCGGTTTCCGGGTCTCGGGGCTTTTGACAAGTGGACTTTTTCTAAGTCCCCAAGTCCCCAAGACTCGGATTTTTGGGTTTTTGAGCTGAATAGCTAGATAATTTGTTTCTTTTTTCAAATTCCCAAGTCCCCAAGGCCCGAATTTCCGAGTCTAGGGTGTTGGATTTTTTCAAAAGAACAAATTGTTTCTGCTAAGGCCCAAAACCTGGAGCTGCTCACGTAGGTTTGAAGTTGTGCTTAATATATCTTGAGTTTCCGGCTATTAACCTTGTACTCTGCATAACTTGTGGTTTGGATGACCCTTTTGACCTTCTTTTACTATAAGCCGGCTTTCGCGTGGATGATCAATGCTGCTATAACTGTATAAAGACAGGGTCATGCAAGTCCCATTGGGCATCATGACTGATTGTAATTACACGCTAGCAAAGCATGCCACTTTTGTGCGAGTCACATCGAGCTTAAGCACAAAAAGTCAAGAAAATTTGGCTCTATTGTCCGGTTATAAGCTTGCAGCCGTACTTATTACAAGTAATCGGCCCTTATAACCTAATGGCATCGTGGCCGGGTCTTTGAGTTTGCAACTGTGCTATTCAAGCAATCAGCCCCCAAGACCTAGATATATGCAATTTACTAGAAAAACTAATATATTAAGAACAATAAATAACACTTACCTGAAAGAAAATAAGAAAACAACAGGAGAATAAAAAACTTAGCGAAGGATACACAAAAGGAAACGATATTATTGTTTAACCATCTCTTTATTGTTATGAGAAAAGTTAGGTCAGCAAGCCGCCTCATTAAAAACCTTCCAGTCCCCTTAGGTACCCTGGATAGGAAAAGAGTGCGTCTGAAACCTGCTGCCTGTTACATCGTGTAATTCCACTTGTGAATCTAGCCTATTCTAAGTGTAGTAGGGACGCAGCTGAGCCACGTTCCATGGTCTTTCTCTTTCTTGCATAGATGAAGTTGTATGAGCGGTGTCATTGACAGTAGCCGACTCTTCCCTTGCATCTACCAAGTAATACGATCCATTGTGCAGATTCCGGCTTATGATGAACGGTCCTTTCCATGGTGGGGATAGCTTGTGTTTTCCTTCCTTTGACTGTACCAGGCGCAGAACCAGGTCCCCTTCCTGGAAGACCCGGGTTTTGACTCGTCGGCTATGATATCTCCTCAGGTCCTGCTGGTATATGGCTGATCTTTCCAAAGCTTGTTCCCTGTGTTCTTCTAACATATCCACGGCCTCCTGCCGGGTCTTCTCGTTCTCCACCTCGACGTAAGCCGACACTCGAGGCGAATCATGCATGATATCACTCGGCAATACTGCCTCTGCACCATAAACCATAAAAAACGGTGTCATCTGAGTAGATCTGTTAGGTGTGGTGTTGATTCCCCAAACCACTTATGGTAACTCCTCAACCCATGCGCCAGCAGCTCTGATGCACGGGACTCGCAGCCGTGGTTTTAATCCACGAAGTAACTCCTGATTTGCCCTTTCCACTTGTCCATTAGCTTGTGGATGGGCTACCGAAGCTATGTCTAGCCGGATTCCATTGTTCCCACAGAAGTTCTCCATCTCACCAAGGGACATGTTAGTTCCATTATCTGTTATTATGCTGTGAGGATACCCAAACCTGTAGATGATTCTTTTTAGGAACTTGACTGCCGTGACTGCTTCACAATTGGTAACTGGCATAACTTCCACCCACTTGGTAAATTTATCAATAGCCACCAAGAGATGGGTCTTTTTGCAGGATGACATGTGGAAGGGGCCCAGCATGTCCATGCCCCAAACAGCAAACGGCCAGGTTAATGGGATTGTTTGCAACTCCATAGCCGGCACATGGATTTGGCGAGCGTACCTTTGACATCTGTCGCACCTTGCCACCAAGCGTTCCTCGTCTGCTAAGGCCGTGAGCCAAAAGAAACCGTGCCGATATGCTTTGGCCACAAAGGATCTTGTGGATGCGTGATGCCCACAGTCGCCTTCAGGGATCTCTTTCAGGATCTGCCGGCCTTCTTCTGGTGCTACACAGCGCAAAAATACTCCTGCAACACTCCTTTTATATAACTCGCCATTGATGATGGAATAGCCCTTTGCTCGTCTCAGAATTTGCCTTGCTAAAACTTCATGTTAGGGTAACTCGCCCCGTGATAGGTAAGCCAGAAACGGCTCTGTCCACTCGGGGACAGCACGTATTGTGGCCACGAGCTCCAAATCCGGGTCTTGGTTAGCCACCTCTTCCTCAGACTCGGTTTTAACTGATGGCCGCCATAGCTCGTCCAGGACAACATTGGGTGGAACCGGCTCTCTGCGCGAGCCGAGTCTTGCGAGTGCATCCGCTGCCTCGTTCTTTCGCCTATCGATATGCTCCACCTCATACCCGGAAAAACACCCGGCAACCCTGTCCACCTCCCTGCGATATGCTGCCATAGTTGCATCCTTCCTATCCCAGGTTCCTGAGACCTGCTGCACCACAAGATCCGAATCTCCATAGCATCGTATCCGCCTGATGTTCATCTCCTTGGCTATTCTCAATCCGTGTAATAATGCCTCATACTCGACCACGTTGTTGGAGCAATCAAAGGGGATTTGCAACACGTAGCTCAGTTTATCTCCTTTAGGTGATGTTGTTTGGTTCGGGGGATAGATTTTGTGGATGAGGGTATCCCCAACCACCTGGTTAGGGATAGCCATTTTTTTTGTTTGGTTTGATAGGATGAGAGGTGCTAGTGGTAGCCATTTTTTTGTTTGGTTGTAAGGCTGATGAGTGGTTGTGGTTGTGGTGACTTCTTTATTCATATGGTGATTAGTCCATCTGTAGTGTTTTATTAAAACTTAAGTTTCACTAATGACTCGTCTAACGTGTTGCCCTAGATTAGTCTGAATGGGCCGAGTCCCTGAGATAATTTGGATCGGTGTATCAGTGTGAACCTGTGTACTGTACTCCCGTGGTATGAAACTGTCGGTGAGATTCAACTCATCGAACAACAATGCAATCAGCCACTACGCGCGGGAGGTCGTTGCAACAGCGGGCGGCCGGAGTTCCCGCCGCGGTGCCAGCCGTGCCGCTATTTTCCCCTCACTGCCGATGCTAGGCGGACGAAGGGACGTTCTTCTCTACGTCTTCTAGTTGCTGCAGGTCCGACATAGAAGATCTGCTCCTTGCCGCAGCGACCGGCGAGAGCTCCAGCCGCGCGCGTCTGCCTTCCCATCTTCTCCTTGGATGACCGCCGTGGCCGCGCCGCCATCGTGCCCGTGGATGCACCGCCGCCCGTCATACCTATGGACGCACCCCCGCGCCATGTTCCGCTGATCTGTCGGGGTGGCCAAGAAATTGAGGAGAAAGGGAGAGAGCTGCGCGCCGCCGTCGTACTAATTAGTTCCACCGCCGATGCCCCTTCGATTCTTGTGGCCGCCGCCCCTGCTTCACGATAGGAAAGTGACAGGAGACGAGAGACGAGGCAAAAGTGGTTAGCCTCGTCCGCCAGATTTTTGCGGTCGCGCGGAGCCACCGTTTCAGGGCATATTCGGAGAATCTGGCTATCCCCAACCCCTCCCATCCTCCCAACCAAACGGGTGGCGACCACTAAAAAATGGCTACCACTAACCAGTTGAGGGATATCCCCTCAAGCAAACACACCCTAAGTACCACTCCAGCTCCTGATCCCTCGTATTGCTTGGAACCATCAAAGTGCATTACCCAAGACTCGGAACTTGGTGTCATTGTGGGCATGCTAGTGTGAGTCCAATCATTAATGAAATCAACTAAAGCTTGAGACTTGATTGCTGACCTAGGCTCGTAGTTGATGTGATAATCTCCCATCTCGATGGCCCACTTGGCTATTCTACCTGTTGCGTCCGAGTTTCTGATGATATCCGACATTGGTATAGAGCTAACCACTGTTATGGGGTGTTCCTGAAAATAGGGTTTCAATTTCCGGCTGGCCATGAAGACCCTGAAAACCAACTTCTGCCAATGTGGGTAGCGCTGCTTTGCCTCTGATAACACCTCGCTGACGTAATAAACCGGCCTTTGAACCGGGTGATCCTTCCCATCCTCTTTGCGCTCAACGACAACCACTGCACTAACCGCCCAGGGCCCGGCCGCAATGTATAGTAGCATGGGCTCTTTGGGACCCGGGGCTGCTAAAACTGGTGCCGCAGACAATTGCTTCTTTAGTGCCTCAAACGCCTCATCCACCTCTTGGTCCCAAACAAACTTGTCGGACTTCCTCAAGAGCCGGTATAATGGAACTGCCTTCTCCCCGAGTCTGGATATAAACCGGCTCAACGCTGCCACGCACCCTGTGAGCTTCTGAACATGCTTCAGGTTTTACGGGTTTTCAGACTCTGGATAGCTTTGATGTTGTCCGGGTTTGCCTCGATCCCTCTCTCTGAGACGATGAAACCGAGTAACTTTCCTGCTGGAACTCCAAATACACACTTTGTGGGGTTGAGCTTCATCTGATATCTTCTCAGATTCTTGAATGTTTCCTTTAGATCGTCAATGAATGTTTCCGCTTTCCTGGTCTTGATCACCACATCGTCCACATAGGCATGAACGTTGCGTCCAATTTGATCCTCAAAGCACTTCTGAATGCACCGCTGGTAAGTTGCGCCAGCGTTCTTTAACCCAAAAGTCATGGTTTTGTAACAGAAAGCCCCAAAAGGGGTTATGAACGATGTTTTCTCCCAGTATTCCTTCTTGAGCTTGATCTGATGATACCCGGAATATGCACCCAGGAAACATAATAGGTCACTTCCAGCCACTGCGTCTATGATCTGATCTATACTTGGAAGGGCAAACGGATCCTTTGGGCAATGCTTGTTGAGACTCGTATAATCTATGCACATCCTCCACTCGTTACTCTTTTTTAGTACTAGAACCGGATTTGCCAGCCAATCCGGGTGAAATACCTCCATGATAAAGCCAGCTGCCAATAGCCGGGCAATTTCTTCTCCTATAGCTTTTCTTCTTTCCTCATTCATTTTCCTAAGGCCCTGCTTCACGGGCCTAGACTTGGGATCAACGTGCAAGATGTGCTCTGCTAACTCGGTAGGGATACCCGGCATATCGCTAGGCGTCCAAGCAAAAACATCTTGATTTGAACGAATAAACTCCACGAGTGCTTTTTCCTGCTGATTGCCCAGGTTAGATCCTATAGCAAACTGCTTAGAGGGATCACCCTCGACAAAAGCCACCATCTTGGTATCTTGTGCTGCTTTGAACTTTGCTCTCTCATCCTCCGTATTCGGCCTTTTTAACGTTGTTCTGTCATCCGGGTCTACTTGAGACCGGTAATACTTGAGCTCTTCCTTTCTACAAGCTTGTTCCACCATTGCCGCGTCTCCTTCGTCACACTCAGCCGCTATAACCCGGCTCACATGGATGGTGATGGTCTGCTTGGGACCCGGGATTTTTAGCTGTAGGTATACGTAACATGGCCTGGCCATGAACTTGGCGTAAGCCGGCCTTCCAAACAACGCGTGATAGGGGCTGCGCAACTTTACCACCTCGAACGTGAGCCACTCCACTCGGAAATTATCCTTTGATTCTCCAAAAGCGACTTCCAATGTAATCTTCCCCTCGGGGCACGCCGAGTGACCCGGTACGTTCCCATGAAAAACCGTAGAACTTTTCTGTAGCTGGGACTCCTTGAGGCCCATGCGTAGGAACGTTTCCCAATATAGGATATTGATGCTACTCCCGCCATCCATCAACACCTTTTTCAACTCATAACCATTAACCTGTGGTGAAACCACCAATGTTAGGACACCCGGGTGTTCTATTCTTTCCGGATGATCCCTTCTGCTCCATGTCACCTCTTGATCCGACCACCTCAGGTATCTCGGAACAGCCGAGGAAACCGAGTTTACTGCATTTTTGAGTATCTTTCTATCCTTGTTAGAAGTTCCTGTGGTGTGAACGTGGTACTGGCCCAATTGCTTGGGGTTGGCCTAGAAACCTCCGGCTCCTCCCTGATTGTTACCCGGATTACCACCTCCTGGGTTACCTGCTAGGGGTGGGCCGTTGCCCGGGTTACCACCCGGACCCGGTCCTGCTCCCCGGCCTGCGCCTCGCATTGCTTTCTGTATTTCCTTGTTCTTCCATCTTTGTAAATCTACGCACTGTTCCAGCGAGTGGTTTGCCGGCCTGCCGTTCCTGCTGTGGCGCGGACAGGGCATCCTGAAGGCCTCTATATGATTAGCCGGCCTTGGCGGCCCTTGGTAATTTCCTCCATTAAAGTTTCCTCCGTTGAAATTTCCTTCCGCTCTGGGTCTTGCAAACCCGGCTTCTATGTTGGCGACAAACTCGGAACTTCCCTCGTATGGACGCTTATTTTTGTTGTTTCCATTGTTTCCCCCATTGTTACCCGACGCAGATCCATTGCCGGGTCTTCCACTGTTGCTTGCTTTAGCTTTGGCTTTCTTCTCATCGACATCCTCCTCTGTGGTATCCGTGGCGGGGTGCTTGTTGCACGCGTCCATCAACTCTCCCATAGTAACCTCCGAAGCATTCCGACTAGATTTCATGCGTGTCAGCTTTTGCACTAGGGGTATAGACTTGCATGTTTTAGCCATGGCCTGTAGCGCATCCTTTGGCTGAATATCTGTAGATGAGTGAAGTATTTCCATAACCCAGCGCACCCAACTGCGCGACTCTCCCTTCTTCTGGACACATCGTTCTAGATCATCGATTGTGAATAATTTCCTGCACGTCCCGTGGAAGTGCTTGATAAATGCAACTTTCAGCTCACTCCACGAATTGATAGATTTTTCCGGTAAATTGTTGAACCATAACTTTGCTGCTCCCTCTGACATCATTAAGTACATGAACTTAGCTTGAAGATTTTCGGATGTGTTGCGAATCGACATGGCCATCTCATAGCTGCTCAACCAGGTTTCTGGATCCATGGTCGGCTCATAGTTCACCACTTTACCCGGTTCCTTGAACTTATCCGGGTAGGGCTCGGCTCTAATGGCGTCCGACAAACACTTGGGTCCGGCTAAAATTGCTGGTACTGGCCTTACCTGAGAAACATGCGACCCGGCGACGGGTGCGGCGGGGGGTGCAACCGCTACCGGCCCTCGTACCGCAGACCCGGCTGCTGCGCACCTGGCTCGAGAACTGTCCATGATAGCTTGCGCGGCTGATACTGCAGGTGTTGCTGGTCTACGGGGAGGAGGCGGCATTTGCTGCTGCTCTGCCCTCCGCCGTGCTGAGCTTGTCTGAATATTACCGGTGTTTCCGTTATGCCGGCTTACATACGGCGTGCCATGCATTCCGCTCCTGTTATCCGGGTAGTTGGCTTGCTGAGCCACTGCCGTGCGCAATAGATCTATCGCCCGCCGGGTCTCCTCCGCATGGGGTAACTCTCTTACGGGGATGCGATCCAGTGCCAATGTTGCTTCATACACGTTGTCCATGGGATTATTGAAGTGACCTGGCGGAGTGTGAAACCGTGGTGGTGGTGGTGGCGGCGCTGTGTTGCCAACAGCAACCCCTGTCTGCAACGTGGGTAACCCGGCTTGTACGTTTGCCGGCTGTCCTCCACCGGTCACGGGCTGGTGTACAGTTTCCTGGTTCACAGCCGGAATTGGTTGGTCTTGGGGTGTGACGAATAGCGTGGCTGGGTTTAGAACTCCACCCGTTGCCGGTAATCTCGTTTGGTATCTCTGATGCATCCTAGTCGACTCAACCCGGAGCCAGTTCTCCAATGCTTCCAGCTCACGTTGGCGCGTGGCTACCTCTTGCTTCTCTGCTTCCACATCTCTCCTTTGTTGCTCCAATGCCCGGCGTGCTACATCCAGATCCCTGGCACGTGCCGTGGCGTTTTCCGGGGTTATCACACTAGCTAGCACCGTGGGATCCAAGATCAGATTGTTACTGAACAGAGCCGGGTGTTGTGGGTTTGAAGGACCCGCCCCTGGCGTCCTGTTCGCCATGAACCCAAACATATTCGCCTGCAACTCACTATCCGCCGCCCGGCTGGTGACCGAAGCCGATTCTCCGTCGACCCGGGTCAGAACCGGATTTCCATCAGCCGGATTTTGCTGCTGGGCCAGCGCTCGCGCCGCTCCGACCGCGGCCGTAGTCACGTCCCCCTGATTGAGATTGGTCGCAGGGGCCGTGTAGACCGCGACCTGGCGCGCGATGCCTAGTGAAGACTCGTATTCCTCCTCATCACAACTATCTTCCTCGTACCGGTCCTCCAGCAGGTGCAGGATGGACTCGGTATCATCTTCTCTCGTGACCCGGCACACGGGGTCCATGCCGGCTCCTCCGGCTGTTCCCTCTTCGTGGTGGGCTCTTCTATCGGATCTACCGTCCCGACCGATTCTTCCCCATCCGACTGAACGCAGGTCGCTTCTCCTGATATAGAATCACATCCAAAATCATCAGGGATTGAACCGGACGTACGTACCATGCCGATGAAGACGTTGACCCGGCCGATTGTGACGACAGATCCGGATTCGAGCAGATCCGACTCTTCTCTCCTTCGGGGTTGGTGTAGATCTCGCCGACGACGAGGTTCTTCATGTTCTCCCGAGCTTCTCCCGTGATGTAAACACCTTTGGACGCAGTCCCCATGGTGGGCGCCAACTGTCGTGGGATAATCACGGCAGACGTTACCGGGGGTAACTTATCTTGGGGCAATTCGACTCTGGTGTTCGGGAGAGGGTTTTGCTCAGGGAAAATCATGGTGATAAACGATCTGGTAGCCGGCAATCAAGTCGCCGAGTCTCCGATCTAGATTTATTATCTCAACTCTGGTACTACAGGGGATACTCGAATAGCTAGTAAAACTCGTGTCTAATCTAACCCTAGGAGCCGGCTTATATAATATCCGGACCCCCTGGCTTCCTGTCCAAGGCATACTCGGAGTCCTACCCGGGCACCGCTTACAAACCCTAAACTTCCTTATCAAAACCCACAATCCGGGTTACGAGGCCTACACTCTTGGGCCTTCTAGAAACTCCTTTTCCTTGAGCCGGGTCTTGCGCAGCTCCCTTTGGGCCGAGTTACACCTTGGCGTTAGCCTACCGGATTATCATCCCTCCATCATTTGGGGTATTTGAAAATTACAGGACAAAGATGCTAACATTTGAAGTGGTAAAATTCAAAAGTCCGTACCATGCTCTGTTCGGACGGCCAGCTTATGCCAAATTCATGGCCAGACCTTGATATGTTTACCTCAAGCTAAAGATGCCAGGTCCCAATGGAAACATTACTGTTAATGGAGACAGAGACATAGCTCTGGAATGTGAGGAAGGTGATGCAACTTACGCAGAGACAGCTTGCGCTGAAGAGGAGCTAAAATTGTATAAGTTGCAGGTTGATCCAGAAGATATGACCTTGCTCAAAAAGCCATCAGCCGAGTCCAAGTTAAAATTTAAGTCTGCTCAAGACACCAAGCTGGTGGACTTTACCCCCGGTGACTCATCTAAGCAGTTCAACGTGGGGGCTCATATGACAGAAAAATAGGAAAGCGCGCTCATCAAGTTCCTCCGTGAGAATTGGGATATCATCGCATGGAAATCTTCTAACATGCCAGGTGTACCAAGGGAACTTGCTGAGCATAGTTTAAATGTGAATCCTAATTTGAAACATATTTGTCAGTTCCTCCGTCGTTTCAATGATGAGAGAAGGGAAGCAATAGGAGAAGAGATTGCCAGTTTACTTGCAGCAGGGTTTATAGTAGAAGTGTTTCACCCAAATTGGTTAGCTAATCCAGTTCTCGTTCTCAAGAAAAACGGAACCTGGAGAATGTGCATAGACTATACAGACCTGAACAAAGCATGTCCTAAAGACCCGTTCGCGTTACCCCGTATTGACCAGATTATAGACTCTACGGCCGGTTGCGAACTGTTATGTTTTTTGGACGCTTATTCAGGTTATCATCAAATCAAAATGAAGGAAGAGGATCAAGAGAAGACGTCGTTCATTACTCCCTTTGGAGCGTTTTGTTATACGTCAATGCCTTTCGGTTTGAAAAATGCAGGGGCAACTTATCAAAAGTGTATCCAGAAATGCTTGGAAAGTCAAATCGGGCGGAATGTGCACGCTTATGTGGATGACATAGTAATAAATTCATAGAAAGGTGGTACTTTGATCTGAGACTTGGAAGAGACGTTCGCCAATCTGCGCAAGTACCAAATCAAACTTAACCCAACAAAGTGTGTCTTTAGCGTACCAGCTGGGAAGTTATTGGGTTTCATTATTTCTGAAAGAGGCATTAAAGCAAACCCGGAAAATATTCAGGCCATACATAACCTGAAAAAGCCGGTTTGCCTGAAGGGCGTTCAGAAGCTGACAGGTTGTGTTGCTGCCCTGAGCCGGTTTATAAGCGGGCTAGGCGAAAAGGCCATAACCTTATACCGATTGTTGAAGAAAACAGACACCTTTGTGTGGAATCAGGAGGCTGATGAGGCATTGGAGGCCTTGAAAAAACAACTTTCCAATACACCTATATTAGTTGCGCCTGAGGAAAAAGAACCCATGTTGCTATACATAGCGGCAAATAATAGGGCAGTGAGTGCGGTGGTAGTTGTGGAGCGTAAGCTCGAAGATAAAGAATGTCTTGTTCAACGGCCGGTTTACTACGTAAGCGAGATCTTGACAGAGTCTAAACAGCGTTACTCCTATTGGCAGAAGCTTGTCTTCGGAGTATTCATGGCCAGTCGTAAACTGAAACATTATTTTCAGGAACATCCTATTACCGTGGTTAGTTCAGCGCCTCTGTCTGATAAAATTCAAAATAGAGAAGCAACAGGAAGAGTTGCCAAGTGGGCCATCGAGATGGGACCTTATCATATCAAATATGAGCCAAGGACTGCAATAAATCCCAAGCTTTGATCGAGTTTATAAATGACTGGACACAGTTACAGGTTCCACTGGATAAACTAGTTACTAAATACTGGACTATGCACTTTGACGGGTCTCGACAACTAGAAGGTTCAGGAGCTGGTGTGGTTTTAACATCCCCACGAGGAGATAAGTTTCGCTATGTCTTGCAAATCTTATTCAAATGCACTAATAATGCAGCAGAGTACGAAGCTTTGCTCCATGGGATTCGAATTACGAAAGAAATGAGCATAACCCGGATTCGATGTCTGGATGATTCTGATCTAGTATCTCAGCAAGTTACAGGAAATTAAGATTCTAAAGACCCAGTCATGGCAGCTTATAGACGGGCAGTTACCTAGCTGGCTGGACATTTTCAAGGATATCAGGTGGATCATATCGACCGACGTCTCAACGAAGCAGCTGATGCACTGGCTCGTTTAGATTCTCAGAAAAAGCAAGTTCCACCAAATGTTTTTCTGGATGAAATTCATAGCCCATCTGTTAAAATCCCAACAGAAGAAGACTTAGCAAATCCAGATCCAGAATCAGAATTAGTAGCTGCCCTGCACATAATCCCAGAGTGGACTGAGCCATATTTGGCATACCTTACGAGAGGTGATCTCCCGCAGGACGAGGTTATTGCTCGCCAGGTTATAAGAAGATCCAAGTCATATACAATTATAAATGGTGAGTTACACAAGAGAAGTGCGACTGGAATTTTTCAAAGATGTGTTTCTCCAGAAGAAGGATGTCAAATTCTAAGAGAAATCCATTCAGGAGACTGGGGCCATCACGCAAGTTCTAGATCTTTGGTTAATAAAGCTTTTAGGCATGGATTTTTCTGGTTAACCACGAATGCTGATGCACAACATATAGTGAAAACATGTGAAGGATTTCAAAGGTATGCAAGACATGATCACGTGCCAGCCCAGGACTTATGTATAATTCCCATAACCTGGCCTTTTGCAGTTTGGGGACTTCACATGGTAGGACCTTCGAAAAGGTCAACTGATAAAAAGACTCATCTACTGGTGGCAGTCGATAAGTTCACAAAGTGGGTAGAAGTTGAACCAATCAGTAAATGTGACGCGGTTACGGCAGTCAAGTTCTTAAAAAGCCGATTTTCAGATTTGGCTACCCACATAGCATTATTACATATAATGGGACGAATTTGTCAGAAGGAGCAATGCAGAAGTTTTGTGAACAGGACCATATACGGCTAGACCTTGCTTCTGTGGTCCACAGTCTAACGGACAGGCAGAGCGGGCTATCCAGCAATTACTTAAAGGTATCAAACCCAGACTTCAGGTTCTATTGGAGAAAACTGCTGGTTGCTGGGTTGAAGAGTTGCCTGCTGTTTTATGGAGCATACGAACTACTCCAAATAGGTCAACAGGTTATACACCTTTCTTTCTGGTCTATGGAGCAGAGGCCGTTTGACCAAGTGATATTTGTCACGATGCACCATGAGTGACTACTTATGTGGAACCCAGAATGAGTTAGCTCGTCAAGAGTCACTAGATGCTTTAGAAGAAGAATGTGACCTCGAAGCATCTCGGTCAGCTATATATCAGCAGGACCTGCGTCACTATCATAGCCGCAGAGTTAGGACTCGGACTTTTCAAGAAGGAGATGTGGTTTTAAGACTAATTCAAAAGAAGGACGGGATGCACAAGCTAAGTCCTCCATGGGAAGGACCATTTGTAGTAAGTAAAAAAGCTACACAACGGGTCCTATTACCTCATTGATATGCCTGATGTTGATAAATCATGAACATCTGAGGAAGAAACTGGAAGATCATGGAACATAGCCCAGTTGAGGCCATATTATACATAGGATCATTGTAATCACTATGTTATCTTTTGGCAATGAGAAGCAATGTTAGCAACATCTGAGTTATTGAAATTCATTGGCCTATCACTATGACATGAAGTTACAATATTATTTCTATATGATTACTTGGGGGATGATGCTAGAGCACAGTCTATATCTCAAGAATCTGGCATAAGCCAAAATATATTGGTTATACTTGCCTGCCAGTCAGTGGTTACACGCGCTTTTATGACCTAGATGTTTAAGCCTGGTTGAGTCAATCATGATATAACCCGGTAACACCGGTTTGTTATAACCTGGCAAACCGGGTTACTATGATCCTGAACTCCCAAAGTTGTACACACTACAATAAGTCATGCAAAAAAGCGGCTGAGCTAGAAAGCAAAGAAATACCAAGTCAAGGAAATTTTCATGTTCAGATAAAAGAAACCGCAAAAACGATGTTAAACCGGAAATACTTTGCATAACCTCAAAGGAAAGCCGGGTTATTACACACCAAATTGTAGCATAAGTGCACACACGCACCTTCAAAAAATAGGACTAGAAATAAAGCAGTTCATCTAGCCTATTACAGACCCAACAGGGTCGAATTATTATTCTTGCAGAGATCACGTAATCACTCTTCAGCAGATTTTCCCTTCTGCTGGGACGGGTCCTGAATTGCCGGGTCTTGAGGAGCTAGGTCTTGTGTCTCCGGGTCAGCTGGGGCTTGGATCGCTCCTTGAACCTCATTAGCAGGGACGTACTTCAACTCTAGCTGAGCCAGAGCATCAGTAACGTTCTCCGATTCATATAAGGGGCGTGGTGGTGCAAAAACAGAAGGAGTAATTGACTGAGGCGCGCCAGATGAGGAGGCTATGGAGAGCCGACTCTTCGGCGGGGTTTGTCGAACAGTAGCCATAGCTAGAGGAATAAAAGGCATCTTTCGTTCACCTGACGAAGTATAACCCGGGCACATGTCCTTCAGCTTTAGTTTTTCAGCAATAGTGCAAGCATAAAACCGACACTTTTTTCTATCCTGGCGAAGTCCTTCTTCTCATACTTTGACATATCTGCTTTATATTGTGGGAAACCTCCCGCAAGAAGATCCGGCTTCAATTCCGGATGATAGGCTTTCGCCAGTGACATGACCTTGATAGCTCCACGGCGACAGGATGATAGCGTGTGCTCTTCTATCCACTGAGGGACCTGAGTTAGCTCCACAAGAATTTCACTAAGCCTTTTTGGAGGAGTATCCCAGTTCTGGAAAGCTTTAATACATTCTCCACCTCCAATGTATAGCTGCCGGATTAGGGTGAACAAGGCCTTGAGTTTCAGGTCTGGAAGCTTCAGGTTATTCCCATGCATTTTGCCTACAGGTCACAAAAAGTAATTTCTGATATGAGCCAAGATATTTGATAAAAGATAAAGGAAATATAGCATTGGAAATGCAATACATCGAAGGGGATGATAAACCGGATGAACTTACCAAATACACTGCAAGTGATATCTCTCAGCAAATCTGTGACTTTGGTAAATTTGGTCTGGGTCTCCTCTAGTTCCTTCTCAGCAGTCTATGCTATAGCTACAAGATTTTTCTCCCGGTTTTCAAAACCCTGTTGCAGAACTGACCAAGTTTTGGCTGCCTCGGTCATTTGTTCTTCTAGTTCTTTCTACCGGGTCCTAGCCTCCTCAGTTTTCTTGGCTTCTTGGGCAAGTAGGTTCTTCAAATTTGAAACTTCTTTTTGAGAGGAGTATTCAAGACTCTGCAAAAGATTCAAATTATTCAAAGGTTTAGTTGTAACTTGATAAATATCCGGCTTATAAAACCATAACCTGGATAAGGGTAAAATTGTTGCAGTTTCCAGAAAAAGTTAAGTCCCGAGTTGTTCCAGGTTCGCAACCCGGCACTTGGGGGCTACAGTATTTCAGTTTCAAGCATTGAGTTATAACCTATGTTTAAGTCCCGGCTAGCTGCAGGCTCGCAACCCAGCACTTGGGGGCTACAGTACCTCGATTTTAATTAAATTGAGAACAAAAGCATAGTAAGACTCGGATTAAAATTCCATTATAAACCGACCCTTGTGGGCTGCAGCTATACAGGTTACAGATATTTAGGTTACAGTTATTCAGGTTACAAGCTATTCAGTATATGACTATTTAGTTGCAAGTTTTCAATATGAACTAAAAGATTGAGGGCTTCAGGTCATGAATATCAAGGTTACCTCATATTTCTGTTTCAGAAACTCTATAATGCCATCAGCATGGCGGCGGTTCTCAGAAAGTTCTTGAGTAAGCGTGTCAAAGCTCTGGCCTTCAATGTTAAGGCTAGGAGTAGCTCTTTTGTCTTCTGGCTTCACTTTCAGGTCCTCAGTGACTTTGGAGAGAACTATGGACGGTCCAGTAACCTCAACACCTGAGAACCGGTTATGACCACATCCGGGTCTTGAAAATTTGCCTCTTCAACCGGAGGATCATTACCCGGGGTATCATCAACCGGGTTCACCTCTTTTTCGTGCTCTTCAGCCATAACGTCCATATGACCCGACGATGGAGCAGTCGGTTTATCATTCACTTCTTCAAGGTTCTTCTCTTCAACATTTACAGAGGGAGCAGCGGAGGAAACAAGGTTTACTTTTAATACAGCCTGAGTTCTGTTGAAAAAGGAAAAGCTCCGAGTTATATTGCAAGATTAAGATATTAGCAATGAAAAAATCAGGAAAGGAAAGTTAACTTACCAGAGTTAATGGAAAATGAACTAGCCCCGCTGAAATGGGACGAGTCTGAGTTCGGGGAATCTGAATAAAAAGGACGACTCAGTTATGGCCTCATTTGTCCGGCTAAGGGGTGTGAAGAAGTGGGCGAAACCCGGATTTTGGAGACCCGGCGAGTAGGAGTTTTCTCAGGAAAACCTTTTTCTAACTCGCTGGAGCCAGAGCTCCGGGTCCTTCTTCTCTTGCTGCCCTCCTCATCCTCCTGTGTTTTCTGTGTGTATGAGGATGGTTTCAAAGGATTTTTTGACAGTCTAGAGATAGGCACCTTTGCGACGGCCTGTCGGGTCCTCTTCTGGCCTGCGGGGGACTCCTTCTCAGCCACCAGGTTGGAACCGGTGATGGGAGTATAGGGGTTTAAATCCGGCATGGCCTGATCCGGAACTTCATGAGCCGTTTCTTCTTTACCAGCTTGGCCGCCGTCTAACCCGACAACTTCCTGTTCTGCCTGCTCGTCCTGCGAGTAATCAGTGTCAGCGAATTGGTTGTGCAACTGACCGAGGTAATCAAATTCAGAAACTTCTTCCTCGTCGTCGCTTTGCTCTTCTGATTCTTCATCTTCAGGTGGTGAAGTCGGTTCTTCTGTAGTAGCCCAAAAAGCGTCATTAGCCTGTGAACCGGAACAACGGCGAGGTTAGAACTTGTGCAGTCAAAAGAATGAAATATACAAACATACAAAAATATGGAAACTTACGGGAGGACCGGGTTAGAGGAGCTAAAGTGCTCCACACCAACTTCGAATAACTTGTCTTGCTTCACTCCAACCAGGAGTTTCAAAGAGGTTATCATCTCAGATTTAGAAACTATAGACTCAGAATATCGCATAGAATCCGTTGAACTGGAATACTCATGGAATAACCGGTTCCTGATACTGAGGGGTTGGAAACGCCAGTCTACCCAGGTTTTGTTCAAATCTAAACCTGTAAGCCCGTGAACTATCAGCGAGGTTACACGTTTCAGGAGAGGCCAGATTTTGATTCGATCGGCAGACTTGGCATAGGAGTTCATCGTGCTAGTGTAAACTAAGCGTTCAGGACGGTAACCTGGAAGAGCCGGTTCACCTTCAGGAGTGGTACTTTTAATGTAGAAGTAGGATTTTTGCCACAACTTAGGGTGACTGGCAAGAGGAATGCCTGGGTAGGCAATGTCCTTTCGTCTCTGGAACGAGACCCCCCCCCCCCACAATGTATGAGTTCACCTCCAGCTACCTCTAGGTGTTTCTTGCAATAGAAGTATTCGAGAAAAAGGTCTAAGTTTGGCTCTACTTGGAGGTAGTCCTCACAAAGGACTACGAAGTTGCTAACGTTTAAGATGGAATTTGGTGGAAGGTCTTGAGGATGGAGGCCATAATAAGCCAAGAGCCGGCGAAAAAAGAGAGAACCGGGTGGACGAAACCCTCGAAGAATATGGGCTTCAAAAATTATTACCTCACCGGGCCCAGGTTCGGCCGGATCTCATTTCCTGGAGCTCGCCAAGATAAACCCTTGGGTAGTAGCCCGGAGTCCTCCATCTCCGTGAGCCGGCCTTGTGTCATCTAGGACTTGCACCAGTTCACTTGCATTTTGTTCCTCCCTGAACCGGCAGTGCCAGAGCAGGAAGCCCCTCCGGATTTCTTCATTTTCCCCGCTCCGCCGGCCTTGGACGCCAAGGTTTTCTCCTTTCCCATATTGAGGTGGACGCCGGCGAAGCTCCGGCCGCGGCAGTGCTGGAAGGAAAGCAGAGGTCTGGAGCTCAGATCGGAGGTGGAAGATGAAGTGGGGAGAGCAGGGTGCGAATGAACCCTGAGGCCGTACTCCTGCTATTTATAGGCGGGGTCAAAACCCTAGGGTTAAGTGGTAACTTTTGCACAAAAACCCCTCACGATTATATTATTTATGGAAAGGTACAGCAAGATCAGATCACAAAAGAATATTGTTTCCAAAGAAATGGAACGATTACGTGGAGAAGAATCCGGGCTAGTTTAAGTTCTTTTTTGTTCCGGAGATTTGGAGATAAAAATATGAGAGTTATCTTTACAAGAAACAGAAAGATAAGATCCTGGAGATAACAAGCTCGGCCCGGGAGATCGGGAACAGATATTCCGGGAGGTTATTTTTCTTGGACTAGAAGATTAGTGTTTAAAGTTTCTGGATAAAGCTTAACGTGAACTTATTAAGTTCGAAACTTAAACGTTGATGTTAACCTGGGGCTAATGTTGGGGGAATAGGTAAGGGAGAGCCTTACCGGCCTCCGACATAAATCGGGAATCGCCTCATCCGGTTTAAGGTGAGTGATCCGGGTCATGCTGGGCAGGGCCGGGTTAAGCCAGGAAGAGCCGGGTTGCGGTGAGTGTGACCCGGCTGAATGAAGAGCCGGACCAAGGCCCAGGTCGGAAGACACGGAAGCCCAGGATCCTAGAGAGAAGTTCAAGGCCGGCCCAGGAGTAGCCAAACCATAAGAAGAGCCGGACCAAGATGATCAAGAACCGGAGGGAGATAGGACTCCGAGGACGGGCGTGACCCGGACTCCCTTGTAACCTGGAGGTCTCGTCTACTATATGAGGCGAGACCCTGGGACATAGGAAGACAAGTTCTAAGTCGACAGCAAAGTAACTCGAGACATAGAGCCGGAATCGCCCTTTGTAATCGAGACTTGTTTTCCCTGATAGTAAGAAAGCATGAGTAGGTTTTACCCTTGATAGAGGGGCCGAACCTGTATAAACTCGTGTCTCTCGTTTCCACCTCAACCCTTTCGAAGTTTTGCTTAGTAGCAATAGCCTCACAATCTAGTTCTCGCATGAGGACACTTGCCGTGACAACACCACGACAACTCTCGTCATGCGGGTCGTCAGCGTCGTCGTTGTACCACGACGCATCGACTACAACTTTGTTTTGCTGCTGCGGCGGCGGTGTGAGCAACCTGGACGATTGCCACACTTCTGTGGGCGAGGAGGGAGGTGTGTGACATCCAAGCGAAAGTCTTTGCCCCTCTTTAGTCGGTGTCGGCGACGACGGCGCCCGTGAGTGTCTTTTCCCTTCTTGGAGGCGTCGCCGAGGCATGTCGACACTCTACTCATCCTTTTCCCGGTTTGGCTGGTGTCTCCGGGCGAAAGCCTAGTTCTGGAGTTCGGCTGGCGCAATAGCGGTGTCCTCGACATCGTCCCTCTGTTGAGAGTATAATGTTGGAGACATGGCATGGAGATCCTAGGTTGCATTCCTACGATGTTCGCCGCTATCCAATATTGTTTTGCAGGGGCGCAATGCACACCATTTCTAGCGTCGCCAAGACGACACCTTTTCGGAATGCACGAAATCCTGCCATCCACCTCCTAGGATGCATGGTGCGTAGACGAGGAAAGTCATGTTGAAGATGTTCTTCTTGGAGGCGGCGGCATCGGCTGGGACGCGGCCTTGCTACTCAATTTAGGATAGGCTTTTCTTGTTATTGTTGTTGTTGTTGTGTGTTTGGGAGCCGTCTTTGGACTAGCCGGAGTGGAGTGGTGTGACAGTGTTGTTCACAACAAACTGTCTAGTTCTTGTACACAAACATCTGACTTCTATAAAATTGAGGCACACAATTGCGTACCCACGAAAAAAAACTTATACACACTAAAAGAATGACGGACTACATAGCGACGCCGCATATTTGTCGTTCCTAGCGGCAGCTCTTTTGCATATGCATGTGAAAGGATAGCACGATGATGTCACATACGTAGATGTTTGATACGTCTCAAACGTATCTATAATTTTTTATGTTCCATATTGTTTTTATGTCAATTGCTACATGTTTTCTAAACACTTTGTAGCATTTTTATGGATTTTCTGGGACTAACCTATTGACAAGATGCTACAGTGCCAACTCTTGTTTTCTCCTATTTTTGGTTTTAGAAAAGTTGTTCAGAAAATATTCTCGGAATTGGACAAAACAAATATTCCAAGTTCCTATTTTTCTGTCACGTATACGGAGTCCGGAGGAGACCCGGAGGGGGGCAGAGGGGTGGCCACACCATATGGCGGTGCGGGTTCCCCTAGCCTCACCATCACATGGTGTGGTCCCCCGAGCGCCCACCGGCATCGCCCTTTTGCCTATTTGTCCCCCCCCCCCCCCCCGACGCAAAAACCCTAAATCATCCAGCCTCAGTCCACGAAAAGCTCCGTAGCTCCGCCGCCATCGAAGACAAGGTTCGAGGGACAAAAATCTCTATTTCGGCATCCTGCCGGGACGGGGAATTGCCCCCGGAGCCATCTCCATCGACCCCACCGCCATCTTCATCACCGTTGCTGTCTCCCATGATGAGGAAGGGGTAGTTCTACGCCGAGGCTAAGGGCTCTACCGGTAGCTATGTGTTTCATCTCTGTCTCCCATGGTGTGATCTTTATGTTATCATGAGCTTTGTAATCTAGTTGAATAATTAGATGGTACTCTTCATCTATTATGCTACTCAAGTGGTTTATTAATGAGATCTCCGGAGACACCTTGTCTCACAGTGTGAAGGTGACAGTGTGCACATCGTGTGTGGCTTATTATGAGTTATATTTTGTGTTGGACATCTCTATGAAATTGCGGTGTTTGTCTAGAACCATCTAGGGCTCAAGGTGACAGTGTGGGATTACCTAGTGGGGAATGTGACTTTAAGATGAGCTTTCATAGCCCTACGCAATGAATTGGTGTTTGTTATCCAACTGGAGAGTGGTTCGGAGTATCACAGAGAAAAGAATATATTTATCTATTCAATTACATTATTATTGTTGAGAGTGTCCACTAGTGAAAGTATGATCCCTATACCTTGTTTCCAAGCATTGAAACACCGTTTACAACCAGTTATGCAACATGTTTGCTCTCTGCCATTTTTATTTCAGATTGCAATTACCACTTATAATCATTCATATTACTTGTATTTCACTATCTCTTCGCCGGACTAGTGCACCTATACAAGTGAAAATTGTATTAGATATGTTGGGGACACAAGAGACTTCTTGTATCGTAATTGCATGCTTGCTTGAGAGGGATATCTTTGACCTCTACCTCCCGGAGTTCAATAAACCTTGTGTGATCCACTTAAGAGAAAATTGTTGTTGTTCTACAAACCTCTGCACTTGGAGGCCCCACACTGTCTACAAGAATAGAAGTATGTGTAGACATCAATGGTTCCACACACCTTCAACCCTCCCTCGCCGTCCGACTCTCTCCTCACGAAAAAGCAATATTTGAAAAAGTCTAGACTAGGCGCTATTCCTAAATAATCCTCAAAGAGAGCCTGGAAGGCAGCTATGTACAGGATGGCGTTTGGCGTCAAGTTGTGTGGCTGAACACCATAATAGTCTAAGATGGAGAGGAAGAAAGCGGATGGCGGAAAACCTAACCCGCGTTGTAGAAGCGACAGGAGGAAGACGCGTTCGTCGTCTCGTAGCTTGAGCTCCGCCTCTCCCTCGACGCTCCGTCGTTTGTTTCTCGGGAGGAATTTGTCATACTCGTAATGCTGGAGCTCTGCTATTGTGACGATGTTGGGGAGCCTGTAGCCGTTTGCGCTCTCCTCCTTAGTACCGCGCTCTCCATCGACGCCGGCGTGGAGCTTTGGGGTGGCGATGTCATCCGCCGCCTTGGCCTTGGCCTTGCCCTTCACCGCCGTAGAGGTCGCAGATGCGGGGGTTGAATTGACCGCGCCCCCGGCCAAAGTGTAAGCCGTGGGCGATGGAGGAGGAGAGAGGTGTGCCGCGCTTGATACAGGCCGCCGTCGCTGCAGCCACTGTGGAGGATCCCTCCACCGCTGCCGTTCAGTCTCCGCCGGAAGCAATATGCCCAAAAGCCATGGGGATTGGCGCGCCGCCGGTGCTTGGTTGCTAGATGGTGTGCTACCCGTTCTCTGTGAAGAGGAGAAAGCTCGTGCGCTATGGAGAATGGAGGTAGCCGATTGAGGAAGAAGAAGAAATGAGTGCCGAAGGGGGGTGTGGAGGGGCTTTTATAGCTCCAGATGGCACGCCTCGGCCTCAACGGCCGCCCTGCCGGATGCGAGCCGCGTGGCACAGATTGGCCACGTGTCACGCGTGTGACCATTGCCGCTCGTGTGCGTCTCCTCGATTCCTACGCCAGGATTGACGGAGTGATGATTACGTGTTGTTTTTGGTCAGGATTAATGCTCCGATAAACATGCAATGCACACTGTAGCTGTCAGTCACTCTGTCTGGGACAGAATACCTACATGGAAGAAAACTTGACCGAGAAGATTCACCTTTCCTTCTATTTGGCGGATCATATTCAAAATCAACACAATTAACAGGGGAAGACTCAGGAACCAAGTTCCGCATTCAGCTTTGACAGAAACCAATGACGAAGAAAGGTTCGTTAGCCTTCCCGGGGGCTAATGTCGGGGTTATCCAGAATGGGGTATCTCCTAGAATCCACAAGGCCGCACCAGGAGGGCAGGCCCAAACGCGAAGGCCCAAGTGGGACAAAGCGCAGGACTGTTTCCGGAATGACGGCCACAAGCCCAGTTGGACCTTGGGATACAGATGACCGTAGATTGTAGGGTTAGTCATTGTACGGCTGATGTTCATATAAGATCCGATCCGGCTCTCTATATAAGGCGGGAAGGAAAAAACCCTAGGCAGATTCAACCTCATACTCAATCCTCCTAGGTACTTGTAATCTGTGCCCAGCGATACGCCATCATAATTTATTTGAAGGAAGTAGGGAGCCTCTCCGGCTAACCTAAACCTGGGTAAACACCGTGTCCTCGCCCCAAAGCACTTCCCCACGTTAGGCTTCCCTGTGGTTCTTACTTATTGATATTGCTCCCCCTTCCAGGAAACCTAATCATGGAACACATCAAAGTAGGTATAAATAAATCGATATAATTTAATTTATGGTTAGATTTGTATTGATTTTTCATGTGGCATATTCTTATTCCATCCTAGAGAATGTCCATGTCCAAAACTTCACCTATTTAATTACCCATGGTAATGTCACATATTAAAAAACAAAGCAAGTTCTTCTTTGCTTAATTAGTGCTTGTTCGTTAACACGTAATCTTTTTAGTTTTGACGGATATTTATTTTTATTTCACTTCATTAAGATGATTTACTTTGTTACTTCAATAGAAATATTGTACTCCCTCCGTTTCGAAATAATTGACTTAGATTTATATAAATATAAATTAGGGTGAACTTGTTTTAGTGTATACATAATTGAGTCAATTAATTTTGGACGGAGGGATTAGTATTACAAGCTAGTGGAAACATGGCAATCGACTTGGCCCCGTTATACCGTATGCTTACGAACCGGTACCAATGGGTGCTCTGGTACTGGTTGAAATGTGCAGGGCGCCGACCAGAACTAGTACCAGTTTAAACTAAACCTTTGGTACCGGTTCGTGATACAAACCGGTACCAAATTTTTGCTGCAGCCGGTGCCATTGTTAGGTCCGAGGTGGATACCCATTTTGTACCGAAAGTGCCAGAGATACCTTTTTAGAAGACACTAGATCCGGTGCTTGTTGTGCGTACCGTTGAGAATCTATATGACCCTCCACCATCGCCTCCATCGGACTATAGGCGTTCTATTGAAAGGTCATATGAAGAGATGGGCCAGGAAAAAAAAAGGGAGCTAGTTCCCCTGCTCAGAGAACAACCCGTTCAATCGGTCCCCTCAAAGTGTTTGGCGACAAGGCCGTTCAAAGTTCTCAATAACACACAATCCCCCCCATGGCTGAACTAGCATATAAATTTGTTTTCGGGAATGATTTGGTAGAGAATGTCAACGCCCTATCAACAAAAATGCGTAATTTGCATATATGGTACAAGAATGTCGTAAAGACGGGTAATACGTCATAAACGTATACATAATTTCTGATGTTGCATGTTGTTTTAATACTATATGCTACATGTTTCTTATACACTTTATGTCATTTTTATGGATTATCTCGGACTAACCTATTGACAAGATGCCACAGAGGCAGTTCATCTTTTCTGCTGTTTTTAGTTTCAGAAAAGTTGTTCTGAAAATATTCTCCTAATTTGAAGATTCAAAAGCTAGAAGTCTTATAATTCCCGGAGGGCCAACGAAGTCCAAAGAAGACCCGGAGGGGGCCCTGGAGCCCCCACACCATGTCTGGGCGTGGGTGGGCTCCTGGCGGCACCGGCTCATGGTGTGGGCTCCTCGGGCACCCACCGCCATCGCCCTTTCGCCTATAAAGTCCCCCTGATACATAAACCTTGAATATATCGGCCACCTTCCATGAAAAGTTCCGTAGCTCCGCCGTCGCCACCGACAAATTTAGGAGGAAATAATTCTCTGTTCGGACACCCTTCCGGGATGGGGAAGTGCCCCCGGATCCATCTCCATTGACTTCACCGCCATCTTCATCGCCGTTGCTGTCTCCCATGATGAGGAGGGAGTAGTTCTCCCCTAGGGATAAGGGCTCTACCGGTAGCTATGTTTTTCTTCTCTATCTCCCATGGTGTGATCTTTATGTGATCATGAGCTTTATAATCTAGTTGAATAAGTAGATGTTACTCTTCATCAGTTATGCTACTCAAGTGATTTTGTTATGAGATCTCCATAGATACTTTGATCACGGTGTAAAGGTGACAGTGTGTGCACTGTGTGGTTTAGCATGATATTTATATCTTGTGTTGGATGACCCTATAAAATTGTGGCGTTTGTTTAGTACTAATTTGGGGCGCTCATACTGGCAGTGTGGGGTGCCCTAGAGAGGGAATACAAACTGGAGGAGTGTTGTTACAGCCCTACGCAATGATTGGTGTTTGTTATTCGACCGGAGAGTTGTTCGGAGTAGCATAGTGAAGAGAGATATTTATGCATTCAATTATGTTATCATTGTTGAGAGTGTACACTAGTGAAAGTAGGTTCCCTAGTGTCGGATATATACAGATTAGGGGTATGTCCGGCATTGGCCTAAAGAGACGGATTACCAGGGTGGCCTGTTGGTAATGGATCACAGTCCATTGGGCGGCCCAGTAAGCTGATGCGCAGGAAGCCGGATTCTAGAAGAACCCGGACCACGGCCCAAGGTGGTGCGGCTTGGAGGAGAAGACGGATTCCTTACTTTCCAAGTTAGATGCTTTCCATAGTCTTCTAGGTTTCCATTATGTAAGCCCTAACCCGACTATTTATATAAAGCCAGACAGGAGAGAAAAAAGACAGACAATTAGCTAAAAGCCAACTCACCGAGAAGTTGATCCTCGCCGAGTTAGCAAAACCCTACTCACATTGTACTTTGTATACTTCAGGCTTCAGCCCTGCTTTAGTGAGATTGCAGGAGTAGGAACGCCGCCTAGTTGCGTCGTACTGAACCTAGGTAAAACTTGGTGTTCTCTATTGTCGTACAACCACGTCCCCCACGTCTCTACCCGTAGGCTCATGGCACCCCTGTCTATGATCCTTACTACGATGTCTCGACAGTTGGCGCCCACCGTGGGGCCAGCGGCGTCAGGAGTTATGTTTTGATCAGGAATACTCGGAGGAATCGACAGCACAATAACTGTCGGAAGCTTGGAATTCGATGATGACGTTGGGCGCTTCCTCGACAACGGATCATACATGCCAGCACGGAATCACCTGGTAAGTGCTTGCGTTTTACCGATTGGATCTGCAAATATTTTTATCGGATTAACAGCAGAACCAATGGGATTCTTTGGTGGAAGTAAATTTATCCCACGCGCCCTATACCCAGTTGAGGAAATATATGATACCAGATTCGGCTCATATCGCCAAAACCCTGCTGAATTTGGTGCCTCTCCGGAGATGACCGCAATCAGATCTCATTTTATTGGCATGGTGCAATCCGAGACCACTAAAAAACAGAAGTAAACAATTTCGTGGAAGAAGAAGAAAAACACAATCCCACTGAACAAGTGGAAGATCCGACACCCGTGAGTGAAACGACGAACTCGGAAGCTGACTCTGTGTTAGCCGCTATAGAAGCAAGATTGGAGTCGGAACCCAGATCTGAAGACATACATTCCGAAGAAGAAGATGAAGACGCTTTCGAGAGAAAGGTCACATCTATGCAGGGGAACTTCCATGAAGTCCTTATGGCAAAACCGGCTGAAAACACGGATGACGAAGATGATGAAGATCCCAAAACACCTCCACTAGATGAGGAAAGAGAGGATGGCGAAACCAGTCCAATCTACCCTGATGTCAAAGAATTGATAGAGGACGAACCTGGCAAAAAACCTCCCTCTTCCAAGAAGAAAAACAAGACTGCCAAGAAACTCCAGTATAATCTCCAGAAGAAAAAGTTGTCAGATATTGCCAACCAAAACCTGGATGTAGGGGGAGGAAGCAGAGTCACACCTGTGGAGAAGAAAAAGAAAGAAATCCCTATCCCACAAATGTCTGAGCAAGAAGAAATCGATCTAATCTAAACCCCAGTGGGACGAGACGAACCCCCTGAAGTGCTGGAAGCCAGGAGGAAAGCTCTACAGCTGCAGCTGCAACATCTATTCCGTACTCGGGAAAGCCTCTTTAAAACCCAGGCTGACATTAAGTTGCAGCAGGAAGAAATAGATGAATACGAAAGAAGGAATAGACATGGCATAAAACCTACATGGTTACCCGAAATTGCAAAGCCGGATGTGCTGCCACCAAAATAATGGTTCAAAAACCCTTCTTGGCAAAGACAAGTAAACGACACCAATGCCAAGGACGAACGCATATACAAAACCGCAGCTGAAAACGCAGAGGCCACGTTCGCCATCCTTAATGATGATCTGTACTCCAACGACGAAAAACTTCAGGGAGTGTATGCTTTCCTGGGAAAAGCATTACAATAGCAACAGGGAGGACAAGCAAGATCAGGGAAGTTGCATGATGACTCAGCCCTATGCAAAACTGCCACATGCGTCGCTGGAGAACCTGGACCTGACGAACCTGGAGATTCACGCGATTCTAAGGAAAAGAAGGGAGATCCCGGAAAGGACAAGAAAATCCTGGATAATAAAGATGCAGCGTCCAGGACAGGATCTCATCCGCCGAAAGGTGGAAATAATCCCCGTGATTATAAAGAACGGGAAGAAAAAAACCGGAAAGACGGAAAAATGATGCCGCCTCCGAGACGCCCAGCTGAAAAAGCTGGAAGATGTGACAAACCTGACAGGCGTGAGAGATCCCGTACTCCTCCTAGGAACAAAGAAAGTCCAAGGAGTAGAAATCCACCTTATTCCAAAGGACACGATAACGGACGAAACAGGGATAATGTCGGAAAAGCGCACTCGTGCAACAATGGCCCAGAAAGGAGCAGATCCCCTTCTGTCCATTCAGCCGGTAGATATTCTGCTCACGTCGATAAGGCGGAAAGAGATGATCTATACTTTGTACCTAAGTGCTTCACTGACAGGATCCAAAGGATAACTCTACCTTCTGGCTTTGCCAAAGTTGGTCCAACTTATTAAAAGTATACCGGAAGTACAAACCCGGATACATGGCTCTCAGACTGCTATACTGCTTTCAGATCAACAAAGGGACAGACCTGGAGGTGGTAAAATTCCTCCTGCTAATGTTGCTGGATGGAGCCAGAGATTGGATCAACGGGCTTCCGTCAAGAACCGTAGATAGCTGGGATGATATGGCTAGAGTATTTGTTCAACATTTTTGGGATACGTACAAACGCCCTAAGAGCATCGACCAACTAAACCGCTGCGTCCAGTTTGAATACGAGTTGTATGTCGACTTTATATCAAGATGGACAGCAATGAAGAATAGCTGCTCTGGAGTAAGTGATGTACAAGAAATGCATATCATTCATGGTTGGTTCGAAGGAGCACAAAGATCTCGGATCTATGCTTACCACCGCCAATGAGCACGCAGCGGCCAAATACGATATCAGAGCAAGATGTGGAAATATTAACGCGTTGGTCCAGGCCAAAAAGATGCCTCGCTCTGAAAAGAAAGCTACTCCAGAAACGCAGCAAAAACCCAAGAAAGTAAACATAACCTTTGAAAGAATAATGACGGCAAATGGAAAGGAAGGAACACAAAACATATCTCCTACTCAAAGGAAGAGTGGCAAAAGATTAAGTCGGAAAACTGTGTCCACCATTCGCAATTTGGGAAACCTACCCATACAAATGCACAGTGCCGGCTCAATAAGCACATGAAAGGCACTGCAGGGTCCGGGAGCAAAGGAAAGAATTCCATGCGGAAGTTCAACAAGCAAAAGCCAGAAGCTGAAAAAGAAAAGTGAATCAGACATGTCGTGGGATAATCACGGCAGACGTTACCGGGGGTAAATTATCTTGGGGCAATTCGACTCTGGTGTTTGGGAGAGGGTTTTGCTCAGGGGAAATCATGACGATAAACGATCTGGTAGCCGGCAATCAAGTCGCCGAGTCTCCCATCTGGGTTTATTATCTCAACTCTGGTATTACAAAGGATACTCGAATAGCTAGTAAAACTCGTGTCTAATCTAACCCTAGGGGCCGACTTATATATTATCCGGCCCCCATGGCCTCCTATCCAAGGCATACTCGGAGTCCTACCTGGGCACCGCTTACAAACCCTAAGTTTCCTTATCGAAACCCACAATCCGGGTTACGAGGCCTACACTCTTGGGCCTTCTAGAAACTCCTCAAGCCGGGTCTTGCGTAGCTCCCTTTGGGCCGAGTTACACCTTGACGTTAGCCTACCGTGTTACCATCTCTCCATCAGTAGTCCCTAGAATAGCTTGGGCTTCACGGGATCCTCCTTGAAGCGCATGCTATTCCCTGCAAAAATAACAAACATACAAGTTCATAAAAAGGCCGGGTTAGGTTGCTTTGATCAACAGCTAGGCCTAACTCCACTGGTGGTCCATATAACAACCCGGCTTTTTCCGAATCTATCTTCATTTTCCCGGGTCAACGCTCCGAGGAAAACACAGAAGACCCGGCTCACTTTGTTCGCTAATTAGTCCGGATATCACGGAAACGATTCGCTCTGATCTTTTCTGGATATTACGCCCACGCACTTAATCACTTATCCCAAAAAATCCGGGCGGGTATCCTTCTCCGAAATTTTTGGCTCCCGCTCACTAGCCTAGGTTTCCCCGCCCGCACCTATAAATAGCTGCCCTAGGGGTAACCCTAAATCAAAAAGCTCCATTTCCCCATCTCCTTAGTCTCCTTCACCTCCAACCTCTCTCAGCGCTCCTTGCTCAAGCTCAACGCCGCGCCGCCACGGAGCCCGCGGGGGAGCAGCCGGAAGCGAGCCGCCACCGCCTGCGCTCTGCTTCCGCCCGCGCCGCGCCGCCGTCGACCACCGCCACCGCGCCCTCGAGCTGCACACCGGAGGATCCAGAAGGCCACCGCAACTGTGCCATCTACCACCGCCGTGCTCTCCTTCAAACCCCGCCGGTGAGTCCTCTTCCGCCATGGATTTTTCCTCCAAGCTCGCTTAAACTAGATTAGATCTAATCCATTCTTAGACGATTTTCTTGCTCCGCAACGATTGGGTAGTCCATGTCCCGTCCCTCTTCAACCAATGTGTAAACTAGATCGATAGCATATCTCCATTACTTGTGGTCTCCAATCTCTCTGTAAATTTCTAGGCTTAGATCCAATCTGTTAAAATTCTCCGTAATTGTTCTTCGATACTCGGATAATCCACAATTTCCGGGTCTTTTAGTTACTCTTTGGTTAACCGGACAATCAACCATTTTCCGGGTCTTAATTACTTATACTCTGCACTTTTTATCTCCTGTTTTGTAGGCTACGCACATGGCACCCAAGGCCAGTAAGACTAAGGGAAAACAGCCGGCGAAAGCAAGGCCGACTCAGTCCATATCTGCCAACTGGGCAAGGTCCACCGTGACCAAGGCGAAATTATATGAGCTCGCTGAGTCGGGCGTCCTTCCTTCCCAGGAGGATATCCATTGGCGAGTCCCGGGTGATGAGACTCGGCCCACCCCCTGGTCCCCCGGGTCACTCCTTTTTCCGTGAACTGCTTAGCCATTACGGCCTCCGCGTCTTTGACATAGGACCCAACTCCATGTTAAACATCACTCACTTTATCGGTCTCTGCGAGTCGTACCTTTGTGTCCCCCCAAATCTTGCTTTGTTTCTCGAGTTATTCCAATGCAAGCCGTGCCGCGAAAGCAGCGATGGGGCCCTCTTGGCTTGTGGCGGAGTATCGATTCAGAGGCGGAAAAACTCATTGATGCCGACTCTGAGTCTCAACTCCCATTTCAAGCATTGGCAAAAAACCTTCTTCTACTGCCGGGACACTTCCCCACCCGGCGAAAAGAAGTTGCCGGGTTTCTCCGAGGGCCTCCTCGATCTATCCGACACTTTCAATGCTTTTGCTTCTGAGTCGGATAGGGAGTCCATCCAACCCCTCTTAGCCAAACTCGATGTCCTTTCCGCCCAGGGTCACCTTGGGATTAATTTAGTTAAAACTTGGGTGACTTTCTGAATCCAACCCAACTCCATCCGGCCCAAGCTGATGTCCGAGTATTCTGGGCACGTCATGGATTCGCTCCGCTATTCCTTGAGGAACTATCCGGCTGCTGATACAAACAAGATAATTAAAAGTTTCTTGACTGAGAAAGAAGAAGTGATCCGGACTATAGCCGGCTTAGAGCCATATACCCGCGACCACCCGGCTCCAGCGGTAAGATCCGGCCTTGGTTCTTTTGTTCTTGTACTTTTGCCTGATGCAACTACTAACTTTCATCCTTATACCTTTATCTCAGGAAGGTAGCGCCTTCTGGAACATCGAGACTCCCCCTACCTCCGAAAACCCGGAAGAGGACGAGGAGCCGGCTGACTCAGAAGAAGGTACCATCCGGGTTTCACCCATCTTAATTTCTGCTAACTTGCCTTTCCATACTTTCTCTTTTTCCGACTGTGTACTATGCTTCTCAGGAATGGAGGACAAGGAAGACAAAGAAGATAAGGAAGACCCGGAGAAGACCGAGAGCGACGAGAGCGAGGCAGAACCGGAAGCTGAAGTTGGGGCTAAGAGGAAACCCCGAGGGGTCGTATTCAAGGTTCCATATTCCTCCATGTCCTCCAAACCGTATTCATTTGCTAACATGCGCGAGTTTAATCAACAATTGTCCGACTCACAATTGAAGGATCCCCCTAAGGTCAAGCGCAGGGTAACCCGGAACTCCCCGGGTGAGGATCCCCTCAACCCGGGTATCCCTACGTCCCCAACTCGCCGCGCTGGTACTTCCCAATCTCATCCTTCCAATTCACCCCGAAGATATCCTTCTCCCAATCACCCCCTAGCTAGACAACTCCGAGTCTCACTTTGTCAATCTTTATCAGCCTCGTCCGGATCTAGCAACGAGCTTCCAGCGGACTTCGTGGCGAATACTGGGTAAGTTGTATTTCTTGCTATCCGATATACTGGCTCTTTTGATAACCTTCACTCATTACTACTGACCATTTTTTTTACTTTCCTTAGCGTCTAGGTCGCGATCAGTGACCCGGACGACATGGATCTGGATAACCGGGAAACTGAGGATTCGGTTGATAATGTGAACGCCGCGACTGGCGGCGCTGAAGAAGAAGACCAAGGAAGAGACCCGCTGACAGACCCGGCCAGGCAGGAGGCCGAGTCTCCCAATCCATCAGATGGACCCGGGGATGATGACGTCGAGGTTGTGGGCGCGAGGATGGGCGATCCCAATCCTGACAACCAGGCAACCCGGGTATCCCCCCCGAGGCAGGAAAGGACTCCACCTCCAAGTAACCCAGCCGCCGGCTCTTCCGGTACAAAACCTGATGATATGAGCTTTGCCGAGATGCTTGAAGCTCTGCATACCCTGAGAGCTGACGAAGAAGGCATTCTAGAATCCTTGATAGCCAAGCACGAGGTAAATTCAACTAATACTGTCCGTATATTTGTCTAGTCCCCAAGTTCCGAGTGAACTTATGCATAATTTACTTGGAACTTTCGTAGCATATCTGACTGATAGTTCTTTTTTGTCCGACTAACACTTCCTTGTGTTTCCACGCAGGTATACGTAACCCACTTTGAGGAAGTGTTGGCTAAAACCACCAAACTCCTCGAGGTGGAGACGAAGCTGCGTGAATCAGTTGAAGCTGATGCCAAGAAACTGGGGAAACTTGCGAGAAAGTATAGAAAGAGATCTGTCGTGGTGGTGTCACGGCAGATGCCATAGGATGGCTAAAGATGTGGGGACGAAGGACGCTGGAGGCGCTCGGGGAGGGATCACGCGACGAGTAGCCACGTGAAGTAGGAAACAAACACTGCAAACAACACGATCTACCCAGGTTCAGGGCCCTCGTGAGGAGGTAAAACCCCTACTCCTGCCTTTCTCTCTGTATTTTGATGTCTCTCCGAGTAGCCACAGTACAAATGTTCTTGCTACCGAGTAGCCACTCTTCTCTCTACGTGAGGAACTAGGTCAAGAATCTGAGCCCAACGTGTGATCTAGGTCAGCGTCCCTCGCGCAGGAGGGGGCAGGGCACCTTATATACTCGGTGCCCAGCCGGATACAGCCAAATACAAACAGATGTCGACATTGTGTGCACACCGTCCTTCTTCCGAGTTCCCGCTGATAGCTTTGGCTTCTAAGCTTGTCCTGGTGCGGAAAGTCGTTGGGCAAAACCAAGTAACCATCCTGTTATCACTGCCACGAACACAGAGTAGGTCCCCCCTATCCTGCGACGCCCTGCTGCCACACTGTCGCTGTCAGGCACGCCGTCCTCAGATGAACAATGCTGTGAACAGTGCCAAGTACGGACCCGGGATACGCGGGATACTGTGTCAGAACGGCTCCTTTGACTTCTGGCCCGAGTAGGATCGCGCCACTCCTACTCGGACCAACTCTTCTATTCGGAGGAACATAACTCTCTTGATTCGTCCTTCTGGCCATCTAGGTGTAGGACCGGGTAGCAATCGACCGGGTAGCGAGTACCGGGTAGCCGGCTACTCGGCCAAACATCCCTTCTGATCTGGCCTTTAGCACTTGCCTTTACCCTACTCGGGGGTAACCCCCCGACAGCAGTCCCCGAAGCTGGTAGAGTCCTGCGAACTCGTTCACTGGGCCCTGCCAGCTTAAAAACAACCTTGACAGTCTTGCCCTTGAACCTTGGGATACCGAGTAGACCCTCCGAGTAGTCCTTGATTTTATCTTAAGCTTCTTCCGAATAGAGCCACTTCTCTTCTCTGTAGCCGAGTAAAAGGACTTGGTGAAATCTTGAATCGAAATCTCTGTGTGGCAGAGCACAATCCGGCTTTCCGCACTGCAACTGGGCACGTGTCACGCGGACACGACCCCGACGCCTCGGTGCCCGGGAACTGACAGGCCACGCGCCCAGTTTTCACGGAGTGGGCCCACTTGATGGGGGGATGATAATCCGGTATGCCAAACTCCAAGGAGTAACCCGGCCCAAAGGACGGTGCGCAGGATCCGGCTAAGGATAAGGAAGCTTGTGGAGGCCCAAGTTTGTAGGCCCAGCAACCCGGGTTGTGGGCTATTGTAAAGGAAAGCTAGGATTTGTGCGCCGTGTCCGGGTAGGATCCAGGGTGCGCCTTGGGGAATAAGCCAGGGGGTACGGGTGCTTTATAAACCGACCCCCAGGTCTAGTCTAGACAGAGATCTAAGAACCCTAGAAACATCGCGTGATATCGAGCATCAAGTGTAATCCCAGAGTTGAGTTATTATATCAAGATCGGAGACTCGGCGACTTTGATTGCCGGCTACCAGATCGAGTTGCACCATGTTTTCCTCTGAGCTAAACCCTCTCCCAAATACCTGTGTCGTCTTGCCCCAAGATCAGTTACCCCAGGTAACATCTGCCGTGATTATCCCACGACAGTTGGCGCCCACCGTGGGGCCTGCGTCCAAAGGTGTTTACATCACGGGAGAAACTCGGAAGAATATGGAGAATCTTGTCATTGGCGAAATCTACATCGACCACGAAGGAGAAAAGATGGTGGACGATTCCGGCTGGGGGCCAGAGTCGGATCACCTCGAGTCCGGATCTATATTGACGATCGGCCGGATCAACGTCTTCATCGGCACGGTACGAACGACTAATTTAAAAGGACAATATCATGTGCATACTACAGGAACTTCTAGCAGGAACAAAGAGACGTCAAAGCAAGCGGCAAATTCGGTTTCATCGGCCGCGCCAGGATATCTTAGATGGGCAGAACAAGAGATAACGTGGAGTAGAAGAGATCATCCGGAAAAAGTAGAGCGTCCAGGAGTCTTGGCGTTGGTGGTTGCTCCACAGGTTAATGGTTACGAACTGAAGAAGGTCCTGATGGACGGTGGAAGTAGCATCAACATCCTTTATTGGGAGACCTTCTTACGGATGAGTCTCAAAGAGTCCCAGCTGCAGAAAAGTTCGACAATCTTTCACGGGATCGTACCGGGTCACTCGGCGAGCCCCGAGGGAAGGATCACCTTGGAAGTTGCTTTTGGAGAATCGACGGATAATTATCGAGTTGAGTGGCTCACGTTCGAGGTGGTCAAGTTGCGCAGTCCTTACCACGCGCTGTTGGGGAGGCCGGCTTACGCCCAATTCATGGCTAGGCCGTGCTACGTGTATTTGCAGCTGAAAATCCCGGGTCCTAAACGGACCATCACTATACATGGGAACCGGGATATAGCGGCCGAGTGCGACGAAGGAGATTCAGTTATGGCCGAGCAGGCATGCAGGAAAGAAGAGCTCGAATATTACCGGTCTCAAGTAAATCCGGACGATAGAACAGCCTTGAAAAAGCCGAATACTGAGGATGAGAGAGCAAAATTCAAGGCAGCGCAAGACACCAAGAAGATAGATTTTGTCGAAGGGGATTCTACTAAGCAGTTTACCATAGGGTCTAACCTGGGAAAAGAGCAGGAGGGAGCGCTCGTGGAGTTCATTCGCTCGAATGCAGATGTGTTTGCCTGGACACCTAGCGACATGCCGGGTATCCCTACAGAATTGGCTGAGCACAGTTTGCATGTGGATCCCAAGTCCAGGCCCGTGAAACAAGGTTTGAGGAAAATGAATGAGGAAAGAAGGAAAGCTATAGGCGAAGAGATCGCTCGGCTATTGGCAGCCGGCTTTATCATGGAAGTATTTCACCCGGATTGGTTGGCTAACCCGGTTCTAGTGATGAAAAAGACCAATGAGTGGAGGATGTGCATTGACTTCACGAGTCTCAACAAACATTGCCCAAAGGATCCGTTCGCGCTGCCGAGGATAGATCAGATTATAGACGCAGTAGCTGGAAGCGATCTGTTATGCTTCCTGGACGCATATTCCGGGTATCATCAGATTAAGCTCGAAAGGGAGGATTGGGAGAAAACATCATTCATAACCCCTTTTGGGGCCTTTTGTTATAAAACTATGACGTTTGGGTTGAAGAACGCTGGCGCAACTTACCAACGGTGTATTCAAAAGTGCTTTGAGGACCAAATCGGACGTAACGTCCATGCCTATGTGGATGACGTGGTCATCAAGACTAGGAAGGCGGAGACATTCATCGATGATCTAAAGGAGACGTTCAAAAACTTGAGGAGGTACCAGATGAAGCTTAACCCGACGAAGTGCGTGTTTGGAGTTCCAGCTGGGAAATTACTCGGCTTCATAGTTTCCGAGAGAGGAATCGAGGCAAACCCGGATAAAATCAAGGCCATCCAGAGTCTGAAAAAACCGGAAAATTTGAAGCATGTTCAAAAGCTCACGGGCTGCGTAGCAGCCTTGAGCCGATTCATATCCAGACTCGGAGAAAAAGCAATACCCTTGTACCGGCTCTTGCGGAAATCAGATAAGTTCGTGTGGGATCAAGAGGCGGACGAGGCATTTGAGGCACTAAAGAAGCAGCTATCTGAAGCACCAGTACTAGCGGCGCCGGGTCCTAAAGAGCCTATGTTACTATATGTGGCAGCTGGCCCCCGAGCCGTCAGCGCGGTAGTCGTTGTGGAACGCAAAGAGGACGGGAAAGGATACACGGTTCAGAGGCCGGTTTATTACGTCAGCGAGGTATTATCAGAAGCAAAGAAGCGCTATCCACATTGGCAAAAGTTGGTGTTCGGGGTCTTTATGGCCTGCCGAAAGCTGAAGCCGTATTTCCAAGAACATCCCATAACAGTGGTTAGTTCAATACCAATGTCGGATATCATCAGAAACTCGGACGCGACGGGAAGAATAGCCAAATGGGCGATAGAGATGGGGGATTATCACATCAACTACGAACCCAGGTCAGCAATCAAATCTCAAGCTTTAATTGATTTCGTTAACGACTGGACACATACAGGCATGACTACAACGGTTCCAAATTCCGAGTCATGGATCATGCACTTCGACGGATCAAAGCAGTACGAGGGATCAGGAGCTGGGGTGGTGCTAACATCACCCAAAGGAGACAAATTGAGTTACGTACTACAAATTCACTTCGACTGTTCCAACAACGTGGCCGAGTATGAGGCCCTATTGCATGGCTTAAAGGTAGCCAAAGAGATGAACATCAAGAGGATACGATGCTTCGGAGATTCGGACCTTGTGGTACATCAGGTGTCAGGAACGTGGGATAGAAAGGACGCAACTATGGCAGCATACCGCAGGGAAGTTGATAGGGTTGCAGGATGTTTTTCCGGGTATGAGGTGGAGCATATAGACAGAAGAAAGAATGAGGCAGCCGACGCCCTCGCCAGACTCGGCTCGCGCAGAGAGCCGGTTCCACCTAACGTTTTCCTGGACGAATTATGGCGACCATCAGTTAAAATCGAGTCAGAGGAGGAATTGGCAAATCAAGACCCGGATTCAGGACTCGTAGCCACTGTACGTACTATTCCCGAGTGGACAGAACCGTTTTTGGCCTACCTATCACGAGGCGAGTTACCACAACAGGAGGTATTAGCAAGGCAAATTTTGAGGCGAGCAAAGGGATATTCTATCATCAATGGGGAATTGTACAAGAGAAGTGCAGCAGGAGTCTTTTTGCGCTGCGTAGCGCCGGAAGAAGGCAGACAAATTCTCAAGGAAATCCATGAAGGAGACTGTGGACATCATGCGTCCACAAGGTCTCTTGTGGCTAAAGCTTATCGACACGGGTTTTTCTGGCTCACGGCCCTAGCGGATGCGGAACGATTGGTAGCAAGGTGTGACGGATGTCAAAGGTACGCTCGCCAAACCCATGTGCCGGCTATGGAGTTGCGGACTATCCCGTTAACTTGGCCGTTTGCCGTCTGGGGTATGGACATGGTTGGCCCCTTTCATATGTCACCATGCAAGAAGACACATCTTTTGGTGGCTATTGATAAGTTTACCAAGTGGGTTGAGGTTATGCCAGTTACTAATTGCGAAGCAGCTACAGCAGTCAAGTTCCTGAAAAGGATTATCTACCGGTTCGGGTACCCCCACAGCATAATTACCGACAATGGAACCAACATGTCCCTTGGTGAGATGGAGAAGTTTTGTGGCAACAATGGAATCCGGCTCGATGTGGCATCGGTGGCTCATCCCCAGGCCAATGGACAAGTGGAGAGGGCAAACCAAGAATTGCTTCGCGGATTAAAACCACGATTGCGAGTTCCCTGTGTCAGGGCTGCTGGTGCATGGGTCGAAGAACTTCCTTCTGTGGTTTGGGGTATCAACACTACACCTAACAGATCCACTCAGATGACACCCTTCTTCATGGTCTATGGTGCGGAAGCAGTGTTACCGAGTGACATTATTCACGATTCGCCTAGAGTATCAGCTTACGTCGAAGTAGAGAGCGAAAAAACCCGGCAGGACGCCGTAGATATGTTAGAAGAGCAAAGAGAACAAGCCCTGGAAAGATCAGCCATATATCAGCAAGATCTACGGAGGTATCATAGCCGGCGTGTGAAGACCCGGGTATTCCAGGAAGGAGACTTGGTTCTGCGCCTGGTACAGTCAAACGAAGGAAAACACAAATTATCACCACCATGGGAAGGACCATTTATCATAAGCCGGAATCTGCATAACGGATCATATTATTTGATAGATGCAAGGGAAGAGTCGGCTACAGTCAACGACACCGCACACACCACTTCATCTATGCAAGAAAGAGATAGACCATGGAACGTGGCTCAGCTACGTCCGTATTATACTTAGTAAAGACTATATTGGCAAGTGGAATTGCACGATGTAATAGGCAGCAGGTTTTCTGACGTACTCTTTTCCTATCCAGGGTACCTTTGGGGACTGGACGGGTTTTTAATGAGGCGGCTTGCTGACCTACATTTTTCATATCAAGTAAAGAGATGGTTATCAAGAAAAGAGATGGTTATCAAGAAAAGAGATGGTTATCAAGAAAAGAGATGGTTATCAAGAAAAAAGATGGTTATCAAGAAAAGAGATGGTTGTTATCAGGTTATGTATTCTCAGTACGATGCGTATATCTAGGTCTTGGGGGCTGGTCGCTTAAATAGCACAGTTACAAACTCAAAGACCCGGCCATGATGCCTATGAGTTATAAGGGCCGATTACTTGCAAACGAGTACGGCTACAATCTTATAACCGGACAAAGAAGTCCAAATTTCTTGGCTATTCTTACTTAAGCTCGATGTGACTCGCATTAAAGTGGCATGATTTGTTCGCTTACGATGGCAGTTAGTCATGAAACCCGACGGGGATTGGCTGGCTACGTCTTCGTATTGATGTAACAACATGGTATCCACGCGAAAGCCGGCTTACAGTACAAGACAGTCAAAAGGGTCATCTAAACCACAAGTTATGCAGAGTACAAGGCTGAATAGCTGGAAACTCAACGACTATTAAGCATAACTTCAAAACCTATGTGAAACAACTCGTGGATCTTTGTGAAAATAGCAATAAGCATTTTGTTCCCTTTTCAAGATCAAGTGTCCTAGACTCGGCAATCCGGGCCCGGTAGCTTGAAATCTTGAAAAGAGAAAAACTGGCTTACTTGTATAGTTGCAAAAATCCAAATATCCGAGTCTTGGGGACTTGGGGACTTCGAAGCAAAATCCGCTTGTCAATACCCATGAGACCCGGAAATTGAGTTTTCACAAAAGGAATAATAAGTAAAACCAGATATCGAGAACAGATGAGCTTAAACTTAAAAAGGCCGGAACAGGCATCGAGTATATCAAGGCCTTAGCGTGCATTACAAAATCCTGGTGAAAAAATATCAAAGGTGCACAGGCGCACCGCCCAAAAATATGACTATTTCAAAAAGTATATCGACCGACTGGCGCTTAAGAAGAGGCATTAGAAACCATATGTCACTCGGCGTCCATCTTGGCCTTACCCTTGCCATCATTGGTGGCAGCAGCAGCACCCGGATCAGCGGTACCAGCCCCTGCAGGGGGCGGAACGACTGGTGTTGAGGCAGCAGGAGCAGAGCCGGCTTCAGCTTGCTTCTTGGCAGCCTCCGCCCTTATCGCAGCGGCTTCCTCCTTCCACCGAGCCAGCATGTCATACGGCTCAGGAAGATCCGACTTAATTACTTTATCGGCAGAGTCATATGCTGGAACAAGTATGTTAACATCCAGTTCATCAGCAATTACGCTGGCCGGGTAACGGACCTCCTTCTGGACGACCTGAAAATCCTTTACTGAAAACTTGGATCCGTCAAGCTTGAACTCTGGGAAGCCGCCCATAAGCATCGCTAGCTCGAGCTTGGGGAGATAAGCTTTCGCAAGTGCAAGCCCCCGGGTCACTCCAACCCGGCAAGATGAGCGCTTCCAGTGCCGAATCCACTCGGGAACAGTGGATAGGGCGTCCAACAGCCTTTTCAGATCAACATGTCCTCTGCCCGGCCACCGCAACTCATCAAGGATCCATCTGGTTCCGGCACATAGTTGCCGGATAGCGCTATTCATGGTTTTCAGCTTGGCCATGTCATCTTCTTCCGGCATGGTTTCGTCCGGGCCTGAGGAAATGGAGACATAAGTCGGGAAACTATTGCTATCTATCAAAAAGATAAACCGGAGGAGGAAACGTACCAAGTAAAGCACGATATGTGTCTGATATTTGGACGGAAAGGCTTGTTAGGTCATCTTTTGCCCGGTGAGCCCTTTTCCTATATTTTCTCATTATCAACTTATTCCTCCTAGACTCGGCCTCGGCTGCCTCACGTAAAGCTACCTCCTTTTCGATGAGCTTGGTGGCGCCCGCCAGTTTTTCCTCAGATTGAGTTACGAAAGCCTGCATGCATGAAAACAAGGATCAGTTGGGCAGAGAAGCAAGTTATCAGTCGCTTGTATAATGAAGTCCCAAGTAAATTATGAATCAATTCACTCGGAACTTGGGGACTGGACAAAGGCATAAGCAACATTAGTCGGATTTACCTCGTGTTTGGCTATCAAAGCTCCCAAGATGTTTTCTTCATTAGCCCTTAAAGTGCGAAGGGTTTCTAGCATCTGGGCAAATGTCAGTTCCTCGGATCGAGTACCGGAAGAGCCGGCAGCTTGGTCGCTTGTGGGGGGTCTCTCCCCGCCCTTGGAGTTGAGACCCGGACAGTTTGGGTGGCCGGGTTGGGAGAACTCATCCTTGTATCTAGAACTTCGATCTCCTCGTCTACTGGTTCCGATGAGGAAGGAGATCCGGCAGCTCGGGGAAGTGGATTGTTCAGAGGGCCTTGTTCCTGGTTGTTCGTTGTATCACCGTCAGTCGCGGCGTCTGCATTGTCAGTCGGTTTCTCCGCCTGATGGTTATCTGCTTCTATATTTTCCGGGTCGCTAACGACGGCTTGAGCGCTAAAAGAAAGATGAGAAAAAGTGGCTATTAGTGATGATGGTGGTTTGAGTGGAAACTTGTTAAGCATAAAAGGAAATCATGTAGCGTAAACTTACCCGGCGTTCACGGTATAATCAGGCGGGAGCTCGCCGCTGGAAGCAGATGAGGTTGCCACGGGAACTACCAACGGGACCCGGAATTGCCCGGCATGTGGATGGTTAGGAGAAGGGTGGCGTTGAGGAGAGTCGGAAGGACGAGGCGGAGGAGCGACGCCACGAGGAACCGAGGAAATAGAGATGCCCGGGTTAAGGGGATCTTCACCCGGGGAGCTCCGAGTTACTCTGCGCTTGGCTGGGGAGGAGTCCTTCAAGCACGACGAATTTGATAATTGATGGTTAAGTCGTCGCATGGCGTCAAAGGAATAAGGTTCAGAGGATAACGAGGAAAAAGGAACCTTGGACACGGCTCCTCTGGTTTTCCTTTTGGCTCCGACTGTTGTTTCTTGGTCCGATTCAGTCGCTTCCGGGTCATCCTCGTTGGCCTCACCTTCGTCTTCCAGTCCTGCGAATCGAGTGTGTGTTAGTTGGAGAAAAGATAAACGAAAGGGAAGTAATACAAGTAAAAATATGCAGATCCTGTGCAAATACCTTCACTACCATCAGCCGGCTCGTCCTCACCTTCCGGGTCTCTGGAAGGGGGGAAGGGTTCAATTCTCCAGAAAGGGTCATCAGCCTAAGACAAAGGAATGAGACTAAGGGTTAGAAGCTGTATCGAGTCAAGGTACGGAAGTAAGTTATGGATATCAGGTATTACCGCTGGGGCCGGGTTGTCCCGAGTAAACGGGGGTAACCCGGTGATGCCCTTTATCACCTCCAGCTTCTCCGTTAAGAAGCCTTTGATGGTCTTGTTAGTATCGCCGGCTGCAAAGCTTTTGGTGGAGTATCGGAGCGTATCTGTGGTGTGCCCTGAGTACTCGCACATCAGTTTGGTGCGAACGGAGTTGGGTTGTATCCGGAAGTCAACCCATGTTTTTATTAAATTGAGCCCGAGGAGGCCTTGGGCTGAGAGAATGGCCATCTTGGTTAGCAAGGGAAGGATTGTCTCCCTGTCCGAATCTGATGCAAAGGCACTGAAAGACTCGGAGGGCTCGAGGGGGGTCTCTGAGTAACCCGGCAGCTTCTTTTCACTGTCAGGGGAGGTATCGCGGCAATAAAAGAAGGACAGTTGCCAGTGTTTGACGTGGGAGTGTAGGTTGAGGGTTGGCATCAGAGAATTCCTGCGGCGCTGGATGGATACCCCGCCACAGGTTAGGAGCGCTCCGTCGCCGCTTTCGCGGCACGGCTTGCATTGGAATAACTCGATGAAGAGAGTTAAACTCGGCGGCATGCACAAGTACGATTCAGAGAGAACAATGAAGTGGGTGATGTTCAACATAGAGTTAGGCCCTATGTCGAACATTCGGAGTCCATAGTGATCTAAGACCTCCCTAAAGAAAGGGTGACCCGGAGGACGGAATCCCCGGGTCACGTGCTCTACGAAGCAGATTACCTCGTTTTCTGTGGGTGTGGGCCGGGTCTCATTACCCGGCGCTCTCCAGTGAATGTCCTTCTGAGAAGGGAGAGTTCCTAATTCGGCTAGCTCCTCCAACTTGGCTTTCGTAGTTGTGGAACGCCCCCAGTTGGCGGATATGGTTTGGGTAGTTCTCGCCTGAGTCGGTTGTTTTCCTTGTCGTTTGGGAGCCATGGGATCAACCTGCAAAGCACAAGAAAAAGAGGCGTATGAAATAAGACCCGGGAGTGTTGAATTATCCGAGTATAAGGTATCAAGAAAGTATGAAGCTGAGAATTATCCGGGTATCATGCTATGAAGCGGAAATCACAAGGTATCCGGGTATTAAGTATAGCTGTGGAAATTATTGGTCACTTACGTATTGAAATGAGTTTGGGGAACACGGATGGTTGCCCATGTCTCTACTGCAAGCAAAATAACTGGAAAAGGAGGATTTTCCGGGTGTCAATGATATGCGCGGAAATTTGGACGAAATGGATCTAGGTTGGAAAACTCGCGGATGATTCTACGAAGAAATTGGTGATTAATGGCGGTAGGAGGGTGGCGTGAGATCATCCAACAAGTTGTTGAAGGAGTTGGCAAGCATCTAAACCGTCTAATTCGATGTGACGGGAAAAACGGTCCGCGGATTGACCTAGATCCAATCTGGATTAAATCGAAAAAATCGCGGGGCTAGATTAGCGAACACTTACTGGAAGAAGCTGGAATATGGCCTGGCGGCGGCCGGTGCCGTGATCTAGATCCCCCCTTGCAGCGTTTGATGAGCGGAACGAGGGCGCGGTGGCGGAGTTTGGCGGCGGCGCGGAGCGATTCGGGGTTGAGTGCAGCCGGCGGCGGCCTTGTTACGGTGGCGTGCTCGGGATTCTCGAGATGTTGCGGGGCGCAGGGAATGAGGAAGCCGATGAAAGATTGGAGTGATAGGTGGGAGTCCAAGTTACCCTCTGGGCTCTATTTATAAGGTGTGGGTGGATAAACCAATCCCAACGGGTGGAATCCGGAAGATTTGGGGTAATGGCTATCCGCGCGGATTTTACGAGATATGCTTCGCAAGCTGAGCGAGGTATCCGGACAAAAAAGAGAAAGGGATCCTCTCCATGGCATCAGCATCGGTTATCGAGTAAAGTATAGAGTTTTGGCATTTTTATCAAGGCTTAGACTCGGAAAGTTAAGCAAAGCATCTGGAGAAAAGCCGGGTTACTATATGGCCACCATGGAGTTAGGCCTAGCTGAATATCAAAACATCTTAACCCGGCCTCTATATACCCGTATGTTTGATATCTTTGCAGGGAATAGCAAGCGCTTCAAGGAGGATCCATGAAGCCCAGGTTATTCTGGGGACTACTGATGGGGGGATGATAATCCGGTATGCCAAACTCCAAGGAGTAACCCGGCCCAAAGGACGGTGCGCAGGATCCGGCTAAGGATAAGGAAGCTTGTGGAGGCCCAAGTTTGTAGGCCCAGCAACCCGGGTTGTGGGCTATTGTAAAGGAAAGCTAGGATTTGTGCGCCGTGTCCGGGTAGGATCCAGGGTGCGCCTTGGGGAATAAGCCAGGGGGTACGGGTGCTTTATAAACCGACCCCCAGGTCTAGTCTAGACAGAGATCTAAGAACCCTAGAAACATCGCGTGATATCGAGCATCAAGTGTAATCCCAGAGTTGAGTTATTATATCAAGATCGGAGACTCGGCGACTTTGATTGCCGGCTACCAGATCGAGTTGCACCATGTTTTCCTCTGAGCTAAACCCTCTCCCAAATACCTGTGTCGTCTTGCCCCAAGATCAGTTACCCCAGGTAACATCTGCCGTGATTATCCCACGACACCACTAGCCTGTCATGTCCCATCAAGCGCAGTAATTGCCCACGATCTCGTCGTGGGATCTAATGCGGCCGTTACGCGTGCGTTCCGCGCTATGTGCGTTTCTAACCGGCCCACAGATCCCACGCCGCACGGTTTCTGCCACGATCGATCCCACTACCTCAATTCGTAATGGCAACCCGAGGAGCGGTATATATACCCCCTCGGTAACTCCTTCTTCTTCTTCCGCTCCCACTTTCCCCTCGTCTCCTCGTTTCTCCGCCGCTGCAGAGCATCTCGCCGCCGCGCATCTCACCGTGCCGCCGCGAGCTTCTCCATCCAAATTCCTTCAATCTCTCAGCCAACCTCTTCCCCACCGTGATGGCTCGTGACGACGACGCTCGCGCCGGCTGGGCTGGATCTGAGGTCACTGCCGAGGAGTGCCAATGGCTCGTGAACACCCGGAGAGTTCCTCCCGGTGTTCGCTGCCGGCAACCTGGCAGCGAGCTTGTCCCGGCCCCGCAGGAGGGCGAGCACGTCGTCTTCCTCGCGCACTTCGCGCGAGGATTCGGACTCCCGGTCTCGAATTTCTTTCGGTCGTTCCTCGATCACTATGGCCTCCAACCGCACCACCTCCCGCCGAACGCCATCGTCATGCTCTCATACCATGCCGTGGTATGCGAGGCATTCCTGGGCGTTCGCCCCACTTCGGCAACTTGGTCCCGATACTTCTTCTTCCGGAAGCAAAGCAAGGGCAAGAAGGATGGCGCGGAGACCAGCCGCGGGATGACGGAGACCGGCAGCGCCATGATGGTGCAGCGCGGTGGAACCAATCACCCGCGCATCAAGGGGTTGGACTCTGTCCGCAAGTGGCAGAGGACCTTCCTCTACGTGAAGAACATTCCCGCCGAGAAGGGAGCCAAAGTGGAGGACCGGATCAATCTGCCCCGCTGGACCAACACAGCTCCGACCGGGCAGAACTGGCGGACCAAGCCGTCCCTCGACAGCAACCTGAAGCAGATGGACGAGCGCCTCGCCGACCTGATCTCGGAAGGGCTCAAGAGCGATGACCCGATCGCCTGCTGGATCTCCAGGCGAGTGCTGCCGCTCCAGCACCGCGTCCATCTCATGTGCTACATGGGCGGCCCCCGCGACTGCACTCGGACAACCACGTTCGAGCTCAGCAACGCGGACGTTGCCACTTGGGCGCGCTCCATCATGAGCACGGGCCTTAGGGACAACTGGCAGTACGGCTTCGTGCCGTTCAGCCGCACGAAACCAATCGAGCGGGTTAGTGCTTCTCATCCTGTTTCTTGTACACAGATCCCGAGTAGATAGCCTTCTTAACTTGATGTGCCTAGTATTCGCACTCTGTGCCGAGTAGAACACTCCGCAGTTTTGTTTAGGCTTTGTGTGCTTTGTGTTTGCACGCCTTGCCGAATAACGCACTTAGCAGTATTTTCTAGGCTTAATGTGCTTTGTGCCCGCACGCCCTGTCGAGTAGCACACGTAGCAGCACTCTCTAGGCTTACTGTGCTTTGTGTTTGCACGCCTCGCCGAGTAGGATGCCTTTATGCTACTCGACTAACTTGTGATGTTTGCCTACTTTCCAGGTCCTTGCTCGCCAGCTTGCCGAGAGCGCGGAGCGCTTCGAGGCTAACTGGGAAGAGGACCGGGAGGAGGACGACGAGGTCTCCTTCGACACCGCGGATAGCCTCTGCATCCCTCATGCCATCCAGCCGGGTAAGCACCACGTTGACACGTCCATTCGGGACTGGTCCGAAGACGACGACGAAGGTGATTAAGTTCACCTCTTTCGGTCGCGAGTAGCGCAACCCAATTTCCTTCGGTTTTCTAACTGTTTTCTTCTTCTCAACTTTACAGATCATGCTGATGCTGACGCTGGTGCTGAGGAGGAGGGCGAGGACGAGGGTGAGGATGAGGATGCCCTTACCGTCGATCCGCTCGCGGTTGCTGCTCCCGCTACTCGCAAGAGGGCGGGTAGCGGTGCTCAAGAGCCCCCCAGCAAGAAGCCCAAGCAGGCCGTGAAGAAGGTTAAACAGGGGAGACGACTACCGCCTTCCCGTGCAGGGTAAGTGGCTTTCTCCCGAGTTGCGCATCGGTGTTGCTGCTTTTTCTGAGTTCCTTGTTATTGCTTCTCGGTTTCTTCTGTCCTTCTTTCTTTTCTGAATTCCCCCTTCTGGTTTCAGCGCCCCCTTGGATGCTAACGCTGCTGCCGCACCCACCAAGTCCAAATCCAAGAAGAGATCCGCCATCGACGTGGATGCGCTCATCGATCTCTCAGAGGAGGATGAGGACGCTGCACGGGACAGGGTGCGCTCGCCCTCCCCTATGAAAGGAGAAGCCGAGGACGAGTTCCAGTACACGTACACCGACGTCCATGACGCCGAGCAGGAGCAGCAAGCCCACGCAGAACAGGAAGCGCAGGATGCTGCTCGCGACGAGAGACCACTTTCTCCCCCAGCTGCCGCAGCTGGGGAGAACGCAGAACAAGACTCCGAGCAGCACGACCAGGCCGCCCTTGAGCGGCAGGAGGAGAATCAAGAGCAGCCAGCAACAAGGGCTGCTGACCAAAGTGACTCCGCGGCCCGGCCGCGGGTAGAGAAACCAGAAGAGACACAGCAAGATCCCGCTGCCGAGCAGCGGGTTGAGACAGTTGACGAGATGGTGCAAGACCTGCAGAGCCACGCGCAGCCAGACGCTGCGCAGGGTAGCGCGCCCTTGGTGCCGCCTACCCAGCAGGGCACTTCTGTAACATCCAAGTATGAAAACTACCTAGTGTTTCTGTTCCTTGTTTAATTTATGCAATGCATCATGGCATCATCCTCATTTTATTTTCTGTTGCATTGTTTTCTTAGTGAAACTCAATCTTTAATCAACAGTTGTTTTCATACTTGTCTGTTACAATCTTTTCAAATAAGGAATTGCAGAACAAAACCTCCCTTGTTTTCCAAATAATTCATTGTTGATCACTTCTCAAATTGTTGCTTTAAACCAAACAAATATTTCAATCAATTAATTCTAATTCACTTCAATTTCAAATCCAATGTATTTCAAATCAGTACCTATTTCAAAACCATAAAATTCACCACACAATTGCACTCTTTAAATCCTTCTAAAAACCCTAGGGGTAACCCTATTCAAATGCATGTTTTCATAAGGGTTTATTAATATTAAAAATCTCCCAAATTGGTTTCAAATACAAACATCTTTTTAAATCTCAAATTTTTGAAATCCAGTCTTGCAATATGGTTTCTAATTACCTAACCAACCTAACCTAATTTTTCCAGAATTTTTACTGATTTAAAAACCCTCTTTTTCTTCCAAAAGCAAAGCTACAAAAAAAACAGAAAAAGGAAAAATAAAAAAAAAGAGAAACGGGCGGCAGCTAACCTATCTAACCTAACCAACCCACCTAAAGCCTACAGCGCCAGCCCAGCCCACCCCACTCGCTCACTTACCGCTTGGAGATTCGTGCCCGTCTTCTTTTTGAAGTACGGCAGCAATCGGCCGGCGCCACCGCGGCACCGCGCGCGACTCCGGCGGCCAGGAGAGCGCCGTGGCGCCTATTTAGCCCCCCCTAGCCCCCTGGAACCTAAACCCTAGCCCTAGGTTCACTGCTCCGGCGCCGCGCCGCCATTTTCCTGCCCTCTGTCATCGTCCTCCACCTCTCTGTTTTCCCACCGGCGATAGACCCTCTGAAGATCTCCATGGCGCCGCCGCATCCTCACCCCACCTAGCCTCTGCTCTACCGAAATTGAACCACCACTCTCCCCTCTACGCTTTGGACACCAGAGCACGCGAGGAGAAGCACCGCAGCCGCGCCGCCGTCCTCTTCCCCTCCGACGTCGCCTCCGTCAGCAGGACGTCACCGTCGACCAAATCCCGGTGAGCCACCGTTCCACTCACCCTCCTCTCTCTCTGTTGTGTCGCATCCGCGCACGTTCACGTCCTGCACACACCCACGCCTCCAATCGCAAGCACGGCCGCGCAGATCGCCGCCGGCGACGCCTTCTGTCAGTCGAGCAACAATTTGCTCGTCAGTTTCGTCAGAGAACACTCGGGTTCTGAAGCTCAACCTCCCTCCGTCGCGTATACTGTCAAAACAGTTTCAGTTAGCGCAGTGGTACTGCACCGTGCGCGCAAGCGTTTGGTCGCGCGTTCGATCCCCCGCAAGCGCACAACTTTTTGGTGGATTTCTTTCCACACTGCGCGGCCCCACCCGTCATCGACTGCCCCTGCCACGTGTGCGTGCGCAGCGCCACGCTGGCCGCAGGCCCACAGGGCAGTGGCAGAGGGTAGACCCAGTGGCGGTAGCAAATGATTAAAACATTTCTGTTTTCATTTCTAATTCTTTTAAATAGCAGAATAAACAATAAACTTTAAAATTCAATAACTTTTAATCTGTAATTCTAATAAATAAAAGTTATATATGTTTTCTGTTCAAAATTCATAAAATTTCCAATTGTTCCATTTGTGTTCTGTTTTGAGTTTTCAAAATACATTTAAAATTCAAATTTGAATAATTCAAATGTAATTTGCAATAATTCATAAGTAATTCATACTATTTCCAAATAAGTCAAATAAAATATGTTTTTCACACCTTTTTGAATATCCTATTCAAATATAAAATTTGTTTCATTGTTTGAATAATTTAAATTGCCTAAATAATTTAATACTTGTTAAATTCAATTAAATTTGATAAAATCATAACTTGCTTAATATAAAATATTTTTGAACATGCAAAATATGTTTTCAAACCACCAAAGTGTGAACTTTTCAAATGTGAACTTGAATTTATGATTTGAACAAATAAAATTCAAATAATATTCAAACTTGTTTTAAATTCAATTAAAACTTGTTTAATATTGTTTAATTCATAATAAATTCATCCTAATTCAAATTTCAAAATGTGAAACATGTAATCCAACTAAAATTATGTTCTTTTCAAATATAAATTTTGTTAATTGTTTTGCACACTTTAAATTGGTGAAAACAATAATTGTATGTGTGGCATGTTTAAGTAACCAAAATTTTCCAAACTTAATAAATAAGTTCTAAACTTGTTTTATTCCTTTTCCTTTGCATCTATCATTGCTATTTATTGTTATCTGTTGTTATCTTGTCATCATCGTCATGCATGCATCATGATAACAACTATCACATAATAAATAATTGTAAATCATTTGTTCCACTTATTCCAATGGATCCTTTTCCATATGCAACCCTTGCATATGGGTCCATTTAATTTGTGCTATCATGTTAGCTAGCTTATTTTGATGCAACTATTAACTTGTCATGCATCATCTTGATTGTGCACAATGCCATGGCAATGATTGTTTACATTCCTGTTTTGTTTGTTTGCTTCTTCTCGAATAGACGACGACGTTGAGACAGACGACCTTTACAGCACCCCTTCTGAGGATCTAACTCAGTACCCGGCTGTTGAGTTTGCAGGCAAGTTATCACTCACATGAACCATTGTGTTCCTTTCAACCCTGGTTACCGATACTTTCCGTTGTCTATATCTTGCTAGCCTTAGTGGTAGTTGTTTCTGTTACGAACCTATCACATGAATCCTTTAACCCTGATATTGCCTCACCACCCCTCCTACAACCCTGTTGATTGAGCCAGTGTCTTACTAGCATGCTTAGGTTGTTTTGCTCGAGTCTGTTACCCGTTACTTCCAGTTACTATATTTCATTATGTTCTGGGGGCTCGATGTTTAATCAATCAATCAATCATGCTAATGTTATTACTGTTAATAATAATTTGATGATAAGGCACCGGCAGGAGGCCCTGTGTGGTTTTGAGGCCTGCTAGTGTCGACCCTAATAGGAAAAGGGTCTTGTCTACTGATCCATGATGAGCGCACTACCCGCATGTGGGAAGCGAGTATGGGCGCCCCCCTCAATTTGATTCGATTCGCATCTCGTCCAAATCATCTCATTTAGTTCGTGCTTTCTATTTGCCGCATGCATGGTTTTGCGAGCCCAACGCAGGGTGGAACTTTTGTAGTCGGCATATAGGGGGACACGTTCTTAGAGTGCTATGAGGGTCCATTTTCTTCTGGGCTCGATTAGCCGTGCGCCCAAGGTGCTTTGGGCTTGATGCGGAGAAGAGTTGAGTTGTGTTGAGTGCCCCGCTTGGTGGGAGGCATCCCATCTGGCGGGTTATTCATACGTGTACGGCCAAATTGGTGCAACCCTGCAGGGATAATCTTCTCGAGAAGCCGTGTTTTCCGCGGTTATGGATTACTTGGTGAAAGTACTGGCTAACAAGTACTCAGGACAACTTAAACCTAATGATTCATAATCTCACACCCCATGATTAACAATTTGACTAGTAATAGGATTATTATCACAATAACTTGTTTCATCTTAATCCAACTGTGTGAGTTATCCTCGGATTGCTTCTTTGGATAAGGGGCGAGATCCAGGATGGGTTTGTTTGATGTTATCTTCCAGTTGGTTACAACCCTCGATCTTATCCCCTTTCTAATAGTTGGAAATGATAGAATCTCTGTAGTTGGTTAGCGCAGCCAGTTGCAGCATCTTATATACCCCTTTCTTTCCGTTGAACCCAAGTCATCTGTGCTTGTGTTGACGGGCTATACTTTGGTGAACTGTGAGTCTTGCTTGCCAGTACTTGGATGTACTGACCCCGTTGGGGCTGTGGTTTACGCAGACTACGACTACGGCTACGATGACCACCAGGATGGCTACTTCGTGGAGTTTGACGAGACTGCAGACGAGTAGTTAGCTGGACCAGGGCTGGATCCAGGACCTACGTGGATGGGCTTCGTCTTCTTTATTTTCTCCGGCTTCTTAAGCCTGTTGGATTTGTCTGTATCCAGACACCTTTGATTGCTTCCGCTGATGTAATGAATGCTATGTTGGGACATGTGTCCTCTGGATGATTGTATTTGCTATTTCTGCCTTAGTGAAGGCCATTTGCTACCTTATTTCCATCATTTGTGTCTTAGAGATAAGTTGTGATCATCATTCGTTCAAAGCTGTTGACGTACAGTGCGTGATTGATATGAAGTACGTCGATAGTAGTGCCTATGACTTCTAGTGGATAGTTTACATCGACGGTGGAATAGCAGGGCTTGTGTTGTCGCGCATAAGCGCAGGCCTACCAGGAAGCTGGGACGTGGGAGCAGTTATGCCCCATAATCCAAGCACCTGCTATCCAGTTCGTACAATGAGTATCCCTTAGAAGCCAGGGTGCGACAACTTCCTCCACTGCACCGAGCTCCCCGCCGGTGAAGAAGACCAAGATTACCACCAGCCATCCAATCAAGAAGGAGGCTGTCGAGAAGAAAACCAAGATCGCAGCGAGCCCTCCAGCCAAGAAGGAGGCCGCCGAGAAGAAGGCCGCCGACAAGAAACCCGTCGAGAAGAAGGCTTCCGAGAAGCAGGCCTCTGAGAAGCAAACTGGCCCGCCTGACGCCGACGTCCGCAGGAATCCTCCTCATGGTGCTGCGCGCAACTCTGCCACGATGCCGCCGCCCCAACCAATTGTCAAACCTGTTGCCAGGGCCGGGCAGCTCGTCATTGGTGATTCCGGCGCAGCCGCTGACGCAGCCGCTGGATCAAGTTTGCCAGACCCGCCATCCTATCCACCTTATTTGGTGAAGATGAGCAAGCAGCACAATATCCCGATAACTGCTGCCGAGAAGAAACTTGCTATCAGGAAGGGCAAGCAGGACACGGCTGTGGATTCCAAGCCGCCAGCCCGGAACAAGGACAGATCCCTCTCAATCTACTCGCGCGAAGTCCAGGAGACCGAGGTGACGTCCAGGGGGCTCGAGGAGATGATTGATCGAGTGGGCTTCATCGACACCGAATGGAACATCGACATCCTCGGCAACAAGAACTGGCACGGCTTGGCTCTGGGCGATTTGGATCATATGCGCATCGACTGGAACAAGGCGGACATGGGGTACAATCCCATGACCATCTCGTCCAAGACCAGCATGCTCGCCGCCAAGCTGTTCGTCCACCGGAAGGCCGCAGAGGACATCGAACAAGCTTTTGCAGTAAGTTTTGCTCACCCAATTCGAGTTTCCTTTTTCTTTTCTTCTACTCTTCTCCTTCTTCTTATCCATCACCCAATCCCCGAGATTCTGGCCGAGTAGACGGATACTCAACCGAGTTGCCGTCTTCTCGGGTTGAATCTTCCCGATTTGTGCCTGATTCGTTTTCTTTCTGCTTCTCAGAATAGCCTCCTGAAGAGAACAAACTTGTTCCGGCGATTTCTCTGGAACCACAGCATCGCTAGAAGGCGCCTTGAGGCCCTCGAAATTGAGCGCAAGACCGATGAGGCGACAGAGAAGGAGGTCATGGATCGCACCCTCCAGATCTCCGAGATCGAGAGTAAGCTTTTAGCTACGTGGTTTCTGCGTTTTGTGTTTACGCCCGCTTCTGCTTTCTGCTGTAATCGATTCCTTTCTGCAGGCAAGTTTAAGACCTTGGCAGAGGAGCATGCGAACTGCCGCGTCTTTGTTGAGAGCGGCCAAACTACGATCAAGAGGCTGGAAGGTGAGTTGGTGCGTTTTCTTGGCTTGTTTTTTTTCCTCCCATCTTTGCTACTCTGCTGATCGTGTTTTGCTCTTCACAGAAGACCATAAGAAGTTTGTCGAGGAGCATCTCGACTGCCTTAAGCCTGCCGAGGTGCAGCAGCAGTTGGCTAGCCAGGCTGTGGAGCTGAAGAAGGAATACACCACCAAGTTGGAACCTCTCCAACTCCAACTGCGAACTGCTCTCCAAAAAGTCGTTGATCTAGCTGCCGAGAAGAATAAAATAGTGGACGAGAAGAAAAAGTTTGAAGCAACTGCCAAGGCCGAGAAGCGGGCTCTCGAGCTGGAGTGCAACACGCTGAGGGAGCGCAACTCTGATCTCATGCTCCAGCTAGCCCAGTTCCGGAGGGTGGAAGAAAAGCATGTTGCTGACGAAGAGTCATGGAAGAACAAGCTGCAGGCGCTACTCTACGACCTGAATAGTAAGTGCCCACTTCTTTGCACTTCACTTTTCCCTTTTGCTTCTCTGCCGCTCGACTCATTTCTCTATTCTGCCCCTGTCTCTAATCTTTTTGATAGCTTTTTCAGAAATCTTCCCCGACCTCAACTCGTCTTGCAAGCCTGCTCTGGCAAAGGCCCAAGCCGTTCGCACCGAGAAGGGCGAGCCTATGGACACCAAAGCTTCAATTGAGGACAGCATCACAACCATGCAGGTCCAGCTCCAGCGCCTAAGGGGCGTGGGCACCGACCTGGTGCGCACTGCCTTCCAACTCCATGACCTGTTCTGGCCGCGGGAGACTGCGCCAGCAACCATTCGCGGACTTGCCGAGAAGCTCAATGGCGTCAAGGCCGAGCTGAAGAAATGGCGGGCTTCCGGAGCTCGGGCAGGTGCGGACATGCTGCTCCTCTTCGTCTGCAGCTGGTACGACAACCTGGACCTCAACCTCATCCTCGAGATGCGCCGGGATTCGAGGTGGGAGAAGGATACCGACTGCGTGGCTCGCCGCCAGTCGGTTGCGTACGAGATTGCATCCTACGTGGATACCGCGGGCTACATCGACGGCATCACCGAGCCCGACACGGAGGTGGAGGGCGAGGATGACGACGAAGATGACGATGAAGACGAGGAAGCCACTGAGTCCGAGGGCCTGAGCTGCTTCAACAGTGCCAACGAGAAGACCGGGAAGGGGAAGGCTGCAGTCGTGGCGGACAGCGAAGAGGAGGCCGAGAGCGTGGAGATGACCATCGACACCGCGGCCCTCGAGTTCGGCACTTCCTCAGGTGCGGATCTTGATGACACGGCACGACTCCGCGCTCAGACTGCGGCCTCCACCTCGGCGACGGACCTCATCTCGGTGGCCACGGCCACCTCTGACCAGGCTGTCACCAATTCGGAAGCTGAAGCTGCAAAGACCGACATCGCCAGCTCGGAAGCTGATGCTGCCAAGGCTAACACTGATGCTGAAGCTGCCAAGGCCAACGCCGAGAACACTGCTGCCTCTACCTGATTATTTCCTGCAACTTTATCCTTAAACTTTTATCAGTTCCCCGGGATGCCGGGTGCAGATGTATCAAAACAATTACGTTTGTCGCTTGCTACTCAGTTTTATTCACGTTTGATATTTCACTTAGTCAATTTGAGCAGCCTTGGCTCGATGCCGGGTTGCGTTATCATACAAGTCCCCGAGTTGCATTTCTTATTCGCTCTTCCTTTTCATCTCAGCTCTTACCCGCAACTTGTTGCTTTTTTGGTATTCGAGTCACAAGAATTCAAAGTTGGAGTTGCAAATACTTAGCCACTTAGAAACACTCATAGTAACGCAGCCCACCACTTAGCCGAAAAGGAGTTAACAAGAAACAACAATAGAAGACATCCTACTCGGTTCCTGCACTCTTTCTTTCCTTAGCAATTTTTCTTGTGCTCATTGACCTTTTGCTTGTTCTCTTTCTTGCCATGAAGCCGGGTTTCGGACAGCAGCAGAGTCGAAGAGTTGGCATGTAGGTTTAAACACAATACTAAATGTACTCGTGAAATTTTAAGCAGAGCAACCGAGTGGACCAGGGTGAAGCCGGATAAAAACACACAGAGCAATTTTTGACGAGGGCAGTCCCCGAGCTCAATTTCAGATTGAAGAGTAGAATTTTAACTCGGATAAGAGAGTACATACACATCTTTGTTCATGAATGAAAGCGACGAAGTAGGGCTACATACCAGGGGCGCTTGGATTCCTCTCCAGCTTTATCTGCCCTGTTCTCCTGTGATGGACGCACGTCCACGAGATAATAGGCATCATTATGCAGCGCTTTGCTCACAATGAAGGGCCCTTCCCATGGAGGAGACAACTTGTGCATCCCGGCTGTGCGTTGCACAAGCCTAAGGACCATGTCTCCTTCTCGGAAAACCCTTGGGTTCACCTTTCGGCTATGATAACGCCGCAGGTTTTGCTGGTAGATAGCTGAACGTGACAGAGTAAGCTCTCTTGCTTCTTCGAGCAGGTCAACGTCATCTTCTCGAGCTTCTCTCGCCTCCACCTCAGTGTAGAGGGCTACTCGGGGGGAGTCATGCTCTAGGTCTATTGGCAACACGGCCTCAGCCCCGTATACCAACAAGAATGGCGTGTAGCCGGTTGACCGGTTAGGGGTAGTCCTTAGACTCCACAACACCGTTGGCAACTCGTCTAGCCAGCACCCAGGTGTTTTCAGCAACGGCTCAATCAGCCTTGGCTTTATGCCTGCTAGCACCATGCCGTTTGCTCTTTCCACTTGCCCATTTGAGGCGGGATGCGCAACAGATGCAACATCTAGTCGGATGTGCTTATCTCTGCAGAACCGCACCATTGCCCCCTCAGCAAAATTCGTACCGTTATCCGTGATGATGCTGTGCGGATAGCCGTATCTCAGGATCACATCCTTTAAGAATTTCACGGCTGTAGCTCCATCGCACTTCCGAATAGGTTTCACTTCAATCCATTTGGTGAACTTGTCCACCATGACTAAGATGTGTGTCATGTTGCCTTTAGCCGGCTTGAAGGGGCCAACCATGTCCAAACACCATACAGCAAACGGCCAAGTGATGGGAATGGTTTTCAATTCGGAAGCCGGCATATGGATCTTACTCGCGAACATCTGGCAGCCGTTGCACTTCCTCACGATGTCTTCAGCTTGCTGCAGAGCTGTGAGCCAGTAGAAGCCATGCCGAAAAGCTTTTTTGACCAATGCCCGAGAAGAGGTGTGGTGCCCGCATTCTCCCTGGTGTATCTCCAACAGAATTTCTCCTCCTTCTTCTGGGTCCACACAGCGTTGCAGCACGCCGGTGGCGCTTCTCTTGTGCAGCACATCTCTGAATATGGTGTAGCCCTTGGATCTTCTCTGAATCTGCCTTGCGATTACCTCATCTTCTGGCAGAGTGCCGTCCTTTAGAAAGGATAATATGGGCATGGCCCAACTCGGTGTCTCCCTTGTAGAGAACACTGGTTCGTCCACTTCCATCGGGAAAGGCACCTCTGGCTGCTCTTTGGGGTTGGGAGCACTTCTCTGAAGCCCTGAACGATTGGCAAGAACCTCCTCAATGAATGCGACAGTCCCCGGGTTGAGGACAGCAGTCCCCGAGTATAGAGTGGCAGTCCCCGAGTAGGGAACGACAGTCCCCGAGTAAGGAATGGCAGTCCCCGGGTAGGGAATGGCAGTCCCCGAGTGAGGAATGGCAGTCCCTGGGTTGGGAATGGCAGTCCCCGGGTAAGGAATGGCAGTCCCCGGGTTCTCTGTTGCATTCTCCCAGTCAATCTCCATGGGAACAGATTCTTCACTTGGCAGAGAAGGAACAAATATGGATTCCGAGTTGGGAGATGGCTTGATGGATGGCTTCCTCAAGTGCTCCAATGCAATCCCCGCCGGGATGGATTGCCGAGAAGATCCCAACTTGGACAGCTCGTCTGCTGCTTCATTCTCTGCTCGGTGAATATGCTGGAACTCGCAGCCTTCGAAGAATCCAGTCATAGACTGTACCAGGAAGCGGTATCATGCCATGTTGGCATCCAGAGCATCCCAAGTGCCAGAGACTTGCTGCACCACCAGATCTGAATCGCCATAGCATATGATGCGCTGCACGCCAACCTCCTTGGCTACTCGCAAGCCGTGCACCACGGCCTCGTACTCTGCAACATTGTTGGACGCCTTGAAATGAATCTGCAGCACGTACTTGAGCTGATCTCGTTTGGGTGACGTAAGCACTACGCCAGCACCAAGGCCTTCCTTCACCTTCGAGCCATCAAAGTGCATCTTCCAGTAATTGGAAACTGGAGCGGGAGGTTCGTATTGCACCTCAGCCCAATCCACCAGAAACTCCGCCAGAATCTGAGACTTGATGGCTTCTCTTCTCGCATACGCAGGAGCGTACGCGGCCAGCTCAATTGCCCACTTGGCTACTCTGCCACTCGCTTCCTTGTTGCCCATGATATCCGAGATGGGAGCAGAGCTCACAACAGTGATGGAATGCTCTTGGAAATAATGCTTCAGTTTCTTGGCGCCCAGGTACACGCCGTAGGTCATCTTCTGGTAATGCGGGTAGTTCTGCTTGGAGTTGGACAGCACTTCACTGAGGTAGTATACTGGGCGTTGCACACTTTTGCCTTCTTCTTCTCGCTCCACCACTATCACCACACTGACCACTCGGTTGGTAGCAGCAATGTATAGCAGCATTGGCTCTTTGGGTAGCGGACTAGCCAAGATGGTAGCGCTACCCAGCATTGCCTTCAGCTCATTGAATGCCACATCCGCTTGCGGAATCCAGACGAACTTGTCACTTTTCTTCATCAACTGGTACAGAGGCAGGGCCTTCTCGCCCATTCGGCCCAGGAAACGGCTCAGAGATGCCAAGCAACCAGTGAACTTTTGCACATCCTTCAGGGATCTCGGCAGAGACATGCTCTCTATGGCTTTTATCTTTGAGGGATTGGCTTCAATGCCCCGACTAGACACCAGGAAGCCGAGTAGCTTGCCAGCCGGGACGCCAAAGGTGCATTTACTCGGATTCAGTTTCATTTTATACTTGCGCAGGTTAGCGAAGGTTTCCTCAAGATCGGCAAGCAGAGTTTGTGTTTTATTCGTTTTGATGACAATGTCATCTACGTACACCTGCACATTCTTGCCGAGCTGGTTGTGCAAGCATTTCTGCATGCACCGCTGATAAGTAGCACCCGCATTCCGCAACCCGAAACACATGACACGATAGCAATAAGCCCCGTACGGGGTAATGAAGGCAGTCTTTATTTGATCAGCAGGATTGAGAGCTATCTGGTGAAAACCAGAGTAGGCATCTATGAAAGACAGCAGTTCACAACCAGCAGTGGAGTCGATCACCTGATCGATGCGAGGTAGCGGAAAAGGATCCTTGGGGCATGCTTTGTTCAAGTCGGTGTAGTCGACACACATGCGCCATGCAGTAGCAGCCTTGGGATCCTCCTTCTTCTTCTCGACCATGACCGGGTTGGCTAGCCAATCCGGATGCAGCACCTCCATGATGAAATTGCTTATCAGCAGCTTGGTGATCTGGTCACCTATAGCTTTCCTTCTCTCATCTCCGAAACGGCGCATAGCCTGTTTCACAGGTTTGGCGTCAGGACGCACATGTAACGAGTGCTCAACCAACTCCCTCGGGACACCTGGTAGATCCTCATTGGACCAGGCGAACACGTCCCGATTCTCACGGAGTAAGTGGATGAGCTCGCTTTCCTATTTCTCCGCCAACCCGGAGCCAATGATGGCTACGCGGTCGGGGAACTCAGGGTCGACCTGGACCTTCTTTGTCTCTTGAGATGCCTGGAACGCGGTCCCGTGCTGGGTACTCGGCACGCCCTGCGCACCAGCTTGCGCGGATTGCGCCATAGCCACCACCTCGTACATCTTTTTCTTCTCGGCAGCAATCACCATGGACTCCGCCAACTGAGAACCAGCAGAGGCACACTCCATGGACTTCTTGTAATCACCAGAGATGGTAATAACGCCATTGGGGCCAGGGATCTTCATCTTCAGATACGCAGTGTGGGTAGAGGCCATGAACTTGCTCAGCGCAGGCCTGCCGAGTAGGGCGTGGTAGGGGCTCTGATGATCAACTACCTCGAACTGCAGGCTCTCTGTGCGGCAGTTCTCCCTGGTGCCGAATAGCACATCTATCCACACTCGGCCAATCGGGTTGCACGAGACTCCCGGCACAATGCCATGGAAAGTGGTCTTGCTAGGTAGCAGCATGTTCTCGGCCAGACCAAGCTTCTCGAGTGTGTCTCTGTACACAATGTTGATGCTGCTGCCGTTGTCGATCAGCACCTTGCTGAACCTCACATTCTTCTCGGGACCCAAGAAGGTAGGATCCAGCACCAAAGCGTAGCTACCCAGGTTGGGAATCACCTTGGGATGATCTACTCGGGACCACGTGATCTCTTGGTTGCACCAATGCATATAGTGAGGGACAGCAGGGATCACAGCATTGACCTCCATGGCTCGCCTGTGCTGTGACTGCTTGTCGACGGGCTCAGAAGTGAAGATCATGTAGCTCTCGTGGTGTTCTTTGTACTGGTTGCGGCCTCCACCATCATTGTTGCCGTTGTTGTTGCCCTGGTAGTTGTTGCGGTTGTGGTTGTTGTTGTTGTTGTTGCGGTAGCCCTCATTGTTGAAGTGATGGTTGGCTCCTAAAGCCACTTGGTTCACATTTTCTCTTCTCGAAAACACTGGAGGCCGAGCTGTGGGTGCGCGAGCAGGCTGCACATTGGCGTTCGCAGCTGGCAGGGGAGGAGGAGGAGGCAAGCCTTCATTCCTGATCAGATCCCACCACTCGCACTGCCGGGTTGTGTGGTTAGCAGGCCTCGAGGGGTGCTGAGTATGGAAACTGCATGGGCCATCCCTCATGTCGTCGAAGACGAACTTCCTTGTCTGCTCCGAGTTACCGCTACCCGACTGAGGAGCGCTGAATGGTTTCTTGTTGCCTTGGCCCTGGTTCTGGTTCTGCCCGTAGGCTCCAGCAGGTTTTTGCCTTTGGCTGCCCCCAGCTCCAACAGCCACTGCATTCACCTCCTCAGGGTCGTACCGAGTATCTATTCGGTCACCCCTGCGCTTGTTGCTGTTGAAGTTTCTTCTCGGCTCAGAGGAATCCATCAGGGGCTGAGTAGGGTCACCGAGTGCGTACTGATCCGCAATCTTGATGGTCTCCGCCAGAGTGTTTGGCATCTCCCTCTGCAAACTTTGCCACAGCATACTGCCATGCCTGCAACCCTGCGCAAACCAAGTGATGGCTTGGGCCTCATTCACACCTTCACAGGTGTTCCGCAACGTGCTCCACCGAGTAAGGTACTCGCGGTCCGTCTCGTCTTCCCGATGCCTGCAAGCGGACAGCTGCTGTGGCCTATTCGGCCTCTTGTAAGTGCTGGTGAAGTTGCTGATGAAGGCTTCCGAGAAGTCCAGCCAGCAATTGATGCTGTTCTTGGGCAAGTTGTTGATCCAAGTGCGAGTTGGACCCTCTAGCATCTGCGGAACGTACCGCACCGCCCATCTCCGGTTGCCGTTCGCGATATGAACCGCGGTGACATAGTCATTGAGCCAGTCCTCCGGCTTGGTGCTACCATTGTAGCTCTTGGTTCCCCTTGCGAGCTGGAAGTTCTTCACGGAAGGCTCGTTCATGATGCGCGGGCCAAAGCACTCGGGGCCGGGAGGTCCCGTGTTCTCGAGCCGCGCCGACAAGCTGATCCGGTCCAGCTGGTGCCTTGCATCTCCAGGCGCCAATACGCGCTCGCCCACACGATCTAGAATGTCATAGCCAGCCAACCCCATGGCCGAGTAGCCATCATCATATCTGTCCACCTGCACAGCTGCAGGCTGCTCCACCGGGTTAGCGGCTGGCGCCACTGCGCGCAGCGGCTGCCTCTACCGAGTAGGCTGAGAAACTGGATGCTGAGAAGGGACTGGGCGCTCTCCATCTCGGGCCTGGCTTTTAGCTTTATGGGCTTGAAAGCCTTCTCCTACAGCATTGTGTTTCTGACCGGACTGTCGCGGCGACAGCCGGGTCGTACACCTGCATCTGCCTACCCTTGCCGGAATGCCCACTCCGGCTTCTCTCACGGCTAGGATGCGGTGATGAAGCCTGATGGTTAGATCTAGCCACGTGCGAGTGCACCACCTGAGAAGCCCCAGCACACGGGTTGGCTTTCCGGAACTCCTCGTTCTGCCTAGCAGCCTCTAGCACCAGCTCGTTTAGCCCCTCCTGCTGCCTAACGCGCGCGTCGCCAGCTAGATGCGGCAACTCGGCAGCTACGGCCTCAGCAGCTCTAAGTGTTTTGGCGGGTGTACTGTATCTGGGTCTAGTGGAGGTGTTTGCGGTGGCGGACTGACTGGGAGCCTCTACAACCGTTGCCATCTCAGCGCCTAGATTGCGACGCGTAGCACCTACTTTGCTAGCTCTCCTAACAACTGGTGTAAAACCGTGAGCCTTGTTGTACTCAAGCTGATCTAAGCTAAGCTCTAGCCTAATCCTCTCCAACTCCGCCTGCTCAGCGAGCAGCTAGTGGCGCTGCCGGTCGAGCTGCGCCTTCATGGTCAGGAGCTCGAGATCAGTGGGAGGCGGCATACCCATCCACGCAGCAGACGCAGGGATTGTCGGAGTAGTGGAGAGCGGAAGGTTGCACTCCTTCTCGTAGGGCTTGTGCGTCTTTCCGCCAGCACTCGAGCCAGCGAGGTCCTCGATAACGGCCGCAGCGGTAGCATCCGCGCCCTTCCCGGCGTCAGCAGCAGGGCCGGTCATCATCACCTCCGCGACGTCCTCAGAGCGGCTCAGCGGCCTCCCGCGCGCGGCGATGACGGCAGGTGGGTCTTCCGCGACATGCACCGGCTCGGGATACTCGCGGTCGATGACGGTGGCGACGTAGACGAGGTGCGCGCCGAAAGAAAGCACTGAGCCGCCCTCCGGTATGGCCCTGCCGCCGAAATCGCCGGCGTTGTCGGTGACGAAGTCGAAGGAACCGAATCTATGGACGAGGCCACAAACCACGCGCTCTCCGGTAGCAGAAATCGATCCCGTCCGAATGGAAACTCCAGCCAGCGCCGCTGGTTGCCCCACGGTGGGCGCCAACTGTCGTGGTGGTGTCACGGCAGATGCCATAGGATGGCTAAAGATGTGGGGACGAAGGACGCTGGAGGCGCTCGGGGAGGGATCACGCGACGAGTAGCCGCGTGAAGTAGGAAACAAGCACTGCAAACAACACGATCTACCCAGGTTCAGGGCCCTCGTGAGGAGGTAAAACCCCTACTCCTGCCTTTCTCTCTGTATTTTGATGTCTCTCCGAGTAGCCACAGTACAAATGTTCTTGCTACCGAGTAGCCACTCTTCTCTCTACGTGAGGAACTAGGTCAAGAATCTGAGCCCAACGTGTGATCTAGGTCAGCGTCCCTCGCGCAGGAGGGGGCAGGGCACCTTATATTACTCGGTGCCCAGCCGGATACAGCCAAATACAAACAGATGTCGACATTGTGTGCACACCGTCCTTCTTCCGAGTTCCCGCTGACAGCTTTGGCTTCTAAGCTTGTCCTGGTGCGGAAAGTCGTTGGGCAAAACCAAGTAACCATCCTGTTATCACTGCCACGAACACAGAGTAGGTCCCCCCTATCCTGCGACGCCCTGCTGCCACACTGTCGCTGTCAGGCACGCCGTCCTCAGATGAACAGTGCTGTGAACAGTGCCAAGTACGGACCCGGGATACGCGGGATACTGTGTCAGAACGGCTCCTTTGACTTCTGGCCCGAGTAGGATCCCGCCACTCCTACTCGGACCAACTCTTCTATTCGGAGGAACATAACTCTCTTGATTCGTCCTTCTGGCCATCTAGGTGTAGGACCGGGTAGCAGTCGACCGGGTAGCGAGTACCGGGTAGCCGGCTACTCGGCCAAACATCCCTTCTGATCTGGCCTTTAGTACTTGCCTTTACCCTACTCGGGGGTAACCCCCCGACAAGATCCCATGCTGCGGAGGATGAACTGACCAAGCTATCTGCCCAGATTGCCGATACTCACCGTGCTTTGATTGGTAATGATTCCCGACTCACTAATCGTAACCCGGATTTTCATTCTGATAAACACTCGGAATTCCTTATTTGCACCTTTATGTTTTTCTGTAGGGCCGGATGATGAGATTCCGGATGAAGATGACATAGCGAAGCTGAAGACCATAAAGAGCACAATCCGGCAACTCTGTGCCGGCACCAAATGGGTTCTGCAAGCTTTGAAGTGGCCGGGTACTGGACGTGGTGGTTTGAGCACTGGAAACGCTCGTCGTGCCGGGTTGGATTAACCCGGGGCTTGCTCTGGCTAAAGCGTACTTTCCCAAGCATGAGCCGGCAAAGCTCGTTGGCGGGTTTCCAGAATTCAACAATGATGGCTCCAAGTTTTCAGCCAAGAACTACAAAGCCATCCAAAAAGAGGTTCGTCACTCGGCTAGTCTGATTGCCGATAGTCTGGATGTCAGTCTGATTGTTCCACCATACGACGCTGAAGATAAGCCAATTCAGTCGGATCTTCCGAAGCCTTATGACATGCTAGCACGGTGGAAGGCGGAAGCTGCTCAAATGAGGGAAGAGGCCGCGAAGAAGAAGGCTGAGGCCGATACTGCGCCTACAACCTTTACGCCGGTTGTTCCTCCTCCCGCGCGCGCCGGTACTGTTGCTGACCCGGACGCTGCTGCCGCGAAGACCGTCGAAGAGCAAGTCAAAGACCCGGCTGCCCAGGACAACACTCAAGACTCGACCCAACAGGCCGAGTGAAGTTTCACCTACTGCCTCAAACATTTTATTCGGCCAAGGGGCCTTTCAAACAATTATTCTTTTGATAGTGCGCCTATGCACTTTTTGATACTATCACCTCGGTTTGTAATACGTTAAAGACCTTAATTGCTTTCGTGGCCCTTATGGCCTTTTGCATGATCTTAATATTTCCTATCTTTGAGCTTTTCATTGCTGGTTTTCCGACTTTTCGCTACTTTTTCCTACTGTGAGACTCGGTTTCCGGGTCTCGGGGGTTTTGACAAGTGGACTTTTTTCTAAGTCCCCAAGTCCCTAGGACTCGGATTTTTGGGTTTTTGAGCTGAATAGCTAGATAATTTGTTTTTTTTTCAAATTCCCAAGTCCCCAAAGCCCGAATTTCCGAGTCTAGGGTGTTGGATTTTTTTCAAAAGAACAAATTGTTTCTGCTAAGGCCCGAAACCTAGAGCTGCTCACGCAGGTTTGAAGTTGTGCTTAATATATCTTGAGTTTCCGGCTATTAACCTTGTACTCTGCATAACTTGTGGTTTAGATGACCCTTTTGACCTTCTTTTACTATAAGCCGGCTTTCGCGTGGATGATCAATGCTGCTATAACTGTATAAATACAGGGTCAGGCAAGTCCCATTGGGCATCATGACTGATTGTAATTACACGCTAGCAAAGCATGCCACTTTTGTGCGAGTCACATCGAGCTTAAGCAAGAAAAGTCAAGAAAATTTGGCTCTATTGTCCGGTTATAAGCTTGCAGCCGTACTTATTACAAGCAATCGGCCCTTATAACCTAATGGCATCGCGGCCGGGTCTTTGAGTTTGCAACTGTGCTATTCAAGCAATCAGCCACCAAGACCTAAATATATGCAATTTACTAGAAAAACTAACATATTAAGAACAACAAATAATACTTACCTGAGAAAGAAATAGAAAACAACAGGAATATAAAAACTTTGACAAAAGACACACAGAAAGGAATATTTTGCTTAATCATCTCTTTATTGATATGGGAAAAGTTAGCTCAGCAAGCCGCCTCATTAAAAACCCTCCAGTCCCCTTAGGTACCCTGGATAGGAAAAGAGTGCGTCTGAAACCTGCTGCCTGTTACATCGTGTAATTCCACTTGTGAATCTAGTATATTCTAGGTGTAGTAGGGACGCAGCTGAGCCACGTTCCATGGTCTTTCTCTTTCTTGCATAGATGAAGTTGTATGAGCGGTGTCATTGACACAGTAGCCGACTCTTCCCTTGCATCTACCAAGTAATACGATCCATTGTGCAGATTCCGGCTTATGATGAACGGTCCTTCCCATGGTGGGGATAGCTTGTGTTTTCCTTCCTTTGACTGTACCAGGCGCAAAACCAGGTCCCCTTCCTGGAAAACCCGGGTTTTAACCCGCCGGCTATGATATCTCCTCAGATCCTGCTGATATATGGCTGATCTCTCCAAAACTTGTTCCCTGTGTTCTTCTAGCATATCCACGGCGTCCTGCCGGGTCTTCTCGTTCTCCACCTCGACGTAAGCCGACACTCGAGGCGAATCATGAATGATATCACTCGGCAATACTACCTCTACACCATAAACCATAAAGAACGGTGTCATCTGAGTAGATCTGTTAGGTGTGGTGTTAATTCCCCAAACCACTGATGGTAACTCCTCAACCCATGCGCCAGCAGCTCTGATGCACGGGACTCGCAGCCGTGGTTTTAATCCACGAAGTAACTCCTGATTTGCCCTTTCCACTTGTCCATTAGCTTGTGGATGGGCTACCAAAGCTATGTCAAGCCGGATTCCATTGTTCCCACAGAATTTCTCCATCTCACCAATGTACATGTTAGTTCCATTATCTGTTATTATGCTGTGAGGATACCCGAACCTATAGATGATTCTTTTTAAGAACTTGACTGTTGTGATTGCTTCGCAATTGGTGACTGGCATAACTTCCACCCACTTGGTAAATTTATCAATGGCCACCAAGAGATGGGTCTTTTTGCAAGGTGACATGTCGAAGGGGCCCACCATGTCCATGCCCCAAACAGCAAACGGCCAGGTTAACGGGATTGTTTGCAACTCCATAGCTGGCACATGAATTTGGCGAGCGTACCTTTGACATCCATCGCACCTTGCCACCAAGCGTTCCGCGTCTGCTAAAGCTGTGAGCCAGCAGAAACCATGCCGGTATGCTTTGGCTACAAGGGATCTTGTGGATGCATGATGCCCACAGTCTCCTTCATGGATCTCTTTAAGAATCTGCCGGCCCTCTTCTGGTGCTACGCAGCGCAAAAATACTCCTGCTGCACTCCTTTTATATAACTCGCCATTGATGATAGAATAGCCCTTTGCTCGTCTCAGAATTTTCCTTGCTAAAACTTCCTGTTGTGGTAACTCGCCCCATGATAGGTAAGCCAGAAACGGCTCTGTCCACTCGGGGACAGCACGTATTGTGGCCACGAGCTCCAAATCCGGGTCTTGGTTAGCCACCTCTTCCTCAGACTCGGTTTTGACTGATGGACGCCATAGCTCGTCCAGGAAAACATTGGGTGGAACCGGCTCTCTGCGCGAGCCGAGTCTTGCGAGTGCATCTGCTGCCTGGTTCTTTCGCCTATCAATATGCTCCACCTCATACCCGGTAAAACACCCGGCAACCCTGTCCACCTCCCTGCGATATGCTGCCATAGTTGCATCCTTCCTATCCCAGGTTCCTGAGACCTGCTGCGCCACAAGATCTGAATCTCCATAGCATCGTATCCGCCTGATGTTCATCTCCTTGGCTATCCTCAATCCGTGTAATAATTCCTCATACTCGGCCAAGTTGTTGGAGCAATCGAAGTGAATTTGCAACACGTAGCTCAGTTTATCTCCTTTAGGTGATGTAAGTACCACTCCAGCTCCTGATCCCTCGTATTGCTTAGAACCATCAAAGTGCATTACCCAAGACTCGGAACTTGGTGTCATTGTGGGCATGCTAGTGTGAGTCCAATCATTAATGAAATCAACTAAAGCTTGAGACTTGATTGCTGAACTGGGCTCGTAGTTGATGTGATAATCTCCCATCTCGATGGCCCACTTGGCTATTCTACCTGTTGCGTCCGAGTTTCTGATGATATCTGACATTGGTATAGAGCTAACCACCGTTATGGGGTGTTCCTGAAAATAGGGTTTTAATTTCCGGCTGGCCATGAAGACCCCGAAAACCAACTTCTGCCAATGTGGGTAGCGCTGCTTTGCCTCTGATAACACCTCGCTGACGTAATAAACCGGCCTTTGAACCGGGTGATCCTTCCCATCCTCTTTGCGCTCAACGACAACCACTGCACTAACCGCCCGGGGCCCGGCCGCAATGTATAGTAGCATAGGCTCTTTGGGACCCGGGGCTGCTAAAACTGGTGCCTCAGATAACTGCTTCTTTAATGCCTCGAACGCCTCATCCGCCTCTTGGTCCCAAACAAACTTATCAGATTTCCTCAAGAGCCGGTACAGTGGTATTGCCTTCTCTCCGAGTCTGGATATAAACCGGCTCAGCGCTGCTACGCACCCTGTAAGCTTCTGAACATGCTTTAGGTTTTCCGGTTTTTTAGACTCTGGATAGCTTTGATTTTGTCCGGGTTTGCCTCGATTCCTCTCTCGGAAACAATGAACCTGAGTAACTTTCCTGCTGGAACTCCAAACACGCACTTCGTAGGGTTAAGTTTCATCTGATACCTTCTCAAATTTTTGAATTTTTCCTTTAGATCATCGATGAACGTTTTCGCTTTCCTGGTCTTGATCACCACATCATCCACATAGGCATGAACGTTGCGCCCAATCTGGTCCTCAAAGCACTTCTGTATGCATCTCTGGTAGGTTGCACCAGCATTCTTTAGCCCAAAAGTCATGGTTTTGTAACAAAAAGCCCCAAAGGGGGTTATGAACGATGTTTTCTCCCAATCTTCCTTCTTGAGCTTGATCTGATGATACCCGGAATATGCATCCAGGAAACATAATAGGTCACTTCCAGCCACTGCATCTATGATCTCATCAATCCTTGGAAGGGCAAATGGGTCCTTTGGGCAGTGCTTGTTGAGACTCGTGTAATCTATGCACATCCTCCACTCGTTACTCTTTTTCAGTACTAGAACCGGGTTTGCCAGCCAATCCGAGTGAAATACCTCCATGATGAATCCAGCTGCCAATAGCCGGGCAATTTCTTCTCCTATAGATTTTCTTCTTTCCTCATTCATTTTCCTCAGGCCTTGCTTCACGGGCCTAGACGACTTGGGATCAACATGCAAGCTGTGCTCCGCTAACTCGGTAGGGATACCCGGCATATCGCTAGGCGTCCAAGCAAAAACATCTTGATTTGAACGAATAAACTCCACGAGTGCTTTTTCCTGCTGATTGTCCAGGTTAGATCCTATGGCAAATTTCTTAGAGGGATCACCTTCGACAAAAGCCACCATCTTGGTATCTTGTGCTGCTTTGAACTTTGCTCTCTCGTCCTCCGTATTCGGCCTTTTTAACGCTGTTCTGTCATCCGGGTCTACCTGAGACCGATAATACTTGAGCTCTTCCTTTCTACAAGCTTGTTCCGTCATTGCCGCGTCTCCTTCGTCACACTCAGCCGCTATAACCCGGCTCCCATGGATGGTGATGGTCTACTTGGGACCCAAGATTTTTAGCTGTAGGTATACGTAACACGGCCTGGCCATGAACTTGGTGTAAGTCGGCCTTCCAAATAGCGCGTGATAAGGGCTGCGCAACTTCACCACCTCAAACGTGAGCCACTCCACCCGGAAATTATCCTTTGATTCTCCAAAAGCAACCTCCAAGGTAATCTTTCCCTCAGGGCACGCCGAGTGACCCGGCACGATCCCATGAAAAACTGTTGAACTTTTCTGTAGCTGAGACTCCTTGAGACCCATGCGTAAGAAAGTTTCCCAATATAAGATGTTTATGCTGCTTCCACCATCCATTAAGACCTTTTTCAGCTCATAACCATTGACCTGTGGCGCGACCACCAATGCTAAGACTCCCGGGTGTTCTATTCTTTCCGGGTGATCCCTTCTGCTCCATGTCACCTCTAGATCCGACCACCTCACGTATCTCGGAACAGCCGAGGAAACCTAGTTTACTGCCTTTTTCAGTATCTTTCTATCCTTGTTGGAAGTTCCCGTGGTGTGAACATGGTACTGGCCCAATTGCTTGGGGTTGGCCTGGAAACCTCCAGCTCCTCCCTGATTGTTACCTGGATTACCACCTCCTGGGTTGCCTGCCGGGGGTGGGCCATTGCCCGGGTTACCACCCGGACCCGGTCCTGCTCCCCGGCCTGCGCCTCGCATTGCTTTCTGTATTTCCTCGTTCTTCCATCTTTGTAAATCTACGCATTGTTCCAGTGAATGATTTGCCGGCCTGCCGTTCCTGCTGTGGCGCGGACAGGGCATCCTGAAGGCCTCTATATGGTTAGCCGGCCTTGGCGGTCCTTGGTAATTTCCACCATTAAAGTTTCCTCCGTTGAAATTTTCTTCTGCCCTGGGTCTTGCAAACCCGACTTCTGTGTTGGCGACAAACTCAGAATTTCCCTCGTACGGGCGCTTATTCTGGTTGTTTCCATTATTTCCTCCATTGTTACCCGGCGCAGATCCATTGCCGGGTCTATCACTGTTGTTTACGTTGGCTTTGGTTTTCTTGTCATCAACATCCTCCTCTGTTGTATCCGTAGCAGCGTGCTTGTTGCACGCGTCCATCAACTCTCCCATTGTAACCTCTGAAGCATTCCGACTAGATTTCATGCGTGTTAGCTTTTGCACTAAGGGTATATACTTGCATGTCTTTGTCATAGCTTGTAACGCATCCTTCGGCTGAATATCCATGGATGAGTGAAGTATCTCCATAACCCGGCGCACCCAACTGCGCGCTGACTCTCTCTTCTTCTGGACGCATCGTTCTAGATCATCGATTGTGAATAACTTCCTGCACGTCCCATGGAAGTGCTTGACAAACGCAACTTTCAGCTCACCCCACGAACTAATAGATTTTTCCGGTAAATTGTTGAACCATAACTTTTCTGCTCCCTCGGACATCATTAAGTACATGAACTTGGCTTGAAGATTTTCAGACGCGTTGCGAATCGACATGGCCATCTCATAACTGCTCAACCAGGTTTCTGGATCCATAGTCGGCTCATAGTTTACCACTTTACCCGGTTCCTTGAACTTATCCGGGTAGGGCTCAGCTCTGATGGCGTCCGATAGACACTTGGGTCCGGCTAAAACCGCCGGTACTGGCCTTACCCGGGAAACATGCGACCCGGCGATGGGTGCGGCGGGGGGTGCAACCGCTACCGGCCCTCGTACCGCAGACCCGGCTGCTGCGCGCCTGGCTCTAGAACTGTCCACGATAGCTTGCGCGGCTGATACTGCAGGTGTTGCTGGTCTACGGGGAGGAGGCGGCATTTGCTGCTGCTCTGCCCTCCGCCGTGCTGAGCTTGTCTGGATATTACCGGCGTTTCCATTATGCCGGCTTATATACGGCGTTCCATGCATTCCGCTCCTATTATCCGGGTAATTGACTTGCTGAGCCACTGCCGTGCGCAATAAATGTATCGCCCGCCGGGTCTCCTCCGCATGGGGTGACTCTCTTACGGGGATTCGATCCAATGCCAACGTTGCTGCATATACATTATCCATGGGGTTGTTGAAGTGACCTGGTGGCGTATGAAATCGTGATGGTGATGGTGGTGGCGCTGTATTGCCAGCGGCAACCCTTGTCTGCAACGTGGGTAACCCGGCTTTTACATCTGCCGGCTGTCCCCCACCAGTCGCGGGCTGATGTACAGTCTCCTGATTCACAGCCGGAATTGGTTGATCTTGGGGTGTGACGAATAGTGTGGCCGGGTTTAGAACTTCACCTGTTGCCGGTAGTCTAGTTTGGTATCTCTGATGCATCCTAGTCGTCTCAACCCGGAGCCGGTTCTCCAATGCTTCCAGCTCACGTTGGCGCGTGGCTACTCCTTGCTTCTCTGCTTCCACATCTCTCCTCTGCTGCTCCAATGCACGGCGTGCTACATCCAGATCCCTGGAGCGTGCCGCGGCGTTTTCCGGGGTTATCACGGTAGCTAGCACCGTGGGATCTAAAGATTAGATTGTTACTGAATAGAGCCGGGTGTTGTGGGTTTGAAGGACCTGCCCCTGGCGTCCTGTTCACCATGAACCCAAACATATTCGCCTGCAACTCGTTATCCGCCGCTCGGCTAGTGACCGAAGCCGATTCTCCGTCGACCCGGGTCAGAACCGGGTTTCCGTCAACCGGATTTTGCTGCTGGGCCAGCGCTCGCGCCGCTCCAACCGCGGCCGTTGTCACGTCTCCCTGATTGTGATTGGTTGCAGGGGCCGTGTAGACCGCGACCTGGCGCGCGATGCCTGGTGAAGACTCGTATTCCTCCTCATCACAGCTATCCTCCTCGTACCGGTCCTCCAGCAAGTGCAGGATAGACTCGGTATCATCTTCTCTCATGACCCGGCCACGCGGGGTCCATGCCGGCTCCTCCGGCTGTTCCCTCTTCGTGGTGGGCTCTTCTATCGGATCCACCGTTTCGACCGATTCTTCTCCATCCGACTGAATGCAGGTTGCTTCTCCTGACACAGAATCGCATCCAAAATCATCAGGGATTGATCCGGACGTACGTACCATGCCAATGAAGACGTTGACCCGGCCGATTGTGACGACAGATCCGGATTCGAGCAGATCCGACTCTGGCCCCCAGCCAAAATCGTCCACCATCTTCTTTCCTTCGGTGTTGGTGTAGATCTCGCCGATGACGAGGTTCTTCATGTTCTCCCGAGCTTCTCCCGTGATGTAAACACCTTTGGACGCAGGCCCCACGGTGGGCGCCAACTGTCGTGGGACAATCACGGCAGACGTTACCGGGTGTAACTTATCTTGGGGCAATTCGACTCTGGTGTTTGGGAGAGGGTTTTGCTCAGGGGAAATCATGACGATAAACGATCTGGTAGCCGGCAATCAAGTCGCCGAGTCTCCTATTTGGGTTTATTATCTCAACTATGGTATTACAAAGGATACTCGAATAGCTAGTAAAACTCGTGTCTAATCTAACCCTAGGGGCCGACTTATATAGTATCCAGCCCCCATGGCCTCCTATCCAAGGCATACTCGGAGTCCTACCTGGGCACCTCTTATAAACCATAAGTTTCCTTATCGAAACCCACAATCCGGGTTACGAGGCCTACACTCTTGGGCCTTCTAGAAACTCCTCAAGCCGGGTCTTGCGCAGCTCCCTTTGGGCCGAGTTACACCTTGACGTTAGCCTACCGGGTTACCATCTCTCCATCAAGACACTTATGACAAAATCGAGGAACATCAGCGGAAAGGCGAGCCAAAATTCCCGAGAGTTGAAGGAGAATGTAACTTAACTTTCCTGGCAACTCCCTCAGCAAAACAGGCGAAAATAACACTCCGAGAAATCAACGCGGTTGTACCTACAACCCCTAAGTTCTTGAAGTATTCAAACACGCCAATCACCTGAGATCAGTCAGATCATCCCGGAAACATTCCAGAAATCGGCACGCATGATTTGGTTGTAAGCCCTATTGTTCAAAACAATAGGCTCAAAGGAGTGCTGATGGATGGAGGATCTAGTATCAACATCATGTACTTAAGCACATTGAATCATCTACGCATCTCCGAGACTCAACTCAATCACAGCAACATACGTTTCCACGACATTGTTCCTGGCAGACAAGCACAATCCCTAGAAGAAATTTCCCTAGATGTAACCTTTGAAAAAAGAGAACACTTCTGCCAGGAAAAAACCTCATTTGAGTTGGTGCCGTTCGAAAGTGTAGACCCCGCAATACTCGGACGTCCAGCTTTTGCCAAATTAATGGCAATATCATGTTATATCAATAACAAGCTGAAGATGCCAGGGCCAAAAGAAGGAGTAATCACCATATCGGGAGACTTCAAATTGGCGAACGAGCTGGAAAAAGGAAACGCCCTTTGCACTGAACAAGTGATTACAAAGGAGGAATTGAAAGAGCTGGCTTAGGAAGTATCACCGACAGAAATGCCGACCGGAAAAGAAAGCCGGAAGCCGGCGGATAGCTTCAAAGCATCGGAGAATACAAGACAAGTTATCCTAGATCCCAAAGACCCGGAAAAAAAAATTCGTTGTTGGAACCGGGATGACGGACACATAGGAAAGCGCGCTCATCAAGTTCCTCTTTGAGAACTAGGATATTTTTGCCTGGTGTCCTACGGACATGCCGGGTGTACCCAGGGAACTTGTTGAGCATCAACTGAAAGTGATTCCAGGATCAAAACCCGTCAAGCAAGGTCTCCGTCGTTTTGACGGAAGAAGACGGAAGGCTATTGGCAAGGAAATTATCCGGCTTCTAGCAGCTGATTTTATCCGGGAAATAATACATACTGATTGGTCTGCGAACCCAGTATTAGTCCCGAAGAAAGACACTATTGTTCTTAGGATGTGTATAGATTACACCGGCTTGAACAAATTGTGTCCAAAAGATATGTTCGCCTTACCGCGAATCGATCAAATAATAGAAGCCACTGCTGGCTCTGAGATTTTATGCTTTTTAGATGCTTATTCCGGGTACCATCAAATACGTACGAAGAAGGAAGACCAAATAAAAACTTCATTCATAACCCTGTATGGAACATACTACTACATAACCATGCCTTTTGGCCTGAAGAACACGGGCGTAACTTACCAGCGTTGCATGCAAAGATATTTGAATAGTCAAATAGGCAAAAATGTTCATGATTCCGTGGACGACATTGCCGTAGTTTTCATGGAAAAAGATACACTACTTGAATATCTTCGAGAAACCTTCGAAAATTTGCGCACTTATAAAATGAAGTTTAATCCATTAAAGTGCGTATTCGGGGTTCCCTCAAGAAAACTTCTGGGTTTCATCGTTTCTCATAGAGGAATAGAAGTAAACCCGGAAGAGATCAAGGCAATCTTGAAAATCACAAGACCCACATGCCTAAAAGATGTCCAAAGACTAACGGGTTCCGCAGCTGCTGTCACCAGGTTTATAAGCCGACTAGGAGCCCCCTGCGCCACCGATGGCCGCCAGCGCCGCCCTGCACCTCACGTGCCGCCCCTTCTCCATCCTCTTCGCCATGATGCCGCCTTCACCAACACCTCCAACATCATCTCCTCCTTGTATTCAGTGGTTCATCCTCCCACAAACCTCTGTACCGTCCTATGTAAACGTGGTGTTTAATGCTATAATATTTATCCTATGATCTATGTCATGTTTGTGTAGTTTATTTGTCTTTTGATTGCTTGGTTGAATGTCTTTGGTTCATTAGATTTGTATGTTGATATGGTACTGTGCTTTGGTATCCATTATATTTGCGCGCGCTTGGATCAACACCATAGGGTTAGTAGTATGTGCAAAGGAAGGGGCGTAGTTCTACCGGAATGACAGAAACCTAAGGACTCAAACCGGTTAGTTGCGCGAATGGAAGTAAGAGGACCATTAACTTAAGGCTATGGTTGGGTATTTTTACCTTAATGTATCTTCTAGTAGTTAAGGATTTTTGCTAGTTCCAATCATAAGTACTTGCAATCATTGGATAGTGAGAGCTTGTTAGCTTTGCCTCTCCCACATAGAAAACCGCATTGAAGACAATGAACCTGATATCTTCACTAATTAATCTTGGACAAACACACCACAATTACGGCCACTTTTCCACACTCATGGTACTGTTAGTTTATGGTTACTTAGTATATTTTATTGCTGCAGCACTAATATTTACTTTCTTGTATTTATTATCTTGCAAAGCTATCTCTCATACCTGTATTATTGCTCTAGTTTTATTTCCTAGATAATGCAAACGTTTAGTGTGTGTAGAGTTGTATCAGTGGTTGATTGAACTTGAGAGAATATTTATCCTACCTTTAGCGCCTCGTTGGGTTCGACACTCTTGCTTATCGAAAAGGCTACACAGGATCCCCTATACTTGTGGGATATCACCCTCAGCCATTGCTCTTTCGCCTATATAATCCCCCCGATATATCAACCCTAAAATTATACCACTTTTTCCCAAGAAACACATGAGTTTGCCGTCATCGTCACCCCGAGATCGGGAGGGTTCTGGAGCTTTCCCCGGCGCCCTGCTGGGAGGGGAATTCATCACTGGAGGGGTCTACACCACCATGCCCTCCTCCGAAGTGATGCGTGAGTAGTTCATCCCTAGACTACGGGTCCATAGCAGTACCTAGAAGGTTGTCTCATCCACTTTATGCCTCATGTTTAGATCTCGTGAGCTGCCTCACATGATCGAGATCATCTTTATGTAATGCTACATGTTGTGTTTGCTGGGATCCGATGAATGTTGAATTCTATGTCTTCTGATTATCAAGCTATCATGTTTTCTTCATGCATATGTTATTTATGATCTGGCATGCTCTCCGTTATTAGTAGATGCTCTGGCCAAGTATATGCTAGTAACTCTAAGAGGGAGTATTTATGCTCGATGGTGGGTTCATCCCTCCTTTGCATCTGTGCTTGAGTGACAGAAACGTGATGGATGGAGTATGTGTTGTTGCCATTAGGGAGAAAACAAAAATGCTTTGTCTAAGGATGATTCTATTGTTTACATTACACACTTTGCTTACTGCAATTATCTGTTACTTGCAACTTAATACCCAACGTTTGATCGGATGATATTCGGAGGGTGGATTATTAGTCATAGATGCAGTTGGATGACGGCCTATGTATCTTGTTGTAATGCCCGCATGAATCACATAGTAATCTTTATGTCTTGCATATGCACTATGGTGCAGCCTTCATTTCTGTCAATTGCCCAGCTGTGATTTGTTCACCACACATGTTATTTATGTTTCACAGAGAGACACCACTAGTGAACTGTGGACCCCAGTCCATTTTCCTCATACTGATAATACACACACTGCTTCCCTTGTTTTCATATTGATGCTATTGTTTTCATATTGTTCTCATACTGTTTTCCACACCATACGTTTTACCTCTTTGTTCTCAGCAAAATCGGTGAGATTGACAACCTCACTGCTTCGTTGGGGAAAAGTGATTTGATTGTGTTGTGTAGGTTCCATGTTGTTGCTGAACCGGTAGTGCGCCATGCCATCTCACTTGCATCAACCTTCTGAAGTTACTTCTTCCTCCTACTGGTCGATTCAACCTTGGTTTTTTTCTAAGGGAAAACTTGCCGATGCACTCTTTACAACCTTTCTCTTGGGGTTTACCAACGTCAGCCATCAACAAGTTTTTTGGCACCATTTCTGGGGAGGAAGAGAATTACTACAAGGGGAATGTCTCACTTCCAATCTCTTTACTTTTTTTTAGTTTTGCTTAGTTTATGTTACTTTATCTTGTTTGCTTCTTTATACCAAGAACACACAAAAAATAGTTCTTATTCTACTTGTTATTTTATGATATTGTTGTTTTTCTTCATCATGTTGCTTCCTAAGTTTACCCTGAAAGATCTTCCAGTTGGTAGTGGTTCTATACTTGGAAAGGATACCATTAAAGAATTCATTAACCATGTTAGTAAGCATGAAAATCTAGAGGAAAAATCCATAGTAGAACTTGCTCCAAATTATTAAACTGTTGCAACTTCTCTGATTCACATGTTAGAAGCTAGGTTTGTTAACCTTCATCCATATTGCAGCATATGTTCCTCAACTTGAATAATATTGAAGACATCGAGAAAAGAAATTTTATTTTAGAAACCATGCTTAAGGAATTTGAAGATGTTGCTCTAGAAGCTAGAAAAGTGTTCGATCATTTCAATATGCTAGGCTCATGTGTAGATGTAGTAGGTTCTCTCGCAATGGCTGAACCTAAAAATGAAAATGAGGAGAAAATACCAATACCCTTTAAATTAATAGCATTGCCCCAAGAAAAGAACTTTGGCTGGATTGTTCCTGAGAATCTTTTTTATGAGAATAGTGAACCTAAAAATTCTAAGAGAGGAACATCTGAAACCCATTTAGATAAAATAGAATGCATTATTGAGAAATTGCCTTATCTTGATTTGGATGCTTCTTCACTTGAAAACACGTGAATCCACTTTTCTAGGCCTAGCTAAAAGGCATTAAAGAAAAGCACTTCTTGGGAGATAACCCATGGTTTTATTTTTGCTTTGTTTTTCTCTGTTTTCTTTGAGTCAAGAGGATGTATACTTCTGTAGCAACTCCTTTGTATCTTTATTTTCATGTATTATTTGTGCCAAGTAAAGTTTCTGATGAAAGTTGGAGTTGGTTTTGGGATTTCTGCACAGGAAACTAATTTCTGCTGTCCACCGTAAAAAATCATGAAAACTCCAGAAAGACTAGAATAACCTAAAAAAAATTTGCTTATTCCTCAGCTAATTCCAGAAATTTTTCGTTCTTTAAGTTTTTTTATTTGAGCAGTGTAAGTGCCCCAAAAAAATTCGTCAGGCTGTTCTGGTTTTGGCAGATTCTGCCATTTTTCTTGCATTTGCTCTTTTACGATGTAAAGTGGATTTCTTTGCTTCACGAAACATCAGTGGATGTGGCTAATGTTTAAAAGTTTTGATAGCACTTGTTCCCATACAGAATGCATGGATTTTTTATTGTTGCACTAACCCTCTAATGCGAATTACTCTTTGAGTGTGTTGTGAAGGAAGTTTTCAAGGGTCAAGAGAAGAAGTGATATATGTGATCAAGAACAGTGCAAGGTCAAATCTTGGGGATGCCCCCGTGGTTCATCCCAAAAAATATTAAGAAGACTCAAGCGTCGAAGCTTTGGGATGCCCAAGGTATCCCCTTCTTCATCAACCTTTTATCAGGTCACTTCTAGTGAAACTATGTTTTTAGTCGGTCATATCGAATGAAATTTACTTGGAGCGCCTGTTATTTTTTGTTTTGTTTTCCTTGATGCAATAATATCATTGGAACCTAGCATCCTTATTTGGGAGAGAGACACGCTCCGCTTTTTCGTTTGAATACTCATTGTGCTCGTATCCTTAATTTTTCTTCTAGCTGCTGCAAAAATTCTTGTTTAGCTCTTGTTTTCATTGCATCTCTTATTCAGATATGTTAGTCTTATTAGTGTTATGTGAGTACTCTAATGTTTGCTTGCTGTATCATTTAGAAAGTTTTTGTTAAAACATATTATGTATGGTGCTTGTTAGGAAAAGAAACCACTGCATTTGGTAGAATTATAAACAATGCAAATAGAAGATTGTATGGACTGTGGCTAGACTTTCATATCATGCTAGATGTTATTTTAATTATAAAGCCTAGTGGTTATTGAGTAGCATGATTTGTCTCAAATAGATGAGAGTGTTTAATGTGCCATTGAAAGAATAGTGAGTTGTTCTTGTCATATTGAAGCATAAATTTGTGGTGTTCTCCTTTCAATATTTTATTTGGTTGACTTGGCGCATACTCACACCATGTTTATGACTAGGAACCAGTCACTAATAGCCTCCATGATCAGGGGCGGATCCAGGATTTGAGTATAGGGGGGCGAGACAAAAAAAAGAGCGAAGTCTTATAAAGTATCTAAAATATGTTAATGCTTTTCGAGGTCGGCGTCCTCTGTTGTGCTTTCAATTTAATTTGTTTTGAAATTATGATTAGAAATTTGAATTGGAAGTTCAAATATCAATTTGGTCTGAATTGAAAAACCATGTCCGGTAGATTGCTCCATCACCCTCTACCTGTTTGGTTGCATTTGTACTTTCACTGCCCCCACAACTTGATACTTTGCCTGTTTGGTTACTTATTAGTAGCGTCGTCCCTTTTCATGACTTAAGAAACTATACTATTTGGGTTAGTTCAGGACAATTAATATAATGTACGATTCATATAACTAGCAAACCCAACTAGAAAGTAGCAATAATTAATTGCAGTTTTTTAGTAGAAATTGCAATATTGTATGATATGGTATGTATACAATAATATCTTACAGCAATCGCCCGATTAGGTCGGACGTGTGGCAAGACGGAATCATTAACGGGGCGACGCCTAAATCATGTGTCGCGTCTATGATGGTGCGATAATTAATCAATGAAAACCCTAGATGGGTCAAGGCAACTGCATTACATAGACAATAATACCTTCGGGAATCGGCTTAGGAATTAAGCGTGTCACGCGGGACGGCGGCAGGTTGTAATCGTCGCCCAAAACGCAGGTTCGATCGAGTCCGTGTGGCCATCCCGGCCGGCGGCGGCAGCAATACTGAATTACAGAACATGTGTGGCTTGGCAGCGACAAAGGCGGAGAAGATCAATAGATGAGATCGCGCGTGCCTTTCTGCAGTACGGATGATGTTTAATAGGTGATGTGGACTTGGATCAGTCGATTGATTCCAAGGCCCAGGCTATTAGGTATGTGCCATTGTGGCCTTAGATCATGTGCTAATTACGTTGGGCTTTGCCTAATCAAGTCACCACGTTGGTCTAGTTTGTTGGGTTGTACGGGGTCCTTGTGCTAACTTCCGGTACATTATATGGAGTATATTAAGCTAATACGTATGGCCCCTGCTACGTATCCTTGGAGGGGGCTGAACCATAGGGGGGGCCTGGCCCCCGCTCGCCCCCCCTTGGATCCTCCACTGTCCATGATCATTTAGTTTTTGAACTTGTGGTACCACTTATGCTTTGATTAATGATGTTTATGTCGCTATGCATGATTATGGCCATTATTGCTCTCTTGATTTGTCGCTCCCAGTCTTTTGCTAGCCTCCACATGTACTGAGTATGAGCTCTACTCGTGCAATAAAACTCCCCAAAACCAAAGTATGCCAAATGTGTCCACCATACCTACCTACATGTGGTAATTAACCGTCACTCCAAGTAAATTTCTCATGTGCTACCTTTAAAACTTTCAAAATTACTCTTGTTTTGTGTTCCTGTTTTTGCTCATGAGGACGTAAATAGAGAATATTTATCTCACTTGTTGATTGGATTTCACATCCTGGACTAGTGGCTTCATCTGCTAATCCAATTGATAGAAGAGCTGGCAGCGGGGTGCCCAGCCCCAAATTAATACAAACAAATTCTCTTCATTATTTTTTCCCCTGATTTACCAGTCAAAGCATAATTGTGTAAAGAAAAGAGAAAGAGGGATGACCTTCTATACCAGTTGCGTCCTTCATATGGGAGCCGCTCTTGTGAAGTCTAGTTGGCTTGTGACGTACTGTATTTTCTGTTTACAATTTATTGACATAAGCATACACCTCTCTAAAAAATAGACACTCCTCCACATTATGTGATTGTTGACAGGCACCCGAGGATTCGGGTAGCCATGGTTTGTGTAAGATGGATGGGAGGAGTGTCAAACATTTTATACCTCTGTTTATTAAAATAAAAGATATAGCACATGAGTGATCCTTACTTCCCTCTGCGAAGGGTATTTCTTTAACTTTTATGTTGAGTCTCCATCTTCTAACTTTATGCACAGCTGAGAGAGCATAGTTGCCATTATGAGTTTAATGTGCATTTGTCCTAGAAACATTATTAATTGATTCATAAGGTGTTATTGTTTGTTCTCTAATTATTTGTTCAAGTCTTCCTCATAAACTTTGAAGGTGTTCTGGCATTTATGCTTTGTCCCACTCTTAAGGACTAGCGAAATATCACTTTGCCATGCTTTCTCTATACTTGAAACAAACGTATAACTTTTGATGCATTGTTATTCATGATCTTTTATTTGTCTTACTTCTCATGATGCAAGATGATTGCTATGCTTTATTATTAAAGTTTTATTTATCATGCTTGTGCTTAAGTTCTATCATCTCATCTTACATATGGTTTTACATTATTGATGATCAAGTTCATGTTGGTAGCATGCCACCTCAAAAATTATGTGTTTTTATCGTTTACCTACTCGAGGACGAGTATGAACTAAGCTTGGGGATGCTTGGGGACTAACCTAATAACAAGATGCCATAGAACCAGTTCCCTATTTTCTGTTGTTTTTAGTTTCAGAAAAGTTGTTCTGTAAATATTCTCGGAATTGGATAATTCAAAACCCGGAAGTCTTAGAATTCCCGAAGGTTCCACGGAGTCCCGAAGAGACCCGAAGAGGGGCCAAGGGGGGCACACCATACAGCAGCGCGCCCCTTGGCCGCGCCTGGGGGTGGTCTGGGCCCCTCATGTGACCTCTGCCATCGCTCGTTCGCCTATATAATCCCCCCGATATATCAACCCTAAAAATATACCACTTTTTCTTGAGAAACACCCGAGGTGTCGTCATCGTCATCCCGAGATCGGGAGGGTTCTGGAGCTCTCCCCGGCACCCTGCCAGGAGGGAAATTCATCACCGGAGGGGTCTACACCACCATGCCCTCCTCTGAAGTGATGCGTCAGTAGTTCATCCCTGGACTACGGGTCCATAGCAGTAGCTAGATGGTTGTCTCCTCCACTTTATGCCTCATGTTTAGATCTCGTGAGCTGCCTCACATGATCGAGATCATCTTTATGTAATGCTACATGTTGTGTTTGCTGGGATCCGATGAATGTTGAATGCTATGTCTTCTGATTATCAATCTATGATGTTATATTCATGCATATGTTATTTATGATCTTGCATGCTCTCCGTTATTAGTAGATGCTCTGGCCAAGTAGATGCTAGTAACTCCAAGATGGAGTATTTATGCTCGATAGTGGGTTCATGCCTCCTTTGCATCTGTGCTCGATTGACAGAAACGTGACGGATGGAGGATGTGTTGTTGCCCCAAGATTGTGGTGACACCGAGAGCCTCCAATTATGTTGTGGATGCGTGCCTTGGGTTTGAAGGTTGCCAATAGTGGAAGGTGAACTAGGCCTTTGTGGCGGGGTTCATCGGAGAATAGGGTGAGGCCTTTGTGGCGTTGAGTAGGCCTTTGTGGCGAGCTCACACCCCTCCAACGAGACGTACTCCCCTTTGTGGGACGAACTCGGGAAGACATCATCGTCTCCGTGTGCCTTGGTTATTTCTATACCCGAGCTTTTTACTTATGCAATTTACATTGTGATAGCCTTCGAGCTTGAAGTTATATATCTTGCTATCACCTTGTTACTTGTCTTTCTTAGCATAAGTTGTTGGTGCATCTTGTTGACCCTAGAATATTTAGGTTGTATGCTTGTTAATTTAAACACCTAGTTTATTTCCGCATTTAGCAAGCTTTAACCGGAAAAGTTTTAATCGCCTATTCACCCCCCCCCCCCCTCTAGGCGACGTCGTTGTCCGTTCAGCGGGTAGATAAGAAGTTAAATGTTATTCATTATGCTAGTAAAACTCTTGATGCTGCTCAAAAGAATTATGCTACTACTGAGCAAGAGTTCCTAGCTGTAGTTTTTGCTTGTGATAAATTTAGGCAGTATATTGTTGATTCTAAAGTTACTATTCATACTGATCATGCTGCTATTAAGTACCTTATGGAAAAGAAAGATGCTAAGCCTAGGCTTATTAGATGGGTGCTTCTCTTACAAGAGTTTGATTTACATATTGTGGATAGGAAGGGTGCTGAAAATCTTGTTACTGATGATTTGTCTAGATTAGAAAATATCTCTGATGATCCTATTCCTGTTAACGATAGTTTTCCTAATGAACAGTTGGCTGCAATAAAAGTGAGCTCTCAAGAGAGTCCATGGTATGCTGATTATGCTAACTTTATTGTTTCCAAGTATTTGCCTCCTACCTTTACAGCTCAGCAAAGAAGAAAAATCTTCTATGATTTGAGGCATTATTTTTGGGATGACCCACACTTATATAAAGAAGGTGTTGATGATATTATGCGAAGATGTGTTCCTAAAAATTAACAACAAGAGCTATTGAGAAAATGTCATAGTAGTACTTATGGAGGACATCATGCTGGAGATAGAACTGCACATAAGGTTCTACAATCAGGTTTTTATTGGCCTACTCACTTTAAAGATGCTAGAAATTTTGTTTTATCTTGTGATCAATGTCAAAGGGTTGGAAATATTTCTAGACATAATAAAATACTGTAACACACGGGGGTTTTACCAATTAGAAATTGATTGTTTTCTTTTTTTCCCGCATCATGTCATCATGCATAGCATTGCATTTTTTTCTAACCCTAAGAATTATTTGTTTCTAAACCCTATTTTTTATTGCTATAACAATCCTCTCCCTTTTGTTTTAGCAAAAACCTTATTTGTCTTTTTTTTCACTCAAGAAATGTAATAACAAAAGGTTTTAACATAAGAGATATAAAAAAAATGTTTTGGGGTGGCAGGCAAGCCCACCACCAAAGCCATCTTCCAGCCCATCACGACCAAGTCCTCTCTGCCTCGAGCCCACTTTCCCCTTCTCCCTCGTACGGACAGGCACGCACGCAGGAGGCGTTTCTCCTGTCCCTTTCACCAGCACCTCCTCCACCATGGTCCCCTCCCTCTTCTTTATCTACGTCCCCTCCTACAAGCCAGCAAACCCTAGCCCCTCTCCTCCCCATCCGCCGCCGCCACTAGGCCCTCTGCTTCTTTCTCCTCTGTCTTCTTCTCCTTTTCCCTGAATTTCGTTCTGAACCGGGAGAGAGCCTCCATGGCCGAACTTTGGAACTCCAAGGACCGTCGCCATGGTCATCGAGAAGGAGGTACGAGGCTGGGAATGGAACCGCCGCACCCTCCCCTTCGTCATCGCAGAAGCTCGAGGTCCGGAGCTTCCCGGATCCTCGGCGCTGTCGAGATCTTCCCGACTAGCACCCTCCGCCTTGCTCGCCTACATCATCTGCAACCGGTCACCGTGAGCCTTCCCCGAGCCCGTCCCTTCAACCGGCGACCTAAAGGTGAGCCTCCACCTCTGGGACCTCTCCCTAACCCCTCCCCATGCTCTGGAGCGGAGCCTTCGAGCGCCGCCTGCTGCAGTTCGCCGCCGGCCTGACTTGGTCCCCGTCGCGCTGTCTGAAATTTTCGTGTTCGAAAATTCAGTTAACTGCGTTGTGTCGCCTCTTATTCCGTCAGATCCGTATAATATCACAAAGCGCACCACAGCCCAGTGGCGAAGGACTTGATCTGCTCCCCAGACACCCAGGTTCGAACCCCGTCGAAGGCATTGCCTCCTCTTTATTTTTCCATTTACCGCGCGTAACCGGGTCCCAACTGTCGGTGACCCTAGTGGCCAGCGTGGATTCCACCCGCCTCGTCAGCGCCGCGTGGCGCTAGGGCCCGCGGGTCAGCCTCTCTGGCTGGCTGCCTTGTGGTGAAAGAAGACCCAGATCCAGATCTGGATCCGGAATCTTGCACCCAGGCCCCTAGCCTTCTACTTTTTGTACCGGAGCCCTTCCACACACTGTTTCCACCACCAATAGGTCCCTGTAATCTTTAAAACTTTCTGAAAATCACAGAATGACCCCTAATTTTCAAATTCAAATATCTTTAACATATTAAATCCAAATTTAATAAATAAAATATGTTTTACATTCAAAATTTCCTAAACTTTTCAAATATGCAATTTTTTTAATGTTTTGATCAATTAAAATTTGTGCAATTTTCTGTACTTTATTCAATTCATTTAAAATTGCATAAATCATAACTAATTCAAATTAAATTCAAATTCAATGTGTAAAATATGTTTTCCAACCAGAAAAGTGCAAGGAATATGAATATGCCATCCATGCTCATGTTTACATCTTTTATTGTGCATTTTAGCCTGTGTTATGCCTGTCAACTAAATAACAACATATGGAATGTGTTGGGGTATTACCTAAATATTGTCCTATTCCATTTAATATTGTTTAGCGCACCTACTTACTGTTTTGCATGTTAATCAACATTTAATATAATGGTTAGATAAACAACTTGAACCATAATTATTTGTCCGGACTCCGGTTCCGATTAAATTGTCTAAATTGCATTTTGCGTTGCATCTCGCATGTCATGCATATAAAATAGGATCATGATGGATCTTTTGCCGTAGAAGTAATTGCTGCATCCGTTGATTCTTTTAGTGTTTTGCTTCTTCGCAGATAGGACGTTGAGATGATGTGAGCACCGACAAGTTCTTCGGATATACCTCTACTTGCTGGATCTCAGGCAAGTATACTCACTTGCTACCTATGTTGCCTTTCCTCACTTGTTACCGATTCTTTCCGTTGTCTTTATGCTAGCCTAGTATTTTCGATGCTTGTGTTCCGATTCCATCACATGTTTACCATGCTACCACGATATTGCCTTACCTCCACACCTATAACCCTGTTGTTTGTTGGCCTGTGTCGTACTAGCATGCTTAGGTTTGTTTGCGCTCTAGTCCTGTTGTCCTTTGTTCTATCACCTGTTTAGTTGATAGTTGGGCTTGTCTTAATCAACAACATGTTAATGTTTTGGGTAATAATAATTTGATGATAAGGCACCGGCAGGAGGCCCGGCTTGGTTTTGAGGCCTGCTAGTGTCGAACTTAATTAGGAAAAGGGTCTTGTCCTCCGATCCATGATGAGCGCGCTAACCGCATGTGGGAAGCGTGTATGGGCGCCCCCCGCAACTTTGATTCGATTCGCATCTCGTCCAAATCGCCACACTTAGTTCGGGTTTTCCATTTGCCGCATGCATATGCAGGTGCGAACCCTTGGCGCCAGGGTTGAACTTTTGTAGTCGGCATTTAGGGAGACACGTTCTTAGAGTGCTATGAGGGTCCCCTTTTCTTCGTGGGGCTTGATTAGTCGTGCGCTCAACTGCACGTGGTTCTTTGGGATTGATGCGAAGAAGAGTTGGGTTGTGTTGAGTGCCTCGCTTGGTGGAAGTGCATTTCCATCTGGCGGGTCATTCTTACGTGTACGGCCAAATTGGTGCATCCCTGCAAGGTTAATCTTCTCGAGAAGCCGTGTTGTCCGCGGTTATGGATGACTTGGTGAAAGTACTGGCTAACAAGTACTCAGACAACTTACACTTAACGATGATAACTTGACTAGTAATATAGATTACCTCCACCATGAAAATGAATGTCACCTTAATCAACAGTGTGAGTTTCCTTGGGTTGCTTCCTTAGTAGGGGGTAACACTGGATGGGTATTGTTTGGTGAGTAGTTATAGTAGGTTTTGTCGCGCTATCTTATCCCTTTCTTTTAGCCGGATGTTGTAGCGCGTCTCTGTAGTTAGTTAGTGCAGCCCGCTGCCGCTTCGTTGCTATAATCCCTTCCTTTCCGTTGTACCCAAAGTATTTGTATCTTGTGATGATTGGTTACGCTGGTATCTTGTGAGTATGGTTTATCCACTTGCCAGTACTTAATAGTACTGACCCACGAATCCATTTCGTGGCTGCATATTCCACATTGCAGTCAACAGGTTTGAAGTCTGACGACGTTATCTTGGGAATCCCTCCGGCTTGGCCTGGGCAGGGATTGGACGCCATCGGTTATCTTCAGGACTCTTAGTCAAATTTGTATCTTGTCCGTAGTCGGACACTATGTTGTTTCTTCCGCTGTCATTTGGATCTTTGTATTGTATCAGTTGTATCCTTGACTCGTTTGAGTCGTCTTGTATATACCTCCTCTGTTGTTGTGGATTATTCGTGAACTGTTGTAATGTTATCACAAGTGGCAACCTGGAATCGGTTATTATGTGGATTTTGGCGGAAATGCTGAAATCTTCATAGTGCCCGATCCCGGGGCGTCACAAATGGTATCAGAGCCTGGTTTCCGATTCCAAAATTTGTTTCGATACGAATGGTTATTGAAGCAACGGGTCCGCAACGCCTGTAGGATAACCTCGCTAACGGTCGTTGTTTCTAGAGTTTCAAAAAACTATTTCTGCTAAACTATTTTGGAAACATCTTAGTAGGATGCTTATTTTCTCCTTATCTCTATTCAATTTCTCCTTCGATCTTATTTGTTTTGGAGTCTCCTCTCTTATCTATCTCTCAAAGTGTTAGGTTCCAACGTGGGTGGACGTTTTCTGAGCCGTTAACCTAATAGGTTCGATCATCGGAAGATTCCTGGTGGGAGAAGATCGTCATCAACCCGAGCAAGATTCCCTTGTTAGTTGTGTCGAGGAGATCAACAATGTGGCCGAAGACTCGATAGATCTGACTTCTTCCCTCTCCCGTGGTTGTGAGCGGATTGCGAGGGCGCAATCCCTTGTTAGTGGTGTCGTCTGTAACACACGGGGGTTTTACCAATTAGAAATTGATTGTTTTCTTTTTTTTCCGCATCATGTCATCATGCATAGCATTGCATTTTTTTCTAACCCTAAAAATTATTTGTTTCTAAACCCTATTTTGTATTGCTATAACAATCCTCTCCCTTTTGTTTTAGCAAAACCTTATTTGTCTTTTTTTTCCACTCAAGAAATGTAATAACAAAAGGTTTTAACATAAGAGATATAAAAAAAATGTTTTGGGGTGGCAGGCAAGCCCACCACCGAAGCCATCTTCCAGCCCATCACGACCAAGTCCTCTCTGCCTCGAGCCCACTTTCCCCTTCTCCCTCATACGGACAGGCACGCACGCAGGAGGCGTTTCTCCTGTCCCTTTCACCAGCACCTCCTCCACCATGGTCCCCTCCCTCTTCTTTATCTACGTCCCCTCCTACAAGCCAGCAAACCCTAGCCCCTCTCCTCCCCATCCGCCGCCGCCACTAGGCCCTCTGCTTCTTTCTCCTCTGTCTTCTTCTCCTTTTCCCTGAATTTCGTTCTGAACCGGGAGAGAGCCTCCATGGCCGAACTTTGGAACTCCAAGGACCGTCGCCATGGTCATCGAGAAGGAGGTACGAGGCTGGGAATGGAACCGCCGCACCCTCCCCTTCGTCATCGTAGAAGCTCGAGGTCCGGAGCTTCTCGGATCCTCGGCGCCGTCGAGATCTTCCCGACTAGCACCCTCCGCCTTGCTTGCCTACATCATCTGCAACCGGTCACCGTGAGCCTTCCCCGAGCCCGTCCCTTCAACCGGCGACCTAAAGGTGAGCCTCCACCTCTGGGACCTCTCCCTAACCCCTCCCCATGCTCTGGAGCGGAGCCTTCGAGCGCTGCCTGCTGCAGTTCGTCGCCGGCCTGACTTGGTCCCCGTCGCGCTGTCTGAAATTTTCGTGTTCGAAAATTCAGTTAACTGCGTTGTGTCGCCTCTTATTCCGTCAGATCCGTACAATATCACAAAGCGCACCACAGCCCAGTGGCGAAGGACTTGATCTGCTCCCCAGACACCCAGGTTCGAACCCCGTCGGAGGCATTGCCTCCTCTTTATTTTTCCATTTACCGCGCGTAGCCGGGTCCCAACTGTCGGTGACCCTAGTGGCCAGCGTGGATTCCACCCGCCTCGTCAGCGCCGCGTGGCGCTAGGGCCCGCGGGTCAGCCTCTCTGGCTGGCTGCCTTGTGGTGAAAGAAGACCCAGATCCAGATCTGGATCCGGCCCGCGGGTCAGCCTCTCTGGCTGGCTGCCTTGTGGTGAAAGAAGACCCAGATCCAGATCTGGATCCGGAATCTTGCACCCAGGCCCCTAGCCTTCTACTTTTTGTACCGGAGCCCTTCCACACACTGTTTCCACCACCAATAGGTCCCTGTAATCTTTAAAACTTTCTGAAAATCACAGAATGACCCCTAATTTTCAAATTCAAATATCTTTAACATATTAAATCCAAATTTAATAAATAAAATATGTTTTACATTCAAAATTTCCTAAAGTTTTCAAATATGCAATTTTTTTAATGTTTTGATCAATTAAAATTTGTGCAATTTTCTGTACTTTATTCAATTCATTTAAAATTGCATAAATCATAACTAATTCAAATTAAATTCAAATTCAATGTGTAAAATATGTTTTCCAACCAGAAAAGTGCAAGGAATATGAATATGCCATCCATGCTCATGTTTGCAGCTTGTATTGTGCATTTTAGCATGTGTTATGCTTGTCAACTAAATAACAACATATGGAATGTGTTGGGGTATTACCTAAATATTGCCCTATTCCATTTAATATTGTTTAGCGCACCTACTTACTGTTTTGCATGTTAATCAACATTTAATATAATGGTTAGATAAACAACTTGAACCATAATTATTTGTCCGGACTCCGGTTCCGATTAAATTGTCTAAATTGCATTTTGCGTTGCATCTCGCATGTCATGCATATAAAATAGGATCATGCTGGATCTTTTGCCGTAGAAGTAATTGTTGCATCCGTTGATTCTTTTAGTGCTTTGCTTCTTCGCGGATAGGACGTTGAGATGATGTGAGCACCGACAAGTTCTTCGGATATACCTCTACTTGCTGGATCTCAGGCAAGTATACTCACTTGCTACCTATGTTGCCTTTCCTCACTTGTTACCGATTCTTTCCGTTGTCTTTATGCTAGCCTAGTATTTTCGATGCTTGTGTTCCGATTCCATCACATGTTTACCCTGCTGCCACGATATTGCCTTACCTCCACACCTATAACCCTGTTGTTTGTTGGCCTGTGTCGTACTAGCATGCTTAGGTTTGTTTGCGCTCTAGTCCTGTTGTCCTTTGTTCTATCACATGTTTAGTTGATAGTTGGGCTTGTCTTAATCAACAACATGTTAATGTTTTGGGTAATAATAATTTGATGATAAGGCACCGGCAGGAGGCCCGGCGTGGTTTTGAGGCCTGCTAGTGTCGAACTTAATTAGGAAAAGGGTCTTGTCCTCCGATCCATGATGAGCGCGCTAACCGCATGTGGGAAGCGTGTATGGGCGCCCCCCGCAACTTTGATTCGATTCGCATCTCGTCCAAATCGCCACACTTAGTTCGGGTTTTCCATTTGCCGCATGCATATGCAGGTGCGAACCCTTGGCGCCAGGGTGGAACTTTTGTAGTCGGCATTTAGGGAGACACGTTCTTAGAGTGCTATGAGGGTCCCCTTTTCTTCGTGGGGCTTGATTAGTCGTGCGCTCAATTGCACGTGGTTCTTTGGGATTGATGCGAAGAAGAGTTGGGTTGTGTTGAGTGCCTCGCTTGGTGGAAGTGCATTTCCATCTGGCGGGTCATTCTTACGTGTACGGCCAAATTGGTGCATCCCTGCAGGGTTAATCTTCTCGAGAAGCCGTGTTGTCCGCGGTTATGGATGACTTGGTGAAAGTACTGGCTAACAAGTACTCAGACAACTTACACTTAACGATGATAACTTGACTAGTAATATAGATTACCTCCACCATGAAAATGAATGTCACCTTAATCAACAGTGTGAGTTTCCTTGGGTTGCTTCCTTAGTAGGGGGTAACACTGGATGGGTATTGTTTGGTGAGTAGTTATAGTAGGTTTTGTCGCGCTATCTTATCCCTTTCTTTTAGCCGGATGTTGTAGCGCGTCTCTGTAGTTAGTTAGTGCAGCCAGCTGCCGCTTCGTTGCTATAATCCCTTCCTTTCCGTTGTACCCAAAGTATTTGTATCTTGTGATGATTGGTTACGCTGGTATCTTGTGAGTATGGTTTATCCACTTGCCAGTACTTAATAGTACTGACCCACGAATCCATTTCTTGGCTGCATATTCCACATTGCAGTCAACAGGTTTGAAGTCTGACGACGTTAGCTTGGCAATCCCTCCGGCTTGGCCTGGGCAGGGATTGGACGCCATCGGTTATCTTCAGGACTCTTAGTCCAATTTGTATCTTGTCCGTAGTCGGACACTATGTTGTTTCTTCCGCTGTCATTTGGATCTTTGTATTGTATCAATTGTATCCTTGACTCGTTTGAGTCGTCTTGTATATACCTCATCTGTTGTTGTTGTGGATTATTCGTGAACTGTTGTAATGTTATCACAAGTGGCAACCTGGAATCGGTTATTATGTGGATTTTGGCGGAAATGCTGAAATCTGCATAGTGCCCGATCCCGGGGCGTCACAAATACCTATGAATTAGTCTCTTGTTATTGAACCGTTTGGTTGTTGGAGATTTGACTTTATGGGTCCCTTCCCTCCTTCACAAGGCTACACTCATATTCTTGTTGTTGTTGATTATGTTACTAAATGGGTAGAAGTTATACCTACTAAAAGTGCTGATGGTGAAACCTCATTAAAAATGCTTAAAGACATTATTTTCCCTAGGTTTGGTGTGCCTAGATATCTTATGACTGATGGGGGTTCTCATTTTATTCATGGTGGTTTTAGAAAGACTCTTGCTAAATATGATGTTAATCATAGAATTGCCTCACCCTATCATCCTCAAACTAGTGGGCAAGTAGAATTATCAAATAGAGGAATCAAATCTATCTTGCAAAAGACTGTTAACAAATCTAGAAAAAATTGGGCTAAGAAATTAAATGATGCTCTGTGGGCTTATAGAACTGCTTATAAAAATCCCATGGGCATGTCTCCTTATAAAATGGTTTATGGAAAAGCTTGTCACTTGCCTCAGAATTAGAACACAAATCTTATTGGGCAGTGAAAGACCTAAATATAGATTTTAAGCTTGCTGGTGAGAAAAGGTGGCTTGACTTAAGTTCTTTAGATGAATGGAGGAGTGAAGCATATGAAAATGCTAAGATCTTTAAAGAGAAAGTTAAAAGGTGGCACGATAAGAGAATTATTAAAAGAGAATTTTATGTCGGTGAGAAAGTGCTATTGTATAGGTCTCGTCTCAGATTTTTTGCAGGAAAATTATTCTCGAGATGGGAAGGACCTTTTTTTACCGAAGAGGTATATCGTTCGGGGGCGATTAAAATTGTTTCCCTTGAAGACAACACTTCACAAGTGGTGAATGGCCAAAGACTCAAGCATTATATTTATGGAGATCCTTATAATGAAAATGCTGATTGTATTCGAGCCATGATCCCGAAGGAATTTATTAAGAAGAATATTTCAGAAACTGCAGAGTCAGTTTTCGAATAGGTATCGGTTTTGGTAAGAAAACGTTCGCGAAACATCTTCCAACTTTTATTTTTACTGTTTTTGGAAAATATGAAAAATACCGAGCCGAAGAGGATTTGGAGAAGGTGCCCGGAGGCACCACACCATGAGGTGGCGCGGGCCCACCCTTGGCCGCGCCAGCCTACGGTGTGGGCGCCCCGGAGCCCCTCTCCGACTCGTTTTCGACCTGGACTTTCCTTTCGTTATGAAACTTTTTGCTATATAATCCCCCGGACCCCCCGAGGTCTGTATATCGTTTTCTCCTCGTGTTTCTGTTTCGAGTTGTTTCTGCCAGTATCTGTTTTCGGTTTTAGAAGCATCATGGTCTCCGCCAACAACAACAAGGGGAAGGGACCAAAGGAAGATGATCTCCAAGACCTGCAGCCGGAGGAGGACATCAAGAGTGGAGCTGAAGGAGATGTAGAAGAAAACTCACGAGTGCATCCACGCGCCACCATCGCAAGCATTGGAGTGATTGCAAGACCTCGCAAGCAAACGGCAAGGATGAGCACCGGAGGGAAGGCCCCACGTCATTGCTTAGCTTCAAGGACACCCCTTTGAGGCATAAAGAAACCTTTCCGTACTTTAATTCATGAATATCAATCTAGGAGGGTACCCGAGCCGGATTTGCCTTCTTGCTGGGATATGGATCGTTCTAACCGTGCAGATGAAGGAAGCTCTCAACCTAAGGTAGAGTGGGGAAAAATCTTGGTGGCTGGGATTCACAGTCTGACAGGTATGCAAACTGTATTGATCTCAATATGGAGATGATGCGTATGCTTATGTTTGCAATTGAAGATCTGAAGAAATCAATTGATAAGATCATCGAGAAGGATTCACCACCACCACCAAAGAATCGATTCGTCATTGGTATTGGCATCCCCTTGGCTTGTTCCAAGCTTGGGGGAGTGTCGCGGTATCACATCACTATCTTTCATCGTTTTACCTTTTCAGTAGAGTCATATCATGAGTAGAGAAGTTATCATATAGGATGGTTTGCAGTATGGAAGTATCTCTCCTTAGTTGGTTATCGTTGTATCCTTTGGTGTGAGTTGCCGGTTTGGAATATTAATGAGAAGTCTCATCATTTACTTACTGAACACTTTATTTTAGTTTTCAATTTCTGTCATATGGTTGAGCTTGTTGTTAGTATTTGGTGTCACTTTGGAGATCATCAAGTTAATCTAGTTGGTTTTGGCAAACTTAGCTTGGGTCAGTAGAAATAATATTTTGAGATGCTAGTATAAGAAAGAGGAATTTGCCTATTAGCTAATAAACTTAGTATTCACAAGTTAAGATCGCTTGGGCTTTCAATAAAGATTGCATGACTGGTTTCATCATATGTATATTTGTTTGTTTTCCCTCAACTCTTATGCTTGCAACCCAGCCTTGCTAACCAAAAACCCTGTACTGAGAGGGAATGCTTCTCGTGCATCCAAACCTTGATCCCCAAAACCTTGCCATTTGTGTCCACCATACCTTCCTACATGTGGTATTTCACCGCCACTCCAACTAAATTGCTCATGTGTTACCTTCAAAATTATCCCTGTTTTGTGTTCCTGTTTTAGCTCATGAGGACGCAAATAGAGAATCTTTATCTCACTTGTTGATTGGACTCACACACCTGGACTAGTGGCTTCATCCGCTTATCAAAATGCTAGAAGAGCTAGCAGCGGGGTGCCCAGCCCCAAATAATAATACAAATTCTCTTTTCTATTTTTGTCCCCGGTTTATCAGTCAAAGCATAATTGTGTAAACAAAAGAGAAAGAGGGATGACCTTCTATACCAGTTGCGTCCTTCAATGGGAGCCGCTCTTGTGAAGTCTAGTTGGCTTGTGACGTACTGTATTTTCTATTTGCCATTCGTTGACATAAACATAGACCTCTCTCAAAATTAGACACTCCTCCATGGTTTGTGATTCTTGGCAGGCACCCAAGGATTCAGTTAGCCATGGTTTGTGTAAGAAAGGTTGGGAGGAGTGTCAAACTTGTATACCTCTGTTTTCCAAAATAAAAGCTCTAGCACATGAGTGATCAATGCTTCCCTATGAGAAGGGCCTATCTTTTACATTTATGTTAAGTCAGTACCTTGCTGTCTCTAGCAAGCATTTGAGTTGCTGTGGTCTCACCATCTATATGTTGATGTATTCAATCATGTTTTCTATCCTTCTTTGTTTAGCACATGCTTTATTATCTGAATGAATATTACTTTGAAAGCTATGAATCACTGTAAAAGGATTGTTATAATTAAACATGTTAAGATCTACAATATAAGGCTTGTTATAAAGACTTCACCTAAGATAAGTATGATATCATTAAATGTTCTCTGACCAAGAACGAAGTTTGCCATCACCAATTTTGATTCTCTCTTTTGCATCTTTGTTTGTGACTCCCATTACTGGTTTCAAGTTAGGTTATATGAGAGGAAGTTGCTATCTATAACGATTGGTGCATAGATAAATGTGATGCTTCTTGTCCGTATTTTATTTATCGACTCTTCACTCCATAAACCTGTGGTCATGTTTACTGAGTTCAGTTTCGCTTGGGGACAAGCGAGGTCTAAGCTTGGGGGGAGTTGATACGTCCATTTTGCATCACTATTTTATATCATAATTTTCTGTTATTCATCAATATATTTCATGTTATGATGCATCCCTTATGTTATTTTATCTTATTTTGCATGTTTCATAATTTTTGGAGAATAAACACCGGGACCAGAAATCTGATGGAAAAAGCACCGCCGAGATACCATATTTCAGAAGATCAAAAGAAAAAGGGGGACACCGGGGGTGTCTTAGAAGTTTAGAGGAGGAGTCCAGCCAGAAGGGGAGCCAGAGGGGGCCACCAGGGGCCCACACCATGAGGTGGCGCCCCCCCTCCTGGCCGCGCCACCAGGTGGTGTGGCCACCCTGGCCCACCTCTGGGGATATCTTTCGCGTACTTGGCCCCCAGGAAACCCTAAGCCTCATACCATCATCGAAGAATTATTCCGCTGCCGCCTCGGGGCGGAAAACATCCGAGAGAGAAGAGCTCTCTGGCAGGGAGAACACTGCCGGGGAAATTCCTCTCCGGAGAGGGGAAATCATCGCCATCGTCATCATCATCACTCTGGGCATCATCAAGATCGTCATCATCATCACCACCAGCACCAGCACCCTCATCATCCATCGTCATCCCGCCGTAACAATTAGAGGCCTATATCGTTATTTTACATTAGATCTCTCTCCCGGTGTGGATTACTTGTTAGTAGTTGATGCTTGTGAGATTTATTGGTGTTTGCATTTTATAACTAGATTGTTATCATCCATTGTATCACCTCTGATTATGATCCATATGATGTCTTGTGAGTAGTTCGTGTTGTTCTTGAGGACTTGGGTGTCGATGACTCGTATCAACAAATCCCTCGGGTGATTCGGTAGGGTTTCGAGTAGAGGAACGATGTACGCGTTGGTGATCTCGACGGCTAACAAGGAGATAGATTTACCCAGTTTCGGGGCCCTCGTAGAGGTAAAACCCTTACTCTTGCTTGTCTGATCTGTATTATGGCGAGATAGTCGAGTTGTTACAATTGCGATGCCATGGTGGTGTGTACGGGGTATCCCGTGTATTGTCTAGTCTAGTTGTGGCTTGTATCTTCCTAGATTGGATCTCCCCTTTTTCTCTCCTCCCTCCTGGCTTTATATATGCAGCCAGGAGGGGGTTACACGAGTCCTAGTAGACTACGTATATGAGTTCTTGTCTTGTGCTTCAAGAAATCGACTATGGCTTCTTGGACCCGGATGGGCCTTCGAGTGGGCTTCCCGTAGCGTAGCTAGGCCTGAGACTGGGTAGGTTCATCCGACAGGTCCGGAAGTTATCCCCTCGTCAGTAGCCCCCGAGTGTTTATTCGACTGAGAATAGTCGAGTAAGCACTCAAAGCTCGTTCTTGATTTCTTCTATTGTTCATTCAATCGCCTGATTCTGAGGGTGTATACCCTGTGCGCGAAGTACTCATATACTCGAGCATCGAGTGATAAATGTGCCTTGTGTTGGCTGTTTTGCAGAAGGATGTGGCTCAGTCGCTTGGCTCTCCCGAAAGAGCAGGGCCTATTAATTGCTTCTAGGGCAAAAACGGTTCTGGCCTACACGAATTCGAGACCTACGACTCGAATCCGGCGAGGTGATTGTTGCGACTGGGCCGTGGAGGTCTTACCGATTTGAACTTAACCTAAAGGGGTACCCCGCGCGTCCGCTAGGATTTTTCTTCGTGTTGCTGACACGGATAATTTACTGGAGGACGCAGCTCGAGTGTGATTCCAGGCCCACAGGAAAGATCCTTGGGTCTTACCTTCGTACTCTAAGAATACGGCATCCGGATGTGCCTAGTCGGCCGAACAATCCAGGGTAAAATGATGTGTTAGTACATCGTAATGCGGAGTTGCGGGAGCCGCCTACTCACAATTTTCTTTTGGATGTGCAGCAAGTGCTGTCTTTTGTTTCGAGTGATGTGTTTGTACATCGTAATGCGGAGTCGTGGTTGTTGCGGGAGCCGCATACTCGCAATCTTCTCCCTACTGCGTGGCGAGTGCCTTTTTGTGTAGTGGAGCCGCGATGTTTTCAGCGATGATTGTCGCGAGTGCCTTTTTGTTTGAAGATTCCAAAGAGAAATAAGCCTGTTGGCTGATAGTCGCGTGATGTCGTGGTGCACTGAGCACTTGTTCTGCCTCCCGATGGGATGTGGCGAGAAGTGTCAGAGACTAGATGTGTCGGAGTCGACGCGGTGGAGGTGTACTCGATACGGTCGACGGAGTCGTCGAGGTGGAGGTGTACTCGACACGGCGGACGGCGTCGACGCGGTGGAGATGTACTCGACACGGCGGACGGAGTCGATGCGGTGGAGATATACTCGACATGGCGGACGGAGTCGACGCGAAGGTCGTGTAGTCGACGAGGCGGACGGCGTCGACACAGTGGAGATGTACTCGACACGGCGGACAGAGACGATGCGGTGGAGATGTACTCGACATGGTGGACGGAGTCGACGCGAAGGTTGTGTAGTCGGCGAGGCGGACGGCGTCGACGCGGTGGAGATCTTGTAGTTGACGCGGACGTGGCGGAGTCGCACGACGACGTGGAAGTCGTGTAGTTGACGCGGACGCTGAGACACCGAGTCCACGCAAGAAGATGGACCCGAAAAGTCTTCAAGATGTTCTGATTTCGTGAATTGGCCCGCGTTGTCGTATGCGCCTCGTCGAGACGGACAAGTTTGATGTTTTGCTTTTCTTCATCCGAGTTAATCTGCGGTTTGTACGACCATAATAAGGACCTGGACGAAAAAATCTGACAGAGCTCCTCAGGTACGCGGCCAGCGTGTTAGATGCTTCCGACGCGGCAGTACGTCGAGTGCGCGTGTAGCGCTCATCGATTGCGCGGCCAGCGCTCATTGGGTATGTGGCCAGCGCTCCCAATGGGAGTAGCCCCCGAGTCTATGTGTGATTATTTGTAATCGGGCATAGACTCAAAGATCTTCTCACGTCGTTTCTTCGATTTATCGGGTGCACAACAGTGCTCCCGATGGGAGTAGCCCCCGAGGCTATGTTCGACTTGCAGAGTCGGGCATAGGCTCAGGTTGTTCTGAAGCTAACCCCGTGTGCTTGTCTTCTGTTGGCTCGCGGAGGAGGACATGCCTCGATTCCCAGAGGAGGGAATGTGTTCACTCCGAGCGGAGGATTTGTGTCAACTGTCGACTATCGACTCTGAGCGGAGGATATGTGTCGACTACGAGCGGAGGATTGTGTCGATTGTCAACTCCGAGCGGAGGATATGTGTCGACTCCGAGCGGAGGATTGTGTCGATTGTCGACTCCGAGCGGAGGATTGTGTCGATTGTCGACTCCGAGGGAGGATATGTGTCGACTGTCGAAGTTGCAGCCGACGTTATTGTTCCTGCGTTGCAGTTGCAGCCATATAATCGGATGTGGTTAAATAATGTAACAGTAGTGATGTGTCTAGCAAAATGTACAGAACAAATTGTTGCTCGGGTTAATCTTGGTTGTGAACCAACAATCTATCGACTAGCAGAGTCAAATATGGCCTGTTGGTAGGCAATGATCTGACCCTACACGACACTTTTGCATCGTACGTTGTGGCTTCTCGTTAGCCTGACAGCCATTGCCTATGCTCCTTGCCGACCTGTCAGTTGCTGCTGCAAACCGGGTCGGAGTCAAATATCGACGGCAGGCGGTATGAGCTACTCGTGTTTTAGCGTGTAAATGCGGTAGTGTAACGCGCAGCATGACGGGTCTCGAGTATTCATGTAGTTTGCGGGGCGCAGCCCCCGAGTGTCAGGTTTAGCTTCACAGCATATTATAAATATAAAAAGATAAATTTGGCGACTCGTATGAGAGGAACTTAACGTTGTATGACACTTTCGTAGTCGACGAGGCAGTGCCGAGTGATGGAGTCGACAAATATCGCCGGAATCGATGAACCGGACTCGTGTGTCGAATGCGGCTGTCTCGCGCCTCAGCCCCCGAGTGTCGAGTGTGGCTGCGGCGAATTCTCGAGTGCGTCTAATTTGCAGCACCGTCCCCGAGCAACGAGTGTGGCTGCGGCGAAGGACAGCCCCCGAGACGCTTAGTCGAGAGGATTCGATGCAGAGCAGTTGTGCGGCGGAGTCGCGATTTTTCAGAACGGAGTCGCGATGTTTTTTGGAAGGCCGACGAGGCGGACCGAGTCGACGCGGCGGAGTCGCGATGCTTCCCGAAGGACTCGACGCAGCGGACCGAGTGGACGCGACGGAGTCGCGATGTTTGTCCGAAGGACTCGACGCGGCAGAGTCGCGATGTTTACCCGAAGGACTCGACGCGGTGGACAGAGCCGACGTGGCGGAGTCGCGATGTTTGTCCGAAGTACTCGACGCGGCGGACTGAGTCGACGCAGCGGAGTCGCGATGTTTGCCCAAAGGATTCGACGAGGCGGACCGAGTTGATGCAGCGGAGTCGCGATGTTTGTCCGAAGGACTCGACGCTGCGGACCGAATCGACGCGGCCGACTGAGTCGACGTGGCGGAGTCGCGATTTTTTTTGAAGGACTCGACACGGCGGACCGAGTCGACGCAGCGGAGTGGCGATGTTTGCCCGAAGGACTCGACGCGGCGGACCGATTCGATGCGGCGGAGTCGCGATGTTTAGCCGAAGGACTCGACGCGGCGGACCGAGTCGATGCGGCGGAGTGACGATGTTTGACCGAAGGACTCGACGCGGCGGACCGAGTCGAGGCGGCGGAGTCACGATGTTTACCCGAAGGACTTGACAGGGCGGTCCCAGTCGACATGGCAGGATCGCGACGTTTGTCCGAAAGACTCGACGCGACGGACCGAGTCGACGCGGCGGAGTCACGATATTTACCCGAATGACTCGACGCGGCGGACCGAGTCGACGCGGCGGGGTCACGATGTTTGTTGTGTGTGCATGGAGGGCAATGTTGACGTAGATACCTCAGGCACTAGTATGGCGAGTCGCCATGTTTTGTTAACCTTACTTGGCCTTTGTGTCGACTTGCAAAATGACGAAATAGGATTCGGATCCACGATTTGGATTCGCGAACTCGTAGAGATCCAAAACGTGTCGCAGTGCGCGAGCCGTTTACGGAGATCTAACCGTTGCAATTGGCTCAAAAAAGATGGAGTGGTGCGGGATTGTATTCCGCAGATTTTCAACGGTGTGATCTTTGAATTGATGTCCGAGTGAGCCGTGAGAATTGTTTCCCAAAGTCGCGCGGAGTTCCGTCAGATTCTGACAGGACTTCAGTGTTTGGGTCATCCATGGAGATCTAACCGTCGGAATTCGCGGATTCTTTCTGGAGCTGATAGATAATTTGATTTCGCGGCTTTCCACTGAAGGAATTGTCCAGATGAGTTCCGAGTCGTCGTTGATGGCGTCCGCAATATGTACGTTGCTGCTGTCCTGCAGCCTGCGCGTGAAGAACGATGTCAATGTAGATGATGAAAGCCGTGCGTGAGGTCGGCGAGTGATCGATGAAGTTGAAGGACCCGAAAGTAGATCGAATCCGTGGAGTCAAGGACCCGAAGCTTGATGTAGATGAGGCCGGCGAGACCGTAGATCCAACGCATGTCGTTCTCACAGACGGCGCCAATTGTCGATGACTCGTATCAACAAATCCCTCAGGCGATCTGGTAGGGTTTCGAGTAGAGGAATGATGTACGCGTTGGTGATCTCGACGGCTAACAAAGAGCTAGATTTACCCATGTTCGGAGCCCTCGTAGAGGTAAAACCCTTACTCCTGCTTGTTTGATCTGTATTATGGCGAGATAGTCGAGTTGTTACAATGGCGATGCCATGGTGGTGTGTACGGTGTATCCCGTGTATTGTCTAGTCTAGTTGTGGCTTCTATCTTTCCCTCTCTAGATTGGCTCTCCCCTTTTTCTCTCCTCTCTCCTGGCTTTATATATGCAGCCAGGAGGGGGTTACACTAGTCCTAGTAGACTACGTATATGAGTTCTTGTCTTGTGCTTCAAGAAATCGACTATGGCTTCTTGAACCCGGATGGGCCTTCGAGTGGGCTTCCCGTAGCGTAGCTGGGCCTGAGACCGGGTAGGCTCATCCGACAGGTCCGGAAGTCACTCCCACGTCAATGGGAGAAGTCAAGTTGTTAGTAGTGAAGTAATGTTGAGTAATATTTAATGGTTTGATATTTAAGTTGTGGTGTTATTCTTCTAGTGGTGTCATGTGAACGTCGACTACATGATGCTTCACCATTTATAGGCCTAGGGGAATGCATCATGTATTTGGCTACTAATTGTGGGGTTGCCAAAGTGACAGAAACCTAAACCCCTGTTAGGAAACCATTACACGAGGGAGCTTAGGATCCCGGAGCTTAAAGTTCTGGATAGATTTATTTCTTAATTGCTTTCTTGTAGTTTCGGATGCTTGCAAGGGGTATAATCACAAGTTTGTATTGGTCTTGGATGAGACGGTACATTAGCATAGTTCCACCCACACAACACTCATCAATACACTAAATATTATTCAACGGCATGGAACAAAATCACTTGACATAAACTTCCCGTGTGTTCTCGAGAACGTTTGTTAATCATGAGTAAACCTACCATCTTGTCCTTTGCTGAAGAAAGGATTGGGCACTTGCTGCAATTATTATTACTGTATTTTATTTACTCGCACTTTATTTATCTGCAATATCAAAAACCCCTACAAATTTATCTTTCAGTATTTACAGTTATTCCTTCATCGAAACTTCTTGTCAACACCTTCTGCTCCTTGTTGGGTTTGACACTCTTATTTATCGAAAGTATTATGATACACCCTCTATACTTGTGGGTCATCACAGGAGCAGACAGATCTCATGACGGAAGTAAATTTCTTACTGTGGTTGGCTATTGCGAATGAAGCTGGGAGGAACCCGGAGAGCAATTCGCCGGGACGCACATCTCTCCGTATTAAAGCTGGAAGAGATGAGGAGATGGAAGATGCAAGTAAGGAGATAATTGATGGTTTCTTATCGTGTCTTTCTTCTTTGAAGCGATGAAGTATTCGAGAAAACTATATGTAGGAGGTTTTGGAGGTTTGGTCGACAGCTCCTCTCGTTTTGAGCTTGCTGTGGAGGTGCGTGTTAAAACGCCGGAATGTCGGTGGTTGTCCTGTTCTTGCAATAATAGTTGAACCCGGACCCTTTTCTGAGGCGCCGCATGGAAAAATGTACAGTGATTATATCTTAGCATTGCCACCTATAATTATTGATGAGATAGAGGAGAGAGGAATAAACAAAGGGAAAGCTTGTTGTCCTCCGGAGGATCACCGCGCAGCATCCTCCACGGCGAGCGTGTGACACGCGTCCACGCCATGCGTGGGAGGCAACGAGAGGGCCCACCCACGTGACCACGTCCTTATCGATGCTTTCCTGAACGTTTTGCTCCACGAGACCACGAGTCTTCTTCTTCCTCGCGTATGTCTGTACCTTTCCCTTTCTCTGGTTTTCCAAAATATCTCGCCCAGATGCGCCCGTCTCCACAGCACCCACGCAACCATGTCCTTCCTCCTCCAAAGCTGCACGGGGCGCCGCCGGTGCACCTGTCGATTCCCACCATTTTTTGCTGCTTTAGGAGGTCGCGCACCACCGCGTGCTAGCCGTTTCTCCCCACCTAATGTGTCGCCCATTGTTCCCCATCTCGAGCTTGGCTCCCATGTTTGTGACACTATAGGGGAAGGCAGCGCGCAGGCAAACTGCTACGACAGGAAGTAGCGGCGCCCTCGCTTGAAGCGGCGGGAAGCGAGGCTACATGCGGCGACATGAGTTGCTACCACGGGCGACCGACTCTTCTACCAGCGGAGCGCGGCGCTGCATGCGCTCGATGGTGGTGCTCTCGCCGGTCAACATCGATGCTGCCATGAGGAGGCGTCGTGCTCCGGTAGGTCCACGGCGGTGCTACCGGGGGAAACAATTCTACCATTTTTTTTTTGTCTTTTTTTCTTGATGTGTGCAGATTTTTGGAAGCTTTGTGGCATAATTCTTTCACATTTGATGCAAATCGCAAGAACAGTTTCGCAAGTTTCAGCTTTGACATTTTTTCTCTTGATGTGTGCAAAAGTTTGGGAGCTTTATAGCAATTGTTTTCCCTTTCTGATGTAAACGTGATGTAAACACATTGATAAATTGTAGCAAATTTCTTATTTAAAATATGCAAATGTTATCTTCAAGATGTGCATATTCTTGAAGATTTTGCTACGTCGGATCCGTCATGGTGCTAGTATTGTTGACCGATGGTGCTGCCATGGGTGAGCGCATGTGCTGCCATAGGTGGGCGTTGGCGTTGCGAGGTGCGGGCGGCGGTGCTGACAGCCGGAGTTGACAAGCTGTCGGTGATGCTTGGGGAGTCCCCTGAGTCATGGTGGTTCTCGTAGGAGAGTTTTAAGGAGGAAGCAAAACGAAAGTAGCATGGACCTGTTCGGGGCGAGAGATTTGGTCGTCTCTTTTTCTACCGCATAAAAAGACACATGTCAAGTCGTCTATGGGTCCGATCCTTCAGAGGACTGCTACCCATAAAAAAGAGACTTGTCTTATCTTAATTAAAAGATGGTTTTTGTCGTGGTGGTGTCACGGCAGATGCCATGGGATGGCTAAAGATGTGGGGACGATGGACGCTGGAGGTGTCCGGGGAGGGATCACGCGACGAGTAGCCGCGTGAGGTAAGAACAATACACTGCAAACAACACGATCTACCCAGGTTCAGGGCCCTCGTGAGGAGGTAAAACCCCTGCTCCTGCCTCTCTGTATGTATTACGATGTTTCTCCGAGTAGCCACAGTACAAATGATATCGCTACCGAGTAGCCACTCTTCTCTCTCTGAGTAGAGCTAGGTCAAGAACTTAGGGTTTCTAGGGTTCAATGTGAGCCTATGTGAGCATGGAGCAAGATCCCTCGCGCAGGAGGCGGCGGGGCACCTTATATACACGGTGCCCAGCCGGATACGTCCAAATACGAACAAGTGTCGACATAGTGTGCACATCGTCCTTTCTCCGAGTACCCGCTGACAGCTTTGGTTCCTAATCTTGGCTGCTTCTGTAAAGTCGTTGGGCAAAACTAGGGGACAGACTGGTGTCACTGTGCCAAACACAGAGTAGGGCCCCCTTATCCTGCCACCGCCTGCTCCCATGCTGTCACTGTCAGGGAGACCGGCCCCAGATGAACAGTAGTTCGAATGCTGCCAAGTACGGACCCAGGATACGCGGGATCCTGTGTCAGAACGGCTCCTTTGACTTTCTGGCCCGAGTAGGTTCCCGCCAATTGTTCCCGCCAATTGTACTCGGGCCAACCCTTCTACTCGAAAGGATAGAACTTGCTTGATTTCTCCTTTTGGTCATCTTGAGGTGAGACCGAGTAGCAGTCGACCGGGTAGCGAGTACCAGGTAGTCGGCTACTCGACCAAACCTCCCTTCTGTAAGCTGCCTTTATCACTTGCCTTTACCCTACTCGGGGGTAACCCCCCGACAGCAGTCCCCGAAGCTGGTTGAGTCTTGCGAACTCGTTCACTAGGCTCTGCCAGCTTAAAACCAACCTTTGCATCTCAGCCCTTGAACCTCAAGATGCCGAGTAGAACCTCCGAGTAGCTATCTGGAAAGTACCTTGAGTTTCCTCTCCTCCGAGTAGCACTTGCTTTCTACTCCGTAACCGAGTAAAAAGACTTAGAGAAATTTCTTAAATTGAGTCTCTGCGGCGCAGAGCACAATCCAGCCCTTCGCGCAGCAACTGCACACGTGTCAGGCATCCACGACCTCGTCGTTTCGTTGCCCAGGACACGACCTGCCACGCGTCCAGTTTTCACGCAGTGGGCCCACCGGCCGTCATGTCCCATCAAGTGTAGTTATAGACCACGATTCGGTGGTGGGATCAGCTGCGGCCATTACGCGCGCAACCGGCGCTTGTGTGCGTTTCTAGCCGGCCACAGGATCCACCACACGCCACAATCGATCCCACTTCCACGACGGTAACGGTAAACTCGCGGAGGAGATATAAATACCTCCGCCGGTAACTTCCTTTTCCCCTTCCCTCGCACTATTCCTCCTTCGTCTCCTGCTCTTCTCCGCCACCGAGCTCTCCGCCGCCGCGCAAGCTTTCGCGCCGCCGCGGACTCAATCCCCCAACCAACTCCTTCGATTTCTTCCACTTTCCCTACTCGCAACAATGGCCAAAGCTGGCTGGGCCGGTTCCTCCGTCACCGCCGAAGATTGCGCTTGGCTCGTGAACACCCGGAGGATTCCTCCCGGTGTGGAGTGCCGGGCGCCAGACGGTGAAATCGTGCCATCCCCGCGGGAGGGTGAGCGCGTGGTCTTCATGTCGCATTTCGAGCGCGGCTTCGGATTGCCGGCCTCTGATTTCCTCCGGAAGTTCCTCAATCACTTCGGCATCCAGATGCATCATCTGCCCCCTAATGCCGTCGTCTTCCTCGCCTACCACGCCGTGGTCTGCGAGGCCTTCCTCGGCATCCGGCCCACGTGGGAGACGTGGCTCAGGTACTTCCACTTGCGCCAGCAATCCACCGGGAAGAAGGACGCCGCGGGCGTCGCCCGCGCCACCGACACCGGCTGCGCCATGATGGTGCAGCGGTCCGGGACGAACCACCCCCGCATCAAGGGGCTGGACTCCGTGAAGCTGTGGCAGAAGACGTTCCTCTACGTCAAGAACGTTGCCGCCGCGGAAGGAGCCAGGGTGGACGATCGAATCAACTTGCCCGTTTGGAGCAATCGCGCTCCGATCGGGTTGTACTGGAAGGAGAAGCCCGCCAATGACGAGGACGCCATCGAGATGGAGAATAGACTTGGCTGGCTGAAGGCGCAGGGCCTCAAGAATGACGATCCAGTGGCTTGCTGGATCCAGCGCCGAGTGCTGCCCTTGCAGGAGCGCTGCCATCTCATGTGTTACATGGGAGGCCCCCGCGACTGCACCAGGACAACCACCATCGAGATCGACAACATTGATGTTCCCTGGCACGCAAGGAACATCTTGACGACAAATCTTGGCGACAACTGGCAATACGGGTTCGTCCCGTACAGCCGTACAAAGCCAATTGAGCGGGTACGCCTTTCTCACTTTGCTCTCTGCATTTACTTTCCGAGTAGTTAATTCCTCCTCCTGCCGCGAGTAGCGATCATCTTCTGCACCGAGTAGGGTACTTAGCCGAATTGCGTAGGCTTAATGTGCTTCGTGCTTGCACGCCTTGCCGGATAGCCTACTCGAGAACAACTCTTAGGCTCGATGTGCTTTATACCTGCACGCCCTTCCGAGTAAGACCTTTCAGCAAACATGCTTAGGCTTATTATGCTTTGTGTTTGCACGCCTATCCGGGTAGAATTCCTTCCTGGTACTCGGCTAGTCTGTGATCCTTCTTTGTTTTTCAGGTTCTCACTCGCCAGATAATCGAGAGCTGCGAGGTTTTTGAGGGCAACTGGTCTCCTGATCGTGAGGAGGACGATGTGCCCTCTCTCGATGCCGCGGAGCAAACCAACCTCTCTCGTTCCCCCACCACTGATAAGCGCGACGCTCTCCGCACCTGGTCTGATGAAGACTTTGACGGTAACTACACTTTCATTCTGTTTCTTTCCGAGAAGCACCAGTCCCTCGTTTGCTGTTTCTGATTCATTCCTCTATTCTCTTGAATTCTCAGATGAGGTAGCCGTGGAAAAGGATGACGAGGACGAAGACGAGAACGAGGGCGATGCGCCCCTTGTCGTCGAGCCTCTGTCCGTTGCCGCTCCTGTGGCTCGCAAACGGACTGGCAGTGGAGCACCAGCGCCTCCCGCCAAGAGGAAGAAGCCCGCCGAGAAGAAGGAGCTTACCGAGAACAAGAAGAAGGTGGTCGTGAAGAAGCCCAGACGACAGCTTAAGTCCACCACCGCGTAAGCCCTCTTCTCGGTCGCATCCCTTCTCGCGCTGTGCTATTCTCCCCAAATTCCTTCTAATTTCTGGTTCCTTCCTTCTCTACAGACCTCCCATGGATGCGAGCGCAGCTCTCGCGTCTGACCAAGCTAAGGAATCATCAGTACCTCTGATCAACATCGATGATGATGAGGACCACACCGCCAACGCTGCTGCTGCCAATCCACAGACCGCCGATGCACAAGGAGCAGAGTCAGAGCCAGCGGCGCAGGACACTACCGTCCACCATGAGAGACCCCCTTCTCCTCCGGCTAGCAATGCCGAGGAGAACCAAGATCAAGAGATGCAAGACAACACCGCCGACGAGCGGCCAGAAGCAGAGCAAGAGCAGCCCACCACAGGGGCTGCTGCACAAGAGAATCTCGCTACCGAGCAGCGAGTGGAAGACACCGCCGCCACGGATGCCACCACGAGAGATGCTTATCCATTGAGCAGCGTGCAGCCGGGCGACGCACCGAGTAGCTCCCAGCCAGGAGCTGCACAAGGCGACGGATCCGTGGCGCCACCCACTGTGCAAGGCCCTACACCGCCAAACTCCTCCTCGCCGCCGCAGACCAAGGATACATCCAGCCCTCCTGCCGGGCGAGTAACCAGGCAGCGAGCCCTGGATGCTCTGAAGGATGAGGTTGACAGAAGGGCAGCCGAGAAGGAAGCTGCTGAGAAGGCCAAGGCCGAGAAGGAAGCCGCCGAGAAGGCGAAGGCCAAAGCTGACGGGAAGAAAACTGAAGATCCCGAGAAGCAGCGGGCCGAGAAGGAAAGGACGAAGAAGCGGTCCAGAGACCAAGTGCCGCCACCAGCCTCAGGTGGAGCACTCGTGATCCACGAGTCTGGCCCGATTCCCGCCGCGCTCTCAGCTGATGCTCGCGCTGCTGGCCAGCCTTGCTACCCGGAGTACATGATTGAGGTTAGCCATCAGCACTCAATCGGCTTCCCTCCCAAGGACAAAGCTTTAGCTATCCAGCAGGGAAGGAAGGTTGTAGCCATGAACTCCCCTCCTCCAGATCCAAGCCAACACCAGTCTGTCAACATTGCTTCTCGTGGAGTCCAAGACAAACCAATAACTTCAAAAGGCCTTGAGCAGGTACTGGACACCATTGGCTTCATCGACGCCAAATGGGATAGCAAGGTTCTCGGCGTGGAGAAGTGGCACGGTCTTGGCCTTGGCGGCATCGACCACATGCGCGTGGACTGGAACAAGGTCGACCTGGGACACAAGCCCATGTCTGTCTCCACCGAGACCGCGACACTCGCAGCCAAGATGTTCCTGCACCGCAAGAATGCCGAGGACATCGAGCAGGCCTACGCAGTAAGTTTTCCTTATCTTTTCCGAGTTGAATTTTCTTCTCTTCTATTCGCCTTTCTGCTCCTTTCCATCACTCCCAGTCCCCGAGATTCTAGCCGAGTAGGTGGATACTCTCCGAGTAGCCTCCTACTCGGGTTGAATCTACTCTGCTTTTTCTAACCTGCTTCTTCTCGCTTCTCAGGATAGCGTCCTGAAGCGGACCAACCTATACCGCCATCTTCTCTGGAACCACTCTATCGCCAGGAGGCGAATTGCTGCTTTAGAGAAGGAAAAGGCAGTTGCGGAGACAGCCAGCAAGAACGCCAACGACAGCACCCAGCAGCTGGCTGAAGTGCAAGGTACGCTTTTAGCTGTGCGGTTCATGCGTTTTTTGTTTACGCTCGCTTATGCTTTCTTTTGCGCTAACCTTTCCTACTCTGCAGAGAAACTGAAGAGCCTACCCGAAGAGCACGAGAAATGCCGCACTTTCGTGGAGAACGCCGAAGCCACCATCAAAAGGCTAGAAGGTGAGTTTGTTGTTCACTCGGTTTGATCTTGAATCTGTTTCTTCGCTGCTTCTCTATTGACCTTGTCTGGCTCTTCGCAGAAGATCACAAGTTGTTTGCTGAGGCACACCAAGATTGTGTCAAGCCAGCAGAGGTGCAGAACCAACTGTCCAACCAGGCCGCCGTGTTGCTGAAGGATCACGCCACCGAGACCGAGAAGCTGCAACTCCAGTTGCAAAAGGCACTCCAGGATGCCATCAACATTGGCGCCGAGAGGGACAGAGCAATCGCCGAGAAGGCCAAGGCCGAGACCACTTTCAGAGCCAAGGAGAGGGCCCTTGAGCAGGAATGCGAAACTTTAAAGAAGACCAACGCTGATCTCTTCGCTCAGATGGATTCTTTGCGCCTGATCCAAGAAAAGCACATAGCCAACGAAGAGTCCTGGAAGGCCCAGCTGCAGCGGCTGCGCCGCGAACTGCCCGGTAGGTCTTCTCCTCCCTGCCTCTTTTCTTCTCGGTTTTTCTCCTACCCGGTTCTTTTCTTCTCGATTCTGAAGTTGTCACCTGCTATTTCAGAGATCTGGCCTCATCTTGATTCCAACTGCGCGCCTACTGTGGCCAAGGCCCAAGCAGCTCGCCTTGCGAAGGGTGAGGCAGCAGACACCCGAGCTGAGATCGAGGACAGCCTGCTGTTGCTCAAAGATTATTTCGAGCAGCTGGCCGGTGTTGGCACTGACTTGGTGCACGAGGGCTTCGAGCTCCATAGGCTGTTCTGGCCCCAGGATTCTCAGCCAACTTCCATGCGGGGTCTCGCCTTCAAGTTGAAAAATGTGAAGAAAGAGTTGAAGAAATGGCGTGCTTCGGGGGCCCGGGCCGGCGCGGACGTGATGCTTCTCTGCATAGCATCCTGGTATGAAAATCTCAATATGCAGCTCATCCGCGGGAAGCGCAATGATTCCAAGTGGGAGGTGGACCCCGACTGCGTGGCCGTACGCAAGCAGATCGCCTACGAGGTCGCGGAGTGCGCTGAGACAGAGATCTTCATCGAGGGTCTCCCCGAGCCCGACACCGAATACGAAGAGGAAGAGGAAGAGGACGCTGATAGTTGTTGTTGCCTCTGTTGTTGTTGCTGCGGTTGTAGTTGTTGTTGTTGTTGCGGTATCTCTCATTGTTGAAGTTCCGGTTGGCTCCTAAAGCCACTTGGTTCACATTCTCTCTTCTCGGGTACACTGGCGGCCGAGTCGCGGGTGCGCGAGTAGGCTGAACAGTAGCATTGGCGGCCGGCATGGGAGGAGGAGGAGGCAAGCCATCACTCTTGATCACATCCCACCACTCGCACTGCCGAGTAGTGTGGTTAGCAGGCCTCGAGGGATGATGAGTGTGAAAGCTGCATGGGCCATCCTTCATGTCATCGAAGACAAACTTCTTCGGCTGCTCGGCGTTCCCGCTACCCGACTGAGAGGCGCGAAATGGCTTCTTGTTGCCTTGGCCCTGGTTCTGGTTTTGCCCGTAGGCTCCAGCAGGTTTCTGCCTTTTGCCACCACCGCCTCCAACATTCACTGCATTCACCTCTTCAGGATCATACCGAGTATCTACTCGGCGCTTGTTGCGGAACTCGTTGCGCTTGCTGCTGTTGAAGTTTCTTCTCGGCTCAGAGGAGTCCATCAGTGGCTGAGTGGGATCACCGAGTGCGTACTGATCCGCAATCTTGATGGTCTCCGCTAGAGTGTTCGGCATCTCCCTCTGCAATCTCTGCCAAAGCATGCTGCCATGTCGGCAACCCTGCGCAAACCAAGTGATGGCCTGCGCTTCATTCACACCCTCACATGTGTTCCTCAGCGTGCTCCACCGAGTAAGGTACTCGCGGTCCGTCTCGTCTTCTCGCTGCCTGCAAGCCGACAGCTGCTGTGGCCTATTCGGCCTCTTGTATGTACTCGTGAAGTTGCTGATGAAGGCATCCGAGAAGTCCAGCCAGCAATTAATGCTGTTCTTGGGCAAGTTGTTGAGCCAAGTGCGAGCTGGACCCTCTAGCATCTGCGGCACATAGCGCACCGCCCATCTCCTGTTGCCATTCGCGATATGGACCGCGGTGACATAGTCATTGAGCCAATCTTCAGGCTTGGTGCTGCCATTGTAGCTCTTGGTGCCTCTTGCAAGCTGGAAGCCCTTCACGGAAGGCTCGTTCATGATGCGCGGGCCAAAGCACTCGGGGCCTGGAGGACCCGTGCTCTCAAGCCGCGCCGACAAGCTAATACGATCCAGCTGGTGCCTTGCATCTCCAGGTGCCAACACGCGCTCACCGACACGGTCATGGATGTCATAACCAGCCATCTCCATAGCCGAGTAGCCATCATCATACCTATCCACCTGCATAGCTGCGGGCTGCTCCACCGGGTTGGCGACTGGTGCCGCTGGGCGCGGCTGCTGCCTCTGCCGAGTAGGCTGAGCTGCGGGTTGCCGAGAAGTACCCGGGCGCGCGGCTTCTCGGGCACGGCTTTGAGCTTGATGGGCTTGAGAGCCTGCTCTTGCAGCGTTGTGTTCCTGCCCGGGCTGCTGCGGCACAGCAACCTGTTTCGCGGCAGCAGCCGGGTCATACACCTGCATTTGCCTGTCTCTACCCGAGCGGCCGCTGCGGCTCTTCTCGCGGCTGGGATGTGGAGACGAGGCCTGATCGTTAGATCTAGCCGCGTGCGAGTGAACCACCTGCGAAGCTCCAGCTCCCGGGTTGGCCTTCCGAAACTCCTCGTTCTGCCTAGCGGCCTCCAGCACCAACTCGTTGAGCCTCTCCTGCTGCCTGAGACGCGCCTCTCCATCCAGGCGCGGCAACTCGGCAGCCACGGCCTGTGCAGCTCTGAGCGTCTTGGCGGGTGTGCTGTACCTCGGCCTTGTGAAAGTGTTCGCGGTGGCGGACTGCGCGGGCACCTCCGCAACTGTCGCCATCTCGGCACCCAAGTTACGCCGCGTAGCGCCTACTCTGCTGGGCCTTCTGGCGACTGGCGTGAAACCGTGAGCCTTGTTGTACTCGAGCTGGTCTAAACTCAGCTCAAGCCTGATCTTCTCCAACTCCGCCTGCTCGGCAAGCAGCTCCTGGCGTTGCCGCTCGAGCTGCTCCCTCGCGGCTAGGAGCTCGATGTCAGTGGGAGTGGACATACCGGTTCGCGCAGCAGACGCGGGGATGACCGTTGACGTGAAAGGCGGCAAGTTGCTCTCCTTCTCGTAGGGCCGGTGATTCCTGCCACCAGCAGGCGGTTCGTCAACCTCCTCGACAACGGCTGCAGCGCCGGTAGCAGCTGCGCCAGTGTTTGCCGCCAAACCCGTCACCATCACCTCAGCGCAACTTGCAGAGCTGCATGCAGGCCTTCCGCGAGCAGCAATCACCGCGGGTGGATCCTCCGCGTCATGCACCAGCTCGGGGTAGGCGCTGTTGGCGACGGTGGCAACGTAGACGAGGTGAGAGCCGAAGGAGATCACCGAGCCGCCCTCAGGCATGGCCATGCCGCCGAAACAGCCGGCGTTGTCGGTGACGAAGTCGAAGGAGCCGAATCTGTGGACAAGGCCACAAACTACGCGCTCCGCTGAAGAAGATCCCGTCCGAACAGAAACTCCAGCCAGCGCCGCTGGTTGCCCCACGGTGGGCGCCAACTGTCGTGGTGGTGTCACGGCAGATGCCATGGGATGGCTAAAGATGTGGGGACGATGGACGCTGGAGGTGTCCGGGGAGGGATCACGCGACGAGTAGCCGCGTGAGGTAAGAACAATACACTGCAAACAACACGATCTACCCAGGTTCAGGGCCCTCGTGAGGAGGTAAAACCCCTGCTCCTGCCTCTCTGTATGTATTACGATGTTTCTCCGAGTAGCCACAGTACAAATGATATCGCTACCGAGTAGCCACTCTTCTCTCTCTGAGTAGAGCTAGGTCAAGAACTTAGGGTTTCTAGGGTTCAATGTGAGCCTATGTGAGCATGGAGCAAGATCCCTCGCGCAGGAGGCGGCGGGGCACCTTATATACACGGTGCCCAGCCGGATACGTCCAAATACGAACAAGTGTCGACATAGTGTGCACATCGTCCTTTCTCCGAGTACCCGCTGACAGCTTTGGTTCCTAATCTTGGCTGCTTCTGTAAAGTCGTTGGGCAAAACTAGGGGACAGACTGGTGTCACTGTGCCAAACACAGAGTAGGGCCCCCTTATCCTGCCACCGCCTGCTCCCATGCTGTCACTGTCAGGGAGACCGGCCCCAGATGAACAGTAGTTCGAATGCTGCCAAGTACGGACCCAGGATACGCGGGATCCTGTGTCAGAACGGCTCCTTTGACTTTCTGGCCCGAGTAGGTTCCCGCCAATTGTACTCGGGCCAACCCTTCTACTCGAAAGGATAGAACTTGCTTGATTTCTCCTTTTGGTCATCTTGAGGTGAGACCGAGTAGCAGTCGACCGGGTAGCGAGTACCAGGTAGTCGGCTACTCGACCAAACCTCCCTTCTGTAAGCTGCCTTTATCACTTGCCGTTACCCTACTCGGGGGTAACCCCGACAGTTTTTATTGTCATATTTTAATTTGACGAAGAGTCCAGTATAATCCAAATGGAGTACATCTTTTTCGAACCCAGCTACACCACCTTTGTTCCGTAGATATATCGTAAAGTACTAGGTAGGCATTGACTCATGCTGGTCGGTCGCGTCAACGCGGGCGTGGATTTCTTAGCAACGACGAAACCGAAACTTCCACGAAGCACAAGTTCGTTAGGATCGTGTCAGTATCGTATTCCTAGCACACGCGAGCGACGGAGAAGAGTAGACACGGTTGTGGAGCGTCTCCATCAGCTGATCAGCCATGTACGCCGGTGACGCGTCGACCAGCGACGAGATTCAGGCGTGCCCTGCCCGTGGGGTGTCGAGGCGGCGCCGGCTGCGGGAGGGCGCGAGCGCCGTCCGCGCGCACCAGCCGACGCCGCTAGGCGACGTGCTGCGGGAGCACGCCCTGGTGCACCTCCCGCCGGCCGCGGCCGCGCGCCTCCTCCTCGTCCACCCGTCCTGGGCGCGGCGGATGTCTTCCCCGCTCTTCGCCGTGGCGCACGCGGCAACGCCACGCCGCATGTCGGGCCTCTTCGTCCCCACGGCCGGGTTCCTCCCGTTCGACGGGGCCGACGACGCCGTGCCGTCCCCATCCCTCTCCTTCGCGCCGGCCTCCTCGGAGGTCACCGTTCTCTCCTCCTCGCACGGCCTCGCGTGCTGCTTCTCCCCCGCCGACGACGCGCTCTTCCTCTGCAACCCGGCCACCGCGTCCTGGTCCGCCGTCCCGTCCCCGCCGTGCCGGACCTGGCCGCGCCCCGCCGTCGTCGTGCTCTTCGACGCGACGCCGTACAATTTCCGGGGCGACTACGCGCTGGTCTGCGCCGCGGAGTGCGCGCCGGGCGCGGGCGCGGGCGCGTACTGCTTCCAGGTCTTCACGTCCGGGACGGGCGAGTGGCGGTTCGCCGACGCGGTGGCGCCCGCCGAAGGGCTCGTCGCCGCGTCGGGAGTGGCGGCCGGCGGGACGGCCTGGTGGCGCACGAGCGTCGGCACGGCCGTGGGGTACACCCCGGCGACGGGCCGCGTGGAGGTGCTGCTCTGCCCCGGCGACAGCGCCAAGTGGGAGATCGGCTCGGCCGGGGGCAAGCTGCACTGCGCCGTACGCCATGGCGACGGCGTCGCCGTGTGCCGGCTTGGCGAGCACGGGTGCTGGGAGGAGGCCGCCGCGTGGGTGCCCGTCGAGGAGCTTCTGCCACGTCAGCGGATAACAGAGCCGGCGCAGGACGAGAACGCACACGGCGAGTCCGACGGCGACGACTTGGTCGCGCGGTCTCTTGTCATCGTGGAGAACGAAGTGCGGCAGCTGGACGACGGCGTGCAGATTCTTGGCTTCCAGGGCGCGGAGCTGGAGGTGGTGGTGCTGGCCGGGAGGCGACTGGCGGCGTTCGACACGGGGACGCGGCGGCGGCGGGAAGTCAGGGTGCCCTTTCAGGAGGAAGAGACGGAGAAACGGTGGGACGGCGCCGAGTACGCCGTACACACCAACACGCTCGCGCTCGTCGCGCCCGCCGTGTTCATGGAGTCGCCGGATGATGTGGAGGTCGCGTTTCCATGAACGGATTTCGTGGAGTACCACGGTGCGCTACACCGGGGAAGTGTGGATCGACGAAAATAGGCGCGCGTATGTTGTCACGTGAGAAATTGACGCTTTCGATTGTGCATGTAGATACTTTATTATTGTTTGATAAGATTTTTAGCATTCTCTCTAATAATCACAATTTCTGAATATGCGATGAGACAATTGTTGCTAAGAGATCATCTTTTTGTTACGAGAAGACAAACCTCTTTTTTCTTCTCTCCTTTAACCCAACAAGCATCTTTTCCTCTCTCCTTTAACCCAACAAGCATCTGGGTGGCATCGCTAAGATAACACCATTTTATATGCCCTAAAAGTCCACCTTCGAGAGAGAAAATCGGGATGTGCTGATTTGCCGTCATCCCCTTATTAGCTTAGGAGCAGTCACTTTCGGACAAAATGAAGTTTCCGTGTTTGCTAATTTTTGGATTGTCAAAAGCGAATTGTGATCATACAAAACCATCATAGTTGAACGAGAACGCAATTTAGCATGATGAATGGATATAGCCACAAACATGAGTACGGTTTTTACCGGATGATTATTTCCCGACAATCAAACCTGTCACACCCTAGTTTTTGGGTCACATGTAACACAGTGAGAGAAGCCATTTTTGTGAGCCAACAAGAACTTTTTAATGCACTTGTGTAATCCAACATTATGTAATGAACCATGAGTATCTATGCAATGCAAGCAAGCCTTTGATTAAAATCATTTGTCAAATTTTCCTGATGTTTTCTTATTGTTTCTGCGATGATTTCTATGTGATGGTTTAAATAATTTTCATCCAAAATTTTGTAACATTGTTGCTTTCAACCTAATGATAATTTTTGACTTTGTTTGAATCAAGAAAACAAAATGGCAAAAGAATATTTAGATGTTTTATTTTAAGTTTTCTATAGAAACTTGTTTGTGAAAAATTAACCAAGTAGCTATTTTTGGCCCATGTTATCTATATGTTAGGGAATCATATTTTATGTTTTCTTGGCATGAATGTGTTCTCTAATATATGGACTACAAATGTATGAGCTTGGTTTGAAAATTGGATTGAGAAAACAATCAAATGCTTGATGGTTTTTGTGATAGAAAATTAAGGCAAAAAAGTGGTTTTTAGGAAAACAGAGAAAAACAGGAAGTAGTTTTTTCTCACATTGTTTTCAGTGCCTTTTTTAATTCCAAATCTGTTTTCTTTTGTTGATTATGAAATTAAAAATCATGCTTAACAAAACCATACTTTGAAAACTAATTTTGGAAATGTTTTGGTTCTTGGAAACAAAGCAAACTTTTGGTTGATTCCATCTGTTTTCAACACTCAGCCAAAATGACCAAGTCATTTTAACAGAAACTGAATTTGTTGAAATCTGTGAAATGGACCAAAGTTTGGATGATCATATCTTTTGTTTGGAGTTGAATTAACTAGTACCACTTGGACCTTCTAGAAGTCCTGTCATCCCTTATCCTTTTCCTAGCTTTGGATGCTCGTGTGGTTGACCAGAGAGGAGAGGGGTGAGTTCACAGAAGAAAAAGAGGGGGGGTGGCATGGGCAGGCTGACATGGTGCCACTGTGCTTGTGCACTGTCTCCATGTTCGAGCCATTTTCACCCCACACGTGCGACACTGACCTTAACCACACCCCTGGCCACCTCCTAGACATGCCAAAAGGGCAAGGGGCACAACATGGGCACTGGGGGCGCGACCCCGAGCTCACCACTGCCGCCCCGAGTGCACACTCGTGCACATACTCGTGGCGTCGTGGATATAAAGCAACGGGCACGCTCAAACCGCGCCAGCACACGCACACAACACCACTCCCACCCCCTGTCATGGACCACGTACGCCAGAGACCCCGATCGAGCTCAGCGAGCTCGATCTTGTCGCAGGCCACCGCCGAGGGAAAGAGAAGGTGGAGCACGCCCTGGGCACTCCCACCCCTCGGCTTTGCTTCCATCGTGGTCGCCACCACCCGTAGATGAACCCTGACGCAGACGTTCGCCCTCTCGTTTGCAGGAACGTCGTGGAGCTCGCCGGAGCCGTGTGATACGTCGAAAACGTATCTCCTTTTCCGAATACTTTTCTTATTGTTTTCCTCTAAACTTGTGTGTTTTGAATACAACTAACACGGACTAACGCTGTTTTCGGCAGAATTACTTTGGTGTTTTGTTTTTGTGTAGAAAAATCAACTTTCGGGAAATTGCCCAAAAAAGACCCCATTGGTGTTTTCACCCCGGAAGACCCCAGGAGCCAGAACGGGTCCAGGAGAAGAGCCCAAGGGTGGCCACACCCCCCTGGCGCGGGTCCCCCCTTGGCCGCGCCAGCCTAGGGTGTGGCCCCACCCGGAGAGCCCCCCTCGGACTCCCCTTTCGACTACAAGTAGCCTCCAACCCTAAAACCCGAGGGGGTTCGTCATATTCCACAGAAACACAACAAAGCGATGCCGTCGTTCCGAACCTCGATTCAGGGATCAGAAGTTCCTGTTCTGGCACCCTGCCGGGACGGGAAGTGGAGGAGATCATAGCCATCGTCATCACCAACGCCTCTCCATCGACCATCTATGTTTCCCCCATCCATGTGTGAGTAATTCCCCGTTGTAGGCTAAAGGGGATGGTAGGGATTAGATAAGATCGTTCATGTAATAATGTCGTGATTGTTAGGGCATAGTGCCTATTGTCCTCTATTAGTGATATTGACATTGTTGCAACTTGTTATGCTTAATCCTTGCCACTTTGGGCCCAAGTGCCATGATCTCAGATATGAACATGTTATTGAATCACGATGATAATCATAGTTTCTTGATCATACCTACAAGTTGTTTACACATATCGTTGTCCGGAACCCGAGGCCCCGAAGTGACAGAAATTGGGACAACCGGAGTGTAACATCCAAGTATGAAAACTCCCTAGTTGTTTTATTCCTTGTTTAATTTAAGCAATGCATCATGTCATCATCCTCATTTTATTTTCTGTTGCATTGTTTTCATAATGAAATTCAAACTTAATCAACCTTTGTCTTCATACTTGTCTGTTACAATCTTTTCAAATAAAGAATTGCAAATCAAAAACCTCAATTGCTTCCAAACAATTCATTAATGATCACCTATTAAATTGTTGCTTTAAATCAATCAATTAATTCAATCAATTAATTCTAAATCATTTTCAAATTCAAACCAAGTCTTCAAATCAGTACCCTTTTGAATCCATGAAGTTCACCACACAATTATAAACTTTAAATCACTTTAAACCTTAGGGGTAACCCTATTAAAAATGCCTTGTTTCCATAATGTTAAATTAATATTGAAAATTCATTCAATTTGGTTCAAATGCAAACAGCACTTTTAATCTCAACCTTTTGAAATCAAATCTTGGAAATTGTTTTCTAATTACCTAAATAACTTAACCTAATTTTCCTAGAATTTTTACTAAATTAAAACCCATCCTTTTCTTCCAAAACCAAAACCTACAAAAAAAACAGAAAAGGAAAAAATAAAAGAAGCAAGCCAGCTGCGCGCGCGGCAGCTAGCAGCTGGCCCAGCCCACCTAAGCTAACTAACGCGCAGCCCAGCCCACCTAACGCGCGTACCGCTTCAGTTAGATCGCCGCCATCGTCGTCTCCCCGTACGGCACGAATCGCAGCGGTGCCACGGCGGCACCGCGACGCCACCGACGGCCACCCTTGGTTTCCGCGCTCTATAAGTACCACCTAGGCCCCTGGCGCCGTGCCCTAGGCCTAGGGTTTCTGTTCCCCATCGGATCCGCCGCCAATTCCACCTCCCACCTCTCTGTATCCACCTCACCGGAGCCGCCGACCTGAATCCATCCACGCCGCCGTCGCCATGACCCTCCTCCACCCTACCTGAGTGCTGGAATCGTTTCCCCTCTCCTTCCTCTACGTCTTAGACACCTAATCGACCTCGGTAAGCCGTTGATTCGATGCCGCCGTCCTCGACCGTCTCCGGCCACCGTGGCTCCGTTTTCTGAACCCGAGGTTGCCGTCGTCGGTGTAGGGAACCTCGTCGCGATCTGAGCACGGGTATCGCTCCACCTCTTCCTCCTCTACACGTTGGACACCGGAGGGAGCAAGAAGGGCCACTGGATCCGCGCCGTCGTCTCCGACCACGCCGCCGTCGCCTCCGTCACCGTACGTCACCGAGCCTCCGCATCGGCTACTTCCGGTGGTGAGCCACCACCTATCCCTCTCTGTTACCCTCTGCGTGCACCAGCAGCTGCGCACGCTTCCAGCACACGGCCGCACCACCACGTCGAGCACGGGCCCGTGTTTCCCCGCCGGTGATCAACGCTGTTCTGTTCAGTCGAGGAAACATTTGCTCGTCAGTTTCGTCAGTTAACGCTGGGGGCTGAACAATATCCTTTCTGAATCGCTAGTACTGTCAAACGCACGCACAGCAGCGCAGTGGTTCAGTCCACCGTGCGCGCAAGCGAGGGCGTGGGTTCGAATCCCTCGCGCCGCGATTTAATTCCACCTTTTGCATCACTGGCTGACAGGCAGGGGTCACACGGCAGTGACCCTGGCTGCCACGCCAGCGTCCAGCGCCACGCTGGCCCCCCCCTAGGCCCACGCTGCAGTGGCAGTGGCTAGGGGCCAGTACGGTGCCAAACGTTTTAAAACGTTTTCTGTTTAAATTCTAATTCTTTTAAATAACAGTTTTAAACACTAAACTTTAAACATTAATAACTTTTAAACTATAAGTCCAACTAATAAAAGTTGTATATGTTTATTGCTCCAAATTTAATTGTCTATCCAAATATTTCATTGGTGTACTGTTTTGAATTTCCCAAATGCATTAAAAAATTCAAATTTGAATAATTCAAATGCAAATTTCTAAAATCAATAACTAAGTCATTATTAATCCAATAAATACAAATAAAATATGTTTTCCATACCATTTTGAATAACCTATTCAAATATAATTTTTGTTTCCTTGTTTGGATAATTTAAATTGCCTAAATAATTTAATACTTGTTTAATTCATTTAAATTTGATAAAATCATAACTTGTTTAATATTGTTTAATTCATAATAAATTCATCCTAAATCAAATTTCAATATTTGAAACATGTAATCCAACTAAAATTTGATGTTCTTTTCAAATATAAATTTTGTTAATTGTTTTGCACACTTTAAGTTGATGAAAACAATAATTGTTTGTGTGACATGTTTAAGTAACCAAACTTTCCAAACTTAATAAATGATTTCCAAAACTTGTTAAATCCTTTTAACACTTGCATCTATCATTGTTATTTGTTGTTATTTTGTTGTTACCATAATGCATGCATCATGCTAACAACTTTCACATAATAATTAATTGTAAATCATTTGTTCCACTTAATTATGGACCCTTTCCCATATGCCACTCAAAATAGCATAGGGGTCCATTTAAATTGTGTTATCATGTTAGCTGGTTTATTTTGATGCAACCATTAACTTGTCATGCATCATCTTGATTGTGCACAATGCCATGATAATGATTGTTTACATTCCCGTTTTGTTTGTTTGCTTCTTCTCGAATAGACGACGACGTTGAGACAGACGATCTTTACAGCACCCCTTCTGAGGATCTAGCCCAGTACCCGGCTGTTGAGTTTGCAGGCAAGTTATCACTCACATGAACCATTGTGTTCCTTTCAACCCTGGTTACCGATACTTTCCGTTGTCTATTTCTGCTAGCCTTAGTGGTAGTTGTTGCTGTTACGAACCTATCACATGAATCCTTTAACCCTGATATTGCCTCACCACCCCTCCTTCAACCCTATTGATTGAGCCAGTGTCTTACTAGGAAGCTTAGGTTGTTTTGCTCGAGTCTGCTACCCGTTATTTTCAGTTACTATATCTCATTATGTTCCGGGGGCTCAATGTTTAATCAATCAATCATGCTAATATTATTGTTAATAATAATTTGATGATAAGGCACCGGCAGGAGGCCCTGTGTGTTTTTGAGGCCTGCTAGTGTCGACCCTAATAGGAAAAGGGTCTTGTCTACTGATCCATGATGAGCGCACTACCCGCATGTGGGAAGCGAGTATGGGCGCCCCCCTCAATTTGATTCGATTCGCATCTCGTCCAAATCATCTCATTTAGTTCGTGCTTTCTATTTGCCGCATGCATGTTTTTGCGAGCCCAGCGCAGGGTGGAACTTTCGTAGTCGGCATATAGGGGGACACGGTCTTAGAGTGCTATGAGGGTCCCTTTTCTTCGGGGCTTGATTAGCCGTGCGCCCAAGGTGCTTTGGGCTTGATGCGAAGAAGAGTTGAGTTGTGTTGAGTGCCCCGCTTGGTGGGAGGCATCCCATCTGGCGGGTTATTCATACGTGTACGGCCAAATTGGTGCAACCCTGCAGGGATAATCTTCTCGAGAAGCCGTGTTTTCCGCGGTTATGGTTAACTTGGTGAAAGTACTGGCTAACTAGTACTCAGGACAACTTAAACCTAATGCTATCACAATCTCTCACCCCATGATTAACAACTTGACTAGTAATAGGATTATTGTCACAATAACTTGATTCATCTGTAATCCAACGGTGTGAGTTATCCTCGGATTGCTTCTTTGGATAAGGGGCGAGATCCAGGATGGGTTTGTTTGAAGTTATCTTTCAGTTGGTTACAACACTCGATCTTATCCCCTTTCTGATAGTTGGAAGTGATAGAATCTCTGTAGTTGGTTAGCGCAGCCAGTTGCAGCATCTTATATATCCCCTTCTTTCCGTTGAACCCAAGTCATTTGTGCTTGTGTTGACGGGCTATACCTTGGTGAACTGTGAGTCTTGCTTGCCAGTACGTCTATGTACTGACCCCTTTGGGGCTGTGGTTTCCGCAGACTACGCGTACGAGGATCCAGGTGACGGCTACTACGTGGAGTTTGACGAGGCTGCTGACGAGTAGTTAGCGGACCCGGGCAGGATCCGAGACATCGTGGATGGGCTCCGTCTTTATTTCAGTTTCCGGCTTCTTAAGCCTATTTGGATTTGTCTGTACTCAGACCCCTTTGAATGCTTCCGCTGAGATGTAATGATGCTATGTTGGGACATGTGTCCTCTGGATGATTGTATTTGCTATCTCTGCCCTAGTGAGGGCCATTTGCAACTTATTTCAATCTTTTGTGTCTTAGAGGCATGTTGTGTTATCCTTTTGTTCAAAGCCGTTGACGTACCATGTCTGTATGGTATGAAGTACGTTAACGCTAGTGTCCTGATTTCTACGGGATAGTTTACATCGACGGTGAACAGTAGCGATGGGTTGTCACACATAAGTGTTGGCCTACTCGTAAGAGGACGCGGGTGCCGGTAAGCCCCGTAATCCCATCAGAATACTGTTCAGTTCGTACGGTGAGTATCCTCTAGAAGTCCGGGTGCGACAAATGGTATCAGAGCATGTCTGCCTGTAGGATCCCTTTTTACTGGTCGCAGTTGAGTCTAGAAACTATTTTGTAGCTATATAGGAAAAATGAAACGTGAGGGTAGGAATTCTGCCATTTTTCTTCTTTCCCCACCCACCCACCCTTTTCTGGTAAGGAAGTGCAACGTTGTTTTCTGTTCTCACCTAAACTTTCAAGTTAGGATTTCACGTGTTTTGGGTTCTCCGTAGTACCTCAGGAGTTTTGGTCTCGTGTTTCCCGATGTTGCTTCAATATCCTGTTCTTTTCAAACATCCTTTTCGTCCGTTGAACCTTGTTGTTGCTTTCCACATCAGTTCTCTACCGGCGTCTAATCAAAACTTCCCCGATCATCTGCAGATGGATCTCAAGTTCTTCCCGCAGGTGGTTCGGATGACTCGCTGTGAGAGCACCGCCGGTTATCCGGAGATGCTGAGAGACATGGTCACCTATCTGGGGTTCCATTGGGCACCGGAGTACCAGGTCTACGAGCAGCAGCGAGAGTTTGACCAGACCTGCTACCGGGCTATCGTCTATATTCTGTCAGATGATGGCATGAGCGTTGTCCATCGCTACGAGGCAGTAGGTTCCACAGTGGATATGGCCGTGCAGCAGGCAGCTTACGTAAGTCTCACCGTCCTCCGTGCTGACTACTGGGGGTTTGACGATTCTATTTATCGCCACATCCCCCGTGGTTACATCACGTCAGCGGGAGTTCACTTCACTCTCCACGGCAACCTGGATACCTACGAGTCTGATAGCTCCAGGCTGCACACCACTGCTCAGTTTGTGAGGCACAGTGACGTAGTTCCTTCCGCACTGTCTCAGGAGTTGGCCTCAGTCAGGGAGCAGCTCTATCTTGCTTTGACTCGTCTGGCTACGTACACCACAGACTTTTTTGGAGATGAGCGCTTTGCACGTTTCCAGCTGACAGTTGGACGTAGTTTACCAGATGCTGGAGGTTACGAGCCGATCAGAGGTCCACTCCTCGACCTCGGAGCTGGTTACACTGGGATTCCACGCTTTGGAGCACAGGGAGACGACACTTTCTACTTCACCACACCGAGAGTTGCTCTCAGAGCAGTCCCGATCTACGTGGATCGTCGTTATACCTACTTCCGTGGGATTCCTCCCCACCGTATCTCTCGTCGTACTACTCACTGCCGTCCTGCGTGATGAGCATGGGAGTACCGATGTATCCATTCCTAGCTATGTTTAGTTATCCTTTGTATTTCGAACCATGTATTGGTGTGTTGGATATTCTGATGTATTGGAACATGTGATGATGTACCTGTTGGTTATCTATTCATGCGTCGGAATAATCTATCTTTCGGTTACCAAGTCTATCCTTTTCTATTGTTGTGCTAAAATGAATGTCTATTCAGGATGCCGCCAACAAGGAGCAACCCGCCTGAACCACCTCCGCTCACGGAGCTGTTGACTCAGATGACTCAGGTCGTGGCTCAGATGGCCCAGATCCAGGCTAACCAGCACAACAACCAGAATGCTCCGCGAGTCAGCATCAAGGAGTTTCTGAGCATGGGGACGAGAGCTTTCGTGGCAACACGTGAGCCTCTGGATGCTGATGACTGGATCAGGGAGATGAACAGGGCTCTGGACATAGCTCACGTTGCTGAGGAGGATAAAGTCATGTATGCCACCTACCTACTGAAGGGTCGGGCAGCTACCTGGTGGGAGAACTACCAGACCATGAGAGCTGGCTATCCTATCACCTGGGGATGTTTCAAGGATGCCTTCCTGAAGCACCACATCCCAGATGGTCTCATGGAAAGGATGCGTGAGGAATTCTGCTCTCACAAACAGGGCAAGCTGGACGTCCTTGGCTACCAGAACGAGTTCAATCGTCTCGCTCGATACGCTGGTGACGAGGTGTCCACTGAAGCCAAGAAGATGGCAAGGTTCCGCCGAGGTTTTAACCCGGAACTGAAGTACGCTCTCACCAACATCAAGTGCAAGGACTTCGTGGAGCTCGTGAACACCGCGCTCAATGAGGAGAATGGGCGCAAGGCGTTCGAGGAGTCCCGTAAGCACTCGCGTGAGGGTGGTTCCTCCTCCAACATGACCACCCCTCCGCAGAAGCGCCGCATCTGGGTGCCAAATGGTGCTGTCACTCGGGCTCCAAATGCCCAAGCTTCTCCAGGCTTTGGTCCCCGCCCACCCAACCCATCTCAGATGCAGGGTCAGAGGGTTCCAATGGGGCAGCCAAGGCCAGGTCCTCCTCGTGTCGTCACTTGCTACAAGTGCAAGGAGACTGGACACTATGCTGATAAGTGCACTCAGAGGCAGCTACCTCCACCTCCTCGCCCCAACACCAACCAGGCAATGGTTCGTGCTCCTCCGACTAAAGCCTTCAACTCCAACAACAGGCCTGTCGGGAGGACCGCGAGGGTGAATCATATCAAGGCCGACAAAGCTGAGGAAGCTGCTGACGTCGTTCTCGGTATATTACCCGTAAACTCTATTCCAGCTAAAGTGTTGTTTGATACTGGAGCATCGCATTCGTTTGTGTCAAAGATCTTTGCTACAACGTACAATTTAGCGCTGGTTCCACTAAGCAATCAAATCTATGTTCACTCTCCGGGAACTAAAATGATTACATCCAAGATAAGCATGGACAATCAAATCCTAATTGGAGGTCGCATATTCCTTGCTTCACTCATGTTGCTGGGAAATTCTGACATTGATGTCATTCTGGGTATGGATTGGTTGAAGACCCACAAAGCTAAAATTGACTGTGCTCAAAAGTCAATAATTCTATCCCACCCTTCGGGCCAGATAGTCTATTCTCCATATGGATCAAGTTCTGTTCAGCTGTTCAACCTCGATGCCAAACCCCTTCCTGCAATTGAAAAATGTTCCGGTGGTTTGTGAATTCCCTAACGTCTTTCCAGAAGAGTTGCCAGGGATGCCTCCGGACAGAGCAGTTGAGTTCGTGATCGAGCTTGAGCCAGGTACTGCTCCAATCTCTAAGCATCCATACAAGATAGCTCCTCCTGAACTGAAATTGTTGAAGGAGCAAATCGATATGTACATGGAGAAAGGTTACATTCAGCCTAGTTCCTCCGCTTGGGGTTGCCCAACTCTGTTTGTTGCCAAGAAGGATCAAACAAAAAGACTCGTGGTTGACTATCGTCCTCTCAACGAGAAAACCATCAAGAACAAGTATCCAATTCCTCGTATCGATGATCTTTTTGATCAACTTGCTGGAGCCTCAATATTCTCTAAGTTGGACTTGAGGATGGGTTACCATCAGATAAAGATCAGAAAGGAAGATATTCCAAAAACAGCTTTCACCACTCGTTACGGTCTATATGAATACACCGTCATGTCCTTTGGTCTCACCAATGCACCGGCGACCTTCTCAAGACTCATGAATTCCGTCTTCCATGAATACCTCGACTAGTTCGTTGTGGTATATCTTGATGATATTCTCGTCTACTCAAAATCCGAGGAAGAGCATGAAGAACACCTTCGTCTCACTCTCATGAAACTTCGCGAGCATCGTCTATATGCCAAGTTCTCCAAGTGTGAGTTCTGGATTTCAGAAGTTGCGTATCTTGGTCATATCATCTCTGCCAAGGGCATAGCCATTGACCCGGAAAAGGTTAAGGCAATTGTTGATTGGAAACCTCCTAAGACGGTGAAGCAAGTCAGAAGTTTTCTTGGCTTGGCTAGCTATTGCCGTCGTTTCGTCCAAAACTTCTCCAAGATTGCTAAACCTCTCACTGATCTCACGAAGAAGGACAAAAAGTTCGTTTGGACTCCACAATGTGATGAAAGTTTCAATCTCCTGAAGACTAAACTCACTTCCACACCTGTTCTAGTTGGCCCAGATACTACCAAACCTTTCCAGATATTCTGCGATGCATCTCTCCAAGGCCTAGGAGCAGTTCTTATGCAAGAACGTCAAGTTGTGGCTTATGCTTCACGTCAGTTGAACCCACATGAGCAAAACTATCCCACACATGATCTTGAACTTGCAGCAGTTGTGTTTGCTCTCAAGAAATGGAGACAATACTTGTTGGGTAACAAAACTGAAATCTTTTCCGATCATAAGAGTCTGAAATACATCTTCACTCAGCCAGATCTAAACCTCAGGCAAAGGAGATGGATTGAGAAGATTAAAGACTTTGATCTCACCATTTCTTACACTCCAGGCAAGGCTAATGTTATGGCCGATGCTCTCAGTCGCAAATCCTATTGCAATAATCTCATGATCATGGAAAGCCAACCTCCACTTCATGAAGAATTCCAGAAGCTGAACCTTGGTCTTGTCCCTCAAGGTTACCTTGCTAGCTTGACAGCCAGTCCAACTCTCGAGGACAAGATTCGTTCTGAACAACTTCGTGATACTGAAATCAAGAAGATTGTAGAGCACATCAAGGAGGGCAATGATAAATTCAAGTCCTTCTCAATTGATGATAAGGGAACTGTGTTCTTCGAAGGACGCATTGCAGTTCCTCAGATTCAAAGTCTCAAGGATATCATTCTCAAGGAGGCTCATGAAACTCCTCTTTCCATCCACCCTGGAGGTACAAAGATGTACCAGGATCTCAAGACTCTGTATTGGTGGCCTGGCATGAAACGTGAAATTGCTCAATACGTTTTCGAATGCGACGTTTGTCAACGTGTTAAGGCAGTCCATCAGAAAACAGCAGGTCTACTCCAACCTCTGAAAATTCCTGAGTGGAAGTGGGACATGATTGAAATGGACTTCGTTACTGGGTTTCCAAAGTCCAAGAAGGGCAACGATGCAATCTTCGTTGTTATTGATCGTCTCACTAAGGTAGCTCACTTCTTTGCTGTCAAGGAAACTATCTCAGCTAGCCAGTTAGCAGAGCTCTACACAGCAAAGGTTGTTCCTCTTCATGGTGTTCCATTGGAAATAAGCTCAGACCGTGGAAGTATCTTCACTTCCCATTTCTGGAAGAGTTTTCAAGAAGCATTGGGCACCAAACTTCTGTTCAGCACAGCTTATCACCCTCAGTCTCAGGGGCAAGTCGAAAGAGTCAATCAGATTCTCGAGGATATGCTTAGAGCATGTGGTCTCTCCTTTGGCATGAAATGGGAGGATTGCCTTCCATATGCTGAATTCTCCTACAACAACAGCTACCAGGCAAGCCTAGGCATGGCACCATTTGAGGCACTGTATGGTCGCAGATGCAGGAGTCCAATCAATTGGTCTGGAGCTGGTGAACGATCACTCTTAGGCCCTGACATTGTTAAGGAAGCCGAGGAGAAAGTTCGTATCATTCGTGACAATCTCAGGATTGCTCAGTCTCGTCAGAAGAGCTATTATGATAGCAAGCACAGGGATATGATCTATGCACCTGGTGATAAGGCATATCTCCGTGTAACCCCCCTCAGAGGCACTCATCGTTTTGGTGTGAAAGGAAAGCTGGCACCAAGATACATTGGCCCTTTCAACATCCTCTCAAGGCGTGCAGAAAATGCTTATCGTCTTGAACTTCCAGAAAAACTATCCAAGGTGCATGATGTGTTCCACGTGTCCCAGCTCAAGAAGTGTTTCAAAGATCCAGATCGTGCAGTTGATCATGATTCCATTGAACTGCAAGATGATCTATCTTATGAGGAGCACCCTATCCAAATTCTCGATGAGACCGTTCGTAAGACTCGCAACAAGAGCACCAAGTTCTTGAAAGTGCAGTGGTCGCATCATTCCGATAAAGAGGCAACATGGGAGACCGAAGAGGATCTTCGCAAGAAGTATCCGGACATTTTCACTTCTCAGTAAGGAATCTCGGGGCGCGATTCCTTCAAGGGGGGGCGTTTTGTAACATCCAAGTATGAAAACTCCCTAGTTGTTTTATTCCTTGTTTAATTTAAGCAATGCATCATGTCATCATCCTCATTTTATTTTCTGTTGCATTGTTTTCATAATGAAATTCAAACTTAATCAACCTTTGTCTTCATACTTGTCTATTACAATCTTTTCAAATAAAGAATTGCAAATCAAAAACCTCAATTGCTTCCAAACAATTCATTAATGATCACCTATTAAATTGTTGCTTTAAATCAATCAATTAATTCAATCAATTAATTCTAAATCATTTTCAAATTCAAACCAAGTCTTCAAATCAGTACCCTTTTGAATCCATGAAGTTCACCACACAATTATAAACTTTAAATCACTTTAAACCTTAGGGGTAACCCTATTAAAAATTCCTTGTTTCCATAATGTTAAATTAATATTGAAAATTCATTCAATTTGGTTCAAATGCAAACAGCACTTTTAATCTCAACTTTTTGAAATCAAATCTTGGAAATTGTTTTCTAATTACCTAAATAACTTAACCTAATTTTCCTAGAATTTTTACTAAATTAAAACCCATCCTTTTCTTCCAAAACCAAAACCTACAAAAAAAAACAGAAAAGGAAAAATAAAAGAAGCAAGCCAGCTGCGCGCGCGGCAGCTAGCAGCTGGCCCAGCCCACCTAAGCTAACTAACGCGCAGCCCAGCCCACCTAACGCGCGTACCGCTTCAGTTAGATCGCCGCCATCGTCGTCTCCCCGTACGGCACGAATCGCAGCGGTGCCACGGCGGCACCGCGACGCCACCGACGGCCACACTTGGGTTCCGCGCTCTATAAGTACCACCTAGGCCCCTGGCGCCGTGCCCTAGGCCTAGGGTTTCTGTTCCCCATCGGATCCGCCGCCAATTCCACCTCCCACCTCTCTGTATCCACCTCACCGGAGCCGCCGACCTGAATCCATCCACGCCGCCGTCGCCATGACCCTCCTCCACCCTACCTGAGTGCTGGAATCGTTTCCCCTCTCCTTCCTCTACGTCTTCGACACCTAATCGACCTCGGTAAGCCGTTGATTCGATGCCGCCGTCCTCGACCGTCTCCGGCCACCGTGGCTCCGTTTTCTGAACCCGAGGTTGCCGTCGTCGGTGCAGGGAACCTCGTCGCGATCTGAGCACGGGTATCGCTCCACCTCTTCCTCCTCTACACGTTGGACACCGGAGGGAGCAAGAAGGGCCACTGGATCCGCGCCGTCGTCTCCGACCACGCCGCCGTCGCCTCCGTCACCGTACGTCACCGAGCCTCCGCATCGGCTACTTCCGGTGGTGAGCCACCACCTATCCCTCTCTGTTACCCTCTGCGTGCACCAGCAGCTGCGCACGCTTCCAGCACACGGCCGCACCACCACGTCGAGCACGGGCCCGTGTTTCCCCGCCGGCGATCAACGCTGTTCTGTTCAGTCGAGGAAACATTTGCTCGTCAGTTTCGTCAGTTAACGCTGGGGCTGAACAATATCCTTTCTGAATCGCTAGTACTGTCAAACGCACGCACAGCAGCGCAGTGGTTCAGTCCACCGTGCGCGCAAGCGAGGGCGCGGGTTCGAATCCCTCGCGCCGCGATTTAATTCCACCTTTTGCATCACTGGCTGACAGGCAGGGGCCACACGGCAGTGACCCTGGCTGCCACGCCAGCGTCCAGCGCCACGCTGGCCCCCCCCAGGCCCACGCTGCAGTGGCAGTGGCTAGGGGCTAGTACGGTGCCAAACGTTTTAAAACGTTTTCTGTTTAAATTCTAATTCTTTTAAATAACAGTTTTAAACACTAAACTTTAAACATTAATAACTTTTAAACTATAAGTCCAACTAATAAAAGTTGTATATGTTTATTGCTCCAAATTTAATTGTCTATCCAAATATTACATTGGTGTACTGTTTTGAATTTCCCAAATGCATTAAAAAAATCAAATTTGAATAATTCAAATGCAAATTTCTAAAATCAATAACTAAGTCATTATTAATCCAATAAATACAAATAAAATATGTTTTCCATACCATTTTGAATAACCTATTCAAATATATTTTTTGTTTCCTTGTTTGGATAATTTAAATTGCCTAAATAATTTAATACTTGTTTAATTCATTTAAATTTGATAAAATCATAACTTGTTTAATATTGTTTAATTCATAATAAATTCATCCTAAATCAAATTTCAATATTTGAAACATGTAATCCAACTAAAATTTGATGTTCTTTTCAAATATAAATTTTGTTAATTGTTTTGCACACTTTAAGTTGATGAAAACAATAATTGTTTGTGTGACATGTTTAAGTAACCAAACTTTCCAAACTTAATAAATGATTTCCAAAACTTGTTAAATCCTTTTAACACTTGCATCTATCATTGTTATTTGTTGTTATTTTGTTGTTACCATCATGCATGCATCATGCTAACAACTTTCACATAATAATTAATTGTAAATCATTTGTTCCACTTAATTATGGACCCTTTCCCATATGCCACTCAAAATAGCATAGGGGTCCATTTAAATTGTGTTATCATGTTAGCTTGTTTATTTTGATGCAACCATTAACTTGTCATGCATCATCTTGATTGTGCACAATGCCATGATAATGATTGTTTACATTCCCGTTTTGTTTGTTTGCTTCTTCTCGAATAGACGACGACGTTGAGACAGACGATCTTTACAGCACCCCTTCTGAGGATCTAGCCCAGTACCCGGCTGTTGAGTTTGCAGGAAAGTTATCACTCACATGAACCATTGTGTTCCTTTCAACCCTGGTTACCGATACTTTCCGTTGTCTATTTCTGCTAGCCTTAGTGGTAGTTGTTGCTGTTACGAACCTATCACATGAATCCTTTAACCCTGATATTGCCTCACCACCCCTCCTACAACCCTATTGATTGAGCCAGTGTCTTACTAGTAAGCTTAGGTTGTTTTGCTCGAGTCTGCTACCCGTTATTTTCAGTTACTATATCTCATTATGTTCCGGGGGCTCGATGTTTAATCAATCAATCAATCAATCATGCTAATATTATTGTTAATAATAATTTGATGATAAGGCACCGGAAGGAGGCCCTGTGTGGTTTTGAGGCCTGCTAGTGTCGACCCTAATAGGAAAAGGGTCTTGTCTACTGATCCATGATGAGCGCACTACCCGCATGTGGGAAGCGAGTATGGGCGCCCCCCTCAATTTGATTCGATTCGCATCTCGTCCAAATCATCTCATTTAGTTCGTGCTTTCTATTTGCCGATGCATGTTTTTGCGAGCCCAGCGCAGGGTGGAACTTTCGTAGTCGGCATATAGGGGGACACGGTCTTAGAGTGCTATGAGGGTCCCTTTTCTTCGGGGCTTGATTAGCCGTGCGCCCAAGGTGCTTTGGGCTTGATGCGAAGAAGAGTTGAGTTGTGTTGAGTGCCCCGCTTGGTGGGAGGCATCCCATCTGGCGGGTTATTCATACGTGTACGGCCAAATTGGTGCAGCCCTGCAGGGATAATCTTCTCGAGAAGCCGTGTTTTCCGCGGTTATGGTTAACTTGGTGAAAGTACTGGCTAACAAGTACTCAGGACAACTTAAACCTAATGCTATCACAATCTCTCACCCCATGATTAACAACTTGACTAGTAATAGGATTATTGTCACAATAACTTGATTCATCTGTAATCCAACAGTGTGAGTTATCCTCGGATTGCTTCTTTGGATAAGGGGCGAGATCCAGGATGGGTTTGTTTGAAGTTATCTTTCAGTTGGTTACAACACTCGATCTTATCCCCTTTCTGATAGTTGGAAGTGATAGAATCTCTGTAGTTGGTTAGCGCAGCCAGTTGCAGCATCTTATATATCCCCTTTTTTCCGTTGAACCCAAGTCATCTGTGCTTGTGTTGACGGGCTATACCTTGGTGAACTGTGAGTCTTGCTTGCTAGTACGTCTATGTACTGACCCCTTTGGGGCTGTGGTTTCCGCAGACTACGCGTACGAGGATCCAGGTGACGGCTACTACGTGGAGTTTGACGAGGCTGCTGACGAGTAGTTAGCGGACCCGGGCAGGATCCGAGACATCGTGGATGGGCTCCGTCTTTATTTCAGTTTCCGGCTTCTTAAGCCTATTTGGATTTGTCTGTACTCAGACCCCTTTGAATGCTTCCGCTGAGATGTAATGATGCTATGTTGGGACATGTGTCCTCTGGATGATTGTATTTGCTATCTCTGCCCTAGTGAGGGCCATTTGCAACTTATTTCAATCTTTTGTGTCTTAGAGGCATGTTGTGTTATCCTTTTGTTCAAAGCCGTTGACGTACCATGTGTGTATGGCATGAAGTACGTTAACGCTAGTGTCCTGATTTCTACGGGATAGTTTACATCGACGGTGAACAGTAGCGATGGGTTGTCACACATAAGTGTTGGCCTACTCGTAAGAGGACGCGGGTGCCGGTAAGCCCCGTAATCCCATCAGAATACTGTTCAGTTCGTACGGTGAGTATCCTCTAGAAGTCCGGGTGCGACACGGAGGGGATGGTTGCGATGTGAGGATCACATGTGTTCACGGAGTGTTAATGCTTTGCTCCGGTGTTCTATTAAAAGGAACACCTTAATTACCAGTAGTTCCCTTGAGGCCCCGCTGAAAACGGGCTGGTAGGACAAAAGATGTTGTCCAAGTTCTCATTGCGAGCACGTACGACTATTTATGGAACACATGCCTATGGTTACGTAGTGCTTGGATGCTTTATCATATTTATCTGCAATGCCCGTGACATGATCATTATTTGAACTTTCTTATCCATGCAACGCCCGTTCATCCATGCCTATGCCTACAACATTTAATTCGTTGTTTACTTCAAACACTACTGCTGCTGTTTTCATTCCACTTCTGCTATTATTTCACTACTGTTGCTACTATAAAACTATTACTACTGATAAACCACTGCGAACAAAAGTACTTTCAGGTGCAGGTAAATTGACAACTAACTTGTTAAGGGTCACAAATATTCTTTGGCTCCCCTTGTGTCGAATCAATAAATTTGGGTTTTACTTCCCTCGAAGACTGTTGCGATCCCCTATACTTGTGGGTCATCAAGGCTATTTTCTGGCGCCGTTGCCGGGGAGCATAGCTTTATTTGCAAGCTCACCGGAGAGTAATATTATCTACTGCCATCATTCATCATGGGTAAGACTCGTGATGGAAAGTTTCCTATATTACCATCCACTACAAGAAGAGGTACAACTCTGAACACCTCTGTTGCTCTTGATTCACCGTCTGTTATGAGTAAGCTGCTTACACCACCACATGCTACACATGCTACTTCTGCTGAATCTGAAAATACTTCTGATACTTTTGATGATGCTTCTACTGTGCTTGATGATAGTGGTTCTCTCGGTCCTTTCTTAGATGCTACTATTGCTAAAGCTAAAAATATTGCAAACACTGGAACTCCTGATAAAAATCCTGTTACTCCTGCTGTTTCACCTGAGCTTATAGAGAATCCTATTGATGATTTAGATGATGCCTATGTTGATCTTAATGATGATCTTATTGATGAAATATATACTATGAAGGATGAGGATGCTGTTATGAGACTTATTGAGAGTCGTGTTGTTAAATATAAATTATCTCCTGATGCTAAGTTTGCCACTTCTCCCATTAATATTAGGGACAAAGATTATGATTTCTCTCTTGATTTATCTTATATATCTATTGTTGAGAAAGAACCTTTTTGTGGTACTGAAAATGAAAGTGCTATGAAACATATGAATGAGCTCTCCTCTTTGAGTAGTTTATTCTCTGATGATATTAAGAAACGTAGCTACTTTGTTACTAAAATATTCCCTTTCTCATTAAGAGATGAAGCTCAAACTTGGTTTAACAATTTATCTCCTGGATCTATTGATAGTCCTATTGGTTTGGTTAATGCTTTCTTTCGGAAATATTTTATTGCTAGTGCTCAACATGCTGCTTTACAAAATATATTTAATTTTAAGCAATTGGAAGAAGAGAACTTGCCTGTATCTTGGTCAAGGTCCTGTTCTTTAATCAGAGCTACACCTGGGCATAAGCTAGAAGATAATAAACTTCTTGATATATTCTATAATGGACTAACTGTTGAATCTAGGACATACCTGGATAGTTGTGCTGGTTGTGTTTTCAGGCAAAGAACTCCAGAAGAAGCTGAGGAATTAATGGCTAAAATAAGCCAAAATCATGATGATTGGACTATGATTGAGCCTGAGCCAACTCCTACTCCAGTACCAACACCAACACCCAAGAAGAGGGGAATGATTGAATTAAATGATGAAGTGATGAGAGAAGCCAAGAAATCTCTTGAAGAGAGGGGTATTAAATCTGAAGATGTGAAGGATCTTCCAGCTATAGAAGAATTATGTAAGCCAATCCCTCACTCACCCACTATTGAGGTACACTCTCTCCAATATTTTGATAGTAGAGATATTCCCTATAAAAAACCCTCCTCATCAAGGTTTAGATGAATTTGATAATTATGTTATCAAGCAAGATAATTTCAATAAGAGAGTGCACAACCACCTTATGGAAAACTCTAGAGCTATTGATAATTTGCATGGTATTATAGAAAGAACCTCTAATGATGTTAAAATGCTTGTTAAACATTTTCAAATGGTTCAAAATCAAACAGATCAACTTGCTAAAGTGCAAAAAGATTTGCTAGTTAATGCTTCTAAAGAAAAGCATGCTTATAAAATAAGAACTAGAAGTGGTATTGCTACACAAGATCCTTTATATCCTGGGGGACATCCTAAAAGAATTGAACAAGATTCTCAGCAAACTAATGATAATGTTATTCATACTAAGAAGAAAAAGAAGAAGAAACATAAAACTGCTGTAGAATCCCTCACTCACCCACTATTGAGGTACACTCTCTCCAATATTTTGATAGTAGAGATATTCCCTATAAAAAACCTCCTCATCAAGGTTTACATGAATTTGATAATTATGTTATCAAGCAAGATAGTTTTAATAAGAGAGTGCAGAACCACCTCATGGAAAACACTAGAGCTATTGATAATTTGCATGGTATTATAGAAAGAACCTCTAATGATGTTAAAATGCTTGTTAAACATTTTCAAATGGTTCCAAATCAAATAGATCAACTTGCTAAAGTCCAAAAAGATTTGCTAGTTAATGCTTCTAAAGAAAAACATGCTTATGAAATAAGAACTAGAAGTGGTATTGCTACACAAGATCCTTTATATCCTGGGGGATATCCTAAAAGAATTGAACAATATTCTCGGCAAACTAATGATAATGTTATTCATACTAAGAAGAAAAATAAGAAGAAACATAAAACTGTTGTAGAATGCTCTGAACTTGCTAAACATCCTAATAGTATATCTATCTCTGATGCTGAAACTGAAAGTGGTAATGAAAAGAATGATGCTTTTGATAAAGAAGAACATGTAGCTGAACCTGAAAAGCAAACTAAAAATGCAAAGTGTACTAAGGAAGATTTCATTGCTAATAAACATGGTAATGAGAGAGAACCTTGGGTACAAAAACCAATGCCTTTCCCTGGTAAGAAACACAAATATAAGGAAGAAGAACACTATAACAAGTTTTGTGAATGGATGAAACCTTTTTTCTTGCAAATTCCTTTAACTGATGCTATTAAATTGCCTCCTTATGCAAAATATATGAAATATATTGTCTCTAACAAAAGGAAGATTCCTAATGAGGAAATCTCCACTATGCTTGTTAATTACTCTTTTAATGGCAAGGTTCCTGAGAAGCTTGGAGATCCTGGTATACCTACTATTCCCTGTTCTATTAAAAATAATTATGTTAGAACTCCTTTGTGTGATTTGGGAACTGGAGTTAGTGTCATGCCTTTTACTCTCTATAAAAGACTCCTCCTAGAAAAATTGATACCAACTGATATATGTTTGCATATGGCTGATAAGTCTACTGCTATTCCTGTGGGTATATGTGAGAATGTTCCTGTTCAAGTTGCTAATAATTTTCTGATATTAACTGACTTTGTTGTGTTGGAAATGCCTGAAGATGATAATATGTCTAATATTCTTGGGAGACCTTTTCTTAATACTGCAGGGGCTGTTATTGATTGCAATCAAGTAAAAGTTACTTTTAATGTTAATGATAAAGAGCACACTGTTTATTTTCCCAAGAAGATTGATAGAAAATATGGTCTAAATTCCATTGAAAATGTTGAGACCATCAAGATTGGAGAATTTTATTGTCCTATTCCAAAGCCACCCAAAGAATATGAATTTATTATGATTGGAACTATGCCTATCAAGGTTGAGGTAACATGAGTATTTAGTGAGAAACAAAGTTTTGTTTCATATAAAATTATTTTGGTAGCAAGACTTGATCACCCTTGTTAACAAAATGATTTTTCATGAAGTGGGCAATGTTTTCACTATGTTTTCACCCTCCCCTTTATTGTTTTCACCATGTACTTCTGTTATCACATTGCTACTTGGGTACAATCAAGTTTTCCACCATCCTTATGCATGTTTTCCTTATGTTTTCACCTTGATTACTGAGATTATGCATGTTTTCACCACCCATACTTTTGTTTTCACCACTACCACATTTGTTTTCCTTGGATATTCTTTCATTAAAGTATCATAGAACCTATGTAGTTCTGGTTTTGGTTTTGTTTTCCATGTTTTCACTTTCGTTTTCCCGGTTTCTATTAATTATTAAAATTCTGGAAATACCTCAAAAATAAAGTTTCTCGAAAAATTTCAGAAAAATTATAATAAATTTTTACGTAAAAAATGAGGGCAGGCACAACCCAGGGTGGCGCGGCCAGCCCCTGGTGGCGCCAGCACATGGTGTGGGCCCCCTGGCCCTCCACTTACTCCCTACACTACCCAAGTCCTCTCTCTCACCTACCAAACTGAAAAAATTTCCTGGATCCCATGTTCTTGGTGTTCTTCCTTTGGATTTTCGATCTCCTTCTTCAGCCCATCATTCGTGCTGATTTTTTGTGTGTTTGATCTCCGGTATGTGACTCCTCCGATGATCCAAGTAGAATTTTGTTTAGTGAAGTATTTATTGAGTATTTTGCCACAGTAGGTGACAGCTTATGTGAGTTTGCATGCTTGATTTGAGTAGAAATAATGTAGTTTTGATGTCTGTTTAGCTCTCATATAAGTCCCTACGGTAGTTTCCACCTTATAGTTGCTTGAAATTAATTTTTATGATGATTGTTGAAAAAATTCAGAGATGGAGCATAATGCTTATCAACTAAACCAGCATGAATTGGAGGTTCATGAGGTCATGCTCGTGCACCGTGAAGAGAGGGTGTTCCCATCAATCTATCTGTGTCAGGAATTTATGCAAGTTACAGGAATTCTGCAGGATTTTAACACTCTAGTGCATAATGCAGGTTTAGAGCGTTTCATTGAGGATGAGCCCATCAAATATGTGAAACTAACTATGTCTGTAGTGCAGGATTTTTGTTTTAAATGGTCTCCAACTAACCCAATGTCCACTATAAGATTTATAATAAAGTTGTGAGCCTGCCTTTTAGTATTTTCTGTGCAACTATTAAGGTACCTGAGTGGGGGTCTTGTGAGAAAATAAGTGGGCAGCCCAAACCACTACTGGACTTATATGGAGAGATTTGCCAGGGCAGAAGCTTCACAGGGGAGAGTGGTAAAATTCGCGAAATTCAACTCCCTAGCATTTGATACTTTGTCTACTTCATTTCTAAATGTGTATTAGCTAGGAAAACTTCCAGCGAGTTATCTTTTTCTGATTTGGCGTTTATTGTTGCTGCTTTGAGACACGATAGGTCTTATAGCTTTGGCACTTTGATTGCTTACCGTATCTCACATAACCGTGAGAAGGGCGGAGTTTGTGGAGGTCTTATTGCCTCGCGCTTGTTAGCTTTGCATGGTTTGGAGCCACACCCTCTAGACTTTCAGTTTCCTATAGAGAGGCTTAATCTAGTTTCCATGGTTCAGCATAAGTTTCTTTCTACCCATGCTCACTTACATAATTTATCTTTTGAATTAACTTTCTCCAAACGATCCGGGTGGAGAGTTGTTAAAACTGTTAGAGAAGTACTTTTGCCTGCACCTATTTTGTTTGATCTTAATAACAGTCATGGATGGGAGCTTTCTGAGAGTGAGCTGGACACATACCTTGAGCATCACCCCCAGCAAGGGGAGGATGTCGACGAGGGGGACGATGGTGATTTCGTCCAGCCCTACGAAGCCACGGGGATCCCATACCAGCACCCCGGTTATGACTATGTGCCGGCCGCTTCATCTTCTTCTTATAAGCCCGAGTACGACCACGCGAGGGATGACCCACCGCAGTGGGGATATTTCCCGCGCTTTGATTGATCTCCACTTAGGCCAAAAGCCTAAGCTTGGGGGGAGGTATACCGACATCACACTCATTTATATATCATGTTCGGTCGGTTCTTTGTATATCCATGTTTATCATTTCTTTCGTTTGTTTTCGTTTCTCTTTGTTTCTTTCGCTTGTTTTTGTTTCTTTCGCTTCTTTTGTTTTTATTGTTTTGTTCTTTTTTTTTCAAAACACAAAAGGACCAAAAATATTTCTGTTGTTTCTCTCTATTTATTTCTTTAGTTGGTTTGCTTTATCTTTTAGTTACAGTTTAATATTCAAAAAACCCAAAAATATTTTGTTTGCTTTCTTTTGTTCTTGTTTCATTTCGAAAACCCAAAAATATTTTGCTTTGTTTGCTTGTTCTCTCTTTCTGTTCGTGTTTTAATTGAAAAACCCAAAAATATTTGTTGTTCTTCTTTGGTTTTGTAAAGTTTGTTGCAGATTTCAACAGTCGTCCGTGATTCCATTGGAGCTTGGTTTTCATTATATATTATCCGAGCCACAAGTGAAGAGCCATAATGACGATATACGACAATTCAAGTTGTGGTGAGAGGCTGGTATGAACTATATTTTCTTTCATTTTTGTACATATATCCATCTATGTGAGCATGCTTAGTTTGTTCGTATAAGATATATGTGACTTAATGGCTACTTAATAGTTCATGCTCTCTCATGTTTAGTTCCAATTTATTGATGGTAAATGACCTGTCATATAAATATTTGTTCGCATTGTTCTATTCATAGAAGGGTATGATATTGTGGTAGCCTCCTCTGACAGTTTCATTTGGATCGACTTAGCACATGCTCACGCATGCTAAGACTGAAAACAAAAAGTCAATAAGACTCGATGATTTATTTTTCCTCGGAGTTCTAGTATCAATTTTGTGCCTCAGTTAATTTTACTTTGTCGCAAACATGATTATGATAGTTGTTTCTCTCTTGATTGTCGTTTCCTGTCTATTTGCTAGCCTTCACATGTACTGAGTATGATCTCTACTCGTGCATCCAACTCACCAAAACCAAAGTTTACCAAATGTGTCTACCATACCTACCTATATGTTGTATTTAACCGCCACTCCAAGTAAATTGCTCATGTGCTACCTTTAAAACCTGCCAAAAATTATTCCTGTTTTGTGCCCCTGTTTTAGCTCATGAGGACGTAAATAGAGAATCTTTATCTCACTTGTTGATTGGATTTCACACCCTAGAATAGTGGCTTCATCCGCTTATCCAAATGATAGAAGAGCTGGCAGCGGGGTTCCCATCCCCAAATTAATACACACAAATTCTCTTCCCTCTTTTTGCCCCTAATTTATCAGTCAAAACATAATTGTGTAAACAAAAGAGAAAGAGATTTTACCTTCTACCCAGATGCGTCCTTCACATGGGAGCCGCTCTTGTGAATCCAGTTGACTTGTGACGTACTGTATTGTCTGTTTACCATTCGTTGACATAAGCATACACCTCTCTCAAAATGTTTTCAATGCCTCTGTTTAATAAAATAAAATCTCTAGCACATGAGTGATCCATGCTTCCCTGTGCGAAGGGTCTTTCTTTTACTTTTATGTTGAGTCTCCGCCTTATTCTTTGAGAACTTTCTTGAGAGCACAATGGTCATTCTTAGTGTGATGTGTTTGTCCCAAAGTACGGTTGATTGTGATATAACTTTGATACTTGTATCTTTGATATCTTTACTTCTAGTCTTCCCTTGAACTTCAGAGGTGCCCTGGCATTTATGTTTTGCCCCACACTTAAGGGCAAGCAAGATACCACTTTATTAGACCCTTTTTATGATTACTTCAATCTTACAAATAGTTATGCTTCATGTTGTTTATTATTAATATGTTGTTATCTCTTCATGGTTTGCATAGCTATTAAGTGACGGTATCTTGCATGCATCTTATCATGAGCATAATTAAGTATTTGATCATATAATGAGTATGTTTACATCATATGAAAGAAATGTGTTCGTAAAAGTCTTTTATCGCACTCAGTTGTCACTGAATTGCTTGAGGACAAGCAATAAGCTAAGCTTGGGGGGAGTTGATACGTCGAAAACGTATCTCCTTTTCCGAACACGTTTCTTATTGTTTTCCTCTAAACTTGTGTGTTTTGAATAGAACTAACACGGACTAACGCTGTTTTTAGCAGAATTACTTTGGTGTCTTGTTTTTATGCTAAAAAATCAAATTTCGGGAAATTGCCCAGAAAAGACCCCATTGGTGTTTTCACCCCGGAAGACCCGAGGAGCCAGAAGGGGGCCAGGAGAGGAGCCACAGGGTGGCCACACCCCCCTTGGCGCGGTCCCCCTTGGCCGCGCCAGCCTAGGGTGTGGGCCCCCAGAGCCCCCCTCGGACTCCCCTTTCGACTACAAGTAGCCTCCAACCCTAAAACCCGAGGGGGTTTGTCATATTCCACAGAAACACAAGAGAGCGCCGTCGCCGTCCCGAACCTCGAGTCGGGGATCAGAAGTTACTGTTTTGACACCCTGTCAGGACGGAAAGTGGAAGAGATCACCGCCATCGTCATCACCAACGCCTCTCCATCGACCATCCACGTTTCCCTCATCCATGTGTGAGTAATTCCCCGCTGTAGGATGAAGGGGATGGTAGGGATTGGATGAGATCGTTCATGTCATAATGTCGTGATTGTTAGGGCATAGTGCCTAGTGTCCTCTATTAGTGCTATTGACATTGTTGCAACTTGTTATGCTTAATGCTTGCCACTTTGGGCCCGAGTGCCATGATCTCAGATATGAACATGTTATTGAATCACGATGATAATTATTTTTCTTGATCATACCTGCAAGTTGTTTACACATATCATTGTCCGGAACCCAAGGGCCCGAAGTGACAGAAATTGGGACAGCCGGAGGGGATGGCTGCGATGTGAGGATCACATGTGTTCACGGAGTGTTAATGCTTTGCTCCGGTGTTCTATTAAAAGGAACACCTTAATTACCAGTAGTTCCCTTAAGGCCCCACTAAAAACTGGCTGGTAGGACAAAAGATATTGTGCAAGTTCTCATTGCGAGCACGTACGACTACTTATGGAACACATGCATATGGTTACTTAGTGCTTGGATGCTTTATCATATTTATCTGCAATGCCCATGACATGATCATTATTTTAATTTCTTATCCATGCAACGCCCGTTCATCCATCCCTATGCCTATAGTATTTAATCCGTTGTTTACTTCAAACACTACTCCTGCTGTTTTCATTCCACTGCTGCTATTATTTCACTACTGCTGCTACTATAAAACTGTTACTACTGATAAACCACTGCGAACAAAAGTACTTTCAGGTGCAGGTGAATTGACAACTCACTTGTTAAGTCTCACAAATATTCTTTGCCTCCCCTTGTGTCGAATCAATAAATTTGGGTTTTACTTGCCTCGAAGACTGTTGCGATCCCCTATACTTGTGGGTCATCAAGCCGCCACGGACCCGCAGACGCGCGCCGCCGAGTGGAGCCTTCCCGAGTCGGAGCGATGCCGCCCCTGCACCGCATCGACCCCGTGAGACCTCGCCAGCACCGCGCCACCATCCTACGTACCCCCTAGGTGAGCTAATCGCGACTTCGCCTCCGTTCGGCCGTTCCGATCGCAGTGAGAGAGAGAGAAGAGAGAGGAGCGGAAGGAGACGACCGTGCGCCGTTGATCTCACGATCAATGTCCACGTTTAAAAGTTGAAGCGTTACGCGCGCCGCGCGCGCTCGCGCAAGCTATCTGGGCCAGATTGGCTTAGCGGGCCGCGCATGCAGAGGGAAAACAGCTTGCGCTAGTTTTCTTTTTTCCTTTTTGAAAATAACAGAAACATGGACGTTTTCTTTAGTCGTGTTAAAAATAGAAAACCTCGGGAATAAAATCTACAAAAATTTCTAGTGGTAGATCTACTTTTTCCTGAACGCATGCAACTTATAGATCTACTTTTGGTGCATTATTTTGTCTGTGATAAATTTTATGCTGCACACTGTCTGTTAGAGTAAAAATGGGATAACTTTTTTTATGTGTGTTCAAAATGTGCAACCTAAAATTCTCTGAGTAGCATTTGAGTAGATCTATCAGTAGGGATTAACCTCACATCAAGGTGAGCTACCATTTGGAAATGCCATCCATTTTGGTATATGTCCAGTAGCATATTCTAGGATTTTTAGAAGTTGTTTAAAAATACTTTTTGATGTGAATCCAACTGGATCTGTTAGTATATCCATAGATATATGTTATACTAGCTTTGTGTGATTTTTAGGGCTATATATTATTTTTGGCAAGCATTTTGAGATACAGCACATGTTCTGTTAGAAATAGTTTTTGTGTAAATGGTTTAGAATAATTGCTTGCTAGTTGTTTTGTTGTTTTCTAGCATGTTAGAGGTTGTGCTAGCTGTTAAAAGGTTGTTTACTTTCAGATCTAGTATATTAGAAAGTGTGTGCATGATTGGAAAAGAAATGGAAATAGGATATGCATAGTATTGTTTTTCTAGTCTTTATTTTCAATAGATTTTGTGTGCAAGTGTAGCTAGATTTATTACCTAAGTTTTTAGTAATGTTTTGTTGGGTACAGTACCATTTTGGTACTGGTTAGTAGTTGTTTTCACCTCTGTTAGGTTGCACATAATTTCTTAGAGAGGCATGTATAGCTTTGAGTGTTTAAGTATTCATAGTATGTTTTTCTCACTAGAATTAATAGTTGTACTTTTGTTTAGTGGAAAACTTGTTTTCCACAAGTTGGACCAGAGGCTTAGGACCTCTTCAGTGTCATTGAAAACCTAGTGGAACATCCACTGGTTCCATCTCATTTTGGTGAGAAATGGCATTTCTCCACCATAGTAGTAGTAGTAGTAAATATTGTTATATTGGTGTATGCTTGTGGATTGTCGTTTTTGCAAACTTGAGTGTTATTTTGTTTTGTGCATTGCTTTCTGTATTGTTTGATTTAGTAGCATTGCTTGCTTGGTTTGGTTCTGATTGTGTGTCATTATTTTATTTTTGCGACGATAGAAAACGAGAAAGAGATAGTTGGTGCGGGAGGATATTACTATCACTCATGTTGCTACCACGAGCAAGACCTTCACCTCCACTAAGGAAACCATCCTAAAGCTTGCTGTTATACTACTTATCATTATCTATCATGCATGTCTTTACTTCTGAAGTTTTACAAAAACTTGATTACCAAAACTATTTTTGAGTGGCTGTAATTAGTATTAAAACTATATAGGTATTTATCACATTGACATTAGTTAACTTGGTGTTACCAAGCCTTTAGCCACCATAAGGTATATAAATACCGCCTAATATAATAATCTTGAGTCCCTAAGTGGACACTTTAAAAATGTTCTTTTGCAAACAAATGACTTATGAAAAATCCATGGTGGAAAGGCGGGACCTTGTTCACCGGGGGAGCTAGAGGACTGTTGTTTTTTCAAAAATGTTTACAAAAGACACATAACCTAGTCTTCGTTGGACAACCAATACGTATTGCCACTCTACCCCAACATGGGTACGGGGCCTACCTTGATACTTGTTCTCGTTAGTGTGTGTTCTATCCCAAAGTGCTATAGAGGGGATGATGGTCTGAACCGAAGTGTCGCCAGGAGGGAGCAACGGGACATGCAAAGTGAGGGATTAAGTTACCCCCCCCCCCCGGATGCGACAATTGGGTCTCCTGATGTGGCGATGTGTGACATGGTGCCGAGGAGAATAAACCCAGTTGAAGGGATAGCCATATACTAGCTTGATCAGAGTGGACAGTTAGGATCATTTATCTGATGAGTGTATATCGTTGTGTCGATCTATGGGTGGTTCATGGCAGATGATTGGATCTTGTGGATTGTGTACACCTCTGCAGAGTAAAACTATTCTAAATAGCCGAGCCCTCAGATATGGGCAGTTGAATGTCCATGTAGCTAGCATTGTGTCATTTTTCAAAAGGATGTTTTTGAAACGAAGGACTTGTACCTGAGAGGTACGAATGAAGAAAGCTGGTGTTGATTTCCAAGAAGTTTTGCAAAGAAAAACTCTCTTTTATAAAACAAGTTTTATATTTTCTTTTGAAGTATCTTCTTCAACAAAGATATAGAGATGTTAAAGCAACCATGATGTTATCTTATATACACCATAGGTAGTGAACCCTATTTATAGCCTACCCATCCACCATATAGGCATACATGCATTTTGTAAGTTTATAAAGGATATCTTGCAGAGTACATTCAAATGTACTCATATTGGTTTCGTCCCTGGCTATTTACTTGGCCACACTTTGAGGAGAAGCCACCCGAGGAGGAGTATGAGGAGGAGTACTTTTCCGACGATTATGCGAATTAGGCCCGGCTCCCGGTCAGCAACCTATTGGGGAAGGCGTGACATGGGCTATCTACGTTATGTTAAGTTTCCACTGTGTGTTTGTGAGACATTTGCCTGTCCTGCGTGACAGTTGTTAAGACTTGGTCATGTGACCATTGCTTGTAAGACTCCATTTATTCGTGTAATGGATAATGTATTTGTGTACCAACTATGTATGTTGCTCACGACTGAATTCCTGGGATCGTGAATGTATGCATATGAGGGGTTCTGTACCATCCGGTTTGGGGCCTCTACAAAACCTCCATAAATTTGTTGTAGAGTGCTACCGTCGGGAACTATTACGCACATCCCCCTATCTATTGTCGATAAAATCTCTAAAGAAGTATCCTAATTTACAAAATATTAGGGTCGCAATGTGCCCTCACTCCAATTTGAATAATTAACGACTTTAACCATTGCAAAGAATAACACACAACATAAATAACACAACAACTATGTCTAATAATTATTTTTTGGCACAAATCTACATCCATCCCCTTCGGTTTCTTAAGCCCAATAACAAATATTAGGCCTTCGTTCGCGAGGATCTCAGTAGTGTACTTTTTCGAAACATACTTTCGCCCCGCTATATTTATATAACAACCACCCGATACAACCAACGAGTCTTGAAATGAAGAATGCTCGGGCAACAGCAAACAAACGCCCAAAAAGAAAAGGTGAAGAAGACACACACACACACACAAAAGATAGAGGCGGAAAGACTAAGGTAACCCGGAACCGTTGTATCCACCGAAGAAGTATCACCACACTCTTACCACTGAATCTTAGAGTACAAAGCACCACCTTCAACAAGGCAAGCAAACTCTACAGCCAGACCAGCGCACTGGTCTTAGGATTTCCCCCAGCACACATAGTGACGTAGACGAAGGGTGTCCATGACTCCCTCTAGCAAGGGATGATGTCTTTCCTCTGCTTCTTATGGCTGGAAGACAGCCCTCATCAGTCGCACGATAGTGGTTGCTCTTTCTCCGGGTGTGATGCCATTATGGAGGACCTTCGACTACTTCGTCCGGGCACATGAAGTGGCATCGCTCCAATTTTTTCGTCTCCTGCGATGGCATTGCTAATCACGTTTTTACAGAGTTTTTAGAGTCCTTGGTAGTGTTGGTCTTAGTTGTAATTTTTCTTTCTTTTTTTGACCTATTTGTAAAATCTAATCTCACCACCCCAATATAATGGATATTCTGGTCCTTGGGGATCCTCCATGTACAGAAAAAGAAAGGCAACCGCTAACTCACACGCTTTAACCGTAACACCAGTGCGGATGGTCTTCAATTGTAGTAAAACTTATCCATAAGCCATGATATATAAAAAGTTATATACTACTCATAGATAGATTAACGTAAATTTAATTTCGAAATAATAAATAGAATTTGATAAACTATAGATTTTGTTTTGTATCGGTACTCTTTTTGTCTCAAATTAGTATGCCTATTAGTTTTGGTCAAAGTCAAACTTTGTAAACTTTGACCAACTATATATTATCGATATCTACAATATTATCTCGATGAAAAATCAGAACTATCATAAAATATATTTCCATATTATATGTATTTGGGATGTTGATATATTTTTCTTTATAGTTGATGGAATTTATACACTTTGGCTTATACAAAAAGTATTTTACGCATCCTGATATGGAATAGAGGGAGTATAGTAGGTAATTTACGGTGTAGAAAAAAAAAGGGACTGAAGTCTGTCGTGTCGAGTTTTAGAGGTAGTAACAGTATCACTTCCGATCTCCAAACAAAAAACAGAGTATCACATCCGTTTCTATAGGAAGTAGGATACGGTCTCCTCTCCGTGTACTACTCCTACTCGACTAGAACACGGACTCGTTCGAGCCCCGACATCACCTATAAATTCGAGGCACCAGCAAGCTTGAGTTCCACAAACAGAGAGCCTGTCGCAGCAGCGAAAAATTCTTGCGATCTGCACCTTCGATCGGTAGTGCGACGCAAAGCAGACGGCGAAACTTCAGACGGCGGCCATGGACGAGTGGGTCCTTCTGGGCGAGAGCGGCAGCGACGCCGACTCCGTGCACTTCGTCGACGGCAGCGATGACGACAAGGGCAGCGAGATGAGCTTCACCACGGTGCAGATCGACCGAAACCGCCGCGGCGCCGAGGCTGTCGTCGACTCCGCCATCGATGACGAAGATCCCCCGGGGTCGCCCGTCGGTGGCGAGAACGAGGACGAGAGCAACGAGGGCGACTACGGTTACTTCGATCTGGACCTCCCGGCGCTCGCGGGCAACAACGCCGTCTTCGGCGCCTCCGGCGACAGCTTCGACTCCAGTATGGCAGCAGGCATCCTCAGCATGGGCAACGTTGCATATGACCCCGCGATCCATGGTGGCCTGACCGAGGACAAGGAAAGTGACGCCGGCGAGGAGGAGCTGTCGGATTCGTGCACGGGCGGCAGCCACCTCGACGACATTGACACGGACAGCACTTGCGCTGGCAGCGAGCACCCAGAGCTGCGCGTCTGTGCCCACTGCAGCAACATTGACACCGACCAGAGCTCTGACGGCGCGGCAGAGGTTGTCATCTACGACGACATTGACACTGAAAGCTACGCGACCAATGACACTGAACACGCAGAGGACATTGACACCGACCAGAGCTCTGACAACACGGCAGAGGTTGTCATCTACGACGACATTGACACTGAAGACGCAGAGGATACTGACGCGGAGAGCGTTTGCGCGGCGGAGGACGACCACGACGACATTGACACCGGGAGCTCTGAGCCGGCGGTCGCTAGCGTCGGAACCACGGGAAATACGATCAAGCCGGCGTTCCACTTTTACTTGGAGTCCGAGGGCGACTGCAGCGACGATGGCACCGAGAACTCTGACGACGACATTGACACGGAGAGCTTTGAGCCGGCGGCCAATATGATCAACTCGGCGCTTCCACCTGAACTTGCAATACATGGCGCGCAGCACACCACAGGGCGTCGTCAACCTGCTGACGTATGAGGAGTTTGGTGCCACGGCGTCGCGTCCTGTCAGCCGGACCGCGGACAGCATCGCGGGGAACCCTGCCGCGGCGCCCTGTCTCGCTCCTGTCATTGAGAGGCTCTGACACGGCGGAGGAGAGCGATTATAACGATGATGGCACCCAGAACTCTGAGACGGATGACCGAGCCGCCATGGCAGCGGCGCAGCCGCCCAGTGCGCCCCACCTCTTCTTCACCAACCCAACCGGGAAATCAACGGCAGCATCACTGCCGCCCGAGTGCGCCCCACCTCTTCTTCGCCAACCCAGCCGGGAAATCAACGGCAGTGTCGCAGCCGCCCAGTGCGCCCCACCTCTTCTTCCCCAACCCAGCCGGGCAATCAACGGCAGCATCACTGCCGCCCAGTGCGCCCCACCTCTTCTTCCCCAGCCCAGCCGGGGAATCAACGGCAGCATCACATCCGCCCAGTGCGCCCCACCTCTTCTTCCCCGACTCAGCCGGGCAATCAACGGCAGCATCGCTGCCCCCAACTGCGCCCCACCTCTACTTCGGCAGCCGAGCCGCGTTGCTGCCCCCCAGTGCGCCCCACCTTTACTTCGGCAGCCCAGCCGATGCCGCCTCCACGGCCGCGTCGCTGCCCCCCAGTGCGCCCCACCTTTACTTTGGCAGCCGAGCCGATGCCGCCTCCATGGCCGCGTCGATGCCCCCCAGTGCGCCACACCTTTTCTTCGCTCCTTCATGTTGCCACGGCGAAGACACCGAGAGCTCTGAGGAGGCAGAGAACGGCGACGATGATGAGACCGAGAACTCCGACGAGTCAGAGAGCGAGTACAGCGACGATGGCACCGAGAGCTCCGAGGAGGCAGGGAGCGGCGACGAAGATGACACCGAGTGCTCCGATGCGGAGGAGAGCGATGACCACACCGAGAGCTCCGATGCGGAGGAGAGCGACTACAGCGACGACGACTCCGAGAGCTCCGACGAGGAGGATAGCGGCGACGACGACGATGACACTGAGAGCTCCGATGAGGAGGAGAGCGGCTCGAGCAACGACGGTACCGAGAACTCGGACGAGTCAGAGAGCGACGACGACGGCAGCGAGAGCTCTGACGACACGGAGGAGAGCTACTACACCGATGACGGCACGGACGCGTCGGCCACGACCGGCGGCGCTGATGACACCAGGAAGTCGGATGTCGCTGATGGGTCCTCGTCCATGACAGCGTCGCTGGCCCCCAGTGCGCGCCACCTCGACTTCCTCCGAACCGGGATCACCCCGGCACAGTTGCGCGCTATTCTTCAGTCAATGCGATAGGCGCGTATAGAGCTCCCTGCATTTTGTTTCCATCTAGTCCAGCTATTAATTTACAGTCTGATTCGGGTTTGCAGTCTTGTGTGAGACTGGGTGACATTGTGTCTGTGCTAACGAGTGATCACAATCCTGTTTGTCTCACTTTTTCATATTTTGGTATTTCATTTGATATTTTTATAAAATTCCAGATTATAAAATAAACACAACGCAACTCAATAACCACAGAATAAGTGCTACTAAATGTAGCTCGCGTTTTTTCATAGTGATTTTCCCGGCCTATCGTTGTATTATACGGATATTCATCCCCACACCTACATGGATCTCCATGGCCTATCTGTGCCGTCCATCTATTGTTGGAGATGCGTGCGAAGGTTTGACCAGCTTAGCGCGGCCCCGTGGTTCACGTCACCATGGCCCACCATAATCGCACGGAAGCGCGGCGAGTGATTCTTAACCCCGAGCTCCCACGGATCAAAACACAAGGGCCTTTCGGTAACTTCATCCCCCAGTGTGGGGACCACGCACTGGTAGAAAATAGGCCTTCGGTACGCCCCCATTAGTCCCCAAAATAATGGACCCGCGACCATAGGGGTCTTTAGTCACGGTTCGGGACGAGACCCGCGACCAATAGTCTGGGCCCAGCGCGCTCGGCCCACAGCTGGCGGAGGGGAGGGGCTTTAGTCCCGGTTGGCCAGACCAACGGGGACTAATAGGTCCTCGGGCCGGCCCCACTGCCTTTAGCCGCGGTTGTCCAGGTGAACCGGGACTAAAGGCCCATCCCTATATATAGGACTCGGCTCGCTGCACTTGGCCACATTTGCTCACAATATTCACAAGGGGGTGGTGGGTATGCTTTTGGTTCCTACTATGCACACAAGGTGTTCGATGAAATGCCCCATAGCATGAAACACACTTGAGCGTTTTCATTTATTTTACCTCCGTGATCGCGGTTAGCAACTTGAACCTTTCATGATTTGTATTATTTCCAGCTAGCTAGTTAGTTTAACAGATGCATGATGGTTAATTATATACTTTATATAATAATAATGCAGATGAATCGGCAATGGATGTACGGTAACCGACTCTCCGGTGAGTTCACTACGGGTTTGAAAGATTTCCTCGTAGTGGCAAATGCGAACAAGCAGCGAGGTTTTATTATGTGTCCATGTGCTGAATGTAAGAATGAGAAGGGTCACTCCTCCTCAAGAGTCGTTCACATGCACCTGCTTCGGCACGGTTTCATGCCAAGCTATAATTGTTGGACCAAGCATGGAGAAAGAGGGGTTAGAATGGAAGAAGATGAAGAAGAGGATGATATCGATTTCAACTATCATGACCTTTTCGGTGATACTTTCATGGAGGATGATGCTGAAGGTGGGGAAGGGTTTGGTGAAGGTGAAGAAGAGGCACATGATGAGCCCGCTGATGATCTTGGTCGGACCATTGCTGATGCACGGAGACGCTGCGAAACTGACAAGGAGAGGGAGAATTTGGATCGCATGTTAGAGGATCACACGAAGTCACTGTACCCAGGATGCGACAATAGTCTGAAAAAGCTGGGCTGCACACTGGATTTGCTGAAATGGAAGGCACGGGAAGGTGTAGCTGACTCATCATTTGAAAATTTGCTGAAAATGTTGAAGAATATGTTTCCGAAGAATAACGAGTTGCCCACCAGTACGTACGAAGCAAAGAAGGTTGTGTGCCCTCTAGGTTTAGAGATTCTGAAGATACATGCATGCATTAACGACTGCGTCCTCTACCGCGGTGCATACGAGGATTTGAATGAATGCCCTGTATGCACTGCATTGCGTTATAAGATCAGAGGCGATGACCCTGGTGACGATGTTGAGGGCGAGAAACCCAGGAAGAGGGTTCCCGCCAAGGTGATGTGGTATGCTCCTATAATACCTCGGTTGAAACGCCTGTTCAGGAACAAAGATCATGCCAAGTTGTTGCGATGGCACAAAGAGGACCGTAAGTCCGACGGGGAGTTGAGACACCCCGCTGATGGAACGCAATGGAGAAAGATCGACAGAGAGTTCAAAGATTTTGCAGCTGACACAAGGAACATAAGATTTGGTCTAAGTACTGATGGCATGAATCCTTTTGGCGAGCAGAGCTCCAGCCATAGCACCTGGCCCGTGACTCTATGCATCTACAACCTTCCTCCTTGGTTGTGCATGAAGCGGAAGTTCATTATGATGCCAGTGCTCATCCAAGGTCCGAAGCAACCCGGTAACGACATCGATGTGTACCTAAGGCCATTAGTTGATGAACTTTTACAATTGTGGGGCAAACCTGGTGTACCTGTGTGGGATGAGCACAAAGAAGAGGAATTTAACCTACGAGCGTTGCTTTTTGTAACCATCAACGATTGGCCTGCTCTCAGTAACCTTTCTGGACAGTCAAATAAGGGATACAAAGCATGCACGCACTGCTTACATGAGACTGAAAGTGTATTTTTGGATAACTGTAGGAAGAACGTGTACCTGGGTCATCGTCGATTTATTCCCCGAAATCATAACGTAAGAAAGAAAGGCAAGCATTTCAACGGCAAGGCAGATCACCGGCCAAAGCCTGCGGAACGTACTGGAGCTGAGATATTTGATATGGTCAAGGATTTGAATGTCATCTTTGGAAAGGGTCCTGGCGGACAATCAGTTCCGCAGGGAGTTGACGGGCACGTACCCATGTGGAAAAAGAAATCGATATTTTGGGAGCTACAGTATTGGAAAGTCCTAGATGTCCGCTCTGCAATCGACGTGATGCATGTTACGAAGAATGTTTGCGTGAACCTGCTAAGCTTCTTGGGCGTGTATGGGAAGACAAAGGATACAAAGGAAGCACGGCGGGATCAACAACTTTTGAAAGACCCAGATGACCGGCATCCGGAATGGTTTCAAGGTCGTGCCAGCTACGCTCTTACGAAAGAAGAGAAGGTCATTTTTTTTGAATGCCTGAGCAGTATGAAGGTCCCGTCTGGCTTCTCGTCGAATATAAAGGGAATAATAAACATGGCGGACAAAAAGTTCCAAAACCTGAAGTCTCACGACTGCCACGTGATTATGACGCAATTGCTTCCGATTGCTTTGAGGGGCCTCCTACAGGAAAATGTTCGAGTAGCCATTGTGAAGCTGTGTGCATTCCTCAATGCAATCTCTCAGAAGGTAATCAGTCCAGAAGATCTACCACGGTTACAGAACGATGTGGTCCAATGTCTTGTCAGTTTTGAGTTGCTGTTTCCACCATCCTTCTTCGATATTATGACGCACCTCCTGGTCCACCTAGTCGAAGAGATTTCCATTCTCGGTCCTGTATTTCTACACAATATGTTCCCCTTCGAGAGGTTTATGGGAGTATTAAAGAAATATGTTCGTAATCGTGCTAGGCCAGAAGGAAGCATCGTAAAGGGCTATGGAAATGAGGAGGTAATTGAGTTCTGTATTGACTATGTTCCTGACCTTAAGCCGATTGGTATTCCTCAATCGCGGCACGAGGGGAGACTAAGTGGAAGAGGCACGATCGGAAGGAAATCAACGATATGTATGGACGGTCATTCTATGACTGAAGCACACTACACAGTTCTGCAAAATTCGAGCTTGGTGGCTCCGTACTTCGAGCAACACAAGAATATTTTACGCTCGAACAACCCGGGGAAGCCTGAATCATGGATTAGAAAGGCCCACATGGAGACTTTCGGCAGTTGGTTGCGAAAACATTTAATGAATGACAATGATGTTGAAGATCAGCTGTACATGTTGGCCAATACACCATCTTCGACTATCACGACTTTCCAAGGGTACGAGATTAATGGGAATACATTTTACACGATCTCCCAAGATAAAAAGAGCACCAACCAAAACAGTGGTGTCCGCTTTGATGCAGCGACCGAGATTGGGCAAAAGGTCACATATTATGGTTACATAGAGGAGATATGGGAACTTGACTATGGACCCTATTTTAAGGTCCCTTTGTTCCGGTGCAAATGGTTCAAGCTAACAGGAGGTGGGGTAAAGGTGGACGAGCAATACAGAATGACAATGGTGGATTTCGACAATCTTGGTTACCTTGACGAACCATTCGTCCTAGCCAAAGATGTCGCTCAGGTTTTCTATTTGAAGGACATGAGTAGCAAACCGAGGAAACGGAAAGATAAGAAAACGATCAGTGCATCATGCGATGATCCAAAGCGTCACATTGTTCTTTCAGAGAAAAGAAACATCGTGGGAGTGGAGGACAAGACAGACATGTCAGAAGATTATAATATGTTTGGTGAAATTCCGCCCTTCAAAGTGAACTCTGACCCAAGCATTAAGTTAAATGATGAGGATGCTCCATGGATACGTCCAAATCGTAAGAAAGTGGGGACACAAGGGAAGAATTGATGTGTAATAATTTATTGTACCAAACTTTGTTGAATGGATCATGTTGAATGGATCATTTTGAATTATATTATCTCTAATTAATTTATTGTACCAAACTTTTACTAAAAACAGAAAAAAGACGCGCTAGCGCGCCGCAGTGTCGCCGGAATGCAAATTCTTTTATTAAAAAGAGAAAACAGACGAACACTACTCCTCGCCGTCGTCATCGGGGAACTCGTCGGTGACCTCCTCCGGGTCATCATCGTCGCCGAACTCGTCCGTGACCTCCTCGTCGTCGTCGGAGGTGCATGATGGTATGTCCGAGATAGGCCCCCACCTCGGATCGTCGGAGGCCCAGACTTCGCCGGCGCGGTCGGCCCGACGAAGCTCCTGCAGCGCCCTCGTCCTCGCCTCCCGAGCGGCATCTAACGCGAGGTGGCGTTCGAGGCGGCGCTCCGCCCGCTGAGCCGCGCGGGTCTGCCAGAGCTCCTCGTCGGCGCTCTCCTCCCCCGGGTTGTTCCGGTAATACTCGCGGACGACGCGGTCTTCCCTGGCGTCGACTAGGCCCTAAAACGCGCGGTGGCGGAGGTGGAGGTGGTCGGCGGCAGTGATGATCTGCGGCTTCGGCGCCCTGGCCTCCGCTTCCCAGACGGTGTGGCAGTCGTTGAAGTTCATTAGCGACCGCGGGCGGTTGAGGCGCCAGGCCGCCGCGTCCCAGGCGCGGGCTGCCTCCGCCGCCATCGCAAAGGTGCCGAGGGGGATGCGGTCGTCCCCCCAGCGGATATCTGCGCTGAACATTCCGTTCTGCCGTGCTCGGACGCCGCGGAAGCCGGTGGTGCTGTTCCTCCTCGGAGGCATGGTGGAAGCGCGACGGTGCGTGGAGAGGAGAAGACGCGCTCGAGGCGCGACAGTTTATACCGCGCCCTCCTGGCCACGCGTCACAACTACCGCGCCACGCGTCGCAACTCCCGCGCCACGCGTCACAATTCCCGCGCCACGCGCCACCCTAACACAACCAAGCAAATAGTTGCACATTACTACCCGAGCTCAAAGTGAACACTGACCCAAGCATGGATGGATGTGTTAAAGGGGGGGGGGGTGTAGAACAAAACAATCGGTATCACCATCATACAGCCCTACCGTGGCTACTCAGTGCAATATGCATACCAAATGCACGGTAGGACGTATGATGGCGAATCCGGATGTTTTGTATTTGCTCGATGAACTGACCGGTGTATGAAGGTGGGCTATATATAGGGTCCTCTGGCTCATAAAGTGTTGTGCTAGGGTTTGGATCCAACGGTTAAGAAACCACCTCATCCAATGGCTCACAACAACTCGAAAGAAACACACCGTAGCCCTGATCGAACGGCTCACAACAGCTCAAAAGAAACACACCCCGGATCCAACGACTCACAAGCGCTTTAAAGAAACACACGATCCGTGTGATTCTATCTGATTGGTCCAAACGAAACCCTAACCCATTTAGTCCCGGTTGGTGTCCCCAACCGGAACTAAAGGGATGTTTTCTTCTCGCTATATATATGTGCATTGCCACACCATTGGCATAAACACATACAAACTCACCACTCTCTCATGGCTTCTACCGTACCCACTCTAACATTCATCCAGGCCGAGGCACTTTCCGCCTCGAACTACCCCTGCCCGCCCGGCTACAGTGTTCCCGCCGGTTGGATGCTGAGCGCCGGAGGAGTGCCGGTCCCTCCTCTTCCTCAAGGTGTGGCACGTCGGGCGGCCATCACGAACCATTACTACCACGAGCTCACGCCGGAGCAGCGGAGAGATCCCAGCTGGCATCCCGATAACCAACATACTTGGGATGCCTTCTTCATCAATCGGCGTGAGAGGGCGCTCGCCAGGTATGAGGAGGACGGCCTGCCTCCTGGGAACTTTCACGAGGCCGGTCGTCGGCTATGGTGGTCCGGCCGGACTCTACAGAGCGTCATGGACTACATCAGGGCCGGCGATATCCCCCGCCTGCGCTACCCTCAGGCCCAGTCCTGGGCTCTGAATTTTCTCATGTAGGCCTAGGCAGGAGTATGACTAGCAGCAGATATCAGATCATGCATGCATCTATGCTCTCCGTTTAGGTTTAGATCCACTCTTGCCATTATGTACTGCCTTTTTTATCTATGGGAATTTTTAAGATTGGAAAAAAAACTAGTTCTATTTTTCTGAATTTTCTGATATATTATTTGTATTTTTAAGATTGGAAAAAGAATTAGTTTTATTTTTCTGAATTTTCTGATATATTATTTGTATTTTTAAGGTTGCACGCATCTATTATTTCTATTCGAATAACCACCTTTAGTCGCGGTTGGTGTCACGAACCGGGACTAAAGGCTCGTTCTGCGCGGGAACGAGAACGCCGCGAAAATTTTCACCTTTAGTCCCGGTTCGTGACACCAACCGGGACTAAAGGCCCGCGGAGGGTACCCCAGGGGACCTTTAGTCCCGGTTGCTGTCACGAACCGGGACTAAAGGCTGGACCTATATATGTGCGATGCCTTCCTGCCCCAAAATTTTCTAAGTCACAAACCCTCGTCTTCCCTCGCGCCGGCGCCTGCTCGTCTTCTGCCCCGTCGCCGTCGCCGTCGCCGTCGCCCGCGCAGAGGACCGCGCCGTCTCCATCGCCGTCGCCGTCGCCGTCGTCGAGCCCTTCTCTCCACCGCCTCCACCCTGCTCCGCCCCCGTCCCGTCGCCGTCTCTCCGGTAGGTTCCCCGCGGGCCGTCGCCGTCGCCCTAGATCCAACGCCATCGAACGGAGACCACGAATCACGCGCGAACGCGCCGCCCTCGAACGGCGACCACGAACTGAGAACGCGCCGCCCTCGCGCTCGCTACCGCGGCCAGATTCGCCGCCGGCGAGACAACAGTGGCCGTGGCCTCGTCCCCATCTCCGTCCCCTCCCCCGTGGCGAGCACCACAGTGGCCTCCTCCCCATCTCCGTTCCCTCCCCCGTGGCCGGAATCGTCGGAATCGCCGGAGACCCGAGAGCCTAAACTGCCACCGCCGGCCACCGTGTGACGCCAGGGGTGACGTCATCATGACGTCACCTGGCCACGTGTTGACGAGTTTTTTTTAATGACGTCATCATGACACGTGGGGCCCACTGTATATGGAATTACAGAACATAATTAAATCTTCTAAATTAAATAACTTTTAATTTATAATTCCAAAAATTATGGAAAAATATGCAAAATGTTCACAAAAATGTAAGCTATCTGTTTATATCATTATCATTCATGTTTGACAAAGTTTAAAATGAGACCATATTTGAATTTGAGTTAAATTCATTAAAATAATGAAAGTAAGTTTTAATTCAATAAATTCAGAATATTAAGTGTAATATACCAAAATGACCAGAAAAGCAAATGCAACCTAGCTATGGGGTTCTCCAAGTCATTTGAGCGACCCTACCAATCTGTTTTCCCTCTTTCTACGACAATATTTGCTAAGTCTCCTATATACTTAATTAATTTTTACTACATGCATGTCTGCAGGAGTGACATATGGCAGACAATAGAGACCTGACGGCGGAACAGGTGGCTGAAGGTTATATATTAGATATCATAGCCGGAGGAGGAACAGACATTGTCGATGATGTAATCTCTTCTTATCTGAACCTTGAGGATCAAGAAGGTGAAGGAGGAACAGACATTGTCGATGATCAAGGAGGTGAAGAAGGAACAGACATTGTCGATGATCAAGGAGGTGAAGGAATGGACATTGATGACGGAGGTCAACCGTCGACAAACGACGATCTCCAATTGCAAAGAACAACCACCTCCGGCGAGGTATATATTTTAGCCCTCGGTCTTATTTTAGCCCTCGGTCCAATTGCAAAGACTAACGCGCGCGACTCTCTTTCTTATTTTAGCCCTCGGTCGGATCTAGTATGACAAAGCGTGGCAAATCCAAGGCGATGAAAGATTCCGAAATATATACCATCGAATCAGTCAGTGAAATCGGCAAGCCCCTACAGCACACCACAAAGTTTATCAACCAATGCGGAGTCATTGTTAGAGACATCGTCCCGATCACCGTCCAGGAATGGAAGGAGCCAAAGAAAGCACGTATTGGTTTCAGTTATGTCGACAAGAGAACGAAAAAGATTATGTTTAGAAAGCTTATTGCACATTTCATTCTACCTCCGGAATACAACAAAAAAGATGAATTCGGTCAGGACGTTCCGGGTGGACGTGAGAGGAGGAGGATAGTCAAAGAGTTCGCTCTTCAGAAGATGGCCGAAGCATTCCGGAACTTCAAGAAAAAATTGTTCCGTGAATATGTCAGCAAGGGCAAGACTCCGATTTTCACTGGACAATATGAGAAACTGAGAGATGATTGGACAGAATTTGTGACGCAACATAAATCGGAGCATTTCAAGGAAATGTCGGCAAAAAATAAGGCTAATGCGGAAAAGAAACAGTACCATCATGTTATGGGGCCAGGAGGATACCGCGTTTCGGCGCCTAAGTGGCAGGCAATGGAGGACGGCCTAAGGGCAAGAGGAATCCGTCTAGGTACAGAGGGATGGGACGAAAGAGCCAAAATGTGGTGGTACGGGCATGGGGGATCGCTAGACCCGGAGACAGGGGAGTGTGTTCACCGGCAGAAAAAGTTTGCTCCCACAAAAGACCTTGTTGACGCAATGACCAAAGCTCAACAGGGCAAGATCACGTTCAACAGAGAGAGAGACCAACTGACAGTTGCCCTCGGAAATCCTGAACACGGAGGACATATACGAGGCAAAGGCAGATTGCCGTAGAAAGTAGGGTTTTCCCCGGAGGGTGACCCGTACTGTTACAGAAGCCGTAGGAGAGGTACGGACCGGGCTGCAGATGAACTGGCGAATCTTGCAATGGAAGTTTCTGACCTGAAGAAGGTCGTGGCGGGAATACTTGAGAAAGAAAAAGCGTCGGCTGCAGGGCCGCATCAAGAACATGCAACGGATCTCGGAAGCTAGCAGCGGAGAAGCAGCGTGGCTTCCACGGAGGCCCCGACTGCAGGTGCTAATGCACCGATGATCGAGAGTCGTGCACCGGAGCCTCACTACCCCGTGGATGACGTAAAGGAGATGAAAGAATGTGATCTGCATTATCCCGTGGGGAACATTTCCATGAAGGTGGCTACCGGCAGTGCTTTACCCTATACACCTGGAGCACTCCATCACAACAACCCCATTCCATATGGCTATGCTCGTGTCACGGTGGAAGACATAGTCCAAGCGTTTGAGGACCTGGAGATTGACATAGCTACACCCGAAGGGGAGAGAAGACTTGGAGATGTCAAGCGCCAGTTCATTCTATGGAAAAAGAAGTACATAGTGTTTCCAGGCGAGACGCCAAGGCTAACAAGTCCACCCCCCTACGATGGTGCAGGTGCTGGTGGTGGTGGTGGTGCTGGTGCTGGTTCACCTACGCCTCCTTCACGCCATTCGACGCCGTCCCCCGATCTTCCTCCTCCGGCGGTTAAGCAGCCGTCGCCCACGATTCCTCCTCCGGCGGTTAAGCAGACGTCGCCCCCCATTCCTCCTCCGGAGGAAAAGCAGACGTCGTCGCCCCCCATTCCTCCTCCAGCGAAGAAACAGAAGCAGGCGGCCAGCAAGGGAACCCGCTCTTGGTCTATTAACCCGGACCCTTATGTACCTAAGACCACACGGGTACCGGAGCCATCACTGAAGCCTCTCCCCCCAAGGCCTTGGGAACTTAGTGATGCTGAAACCAAATTGGTCGTGAAGGCTGACGTTGACAAATGGAAGGGCAAACTGAAGGCGCTAAAGGAGCCTGAGCCCAAGGAAGTATTCCCTCTGATTGTAGACTATTGGGCTACGGATTTTTTATCGACAGTGTCCCAATCCGTGAAGAATTTGCCTAAAGACTATGATATTGAACTTCGTAAGCAAGCAGGAATATTGGAGGAGGAGAAAAAAAAAGCAAAAATGATACAAAGCGGGAAACAAGTTGCCCAGCTCGGGATGCAGAGTAAACAATCGATCCCCCCCCCATAGTGAAAGCCGCTCCGGAACAGGACCCCGAGGTCATAAATGCTATGACAGCAATGGGATTGACTGTAGCTACTGCCATGCAAAATGCGTCCGAGGCCGGTATGTCTCTTCGTGCCTTTTTAGACATGGACGATATGCCAATGGCTGATGTAGCATTAAAATATGTGAAGAAAGGGCCTCTCGTCGAGCCTGCGAAGGAAAAGGATCTACCACCACTAATGCAAAGTCTGCTACGTTGGTACAAAGATTTCATAGCATTTACCGACAAAGAATATGTGTATGTGGATTATACAGAGGAGCATCACACCAAAAAGTACTCTGTAACAGTTGAGTTGAGTGAATTGTTCCAGCTGTTCAATATGCGTGAGCTCGACAAATCTATCCTGAGTTGCTACGTTATGTAAGTGATTTATTTCTACCTCATCTCGTTCTTCATTGCCTACACTATATATATATATATTGTCCTAACTATATTGTTCCGTACGCTATTATGCAGATTGAAGATTTGGGAATGCAAAGTAAGACTCATCCATGATGTTGGGTTCATTGACCCACAAATCATTAATGGAACTATGTTAGAACGTCACCCCATAGACGTGGAGAAAGACTTGTACAATTTTTTTAAAAAGCATGAATCCAAAAGATATATTCTATTTCCTTACCATTTTAGGTGAGTGTTTCTCTCATGTTCCCATTCTCTTTTGTTTACTCCATGCATAGTATGTCCAATCGATAAATTATGCATGACTCTGCATCTAATGTGTCCGCAGGTACCACTGGATTCTGCTAAAAATTGATCTTCACAAGTCCTTAGTTTTGATCATTGACTCTATGAATTCAAATACAGATCTTTGGGTCAACATGAGAAAAATGATGCAAAAGTAATTATTTTTCAATCATTTGCGCTCTATATCGATCGGTCTCTTTTGTTCATTTTCTAAGCTAATAACTCCCTTGTTCATTTAATTTTATTTGCATTGTAGAGTTTGGAGACGGCTCTCACTTCAACATGTCGGTGAATTCAAAGATGCGCTACGATTTAAAAATGTGGTCAAAGGTGTGGATAAGCAGCCACCGGGGACCGGTCTATGTGGATACTATGTCTGTGAGAACATACGGAAAGAAATATCTGAGAGGAAGAAGGACGAGGAAACGCGGAAGGGTCTCAATAACTTGCGGAGGGCGCTTACTCCAGAAGCTCGCTTCCGACCAATTCAAGAGGAAATAGCAGGATTTTTCCTTAGGCATGTCATCCAGAAGAAAGGAGAGTTCCATGCGTCCACCGACGATGACTTTTATCCGCATGTATAAGCCCTAAGTACTTTGAAACTTGTGCGAATTTGTGTATGCTCGTCCATCTTAATTGTGTAATATGGAAACTTGTTCGAGGTTGTATATATGGTCACCCGATATTGAATATATATTATATATTCCTATTGAATTCTCCTTGTTTGATATTTCATATATATATATATATGCATGTATATGTGTACTGAAATTAAAACAAAACAAATTAAAAAGGAAACAGGTTTAGGGGGCCTAAAACCCTAAACCTGCGCAGGTTTTCAGTCCCGGTTAACCACAAGAACCGGGACTAAAGGTCCTCCGCCGCAACGGACCCCTAGCGCCCACGTGGACGGGCTTTTAGTCCCGGTCCGTAAGTGGCGGGACTATAGGGGGGGGGCATTTAGTCGCACATAGCTAGTCCCGGTTGCCCGGACGGGATTAATGGTCCTGGCGAACCGGGACTGTAGGCCTATTTTCTACCAGTGACGACTTGCGGACCGGATCGAAAGCACTAGATGAAAACGGGCTCCCATCCCCATCGTCCTCCCATCCCCATCCGCCTCCCATCCCCATCACAAATCACTCCGGCAACGAGGGAGACTGCGCCATGGCCGTGGAGGAAGGCCACGACGACGCTGAGTCCGGCCATGGAGGAAGGCCACGACCTCGCACAACGCCGCTCGCCGCGGAAGGCGGCGCCATGTGCAGCGTGGCATCGGTAGGCTCCATCTCCGTCCCTTGGCTCGGATCTGGTGTGTGGCGGCGCTGCTCACCGTGGAAGTCGACGCCATGCGGAGTCCACGACCTACTCCTCCTACATCTCCGGCAAGAAGTCATCCGCTGAATCTGGCCAGCACGAGCTCTACCATATGTCCAGATCTTGATCCGTTTTCTTCTTGAGGCGTGATGAAAATTCTTAATTTTTTTTGTCAGATTCTTTGTAAATATTTGCTGCAGATCTGTTACTTTGGTCAGATTTTTTTATCAGTTTCTTTGTAAAGTCCGAAATATTTTTAATGTGCATGATGCTCCAGATCTGATATATGGATGTCTATTTTTGGTTCACATCATAATCTGGATGCATTTTTTTGTTTGATATTACAGCCAATTTTTTTAATTTCCAGATTCTTTAAAACATAAGGGATCTCCACATTCGTTTTCCTGCCATCCTTCAAAAATGATGTGCAGATGTGTTATTTTGTATGCTTCTACTAGTTTCCATGTTTGCCAATGAATATTTCGTTACAGATTATGTCTCCAGTTAATAATGTTAATGAATATTTCGTTACAGATTATGTCTCCATTTTTCGGTCTCCAATGAATATTTTCAGAGTTTGCACATATACAAAATAAGTTGTCCATCCATATATCCTGGAAAAAGTGACTTTTTTTGGATGGTAAATAAACCCGTAATTCTTGACAGCACATTTATTTAGGAAAATGCATGATTTTAACGCTTTTCTGTTAATGCATTCATGAAATAATATTCCTGTCTGTACATTCTATGTCCAGCCTAGGTAAAATACATCCTTCAGCCGTCCATGGTTTTCATTATCATTTGGGCCCCTGTAATAATTTGTTGTGTTAGTACCTATAGATAAATTTTCTTGTTAAAAGACTTCTTGTGCATGTAAGGAATTTTTTGGTTTTACCAGGATTTGAAAAATCAATGGATTCTAATTTTTTTTTGTTAATCTACGGACCAATTTTTTAGTTAATACATGGATCTGCCTTAATTGCATACAAAATTTTCCTAATGCATTAATTTCCTGCTAATTCAAAGAAATGGAAAATTCTTGATACGTTAATGTCATCGCATAATTTGAAATATTTGTAAGTTATCTATTTTCCATTTTTATTGTTAATGCGCTGTTAGAAGTGTAGAACGCATGATCCCAAAAGATTATGTGTATGATCAGAAACTAAGTTTATTTTAATGCATGATGCAACAAGTATCTGCTCCTGTCCACCGGTAACAATGTGGCCGAAATTCACTCGTAGCCACGAAACTGCGGTAGGGGTAATATGGGAACTACCGGTGGGCCATGACATAGTGGTTAGCGAGAGGGAACTATTTGGGGGTCGATTGCGCTTTTTAAGGGAAGTCAAAGCCTCTGGGATGGATTCGCTAGCTGTCCCGTATCCCAAGTTGGACGAACGGTCCGGATAGGCAGGGGATATCCATCTAGGTGTGGGAAAACCGCACTCTTGTATTATATATCTACTACAAAAAAAAAATCGGTGACATGCTTTAGTCCGAGCCCCATTGTTCTTGTCTAACAATCGCTTCCTTTGATGTACTTAATTTCATATTCATATTGCCTAATGAAAATTTGCTTAATCACCATTTGACCCACAACTAAAGAGAAAATTCGGTTAAAGGCGTAGTGTTGTATTCAGACGTATTCCGTCAACCGGTGTGCAATTTGAAAACAAAAATCTGTATAAATACAAAGTTTTAAATAGTCGGCTATAGCCTTTCGAAAGGCTCGGGCTATGGCTAGAGCATTCATAGGCTAAATGGATGATAACCGCTAATAGGCCGGCTAAAATATAGCCCCGATTTAGTCATGTAGCTTACATATATCCCGTCCAGAGGACCAAATTTTTTGGTTCAAAAGTTGTCAGCTTAGTCAATTTCGGTGTCCAAATCAACCACCGTTGGTTGTGGAACTGCTGTTCCGAGTTGCGAGTGCGACCAACTGCTATTTATAAACTCATGATTATCCATACATCTTATATGACTATGTCATTATGTTATGCATGAATAATACTATATATACGATTATATATTTTCTAAAATTTTAAATATTTTAGCAAAACCGCTATATGTTTATAGCCCGGCTATAGCCTTTCGTAGCTTACTCAGATCGCCATAGCTAAATGCAATAGCCCGCTATTTTAAAATTTGATAAAATATAAAAGATTGGATCGTAACCGGTGTGTAGAGCTAAAAGAAAAAGGCGTGTGACGAGTGTCCTCTGGTGGATCGGATGCCTCTGATCCTCCGCATTCATAGCTCGCTATTTTAAAATTTGATAAAATATAAAAGATTGGATCGTAACCGGTGTGTAGAGCTAAAAGAAAAAGGCGCGTGACGAGTGTCCTCTGGTGGATCGGATGCCTCCGATCCTCCGCATTCAAAATTCGACAGGTGTCCAGCGGGGATCACTCTCTGCACTCGAAAAGAAAAGGGAAGCTCCGTGCTTCGTCTCCTCGCTCAGCACTCCGGTCTCTCCTCCATTGGTCCCGCTCGTCGCCAGAGAAGACGTGATGGCCGCTTGTAGCAACATTTGAAGGGTTCGTTGCATAGAAAACAAAAAAATTCCTACGCGAGATAAACCAGAAGGGCCAAGATCTAATCTAGGAGATGAACGGACATAGAGAGAGTCTTAGGAAAACATACCCTCGAAGACACAAATCGTTACGAGATCAAATCTCGTTGGTGATGTAGTCGTACTCACATCAATCTCAAGATCGCGAAGATGAGCGCTGCAATCTGGTAGCGCTTCCGCCCTCGGTCACACGTACAACTCGATGATGACCTCCGTTACCTCGATCCAACGGGGCAGCGGAAGTAGAGGATCTCTCGAAATCTCCAACAACACGACGGTGTGGTGTGGTGAAGAAAACATTGCTCAGGTCTTTGCCAAGCGCATGAACAAGTGGTGGAGCAGCGGGAGGAGGGAGGAAGAGATGACACAAGTGTGTGTGTGGGGGGGGGGGAGAGAGGGAGCTTCCAGCCCTCCTTATATAGGAGGGGATGGCAGCCACGAATTTTTGAGTGTCTCCACCTCTCCCTCATCATGCGAGTGGAGTCTCCACTCAATCCACCCATTCTTACTTTAATAAATAAATAAAATAATTTTATTTCTTTATTTTAATATTTGTTAATTCTATTAATAAACATTAACATATAACCACTTGAGTTAGTAGTTAAATCTATCAACAACCATTTGACAAGAATCCCCTTGAACTATTTCAAAATTATCTGAAACAATTTCGGTGTTGTACAAACTTGTCTCCGATATTCCGTATCCAATCAAACGCGTCATTGAACCTTAAGTGTGTCACCCTACGGTTCGTGAATAATGCAGATATGATCGAGACACCTCTCCGATCAATAGCCAATAGCGGGATATGGAGATCCATATTGACTCCTACACAGTCGACGATGAATCTAGTGATCGTGTGAACCATAAACGTCGTAACCAATTCCCTTTGTCTCGCGATATTTACTTGTACGAGATCCGATCATGGGTATCAACCATACCTAGTTCAATCTCGTTACCGACAAGTACTCTTTTAATCGTTTCGTGATATGACATCCTTGTGACCTAGTCACGTGCTTGCAAGCGGTGTCGATGTGATATCACCGAGAGGGCCCAGAGTATATCTCTCTGTCATTTGGATGAAAAAATCTCACTCTTGATCCATGAGCCTCAACTAATACTTTCCGAATACCCAACGACACCTTTATAGTCATCCTGTTACGGTGTGACGTTTGATGACATCAAAGCACTCTTTCGGTGTTAGTGATTGACATGATCTCATGGTCTAAGGATTAGAGTTACTTCGTATGTGTGATATAACAATGTAACTTAATGACTTGATCGCATTGCTATATTCACTTTGGGTCTATGTTCATCGCATCATTCTACCAATGACATGACCCCGTTATTAACAACATCCAATGTTCATGATCAGGAAACCTTGATCGTCAGTTAATCAACAAGCTAGTTAAACGAGACACGTTACTAGGAACTCTTGTTTGTTTATTAGACACACATGTATCAACGTTTTCGGTTAATACAATTCTAGCATGAGAAATAAATATTTATCTTAAACAAGGAATAAGATAATAACCACTTTATTATTGCCTCGGGCATATTCCTTTCAACATCGTCTACCATTAGTAGCATCGCCGTGATACCAGTGCAGCAACATCGCCTCCTGTCCATAGGAACGCCCGCCATTGTCAAGAGCAACTCCACCCTGGCTTCGGTAGCACCGCCATGATGCCATTGCAGCAACGTTACCCGCCGTCCAAAGCAAACCCTCAATCGCCGGGAGGAACTCCACCCTGCCGTCGGTAGCATCACCATGATGCCATTGCAGAAACTCCACCTCGCCGTCGGTAGCAACTCCACCCCGCTGTCGGTAGCAACTCTACCCCGTCGTTGGTAGCATCGTCATGACGCCATTGCAGCAGCGCCGCCTGCCGTAGGTAGCAAATCCACCCACCATCGTCGGTAGCATCTCCATTCACCGTCAGTAGCAACACCCTCGCTGTAAGTAGCATCCTGGCATCTTCCTTGCAGCAGGAGTGCCCCAGGTTGGTAGCAACGCCATCTGCCCGCTGGCAGCACCCTTGGCCACCGACGGTAGCATCAGCGTCATCTCCACGTAGAAGCACTACGACACCTTCGCCGTTGAGGTGAGCACCTCTGCAGCTCCAGCGTCCTCCCTCTGCAGCTCATGCTCCTTCTCTCCACAGCACGACGACGACGCGGCGGCTCACATCAGCCAGAGAGAAAGGAGACTTGGCGCACCGTCGGTGCCCATAGTTGGGTTCAGAATAGCAAGGACGAGATGCTACTCATCGTTGCCGAGGGATCTGAGGGAGAGGTCTCCCATTGGTGGCACAGCCGCGCATGTGTGCTGAAGGCTGGTGGTGGGGCGTGTTGACGGAGATGCGGCTGGAGCCGTGGAGGCGATGGGAGGAAGAAGGAATTGAGGATTTTTTTCCCGTAGCGAGAAGATAAGGGACGATGGTGTAGTGGTGCATGGGTCCACATCGTATGTGTGTCACACGTAGAGCACGGAGGATGCTATTCAGAGATCCTCCAGATGATACCGGGCGTTTTCTAAAGAAAACTCAGCTTTGAACTATGGTCCAACTGAAGAATTCTTATTTACATCTTGTGTGCAGCTGAAAAAGATCATAGTTGCAAGCCTTGTAGGCCACACAAATTATGATGCGCATCTTTGTTTCATATTCGATATCTAGACATTCATCTTCTTGTAGATTCCTTATAATACAAGTCTAATGGTGAAGCATATACTGGCAGCATCAACATCCACGAAAAGAACTTATATTTTAGATACAATTCCAACGCAACAAAGTAGCATCTGAACATTTTTTTTCACCGGGATAAAGTGTTCAACTTTTTTATACTTCAAAAACTTCACGATAAAATTATATTTAACAATGCCAATGAAACTAGACAACTATCCTAGTATGTGATCAAAAGAAATAAATACTAAAAAATTGCATAAATAAATAAAATACTTTCGTGGGAGAAAAATGAAGAAAACAGGCAGGATCCATCTATAATCGAGTTTTATTTTGGGGTAAACGTAGTAACTTTTCTTAGATTTTTATTGACTTTTAAAATCTCATGTTCCTCTTAATCTCAGACAAGACCATATCCATGCCTACAACATAATTTTCTTCCAATGGGGATTTTTTTACCAAGCCTGTCATGGTTACTGACTGGTAGCCGGAATTCTCAACCCCCTCTAGAGGAATAGATTTATCATGAAAAATTCACAGTCCAGCTTGACAGCTTGCCATGTCAAGACTCATGTGTATCGAACTCAAATTTCTTCTACTTCCAAAATCAGATTTGACATATTTCAATGTTACATGATTTGGAATCTTTTAGAATTTGTTTTTTGGTTGAGAATATCTTTCTATATTCTTCCGGAAAATTCAAGTAACCATGGGTTCTTCGAAATCCTAGTTTATTTGTAATTTTTTCTCAATTGCATAGACGTTGCCTTGGTGTCCACGAGTACATGTTTCACGTCAAAGCATATGAAGCCCACTACACTTTCCTTCTTGTTTCCAACTTTTACACTCTCTATAGCAGTACTATTTCATGTTTTTCTTTCTATCTATAAAAAACCAAATGAAAATAACAGTCTTTTGGCCGTTTTGCATTTTCTCTAAAAAGTATGGATGCATGTTTGGCACGTAGAACTGATGAGCTCAAGTGGAATGAACAATTGTTGGGCAAGAAAACTTAAAGGTCTTTATTTCTGAATATTATAAAAAAATGTTTGGAGCACCGGATCGATCCAGCTTCTCTATGGAGGAGACTAGGATCAATGATATCGCTCAGTTTTCCATTGATGAGAATACACAACCTTTTACAGAGAAGGAGGTGTGGTAGCCTATTTCTCAGATGAAACTTAATAAAGCTGGGACCGGATGGGTTCCCTGCGGAGTTTTATAAGATATTATGGGAGGTCATTAAGGCGTACTTGATGGCTATGTTCAACCAGTTATATGGGGGTTATCTAGATTTGTTCAAATTGAACTTTGGGATCATCACCTTACTTCCGAGAAGGAAAATGCGAGTATAATCGAGCAATATAGACCTATTTTCCTGTTAAATGTGAGCTTTAATCTTTACTAAGGTAGGAACACATAGGGTGACCTCCATTGCCCAGAGAGTTATCTGTCATTCTCAATCCTCTTTCCTTCCATGAAGGAATATTTTGGAGGGGTTGTGGTCCTACACGATACTATTCATGAGTTAAAACGAAAAAAATAGATGGTGTCTTTCTCAAAATTGATTTAGAGAAAGCGTATGATAAGGTTAAATGGAAGTTTCTCCAGCAGGCTCTCCGCATGAAAGGTTTCACTCCATAGTGGTGTGATTGGGTGGCCAGGTTTGTGCAAGGAGGAAGTGTGGGGATTAGAGTGAATGATGAGATCTGTCATTATTTTCAAACGTTAAAAGGCTTGCGCCAGGGCGATCCCATGTCACCTATAGTTTTTAACTTAGTGGCCGATATGTTGGCACTCTTAATTGCACGGGCAAAAGAGGAAGGTCAAGTTGGATATTTGATTCCACACCTCGTTGAGGGGGAGGGGTTTCTGTTCTTCAATGCGCTGATGACACTATTCTGCTTTTGGAACATGATGTGGAGAAGACTGTTAATATGAAATTAAACATGTCCATCTTTGAGCAGTTGTCTAGGTTGAAAATTAATTTTCATAAAAGCGAGATCTTTTGTTTTGGAAAGGCCAATGGTTTTCAGGGAGAGTATAGAAATATATTTGGGTGTGAGCTTGGTTCTCTCCCGTTTAAATATCTTGGGATTCTAATTCATTAAAGTAAACTCCTAAATAAAGAATAGAAACCGGTGGAACATCGATTTGAACAGAAACCGGGTTCATGGATAGGAAAATTACTCTCATATGGAGACCATCTTGTTCTTATTAACTCGGTTCTTTCAAGTTTACCAATGTTTCTCCTTTTTTTTTGAAATACCTGTTGGGGTTAAAAAGAGACTAGTTTACTTTAGATCTCTTTTCTTTTGGCAAAGCGACCAGACAAAAAAGAAATATAGGCTGACCAAGTGGAACATTGTCTGTCGCCCAAAGTACGAGGGTGGACTTGGTATGGAATGCCTAGAAGTTAAGAATAAATGTTTTAAATTATTGACTGAAGATGGTGTATGGCACGAATTACTTCATAATAAGTATACTAAAGGTAAATCGCTAACATAGGTGGATTTTAAACCTACAGACTCACCTTTTTGGAAGGGAATTATGGGAGTCAAGCAGGAACTTTTTCATCATATATCTTTCTCACTTGGCAATTGGAAAAGTGTTAGACTTTGGGCGGATCCGTGGCTGGAGGGGACGCCTCTAGCGATCCAGTACCCCGCTCTTTTTAATATTGTGCGTAATAAAAATGTATTAGTGGCAAACTTCCTAGGACAGGAACATATATATATTGAATTTAGGCGATCTCGTTACGGGAATAAATGGGTTGACTGACTACATCTGGTCGAGAGGCTCGTGGCAGTCTCTTTATCAGAAGAGCAAGATTTATTTTCTTGGAAATCGAGGAGCTCAGAAGTATTCTCAGTTAATTTTTTGTATAAGGAACTTATGAATGGAAATACTAGATTTTTACATAAGTATCTTTGGAAATTAAAAGCACCACTCAAGATTAAGATCTTCATGTGGTTTATTTATCGTAAGGAGTTGCTTACTAAGAATAATTTGGCTAAACAAAGATGCACATGTTGTAAAAAAATGTGTGTTTCGCGATTCCGATGAGACAGTGGATCATTTGTTTGTTCATTGTGAGTTCGATAGAAAAATTTGGAGACTAGTCCACTTTACTTTTAGCATAACGTCGCCAACTAGTGTTAACAACATGTTTGCTACATGGTTGAATGAGATTGATAAGTCTACTAAAGCCAGTATACGCATCGGTGTATGTGCTTTTATTTCGGAAATTTGGAATTGCCGAAATGATGTTATCTTTAACCGTTGGTGGTGGGAAATTTTTTGTAGGTGGTTCATCGGGCTACACATTGGATCCATATGTGGTCTCACCTGCTACTAGAAGACCAGCACAGACGTTTGGATGCTGGATGCTCTCGGCCGATGGCGGTCATCCGGGCTATCTTCGGCAGGGGTGGATACTTGCATACTAGAGGGCTGCAATGGATAGCACTATAATGATGTTACTTTTTAAGTGGATGATTTTTGTGGCCACTCTAGCTGATCGTTGAGTTGTATTTTGATATTTGTGGTTCTGGAACTCGAATATTTTTTATGATTAATGTAGAAGTTATGTGCATCGCTCTGATTCAGAGGTTGGGTTTACAATTTCAAAAAAAAAGTGGAAGATAATGCGGTCTAATGAGTCAACTTGTGAAGACAACAAACTTTTAGTTTACATTGAAGAGTCAGAGACCCCAATCCTAGGATAGAGAGTGCTGAGACTCTGGACAAAACTTTTAAAGTGTGCTCCCTCTTCGTAGGAGGCATCACGTGTATTAATCATGAAATAAGATACCTAGTTTGTTACATGTATGAACCGTGTTCCATACGTTAACATATATAGAGGCTAACAAACTAACAACCTAGGCTAACTAGCAGATAACTATGTATACCAACTTATGATCTTTTGGTTTCCCCTCTCACTCACAACTTATCTAAGTTGAGGTTGATTCGAAAAACTTCATGTTGTCTTACTAAAAGTGGTTTAGTAAACCAATCTGCAACCGGATGGCCTATAGGTATAAACCTTATGTTTTAGAGTTTATCAGTACGACTTACGAATAAAGTGGTAAGTGGTAATCCACCTATATATGCTTAGTGATGCTTTGAAATACTACATTTACTGACATGTACGTGGCAAAAGACTGTTACATCATAACGATGCCACATTTGGATGATCAACACCAACTTTTCTCAACAAATTTTGCATTCACTAGTAGGAAAAGGCTTACTAGTGTCAAATAAAATATAGTTATAGTTGGTGAAGTGCTGTTGGCCAGCGGTAACCCGCTAGTGATAATAGGTTACCGTTGGCGAAGCAGGCTGTTCGCTAGCGCTATTTAGTTACCGCTGGCAAACAACTTATTTCGTTCGCCGGCGGTAAGTTCAAAATATTTTAAAATTTCCAAAATAACCTTTTCCCGTTATTTTTTTCAAAATTTCAAAACTTTTGAATTGGAGAAGTTTTAATCACGGTGTAGAATTTTTTCTTTTTTTTGCTTTATTTCAATTTAAATTTCCCACTTCCCGCTCGGTCACTCATCCATAAACTACAATAGCCCCAACACGCTTAACTTATTATTTCCTTCCCTGTGAAGGACCTAGGAACAACTCATACTTTATCGATAATATAGTACTATCAATCCTGTTAACTATTGGACCATGGTGTCACACGCCTTCAATTTTTGAATTGAAAAATTTATTTAAGTAAACAAAAATGCATAAGTAGTAATAATCTTGAATTCAAATAGCAATAAAATAAAATAAAATATTTTTTTAATTTTTGTGACTTAATACTGAATAATTCATATCTACAAATCCGTAATTCGACCAATGATATGTCTAATTGATTAAAAAAATAAGAAGAATCCAAATATGACATCCATATCAATAAAATGAATTTTTATTTTTTGAATTTTTATTTTTTTAGGAAAATTTTGTCTGTTTAAAATAATTCTTTTCCTTTTTGAATTTGGCGAATCTGAGAAATTTGGATTGGAAATTTGCTCACGATTTTTTTTGATATTTTAAACACGTTTTTTCAACATCGTATGCAAAAGTTATGATCGTTTTACGTTTTATTTTTGATATATTAAACATGTTTTTTTATATATTTCAAAATTTCTATACCAACTGGACCCTACACCCTACCAACATATCAAATGATTTTATTTTTTAAACATTTTATCATTTTTGTTTATGTTTTAGAAAACTAAAAAGCTCCGTTTTAGAAAAAAATCAAACTTACCGACAGCATACAAAAAAAGATGTTGGTCAGCGGTAAGTATAGCGCTGACAAACCTCTATGTTGGCCATCGGTAACTATAGCGCTGACGAACTAACCCCCATGTTCGCCGGCGCGAAGCTAGGTGGCGCTGGCGAACGGAAATTACGCCCGCAAGCGGTACTTATGGCCGCGCGCACCCCCACGTCCACCATTACTGCTGGCGAACGAACTGGCCTATTCGCCAGCGGTACGCGTGGTAGCGCTGACTAACACAAAATCCTGTTCGCCAGTGATACTAGCGTTGGCTAACACAAAAGTAACTCCGCGAGTGATAAGCTAGTGGCTATAAGTCTTTTCCCACTAGTGATTGGAGTAACCTCATTTGTTGCATTAGCAAGTGACTTGTACTCGGTTTGAGTACTGGACCTAGATACTATAGCATGTTTGTGTTCACTTATAAGAATAGGATTGCACCTAGCGAATACTGCAAAACTACCGATATATATGGGCTTATCTATCGATTCTGCTTTTGTTGTGTTACAATAACGTATGTGATTTTATTTGCATGCTTAGCAAGTCATGCATTTCTTTAGTCTCCTGAAATTGTTTAACTTCCGGTAACAGAGATCTGTTAGCAACTATATATGTTCAGATTATTTATACTTCATTTGTCATCTAGCCATGGAAAAGATGAATTTCCCATAGTGAAACTATTTTTACGTATGAATTAATATAGTAGTAAAACATAAAATTCATTCACAATCAAAAGGTACAAATGAAAAACATCGATACACTAGTTTGATCAATATTTGTTGGTAATTTTTTTAGGAAGAATACGAAGTACGCCGACCGCGCGAATATGATATCAAGAGCTAGTCAAGACATCGAGCGTGCACACAACCAAATTATTACAAAAATAAAATAAAGAACAATCAACAAAATTGCTATAGTAAATTGAACATCAACCACCGGTGCTAGACACTCGAGGGTAACATGAGATGTTCTTTAACAAGAACACGTTCAAGACCGGAATGAAGCACGACACTGACGTGGCCTGATCAAGCACGAAAGTTGGATCATGAGTTTTCACCGGAAAAGAAGTCCGCGCAAACTCCATGAAGTACCTTTAATAAGGGAACGCCACATGAACGCAGCTATTGCCAAATTTAATCAATAAAAGCTAGACCTAGAGCTTTCATCTGTAGAACTCAAGACCCAATACTCAAGAGAGCACCATCCACTACTAGGAAAAGGCTAATGCGTGACGCACCAAAATTGCATACCCGTGACGCACTATGGTGCGCCACGCCTATCACGCCGCGCCTATTAAAATAGCCGTGACGCACCACATTTTGGTGCGTCACGGCTATCTCGCTTACCCGTGGCGCACCGCCTGTTTGGTGCGTCACGACTATCTTTAGTTACCCGTGGCGCACCTCATGCCTGGTGCGTCAGGGCTATTGATTTTGAAATTTAGAAAAAAAAAAGGCGGGATAGATCCAGATCTAGATCCAGATCTGGATCTGGCCGTCCAAAATTTTGAAATTTTGAAAAACGAAAACAGAGAGGCCGGAGTGGAGGGTGGTCGCCGGAGTGGAGGTGGCCGCCGGAGAGGAGATGGACGCGGTAGTGGAGGACGATGCCGGAGAGGAGGTGGTCGCGGTAGTGGAGGAGGCCGCCGGAGAGGAGGTGGCCGCCGGAGTAGAGGTGGCCGGAGTGGACACGAGGACGTGGTCGCCGGAGTGGATGTGCGGTGGTGGTGGTGGTGGTGGTGGTTGTGGTTGTGGTGGTGTTGGTGGTGGTGGTGGTTGTGGTTGTGGTGGTGTTGGTGTTGGTGGTGGTAGGAGGAGGAAGGGAGAAGAGAGAAAGAAGAGAGAATGGAGAGAGGAGGAAGGAGAAAGAAGAAATGAGAGAGGAATGGAGAAAAGTGGAGGAAGGAGGAGGAAGGGGAGTATATATAGGTGGGGGGGCCTCTCCCGGGTTCAAATTCAAAAATCATGTCCAGAGTTAGCCGTGACGCACCATACATGTGGTGCGTCACGCCTATCTTTTTTTTTTTTTGTAGGAAAAAAGCTTCTGTCTCAAATAACTTTTTTTCCTTTCGGAATTTGGAGAATCTAAAAGGCTCATAGGCCGAAGGCCAGTGAGGTTGAGTTCCTTTTTTTCTCTAGTTTCCGTTGGTATATTGAACTTTAAATTCCGACATCGTATGCAAAAGTTATGCCCATTTTACTTTTTTTTAATGAACTTTTGCTCTGAAAGTCGAAATTCAAATTTTAAAATTTGTTAAAAAAGTATACATTAAACTCTCTGTGCATCTATAAGGAATTAATTTTTTGATGATTTTAGACATGGAATTCTTCCGTAACAAAACTAGAAAGGCGGTCCCGGGGCGAGGGGGAGTGGGGTGTGGAGGGAAAATTTCGGTGGATGCCATAGCCGTGACGCACCATATGTTTGGTGTGTCACGCCTATTGCAATGCCCGTGACACACCAAACATATGGTGCGTCACGGCTATCTTTGCCCACGGCTATGCCCTTATGCCCCCGGCCGTCCAGCACCCACCTATAGCCGTGACGCACCGTATGTTTGGTGCGTCACGGGTATGCCCTTAGGCGTGACGCACCGAGGCCCACGGGTGTGTGGTGCGCCACGGATACATAGTCGTGACGGACCGAGCATGTGGTGCGTCACGGGTATGATTACTCCTATAGCTGTTTTCCTAGTAGTGATCGCACCGAACTCGCTTGTGCCGCCACCACCTGCTGATCTATAATCACACAACATGTGTTAACCACGTAACTAGAACCATGTGCACGCAACATGTCACGAACAACACCTAAGGACGTCCAACATTAACATCGATCCCCTAACATAGATAGTCCCCTAACATAGATAGTCCATCCACGTAGAGCTCATAAGACAATAACGTGTGACATGTTGGATAAGGTTCAAATTCACACATCGAGCAAAGTAGACTCACCAGATCTATAGTTGCATACACATTTGTGGGCTATTTAGAGCACTCCAACCTATGCACCTAGGGGGACGACCAATCACTAGAGCACGCCGTCATAAGGCTGATATTGTATAACTCGTGGCCGTCGAAGCCTCGAATGGTGAGCCTGCGAGCCTGACCTAATCGATCGTAACGAGCGAGGAGGCAAACCCACGACTGTCATCGACTCTTAAGTAGCCAACCCACAAGGAGCGAGGAGGCGAATTATCGGTGCAAATATTTCCATGCTAACTTGGTTTGGTAGATACGTGCAATTGCCTGCAGGTACTATACATTTGAACCTGCCTATATGGTTTTGTGTAGTGTTTTCTTTTCTTTTTTCAGAACTTTTGTGTGTGTGTGTGTGTGTGTAATTTGTTTTTGAGGGGGATTTTGTGTGTGTATCGTGGGCAGTGGGCCAGTGGCTTTCACTGTTGCTATCGTGTGGGCTTCCTATCACTCTGAAGAAAAACTCTTGGGCCTTAATCGGCTCTCGAGTGTCATTTTGGGCATCCCGCAAGGCACTTTCCCCACCGGAACCACGGCCGCACCATGGCGACGCCGCCACGGCCGCTGATCGACGACGTCACAGCCGAGATCCTCCTCCGCCTCCCGCCGGACGAGCCCGAGCACCCCTTCCGCGCCGCCCTCGTCTGCAAGACGTGGCTCCACATCATCTGCAACCCCGGCTTCCGCCGCAGCTACCGCGAATTTCACGGCGCCCCTCCCCTCCTCGGCCTCCTCCACCTCCTCATGGTGTTCCAAGGGCGACCGCCTGCCCGATTCGCCTCCACCACGTTGATGCCAGAGTTCCCGCACCCGGGCTCCGACGGCCGCAACATGTCCGCCCTCGACTGCCGCCACGGCCGCGTCCTCATCCACGTGTTCGGCGGCGAGCGTGGTTTCCTCGTCTGGGACCCCGTCACCGGCGACCGACACCACCTGCCACCCGAGCCGAAGGAAATCGACTGGCTCATCTACTCCGCTGCTGTGCTCTGTGCCACCGACGGCTGCGACCACCTCGACTGCCATGGCGGGCCCTTCCGCGTCGTTTTTGCGGCCACCCATGACCACAAGGACATCATACTTGCGAGCGTCTACTCATCGGAGACGGGTGCGTGGAGCGTGCCGGTATGTCTCGATAACACTTGTGAATCCTTTGCCCGGCACGAGCTGCGACAGAAACAGAAAGAGAGAACACGCTATTACATACCCTATCTCCAGCCTAGGCGAGGCACACTTGTCGGAGATGCAGTCTACTTCACAATTCGCGAGGACAATGTGATCGTCAAGTATGCCTTGGGCAAAGATTGCTTATCCATGATTGACCCGCCGCAACATGATGTGTACTACATTGCCCTCATGGCGATGGACAACAGCACTTCACTGGGCTTTGCCTGCATTCAGGGCTCTAGCCTTTATACATGGTCAAGGAAGGTGGATACAGAAGAAGAAGAAGCTGCGGAATGGGTACAGTATAGGGTCATCGAGCTGGAGAGAAAAATACCTGTTGCCAGTCTCGATGAAAAAATATTCAGGGTCGGCTTTCCAAAGGGTGTGGATGTCGCTATGGTCGGCTTTGCAGAGGGTGTGGGTGTCGTATTCGTTAGCTCAGGTGTTGGCTTATTCACGATCAAGCTTAATTCTGGGCAGGTTAAGAAGGTTGATGAGCCTGGAGAATACTTTAGCGTCCTACCCTACATGAGCTTCTACCTTCCACGTATGAATGATAGGTGGCGCTTGAGTCTTGTCTGTTGTCTTGCATTTTTGTTACATCTTCTGTATCTTTGCTTAATTTGTTGGTTCTGGTTTGTGAATTATTAGTCATAATGCATGCAATATGTGTTAGTTATATTCACAAATGAAGCTTGCCAAGTTCAATTCTTTGCGTCAGAGATAACTTAATATGGAAAAGATAACATAGTTTGTATTATGAGATTTGACATCTTAAGAACCATAACCATGCATTAGTCAAATTGCTAAATATGCACACAAACATGTTGATCTGGTACTATCCTATTACCTTGCTTCATACTTTCTTATACAAGAAAACCTGTTATTTTGTGGCATAGCTGAAGAGTGAAGACCACATCTCAAACCCAGTCTTGTAACCGTTGGTTGTGAGTTTTGTGCATGATATATTTTAGATCATGGCGCATTGTTATCGCTAGTAAGGACTAACTGATCAAACTCGGCTGCTGGTCACTTTCAGAGCTCCTACTATTAAGTATCAAATCGTTTATTCTCTGTTCAGCAGTCCTAGATCAATTGTTGTCTTGACGAATTCTTCCCTATGAAAATCCTTTGAATCAATAGTACACTTGGAAGTTTAGAGCTAGTTCTAATTCTGTCATTCAGTATGATTATCTCTGCTAATCTTGCTAGTAATCTTGAATCCAATGATTAATTGTTTCCAATTTACGAATAGTTGGTCATTCACTCATTATATCACAGTTAAGATAATGTGTCACTAGTGGCAAGTCCATTTGTACCTGGGAAAACTAATAAATAGAGTTCCTTTCATTTTAATGCTAAAAATATTTGAAGATAACCTAATCTGAAAACTCATGATCACTTTTTGTTAGGATTTGTTAGTATGTATTTTTATGATATATTGACCAAGCTTAATAGGGGATAACTTGTCTCTCCTGACCAGCTAATTGTCTGAATCTGCATGTTCTTCATTTTTACGATATTCATCAGCATATACTGTTTTCAAGATATTTTTAAAATTTGAAGGCAGGTGCAGTTTATTTATCTATTCCTAATGCTGTATCAAAAAATTGTTTTTTCAAAATGAAGCTATGACTTTGGTTTTTTGTTGGAATTTCATTGGTTGTTTGACTTATGCTTGCAGAAATAGGCAATGGTGGTGGAGATGATGCAACTGATCTTCCGCATGGTGCTTAAGAGGATTGTCCCGTTTGATATGCTATCGTGATGTACTGGTTGAGCAGGTAAGTTTATCTTCTGCATGTATGTTGAGGTATCGGATCTGTTCCTTCAAATAATGTGATGCTATCCTTTCTATTGAGAAATTGAGTCAAATTGCTAGACTCTTTCCTTCAAGTAATGTATGTATCTTGCCCACCTGGCCACATCTTATTCTTTGATGTCAGGCTGTGTCTTGCATCTTTTCTCCAGGCCCTGTTTCCTTATCCCTTAGCAGCTATCCGTTATATCCCTCATGCTTTCACCTACTCTATCTTCTCTTTTTTCTTGCTGATGTTACCGTCCCCATCTCTACTAGATGTGCTTTTTCGCTTGCCTTCTCGTTCATTATTACCCCCCAGTTCCTTCTGGTAGCGTGGGTTCTTCTTCCTCTAGCAAGGAGTCTTCCCCCGTTCCCTATTTGTGTGCACATATTCATGCCTGATTACAGATGAGAATGCTATCATGCTAAGTAGTAGCAAATGAACTACTTACACTTCACTGTGCTTTGGGGATGTATCGTTTTTAACTTATACTTGTTACTATTTTCGCTCTAAAGTATTTAAGGGTCAACCAAGTCATAATGTAACTTGCAGATTGGTTCTGTCTACGCAAGTTATTGATATGATAGCAATACCTGACCATTTTAGACTTATAGTTATGCAACCTCACATTGCTTCATAATTGTGATACCTAGTGAACTAATGATTGCCATCACTAAATCTTATAGTACTGTTATTTATTGCACTGATATAGTTTGGCTGGTCAAAAGTCCAACTGTATGTATCTATGTATGCTTTATTTGCAATATCTTTAATTTTAGCCACCTGGATGTTTATACTTGATATTGAACACATGATCAAAATGACATGACTGGATTCATCTTTAATACTAGTTTATTTTAAAAATTTCCTATCTACTGGCACTACAAGAAAACTGGCCTGTAGAGACACTATTTTGATCACGTAGAGGCACTCAAATTGTCTCTACTTAACTTTAGAGACATGTTCCACTGTGTCACAAAAGTGCCACTACGGGCAGTGTCTCTCGTACCATAGAGTCATTTTACAAAATGCCTATATATGACATAAGGTCACTTTGTAGAGACACGAAGTCGTGTATTTACACCTATAGAGGCACTTCAAATAGACACTTTGAATATGTATGTATAAGTATTGAGACACTTTGGTGCGGCATTTCAGCTTGTCTCTGAAACTATACGTACACTTTGTTGTGACAATTTATCCATCTCTAAAATATAGACATCTTAGTGAGACATTTTATTCAGTCTCTAGAAAGATAAAGTCAACGTATAAAGACGTTCATATTGTCTAATAATGTAGAGGCACTTGTCATGGCATTTGTCTTAGTCTCTATAGAGGCACCTTGGCATGTCCAAAGAACTACATCAATGGGGTCATTCTCCTGTCCTCGTGAGGTTGAGATAGACTCCAGTATGTACATATTTTCCCACTCACGTATGACTTCTCTCTCATAAAAAGACGGTGTCAAAATTCGATATAAGTATAATACGCATACCAAATATATTATGACACATGAACAAATGATAGCTGAATACTCACTCAACAAATGGGTCAATATAGATACATTGTTTGTTCAATAATTGTAAGAATAAAATACAAATATTAAACTTCAAAATAAAGACGATGGCACTAAAGTGTGTGAGCTAGATGTCCGTGAAAGGGAATACCGAACTGAACATGTTTGAAGCACAAACAACCAACTTTCTTTGCTCGACAACATCATACAGAAGACTAAGCAGCACTAGTTTTTAAAATACTACACACCACCCGATCAAATGATGACCAGACACTTTAGAGTTCCCTTCCAAGCTCTTGACAACAAATGGAGTCGAATATAGAAACACTGCAATCACCAAAACAATGTCAGTACAGTATAAACAGCAACTGGCTGATATAGGAGTGTTATATTCCTTATATCATAGGTATAAAAAAAAACCTTTATGGAGTTTACTCGGATTGCAAGATCACAAGACACGTTTTCCTCAATTTGGAACATCTTTCACTCTCTTAACCTGTAAAATGTACAATTGTCCTTGTGACCCTTGATACACAGATACGTCATTTCTTTTGCAAATAAGCAATCCCATTTTAATTACAAGAAATTTCAATTAAAATGAATTAATCCAACTTACATGACTAGATGGCCAAGCAATGCAATGTCCAATGGCATCTTCTACAGTTTGGGTATCCCCAAATGGCCGAGGCAGTCTTTCAGATCCAAATCTACTAGCATCAATAACATTGATTGCCCAAAACGCACCGCCAAGTGAATCCCCTCCAACCACATAATTGCTATCTCTGCTTCTAATTGTTCCTTTACCAACCACCAAACCTTTAGTTCTTGGGGCCAATGAGACCAGTACGACAGTTTTTGGTTTCTACAAATAAACAGACAATGAATTTATATGAGGATATGTGACTTATATCTAACATGCAAGGTCCCGTCAAATTTATTTAGTCTGTTTAGATGATGAAGCGACCAAAAACTACAAAATGTTCATTATCATAACCTTGTGCACCGATCAAATTTAGAGAATATAAGTGCACTATAGCATGATCAGAAGCATGTGCAGGGATTGAACTAAGAGAAGGTATTTTGCTAGTGGCATTGCAAGACATCACCAGCTATATATTTTACGGTGCAAACAAATTGTAAGAATTCGTATACCTTTTGTGTTGGCTTGTGTTTTGGTAATTCCTGTGTTGTGGATGCCTATAATAGACCGAACAAAATGAAAAAAAGGCAAGGATATTAGGTTCTGAATAAAAGCGTGATGGAAAATACAGATGAAAACTTGTGACAAGAATTTCAGAAAGCACCTTCACAGATCTTTTTTCATGCGATGAGGATAAATGTTGGGTACGTTCTTTATCTTTAGGAGCACGTACACGCTGCATTGTAACTAAACATATTAAGTAGGAGAGCCATCCAAAGCATATATTGGAATGAAACTAGTTTACCATACAGTTTAAGTGTGGAAGAATAATTAGTAAGTTAGGAAATATACCGATATAGTTGATCTACCCATGACTATGAACTCAGTAACACAAGAATACAATCGACATTCATTTAACTAGAATCATGGCAGAGATGATAAGAAATCTTGAACCAACAATAGAATCCAAATACCAAAAGGACATCCAACACCACAACCTTTGCATTTCTTCTTGAAATTTGAACAACTTCATTGGATTTGGTACTCTCATTAGCCTTTTGCTGGATAACAACATCATTGACTCTTTTCTGAATGTTCAGCTATGATAGAAACATGAAGAAAAATAGCTTTAAAGAAACACTTCTTGATTTAAGAAGCATAGATATTTTATACAATACAACATGCATAATCTAAAAAAGATACAAATACCTGATGTGACGCTTGTTCTGGTGATTCATTACTTCTGGATACCTATAGTTTTGAGCAAGAATCAGTGAAAAATGATTTATACAAGTCTTTCGTGAGGTGCACCAAATAAGTTAGAACAACAATCCTAGACGAAGATGACAATAGAAGAATTTGATATAGATTTCAGAAATGCACCTTCTCAGTTCTATTTCCAAGATCTTGAGATGTATGATCATTTGCAGACGGTGCTTCCTGTAGTAAGTCAAGGTTTCAAATATATTTACAATGTTTGATGAACACTTTTTGGTCAAACATACTAAACGAGCATAGCTAATTTATATTTTAAGAAAAATCCCAATAGAAACCACATGAAACAGTTCAATGGGTTGTGACAACGTTTTAAGTAGTGACATAGTCCAGAATGCAACCTTTGGATCAATTTCTGTAGTATGAACATTGTCCATGGGTTCTTCGACACCATCATCCTCATAACTCCCAGGAATTGTATCTGAGATGTTCATCTGTTAAAGAATGATAAGAGATTTTTTTTAACGAGATAATGAATGTCAAAATGAATAATATCACTAAAACTTTACAACATGGGAAAAAAGAATTTTATCGAGATATTATTGGAATGGATCATGAGGTCTTGGTCCTCCGGTTGGTCACCTGTATTGATCTATCAAAGAATAATAAGGAAAAGTTATTGAAATGGTGAAACAAGCAAAGTAAATAGACATCTATTTCAGCATAACAAGATACTACCTTCATTTCCATCAGCCATCGTTTCTTTCATCCAATCTTCATCAGGATGTTTTCGTGCCAGAAAAGCACACATTCTCTCCATGACTCCAGTAACTTTTTTCAGATCCGCTCTCACTTCTTGAAGTTCTTTTTGAGCCCCAACTTCACTTGATGACCCTTGAACAGAAGTTGAACCTCCACATAACCTTGCATCTCCCCAGTACTTATCATCATAGTATCCACCAATTGTTGATTCTTTTGCTATAACATCATCAAACACGTTGTCATAATCTTCTCTCGACAGCTTCCCATTTTTCTTCTTTTCAAGAATTGCTAACTTCTTACGAGCTTTATGCTTCAAATAAAAGGGTGGATCAGAAAGTGAGATAAATTAGAGGACTAAGATAAACTATAAGAGAAAAAACAATACCATCAATTCTTGTACATTCTCATTTGTATATTTTCCATTCCTCTTCTTGTGAGCTTCATCCCATAGATCAATTTTGCTAACAGGACCTTTGTTCTTCACATCCTACACAACAAAGTAAACATTACCACTAACTAAAGATGAACTATTATATGTTCAAAGAAAAGATACTACCATCTCTTTTTTTAGTCTTGCATGGCTTTTCCTTCCTGTGGTGTGTGGATGGCGTTGTTGCTTTCCGGCTTCAGAGTTCCTCTCACATGTTTTCTATACAAAACAAGTTCAGTTAGCAAAAACATAACTGACCCATTATTTGATTCACATAAAAAAGGAAAACATATACATAACTGCATGTTGCTCCTGGCACCATGTCCCAAGTAGTTTTATCCATTGATGTTTATTAACACCAATAGGAACTCGTCTCTTGATTTGATCTAGTGACCACTTATCTGGTTTGTAGTACTCGTTCTTCAAAAATGACATGTAATCTCTCCATCCTTTGTTGACAATCTTCAACATCCATCCTTCTGTAGTGTACTTTGTCTCTTGAGGATATGTAAATTTTATCTAAAAATAAAAGAGATAATTAGTACAAAAGCACTACTAAATTTCAAGGAAATGATTATGATAAACAGTACCTCAACATATGTGATGAGGTCCTGCTTTGGCTTTCGCATTAACTTGTTGTCCCATCTTGGGATATGGAGTGGCACATGGGAAGAATTCTTGGCCAGGCCGCGAAGAAATGAACCAAGAAGGCTAGCTGATCTCTGGTTTGGAACACCATTTTCATCCGTTTCAACAAGAACCTTTCCACCAGATTTAATGTTCATCACATTGGATACTGTGAAACGACCCCTATACTCTTGCACAACTCCATTTGGCCCTGCATGTGTATGTGTACACCATAAGCACCAAATTGAAAAATAATTGCAAATCTCTATGGAAAAAATGGGACCTACAAATTATTTTTAATGGACTCGGATTCTGGAGAAACCCCAAAAACTGTAGTGTCAAGTTTTGTAGGATCTTGATCCTCATTTTCTGAAGGTACTGGGGAATCCTGCAAAATCTCTTCATCTTCCACCCCATTTTCTAGGGGTTCTAGAGGATCGTCTAAATCAACCCCATGTTCTTTCTCATGCTCTTGGTCTTCCGGTTGAAATCTTGAGTTCCTGGGTCGTTTGTGCCTCTTCTGCATTTCGTGTTAAAACATGATTACATGATCAACAATTATAATTATGGTACTCTTTAGTTATTCTAACATATGTAATTTAACTACAATGTCACTGCCACTATTAGTAACAAGTCTAATCTAGGCAGAGAAGAGAAGAGGACAAAACTAAGTTTTTTGGGGGTAGAATAACTTATCAATGTGTGGGAGACTATAACAATCTATAACATCCAACTCCAATAGCTTTTTCAAATAGTGGCAGATGGTTGAGTTGTGCCTTATTTTTCAGCATATCACACATGTTTATTGCATTGTGCATAAACTAATGATGATTGTCTATTTTTTACTGAACCAAGGCACTTCTGCAATGTGTACATTTTTTGTTTGATGCTCATGGTTATGTCCAGATCATCTATACTATATAGTATCTAGAGATAACCTCCATTACCAATAACACATAGGGAGACACTACACAAACGGATATGACACCCAAACTAATATTGTCTACTCCATGTAAGAAAATGTAACATATGTTCCAGAATGTATGTATCAAGGAAAGTTCAACTTGCTGTAGCATCAATTTCTATTTCATCCATTAATAAAAATAAAAATGCATATCCTAAGAACAAGAAATCATCATACCAGATGCGCACAAGGTTCAGCCTTGCGCCTCTTCATAGGTTCTGACTCATGCTCTTGTTCATCTCTATCCATCTCATGGTCGGTTTCATTTGATGACTCTGTATCATATCCCTCCAATGCATCACTACTTGCTCCAGTGTGGGTTGGTGCAGCAAAATGAACAGCGGTGTTCAAATTAGCACTATGCTTCTCGAAAAAAAGGTCTAGCTTCCGATCAGCTTCATGTTCAAGCAGCATCTTAACCACATCATTGTCATTAGTAATTTTAGCCAAACATGCCTTACGACAGCCATGTCCATCTCTTTTGCAATACAGATCATCCCTTGTTGTGTACCCATACTTTTTAACAAGATCAAAAATGTCAAAATAGCATATCAGGTCTCTGTCCATTGTTTGTTCAATAAACTTCTGCCCATGCGGAGCATCCTTCATGTACAAGTTCAAAGTCCATGATTCTTCTTCCATCCTGTCAAAGACCATAGGCGCTTGTTAATGAAAAATTTCAGAAAAATTGGATGAAATTTCTTAATCTTTTCAGTTTATTTCATATAATGAGACTCTAGGATTTCTTCTCATTGCCTAAGCACAAGCTTTTGACCAAAGAAATTGTAAACAGAACTCCCACGTTTGTGCCAAGTACTCGGCTTTGTGGGAAGCAAACTATCAAGATGTCTGATGAAATATGATATACAATTTACAAAAGAGAGAATGAAGCTAACTTATAATGATGAACAATTATAGGGAGATTTACATCATATTTGTTTAAGCAACTGAAAATTTCAGAAATAGTATTCATATGTATGCTTAATTTTTCTGCGTTCTTAAGTGTTTATAGCAAACAACAAAAACACACAAATTTCTCCAGCAAGCAGCAGTATACTTTGATCTTTGGGGAGTGAGAATGATGGAAAAATAACCAGGTTAGACTATAGACAACTTTAACTAGCAATATAATAACATTTGGATTACTTGGAAAATAAACTAAACTATTGGAAAGGAATACAAGAATGCACAAATTTAACAGATGATCGTTCAATAACAAATGTGAGAAACCATTTTACAAGTGGTAATTGACATGACTGTGCAAAATTTCAATATTTCACAATGTAACTTACAATTGACAGAGCACAAAATTTGGGGACTCAATGTTACCTGTGCGCACATGCGCTTCCAAGAGAAAACAACAAGGCACGTGATGTTAGATATGATGGCACGGAAAAGATTGAAGGGAGACACTACAATTCTAAGTAGAAAGGGTGTCAAAATCTGGTAGATGAACCCTCGGTGTGGAATTGTTGGGCAGAGTAATCCTTACGGCACTAGTTTGCTAAGGTCTGGTTCTCTCATTAAAGAGGATTCTTTTGTTCGAAGAGAAGAGAATAGCAGCGAGGAGCTTATGACAGTTATAAGAGGTCCGTGCTAACTATGCGTGGCATGGCGATAGTGGGATGGGGAAACGAAAAAATTGGTAGATTTTAGCGCCATATGTTGGCGCCAACATCCAATATTTCACGAATATTTAGATGACCGATTCGTCCTCAGCCACATTAAAAAAAAAGCAACCGAACAAAATATCCCGAGCATTTAGCTGCCGTATTTTTCTATTTCTTATTATACGAAAATAATAATCATAAAAAGCTTAGTATACAGATCTACGAAAAAGAGACACGAAACCAAATCGACAAAGCAAATATTGAGCTGAGAAGGGGGAAAAAGTATTCAACTAAGAAGATGTGAATACAACATACCCAGTTCACTGGAGTTGCCATCGTGGTCGACTAGGGCTGGATTGCGCCGCCCGCCGCACTCGAGGTTAGGATTGCGCCGCACCCGGAGATTGAGGGCTGGGGTTGCAGCTGCCCGCCATACATGAATCGGGAGAGCACTACAAGGGGATTTCACCACTGCGATAATGAATCGCCGGAACCTTGATTGGGGAGTTGGAGAATAGGGACATCAGATGGAGGCGAGAGCGGAGCTGCGCAGGGCAGGGTCTCCGCCGGCCGCACGCATCGAAACTGGACCGGATGCAGGGAGCGATGGCGTCATGCTGAGGTGTGGGGACTAATTCCTAGATTGCGTGCCCTATAATCTTTATCTTTACCTAATAATAAAAGCATTAAGGCTTCCTTGGTTGGTTACTTCCCTGCCCCTCCACCCAAACCTCCTGATCCCCAGACCAACCGGCGACGGAACCCTCAACAGCAGGCGGAGTTATATATTAGGAACCCCGTCCAATGGAGCACCCTTTTTGGTAACGGAGCTATGGGCGACATTGAGAGAAAACTCGACTACTTTTCACCTTAAACTAGGGCTGATAAGATCGTGGCCGTCTGCCCAGAAGAAGAGCTCGTGGAGAACGAAAAAAGTTGGAAGAAGACCCTCTAGGTCGGTCGGTCCGTTATCCAAATTGACATCCAAGGTTGACAAAAATTACCCACTATGACACCCATAAGTTATATATACCTATTCGTTTTTAGTTTTTCCGTTTACTTATTTATTACTTCCGTACTGAGATTAGTTTGTACGTCAATGGACAAGGTGCATGCTGAGGAGACCTTGTCCTACTCCAATAATACATCGAACATGGTACGGATCAAGCCAACTTCGTGTATAAATATTCAGGTGGACTACCGTACGTGCTCCTATGGAAACAATACAGCCCTAATTATTTTGTCTCCGTGAGGTGACGGAACTTGATTGTCGACGTCTTCCTACCGACGTTGAAGATATGGTCTCGGGTGTATGGCTGCTACCGCTACTAGGCCTAACCAAGACCGGAGGCAGCGAACACCGGCCAGCCGGAACGACCAAAGCGCGTGGCAAGGCCCTCCAACAACATGCAGCGGAATCTTGGAATCGTGACACCTTCAACTATGGCCATGAATCCAGTTCGCAGACACCCGCTCTTTCCCTTTCTCGATCTGCGTGTGCAGGGGATCCTCCCCACGGCGGCCTTTGGCTCCAACGCGTACAATTAGGACAATTCGTCCTAAACAATCTATACCGAGTATGTCAAGCCATGGAGTAGGTCTCGAGTTCTTGCTAACAGAGCATGGAAAATGCCTTCGGGTTTACCTTCGTGCGCTCGGGAAGAGAGAGAAAATGAGCTCGTCATCAAGATAAGATACTGTAGAGAATCTTCCATAAATTTATGAGGATTTGGAACTGCAGTGCACCAAATTAATTTGAAGACGCGAGGAGCGCGGCCATGAAAGGAAGAAAGATATATTACATCACAGACGGATAGAGATGACCAGAAAAGTTGGAAAGAGAAGATAGGAAATTTAAAAATATGGAGTTGTTTTGGAGCGATGTGGAGCCAGGTGTGTACGTGCATTTTTTTTCCAGCTCCGGTCTCTTTCTATTCTCTAATAATTGTTTTTAACCGTGCGTCGTAGTATTTTCAAACTACACCACTAAAGTTGTCATATGAACTAGCTATCTATGATGTCCATTTAGGATAAAAATCTATTTTCCGTTTGCGCTTATGTAAATTTTATACATGTACATGGTCACATTATATGGTATTGGAAGAAAATAGTTAATTCACTCACCTAGCATAATATTCTAGACCAGCCGCAGCCGGGACGAAAAAAATACTAGCGACAAAAAAAGTTCTAAAACCAACCTAAAGCAACACCCGCTTCTTACTCTGCCTTCCTTGTTCTCTCCTAATTTCGCAACCGCAGGCATGCGTGCTTCTGCTTTATACAGAAGAATAGTAAATACCAGATGATAAGATCGTCAATAAAATTTCCCGTGCAACTTTATAGCTTTTGTATTTCTAAGGGTATACTACAAAAATTGGGATTGAATCTAAAATGTTTATGTGGTACAAATTATATATTAAATTGTTTTTCCATGATCTCGTTACTTTTTGTAGTTGGAAATGTTGGTTCGCACGAATAATTTGCTGTTGTGTAAACTTGATGTTCGTTTGAGTAGAAAAATAAAAGTTTCTCAAATCATGGGTCCATCTACTTTGATGCAAAATTGGGCCCTGTTTACTTTCTTTTACCAACAGTTGAATTTTTTCACACTCCCGTTGCAACACACGGGCATATATACTAGTAAAATAAAAAGAAAAACGGAAGGGCCTTGTGTATACACTTTGAGTGTTCGACGTACATACGACGTGACGTGGTTACACGTGTTTCTCCTGACTTTTTTTTCTCACAGAACGCGCTACCATGTACGCATCGCTTGGTGTTACCGTACGCAATAGCAGCACTCAAAAAAAAAGATAGGCGTTTTTTTTTTGAGAGAGAAAAAAAAACGTGCACGCACGTGCATGCTATGGACCTATCACCTATGGTGCACCCAACCGTAAGGACATGTGTGTCATAATACGTGTATTAGCATGTGTTCATTAGTTTCTATAAATAAACACTTCAAAGGCTATAAAACAAATAGGTATGTGTGTATGTTACATGAAACTTCGTTCAAAGGAACAAACTCTCGAGACAGCTGATTGCAGACAGCAGGAAGATGTGTCTGACAGCGAGGCAACCGGTGCGCTTGGGAGGCGACTCGCGGGGCGACGCGCGTGAGGAGGGGGATAGGGTTTCCTCTCCGACGCGCTCCGGCCGCTCTGCGTGTCGGAGGAAGGGCCGCCGCCGCTGTGCAGTCTCGCCGGCCTCCGCGGGGGAGGGGGCGGGATGTGCGTCTAGCGTTTGCGACTCAGAGGCGGATGGGGGCCAAGGTGAGACAAGGAGCCAAGGTGGTTCCGGTGCGGGGGGCCCTGCCATCGATCTCATTGGGAGACTTCATGGAGGAGGCGTTGGGCGCGCTGTCCTGCTCGGCGGGAGAGGTGGCGTCACCTAGGGCTACATGTAGCTCGGGCCACAAACACCCGGTCCCTATGGAGTTCTCTTCTATATCAGACCCCAAAACTACGAATCTTATATTTCTTCTTCCATGTGGGACTAACCTGTTAGTATGTGACCTTTTTGATTTATTTATTCTTTTCTCCCCTACACCATTTGCTGCATATCCGACCATAAACGTGTGTCATTTGTAAGGCCATCGGCGTTGCTATGCAGTTCTATGAACTTCTTTGAAATGGGATTCGCAACCGGCGCACACTCACGGGATAGAGGGGGATGAGGTTCGAGCGGCAGAGATGAAGCACCATGGCAATTGCGCCATTACTATTGCATGGAGAAGGTAACGTCATAAGTGCCCTCCATAGCTGGCAATGGGAGGTGGAGTTGTACATTTAATTTTTAAGACATGGTTCATTGTCTCTCTTAGTGGAGAGGCATATGTAGTGTCTCTAGAGAATGACTCTACTATTGAGGCGTTCTCAAAAATGTCTCCGTTAATGCCTTTATATAGTTGTTAAGAGACATTATGAAGAGTGCCTTAAAGGAGATGTATCTATTATTATGGCATTCTAAAAAATGTCTCTTAAAATGCCTTTAGATGAAAACTAAGAGACATTTTGGAGAATGTCTCTTGGTAAATGTCTCTACTGCTAAGGCATTCTCCAAAATGTCTCTCTTAGTGCCTCTACAACAAATTCAGTTCAGATGTAAGAGACACAGGGAAGATTGTCTCTACGAAAATGTCTCTACGGGCCAGTTTTCTTGTAGTGTGCTCGGCGGGAGAGGTGGCGTCACCTAGGGCTACATGTAGCTCGGGCCACAAACACCCGGTCCCTATGGAGTTCTCTTCTATATCAGACCCCAAAACTACAAATCTTATATTTCTTCTTCCATGTGGGACTAACCTGTTAGTATGTGACCTTTTTGATTTATTTATTCTTTTCTCCCCTACACCATTTGCTGCATATCCGACCATAAACGTGTGTCATTTGTAAGGCCATCGGCGTTGCTATGCAGTTCTATGAACTTCTTTGAAATAGGATTCGCAACCGGCGCACACTCACGGGATAGAGGGGGATGAGGTTCGAGCGGCAGAGATGAAGCACCATGGCAATTGCGCCATTACTATCGCATGGAGAAGGTAACGTCATAAGTTCCCTCCATAGCTGGCAATGGGAGGTGGAGTTGTACATTTAATTTTTAAGACATGGTTCATTGTCTCTCTTAGTGGAGAGGCATATGTAGTGTCTCTAGAGAACGACTCTACTGTTGAGGCGTTCTCAAAAATGTCTCCGTTAATGCCTTTATATAGTTGTTAAGAGACATTATGAAGAGTGCCTTAAAGGAGATGTATCTATTATTATGGCATTCTAAAAAATGTCTCTTAAAATGCCTTTAGATGAAAACTAAGAGACATTTTGGAGAATGTCTCTTGGTAAATGTCTCTACTGCTAAGGCATTCTCCAAAATGTCTCTCTTAGTGCCTCTACAACAAATTCAGTTCAGATGTAAGAGACACAGGGAAGATTGTCTCTACGAAAATGTCTCTACGGGCCAGTTTTCTTGTAGTGTGGATGTGCTCTTCTGTTTGCCCCCCCCCATCCAATTTCCTTTCGGTTTGCCTCCTTAGTGCGGGATCTTCTTTCTGTAGCCTATCCAATGACTAATGGCTTGGAACCGTTCCTCATTCTCTATTTGTGCATGTGTTCGTGCCTGGTCAGAGATGAGACTGCGGTCATGCTAAGTAGGTAGCAAATGAACTAATAACCCTTTGTTGTGCTTCGATCATATATTTATGTTTTACTCTTTAGGTTTACTCTGCATCACCATTAAATTTTTGGATCGAAGGGAGTATCGATTAATAAGATTATGCACAGTCCCTTGCTGGAGGCTTGTACTGCATGAATTTGATCAATTACGGTTACTCATTCTTTATTTGTGCATATGTTCGTGCCTGCTGAGAGATGAGACTGTTGTCATGCTAAGTAGTAGCAAATGAGCTAACAGTTTGCCGTGTTCCGGGGATATATTTCTGCTTTACTTTTCGAGTTTTACTCGTAGCTGCACCAATAACTTTTTTTCGCGGTTATGCGTCTATCGAGGCCTAGTGTGACCTATCACATTCCTGCTTATTTTGGACCTTCGTGATACCTTAGTGAAAACTAAACTATATATATCCACAATGCTTGAAGAGTATGCCTTCGCTAAATCGTATACCTCTTCATTTTTGCTTGCATTCATTGTAGATTTATGGATGACTATTCTAGTTGTAGGTTGTTCATTTAAATATTTTCTCAGCAGTCACTTCTTATCCAGTAGATTCTTTATCTGCAGTCTAATTTTTCAGCTTTGGACACCATGGATATTTAGTTAGTATCAAACACAGGATCAAAATGGCACGACTACATAAATAGTACTCCCTCTGTATCAAAATATAAGATGTTTTAGCCTTTTCTAGACAAAACGTATCTAGACATGTTTCCGTGTGTAGATTCATGTGCATCTTACACTGAACTATGTCTAGATACGTGTTGTCTAGAAAAGGCTAAAACATCTTACATTTTGATACGGAGGGAATAGCATGCTTTGTTTACTTGCATGTTATCAGTAAAGTAGTGGTGAAACTGTGAAAGTACTCCTTGATGCTGTGCACTGTGCAGAGTAACAATTGGCATTCATTTTGGATCAAAGGAAGTGTCAATTAATAAGATGATGTGTGGACCCTTTCTTGAGGCTTGTACTGCATGAATTCAATGGAGTTCCATTTTTTAGTGACTAGCTAGCTCATACATTTCTATACTTTCCCTATGAGCTAGTCAGATAATTATGCTTTCCTACTCCAGGAGCCCCTCATATGATCACTTCTTTTGGTGTATATTCACACTACTGTAGCCAAAATTTCTACTACCTCCGCTCAGATAAAAGTGTCGGAGAGATTGTACTGAAACAATACAAAACATGTATACAACTCCCGACACATATTTCGGATCGGAGGGAGTAATAGAAGTTGAAAGTGTACTAGCAGACTACATACCTATTGCTGCTCTCGTTTGAGATATTAGTTTTGTCTAGTAATGTTGAGTTGATTCAACTTTGGAGTTTTTAGAACTAGGTCCACAAATTGTGAAACTGATGTTTCCTATTCCAGTCATACACAAATGTATGAGAATAACTCAACAACTTTTCCTGATTAAATAGCACCAGTTTCTTTGACTGATGGCAGACCTTTCTGTGCAGGTACCAACAATTACATTCTGGTGGTTAAGATGCAGAAATAGGCTGCTGCTGTAGTTTCTTCCATTTGAATGCTTGACGCGGAGACCAACCCTCTATGTAGCATGCATAGACCGTGAAGTGCACTTGTATGAATTAATTTTTAATTTGCTAACTTACATCTGCTATCTAATTCTTGTTGATGCTCGTCCATTGGCGTGAAGATTGAACGCATATTGACTTGCTTCGCTTAATTAGTAGTACTCCTACTTAACTTGTGGCGTGCTGACATGCGAACTGATCTGTCTTGCATTTTAGTATCGTGCCCATGCATGTGTGGGTGCTTTTAATTTTCTTCCATGTTTTATCAAGCTGGAGATTTGAACGTTGGTTTTCTGCTTATGTTCTGATATCCCATTTGGTGTGTGTGTTTTTGTTGATGAATATCTTATGTGATCCCTTAGTTCTGAGTGCTGACTAGTGTGTGTTGAATCGCATCAGTAGTTTGACCAGGCTGGGAGTTGGGAAGAAGCTCCTGTATGTTGAATTGCACCTCTCTTTCGCTACCGCCTAAATAGCTGCTGGCTCAACCAGGACTGTTACAGGGCTACTTTGCTTTCTTTGGAGATGGGATGCCTGAGTTTTGAGTTATTATGAGTTTTTAAGAAATAAAATGTCTCACTTCTTCCATGTACATATCGATAGCCAAAGTTGATTTAAGATTCGTGAACTTGTATTATTAGGGGTTCGTTGGTCATGTATGCAACTATGCATCAAACTTTGAGCTAGCTGCATGTCTGGCTTGCATTGAGAAACCAATTTGTGAGTTTCTGACTTGCAGCCTTTTGTTGGTACTTTGGTGTGGGGATCTTCTTTATAATCGAATCTGGGTCTTGCAGTTTTAGATTGAGTTTGGTAGTTTGTTGGTGATTACGAGGGAGTGAAGCATAGCTCTGCATGGCGCCCTGATGCTGACAGGCCGCAGATTCTGATGCACGAGTCGCCAGAGGCCTGGCTGGAGCTGCATTTGTTGTGAAAAATCACAAAAATAGCCACGTGGACAAACTTCAGCATAGAATGAACTCAAATCGAAAAAAAATCGGATCTGACACTCCACGGTAGTGCCGACGTGGTGTGTGCTAGGGCAATGACCCCATACTCGGCGCGGTTCCTCTGGCACGGCGGGGCCTAGGCGTGGTTATGTAGCGCCGGGGTCAGCGGCTCAGTGCGTGAGAGGGCACCACCCCCTCGGCGTAAGACGACGCTTGGCCCGCCCCTGTCTCTCCCTCACCCTCATTCCCTAACCCGTAAGACCAGAGAAAAGACATGGCTGCCAGCGCCCCTCTCTCCCCTCCTAAATCTCCACTCAATTTCTCCGTGGATTTTGACCCTCCTCCATCCTTCCTCAATATAGTCTCAACCGATCCCCTCTGTTTTGTCCAACAAATCTCTCATATTTGCCATATTTTGGTAACCTAGGTGAAACCCTAGTTCTCTCACATTTGCCATATTACTTCTACTCCCTCCGTCTCAAATTAAGTGTCGCAAAGTTTGACAAAAGTGGATGTATCTAACACTAAATTATGTCTAGATACATTAATTTTTGTCAAACTTTGCGACACTTAATTTGAGACGGAGAGAGTAGATGAATGCAAAAATTAATTTCGATGTGCATGTGATACATGTGTCGTATCTCGTATATCTTGTTATATGGATGTCAAATATATTAGGATGTGTATGTGAGAAGTAGTTATTTATCGTTATATCTCTTATTAGTTTATCTATTTTGCAAAATTATAGGATGGATGATGGGTATCTTCTCGAAGATAAATATGATGTTGCTCACCGTGGGATGTGGATAGCGGAGAACAAGAGGGTAATCAATATTGATGATGTTAGTTCACATATATCGAGTTTCCATGGTTATTGTTCTAACTTGTATTTGTTCTTGTAGGTCTTTCACCCTCTTCGTTTGTGGTCTCATGAGGCCTCACACAAGGAGATGTCGTTCGACGAGCGGTACATCGAGACACTTGGACTCCTTCCATTTATCTCGCTTGTGTCTCGGTCGATGATGGACAAGAATCCTTCTGCCATTAGCGCTCTTGTTGACCGATGGAGGCCAGAGACGCACACTTTTCACCTCAACACCGGGGAGATGACCGCGACTCTTCAGGACATGTCCATGATAACGGGACTCCCCATCGGTGGAGCTCATGTGTGTTTTAGCACAGATTCCAAAGACTGGCGTGCTAGTATGTTAAGTCTCATCGGGAAGGTTTCCTCAACCGAAGACACAACCTAGTAAGGATAGACTCTCCGGAGGCACTACATTTGTTTGAATAAGAAAACACTTTGGAAAATGTCTTGCCAGGGCTGACAGGAAGACTACTTAGCAGTATGAACACACATATGAGTGGTACATCATCTCGAGGACTTTGTTTGCCGACAGTGGTGGTAGGAACGCTCCGTGGATGTGGCTGAAGGCGTTATCAATGAAAACTCTAAACTAGGGTTCGGCTGCGCTTGCATACATGTATCGACCGGTAATCTAAATAACTCTCATTTTCTTAGTACATGGCCGTCTCCAAAAAATTGGGTACTAACGAGTGTGTCTCTATTTGCAGTTGGACGAAGGTTGTTGTAGTGCCTTACCACATGCCGGTGTCGGTGGTCCGATGGTACTACTCCCGGTTTGGATGTGGGAACACTTTTCGGTGGGACGGTCAAACAGGTTTAAATTGAAGCCTTGGGACGACCATGGCAACCCGCTGCATAGGGCTACATGGATGTATTGGTGGGATAGGGTTGCGGAGTTCAAAGGGGACCCAAAGAGGGAGTACGTGCGGTACACCAACGAGTTTGATGAGCTGACCACTGAGCAGGTAATAACCATTTTCTCGCATAATATTGTAGGTGATAATTGATAAGTTTTGTTCTAGGTTTTAAATCTTTTATAATGTTGTAGGTGACATGCGAGATTTATGGCACTTGGGAAAATTTCGGAAACACAAACAATCAATTCGAGGTAAACCCAAAGTGCCCAGAGGAAGAATATGTTTGGTTGTTGAAGGGCACGATGATATGCATTTATGCAGTTGAGCTCCACTTGCCACATCGAGTGATGTCCCAATTTGGGTTATTCCAAACTACACCGCCGCAGTGGAAGGGCACGAAGTTTCCGTTACACGACTGAGAAGCTAACTTTTCTCTCTTCTCTTCTAATATGTATTTAATAGAACTAATACTTCATATCTTATGATGTTAAGGTTGGACCGTAGAAGGCAAAAGAAGGTGAAGAAATGGGATGCCCATCATAGTGATTATGTCTCGAAATGTAATGCAAGGGTGGCTATGGCTAGGAAGAAGAAGTTGTATCTACGTGATCACCCCCTTTTCGAGCATGCTGCATTCATGCCTATTTTGCTTGGTTTCATCCACGGACTCGTGTGGCCCTATGTCCTACGGGTTTCAATGATATAATATTTGATGATACTAACCCTGCAGATGATGCTACTCAGCTCCCATATAACAAGGCAGTAAAAGAGGGAAACCAAACCCAGTTTGCTCCTCTGCTCAATTATCTAATAATTTTCACCTATAGATTTGGAGATCTTAAGTTCTTCTTTTGACAGTGCAATGAGATAGAGCTCCAAGCCGAGGAAGCAGCCGCGTACACTCGTAATAAGAAGGGTGACAACGCACTTAGAGCTTATGTGGAAGTAAGTTATTACATCTTCTCGAGACCCATGTTTTGTTTTAAGTTTCACTAAGATTTTGCTTGTCAATCTCACAGCGTAGTACCTCTCGGTTTCGAAAATTGGCTCATTTTCTTGGTTGTCGTACCGCCGATCCCGCCATCCAGACGCATGATTCCTATAGCTCTAACCCAGCTGTGGTGGTGCCTCCACCTCTAACCCAGCTGATCTTGAGGTACTAAGATATGTCTCACCGTACATGTTTTAAAAATTGATTCATACATATGATTTCTCATTTTCTAGTTTCAGTTTCATGATACTCTCTGTGATGAGAATACCTTGGAGGAATGTGTACATTCCTACAGTTTAAGGTCTAAGAAGAAGGCCAAACTGGTCGTGGAGGAAGATGAGCATGAGGTTAAAGATGAATAATCCGAGGAGGAAGAAGATGTTTTATCCTAGGAGGACAAATATGTTGAAGCCGAGGAGATCGAGGCCCCACCGCTGCTGCCCCCGAGGAAAAAGAAGCTTGCGTGCAGGAGGAAGAATGCTGACCTGCCGTCTTCGCTGACGAGGAGGTTGACTCGGGCCAACAAGGGAAGGAGGTAGCTGTAACGTAATGGTATTAGACATGAACTATTTGTCGTCGTGGACTATTTGTGGATTTGTGTATCGTCCTGAACTATTTGTCGACTTGTGTATCGTCCTAAACTAGTGGTGGCCTTTATGTAGCATTCTAAACTATTTGGTACTTGTCAAATGAACTGGTCTTGAATTGTTTGTGGAATTGTTCATATATATTTTCTAACGCTCAAATATCTGGAATCGTAAATAGAGAGAGCATGCTCAATTTTTTTTGAGATGTACATACCACCACGCCTTTGTATGGGGCGCTGACCTTCTCACCACCGCATCAGGAGCCTCATCGCTACTCACACGACCACCGCGCCCCAAATGTCAGCGCTACCCTCCCTCCCTTAGCCGTTTTTGGCTTAGGGGGGGTGAATCCCTCTATGTTAGTTCTCTGTTTCCTGGGATAAACGAGGCTACAAACCACCGCGCCCTGGGCATCGGCGCTACCCTCAACACCACCGCACCCCAAACGTCGGCGCTACCCTCCCTCCCTTAGCCGTTTTGGCGACGGGGGGGGGGGGGGGGGGCGAATCCTCTCTGTTAGTTCCCTGTTTCCTGGGCGAAACAAATCTGCAGACCACCGTGCCCGGGCATCAGCGCTGCCCTCAACACCACCGCGCCGCAACGGTCGGCACTACCTCCCCCCTTAGCCGTTTTGGCGACGTGGGGGAGGGGAGTGTGGGCGAATCCCTCTCTGTTAGTTCCTTGTTTCCTAGGTGAAACAAGGCTATAGACCACCGCGTCCTAGGCATCGGCGCTGCCCTCAACACCACTGCGCTCTAGTGGTCGGCGCTACCAGGGAGATCCCTCTTTGTTGCTCTCTGTTTCGCTGAGAGGAACAAGCATGGGCGGAGACAGGGGCTAGCAGGGGCTAGCCCCCCCGCCCCAATGGATCGCCCCTCAACATATTACGTAGCTACAACCTACATATGCTAGTATATACTCCCTCCGTTCAACAATAGATGACTTTCCTTTATCTACATATGGATGTATCTAGACATGTTTTAGTGTTTAGATACATCCATATGTAGACAAATGCAAGTCATCTATTGTTGAACGGAGGTATGTACGTACGTGCGCTAATGTCAGAAGAAACAGAGATTATTTAGAGCATGTTTAGTTTATTCAGTTGTTGTGCAACGAGCTAAAGCCCACTAGCCCATGTCCCGATCGTGGCCTTGTTTACCTGGATCAGAACTACCTCTCCATTTGGCCATACACTTTCAGTCCATGGAATAAGTAGATCACGATCTACAATCGATCGAAGACCTGTACGCATGGCTGTTAACTGCATGCAGCTGGTCGCCGCCTCCATACAACGTCGTGCTAGCCGCCGGCCGCCTCCATACGGCACACGCAAACAGCTCAGAACAGGATACGGCTTGGCGCTGCTACCATGTAAATTTGGCAACGGGGTCCCATTCCCCGTTCCCCGGTGGATAATTCACCTATTTGGGGACAGTTATGGTAGACGTTTAATCCCCGTGGGGATGTTAACAGAGAAAAACAACTCCCCATCGGTTATACTGGAGTGGTTATGGTTCAATGATCCCCATACCCGATAATATCCGTCCCCCGGTATGACATGTGGGGCCAGTTATGCAGTGTACATATCCCACTCCTGAAAACCTAGAATCCCACGAACCCACGAACGATTCCCTCGTTTCCTCGTCTCCTCCTCCCCTCGCAGGAAGGAGCCGCCAGCCCGCCACTCCCCCTCGTCTCCTCCTCCCTCGCAGGAGCAGCCAGCCCGCCATTACCTACCAAATCCCAATCTCAGGCGGCGCTCGACCTCCCAAATCCCAATCTCAGTCAGGCCCCGCTGGGCCGCTCGACCTCCTCCACTCCCAAATCCTCTCCTCCAGCCGCTCGCCAGCCCCTCCTCCTTCCCGAACCACCAGCTGTAGACCCGTAGTCGTAGTTCCCAGTCGCAGTCGCTGCATCGATGCAGACACGCCTCCGTCCCGGAGCACGCTCCGCATGCCCACCGCACCACCGGCCATCCTCACCCACCCTGGAGTTGAATGATGTCCAATTTTTTACATCAGTGTCGTGGGGAACTGATGGTTATTTGCTACCCGATGGGGAACGATTATGGTACAACAACTATCCCCGTAAGTCTTAACCGAGATGGGGATGGTAAGATTTTTGTTAGATGGGGATGGTTATGGTTGAGCAATACCCAATGGTTAGTTTCCCCGTTGCCAAATGGACTACCATGTCGTGTCTGCAACCTGTGATACTGAATTTCTATACCTAAGGTATGGTGTGTATTAATATTTTTACAATTCAACTAGGAGATCCTACTAGATTCTTTTTGTTATATTGAATAGAAATTAAATATCAAGTTGGATACCAGTATGATAGAGTTGAAAGAAAAAAACAAGAGACGAATTGAAAATACTCCCTCCGCCTCAAATTAATTGTCACAAATAGAGAAGAGAGAGCCATTGTCGATTTTTCACATTGTCATTTCGTATATGAAGTTATATGTAACAGATCATATATCACTCCTTACAAGAAAAAAAATCCTCTATGTTGATTATGTGATTGTCGTTTTCTTCGCCCCCCCCAATGGTGAAATCCTGGCTCCGCCGCTGGAAACAAGGATGCAGACCACCGCGCCCCAAGTGTTGGCGCTACCCTCAACACGACCGCACCCTTGTACTTGGCGCTGCCCTGCATAATTTAGCCATTCCATGCTCGTTTTCCATGAAAGTGGGATACAAGGTAGGAAGCATAGAATTTTACAATTAAATACACAAAATCACAGGAAAATTTCCATGAACCCACAATTAACAGCTCACAAAAAACAAAAACTAAGATTTCACCACATACAAGGTTCACACCAAATCTTTGCCACTTAGGTCACATCAAATTCTTGCCACTTAGGTCACGACACCATGTTCACGGCACATGCCAACGACATACATGTTGGAGACTCTATTGAGTCCAACATGGATACTTGCCCATGCGGTTTCCCGCTTCATTCTCACGAGCCCACTCCTCAACGCGAGCTATCTCATGTTTTCTTTCCCTCTCCGCCTCACGAGCTATCTTCTCTTCACACTTCTTATTTTATTTCTCCAAACGTTCCTTCTCCTTGCGTTCCTTTATCCTCTTTTTTATCTCCTCGTCAAGTTTGTGCTCCTCTAAACGTTGACGGGTGTATAGCACCTCCCATTCCACTTCGATTACTTCATGAAACCTCGTAACGAACTCCGCTTCAAACCTACTATGGATCTCCCCCCAGTCGTGTGTTTGCTTCCCCTTTCCGATCGACGCGAGGGACTACCACTTCAAGTTGCTCGGATGCCGCCATGGGTTCCTACTCATGCTCCAAACGCCTTAGAGAACTCTTGAAATCCTGGTGTGGGACCCTGTCAATGGACATGGTCACCCCTTAGCCATTCCTCCGGTCTTCGTTGTGAAGACCCAGCTGATCAATGGACCGGTGATTAGCGCTGCCCTGGGAGACATAAACCACTTTTAGGTGGTCTTGGTAAGCACCTACATCGAACAAGGAGTGATGCCAAAATAGGCCATAGCCCCGCTATATTAATATAGCAAACATCCGAACAACACGCATGAGACAAGAACAACGGCTTGACACACGGGAGGTTTCTATCAAGTGCTTTTGTTCCATGCCGCTGAATAATCTTAGGTGTTTTCATAAGTGTTGTGTGGGTGAATCTATGCTAATGTACCGTCCCATCCAAGACTAATACATACTTGTGATTATACCCCTTGTAAGCATCCGCAACTACAAGAAAGTAATTAATAAATAAATCTAACCACAGCTTTAAACCCCGGGATCCTACGCTCCCTCTTGTAATGGTTTCCTAATGGGGGTTTAGGTTTCTGTCACTCCGGCAACCCCACAATTAGTAGCCAAATACACGATGCATTCCACTAGGCCCATAAATGGTGAAGTATCATGTAGTCGACGTTCACATGACACCACTAGAAGAATAATACCACAACTTAAATATCAAACATTAAATATTACTCAACATTACTTCACTACTAACAATTTGACTTCTCCCATGTCCTCAAGAACAACACGAACTACTCACAAGACATCATATGGATCATGATCAGAGGTGATATAATGGATGATAGCAATATGTTCATAAAGTGCAAACACCGATAAATCTCACAAGCATCAACTACTAACAAGTAATCCACACCGGGAGAGAGATCTAATGCAAAACAACGATAGAGGCCCCTAATTGTTACAGCGGGATGACGGTGGATGATGAGGGTGATGGTGCTGGTGGTGATGATGATGATGACGATCTTGATGATGCCCGGAGTGATGACGGTGATTTCCCCTCTCCGGAGAGGAATTTCCCCGACAGATTTGTCCCTGCCAGAGAGGTTTTCTCTCTCGGGTGTTTTCTGCCCCGAGGCGGCGGCGAAATAATTCTTCGAAGATGGTATGAGTCTTAGGGTTTGTTGGGGGCCAAGTACACGAAAGATATCCCCTAGAGGTGGGCCAGGGTAGCCACACCACCTGGTGGTGCGAACGGGGGGCGCCACCTCATGGTGTGGGCCCCTGGTGGCCCCCCTCTGGGTCTCCTTCTGGCTGGACTCCTCCTCTGAACTTCTAAGACACCCCCGGTGTCCCACTTCTTCTTCCGATCTTCTGAAATATTGTATCTCGGCGGTGCTTTGTCCATCAGATTCCTGGTCCCGGTGTTTATTCTCCAAAAATATGAAACATGCAAAATAAGATAAAATAACATAAGGGATGCATCATAACATGAAATATATCGATGAATAACAGAAAATTATGATATAAAATAGTGATGCAAAATGGACGTATTAACTCCCCCAAGCTTAGACCTTGCTTGTCTCCAAGCGAAATTGTACTCAGTAAACATGACCACAGGTTTATGGAGTGAAGAGTCGATAAATAAAATACGGACAAGAAGCATCACATTTATCTATGCACCAATCATTATAGACAAAAACTTGCTCGTTCCATCGTCTTCTTGTTGAAATGAGCGACCTGTAGGTAGCGTTGTCCTGCTTCTTCTTGTTGTGTATTTCGTTCCATCGTCGTTGTCATCTTCCATTTTCGGGTCGCCGTACTGGTCAAAGTCTTGCTCGTTGGCTACTCCATCCATTCCGATGATGCTTCTTTTGCCTCTCCGCACGACAACACGGCTAGGCCTTGTCGGGTCAGTAATGAAGAAGCATTGGTCCACTTTGTTAGCCAAGACCCATGTCTCATTTTTTTGCGGTGACATTCGTGCCGGATTTGGCTTCAGGTATCACCATGGTGGTGAAATATTGTCCTTCTTTCCTGACGCTCTTTGCCCATGTGACACGGAACATTGGCACCTTCTCTCCGCAGTAGTCGAGTTCCCATATCTCGTCGATCCTACCATAGTATCTTTCCTTGACGCCACCTGTTAATGATTCCATCGTTACCCCCGAGTTCTGGTATTCGCAATTCCGGTCCTTATTTGCCGTGTAGAATGTGTAACCATTGATATCGTATGCCTGATATGTCATGAGGTTATGTGCGGGGCCTTGTGACAATGTGAGTATGAGTTTTTCTTCTTCATAATAAGGCGTCTCCGGGTGATCGGTCATAATCTTCTCCCTGAACCACTGTGTGAAATGGATGTTGTGCTCTCTGATTATTTCTGCTTCGGTCCTATGTTGTCCCCGGTCACTGTAATACTTCACGATTAGCATTTTGTGCTTTTCCAACCAAGGATCGACCACTGTTAGATGTTGTAGCGCGACTAGGTTTGCTCTGTCAAAGTCGTTGCGTCGGCCCTGAAAGTCGACATTCATTTCGCGCTGGCCCTCGCGGTGTCCCCATCCAGCGAGCCTGCCAAAGTGCCTGTTTACGGGCAGACCAGGGTTCTCATCTTTGTCTAGAAAATTCGTGCAGAAAGAGATGCACTCTTCTGTCAGAAAGCCCTTGGCAATGCTTGCGTCTGGACGGGCCCTGTTGCGGACGTATCCTTTGATGGAACCATTCATCCTTTCGAACGCCATCATGGAGTGTAAAAACGGCGGCCCGAGCTGGATGATATCATCCACGACATGGACAAGGAGGTGCACCATAATGTCGAAGAATGCGGGCGGGAAGTATATCTCAAGCTCGCATAGTATCACCACGATCTCTTCCTGTAGCCTTGCGAGTTGCTTCACGCCAATCGACTTTCGAGAGATGACGTCAAAAAAGTTGCAGAGTCCAAACAGCGTTTCACGGACGTGCTCGTCCATTATCCCTCGAATTTCAACTGGAAGTATCTGCGTCATCATCACGTGACAGTCGTGAGACTTCATCCCGCTGAACTTCTGCTTTGGTACGTCTAGGTATATGCTTATCTTCCCCGCATAACCGTAAGGAAATTTGACTCCAAGGAGGCACTTGAAGAATTGGTCGATCTCCTTCTCGCATAGCGTGAAGCACGAAGGGGGACAGTAATATTCCGTCTTCTTGGCCTTTTTGCCCTTGCGGCGACCTTCCGTCCCATCTAACACATCATCATCATCATCGTCATCATCATCCGGTTTTCCTCCGTGGAGCTCTCCCCTGATATTCAAAAATCTCAAGTCGTTCCTTGCTTTCGGCCCATCTTTGGTCCTCTCCGGCATGTTGAGCAGGGTGCCAAGCAGACTCTCGCACACGTTTTTCGTGATATGCATGAGGTCAAGGCAGTGGGGCGTGCGGAGAATCTTCCAGTACCTCAGGCCCCAGAGAACAGACCTTGTTTTCCATACACCCTCCAACGGCGCCGGCGCCTTTCGCTTCTTTCCCGGCGCAGGGCACTCTTTCCAGTTCTTCAACAGCTCCTCGATTTCCTCGCCGCTCCTTTCACGTGGGGCTCTTCGCATCTCAACTTCATTGTTGAACATATCTTTGCGTTTTCTCCACGGGTCATCCTTGCGAAGCCACCTTCGATGCCCCGAGAACACGGTTTTCGAAGACCCGGGGTTTCTCTCTAGCTGGAGATACGTAGTGTCATCCATGCACCTAACGCATGCACAGAATCCGTGCGTCACCTGCCCCGCGACATATCCGTAACCGAGGTAGTCATGCACCGTCGTGATGAGCACGGCTCTCATTGGGAAAACCGTTTCTCCATAGGCGTCCCACGTATTGGCTGGCTCGTCCCATAACGTGGCTAGCTCCTCTTCCAACAACCGGACATACAGATTGATGTCGTTACCTGGTTATTTCGGCCCTTGAATAAGCATACTCATCTGTATGTACTTCCTCTTCAAGCACAACCAGGGGGGTAGGTTGTATATACATACAAACACGGGCCAGGTGCTATGGATGCTGCTCTGGTTGCCAAAAGGATTTAATCCATCCGTACTCATGCACAACCTGATGTTCCTTGGATCGTCGCCGAATTCGGGGTATTCGATGTCTAGCGCCTTCCACTGGCTAGCATCTGAGGGGTGTGTCAGCATCGTGTCATCCTTCTCCGGATCAATTCCATCATCCTCCTCTGGCTTCTTCCTTTCCGCGTGCCATCGCATGAGCTTCGCCTGTGTGGGGTCTGCGAAATACCGCTGCAGACGGGAAGTTATCGGAAAGTACCACACCACTTTTCGAGGAGAGGCCTTCTTCCCTGGCATCGAGTTGCGTCGCACACCGGGCATATGGTTCTCTCTGCATCCGCTCCCCGATAGATGATGCAGTCATTAATGCAAGCATGGTATTTCACGTGAGGTAAATCCAGAGGGCACACGACTTTCTTGGCCTCCTCGATGCTCGTTGGACACTTGTTCCCCGTGGGAAGACGGCCGTGCCAGAATGACATGTTCTCATCGTAGCTCGCATCGGTCCATCGGTGTTTTGTCATCATCTCGAGGGTCCTTAACGTTACGTTCAGACGGGTATCCTCGCTCACGCATCCTTCATACAATGGAGTAACGGCGTCTATCTCCAGTTGCGACAGCTTCGATTTCTCTCTAGCAGCAGCTCTGGTGTTGCTAGTCTCCTTGAGAAGCAGAGCTTGGACATGAGGGTCCCGCACCCAGTCCGACGACTATGTCCCAACATCTTCATCATGATGTCCTTCGTCTTGATTATGATCATGCCCGACATCTTCATCACGATGTCCTTCGTCTTGATTATGATCATGTCCTTCATCTTGATCATGATGTCCTTCATCATGTCCGGGAGACTCTTCATCTTCATCACTTGTCGGGTAAAGAGTGTAGCCATCCATGAAACCACGACGGATAAGGTGCGACTCCAAGTCACCACAATCATATCTGATCAAGTGTTTCAGTTTGCATCTTCGACAAGGACATCTTATCTCCGTCATGTTATTTCGAAACATTTCGGCCGTCGCATGTTTCATAAATCTAGCCACGGTGCCTGTGCTTATATGCATGGTTGCCTGCATAGTAAAAAAAGATCAAAGGACAAATTAATTAGAACCAAATTACGTAATATATGGATGATGCATGCATGGTCGTCGACGGAAAAATTCGGCATGACCTATGCTAAAAATAGGACATTCTCGGAGTGCGTGGTCGCCGAAATGGAAATGAATCAACATTTTGGCAACACATGTCAACTCATTTTTAAAACATCCACAACTTTCATCAAAAATACGCAACACAATTTCGCATATGTATATATGCAACCATATGAATCTTTTATGACAACCGGCTCATACCGAGCGAGATCTATGAGAGAGAGCGAGATCAACACACATACATACAACACATATACATATCCCTCCAACAACTCACCAACTATAGATCTTGCCGACTCGAGACCGAGAGAGTACGTGTGTATGTGGCTATAGGGAGTGAAAAAGATGGAAGAGAAAGTGGTAAAGTGAGATGGGGGTGGAGAGAAGTGTTTACTAGATTCCTCTCACATATATATATCAAATAAAATAGGTTAAATAAGTTTTAAATGGTGGGAAAATAGGGGAAATGGGGTGGTGAGGAGGTGGGGGGCGACCAGATCTAAAATGGGGTGGAGATATGGGGGGATGGGAGGTGGGGGTGGTCCCAACCACTTAAATTGCTCCCAGGCATACCCGTGACGCACCGTGATGTTGGTGCGTCACGGCTATGTGGGATAGGCGCGGCACACCTGCCTGTGGTGCGTCACGGCTATAGATGCTACACGTGGAACACATAGCCGTGACGCACCACAGCCAGGTGCGCCGCGCCTATCCCACATAGCCGTGACGCACCAACATTACGGTGCGTCACGGGTATGCCTCGGAGGCTCGCCACCCCGGCCCCACACATAGGCGCGACGCGCCTTCCGTTTGGTGCGCCGCGGGTAAGGCTATAGGCGCGACGCACCAAACTGTGGTGCGCCACGGCTATTAGGCGTGACGCGCCGTAATTCTTGTGCGTCACGGGTATCATCCTCCTATAGCTGTTTTCCTAGTAGTGATATGTAGTATGAATAATCTTCTTTGATATTCCATGATTGTTTTAAAATGCAAAGTCCATGTTAGTTTTATCACCTTCATACTCGAGGACGAGTATGGGTTAAGCTTGGGGATGTTGATGCATGTAAAATGCATACATGAACTTTGCATGTTATTACTTGTTTGTCCTACATATTAGCAACTTATATTCATGTTTTATAATGATTTGGGGGATTTTCTGAACAATCCCCCTTCTTTTGGTTCTAACCCTATTTTTCCAAAAAACGTACTTTTTAGTGTTTCAGACTTTCCGGGAGCTTCGGGACTCCAAAAAGGGCAAGGCCAAAGAGCACGGTTCAGAATTTTCCAGACGAAGACCATGGGACAAAGTAGAGGGCCAAAAGGCCAACCAGGTGGAAAAGAGGACCCTCCACGCGGCCAGATTCCTTGGCCGCGTGTGGGGCCCCCTTTTTTTCCCCGTGGCTCCGATGCCGTCGATCTTTCTTCTCCCGAGTGTCTCGTGACCTAAAAAGGACTATATAAAGGGTCCCCTAGCCTTTTCGAGAAGGAGGCGGCGCCGGGAGACGAAACCACGAAACAGAGAGACAGAAGGCTGGCGCCGGAGAAGATCGGAGGGGGGAAACGCCGCCGGGATCACCCCCGGAGGGCTCCACCCCCCTCCGGCGTGTTCATCATCAACATCTACAGCAAGATCAGCTCCATCTCTCCACTGTAATCTCTTGGCAAACACGATGTATGATGCAATACTATATTCCCTTGATGTATTGTGTCTCCCCGTCTATATTTGAGTAGTGAATTGTTCTTGGCAATGGTGAAATAGTTTGTTGATTGGTTGCATACAAGTTTGTTATCTTCTATGATTGTCTTTATGTACAATATATGAGTGCACGCATATGTTGGGGAATGCATGTAAGGTGATCACCGGTAGCATAATGGAGTGGTGGTGACTTGGGAGTGACAGTAACCTGAGACCGAGCCACAAAGTTAAGTTATTGGGGGATATATATAGGTGACCTTAGAACGTAAGACTATGGTGGGACTTTATGTCTTAATCAATCTTGTGCAGTCATTTACTTGGCCACATGATCCATAATAAGGGGTTGTAGATCATTTACTTGACTATACCTATTCATGGCTCCTTCCTAGAAGAAACAACTAAGACTAAAACATGTGCTTCACTAATTGTGACAACCACACGAACGAAACACCTATTGCTAGAACACTTGCTCCCTTGAGATACTTGAGATATTTGCTGCTTGCTACTTGTGAAACTTGCTTAGAAACTTGCTTTAGAAACTTGCTTTAGAAACTTGCTTTAGGATTACTTGCATTTTAAACTTGCTTCACTTGTTACTAGACAAACCACACTCCACGTCACTTGCTTTTAATTAGTTAGTTCCTTTTAGTCAAACTTATTGCTTTGCATAAACAGCCATATAAGAGGGTTATAGGGCTTTAGAGAATAGATAGCTTACCTTCAGCTCCTCGTGGGTTCGACACTCAAATACTTATCAAAAGGTACTACAATTGATCTCCTGCACTTGGGAGTCATCAGCCACTAACACTAATGTTTGATGTTTCAAATGTTGATTTTCTTTATGACGCCGAGATGATTTAACTTTGGATCTTTTGGCATAATTTCCATGGGTGAACCTAATATTTACTGCTGGAGTCATAAGCAAACTGTGAGAATAACTCCCAAAGTGGTTTCCTGAACTAATAGTTCACATTTGTTTGACTGGTTGTATTGCTTGGTCCGCAGGACATCCCGGTGGTTGTGACTCAGAAATGAAATGTGAAGTGGATATGTGAACCCCCATCTATAGTAGTTCCTTAACTAGTCTAGAAGGTTGAAGGCATATTTGATTGCTTGCATTTAGTATGTGTGTGCGTTTGGTTAGTCTCAGTGTTGTACCAGGCGAGGATATTTCGATGTAGGATTTCGTCTTATGTCCTCTGATGTTCCACTTTGTGTGTGTGTGTGTGTGCGTGTGTGTGTGTGTGTGTGTGATCCTTGTTGAATTTCTATCTTGGTTCCAAACTCTAGAGACTTAATTTTGACCAATGAATGTTTGATTAAACTGCACCTGCCTATCTGGTGCTACTTGCTACGGATTTCAGTGTTGTTTTGCTTTCTTTGAGAATTGAGACGCTAGGTGCGTGAAGGCTTTCATTTGGAACAACAGTCATCCCTCCTTTCCTAGGGACACAATGTACAGGACTAACCCATCTACTATCAGCAATAGGATAAATAATGCCACCATCAAGGAGTTTCAATACCTCATTTCTTACCAATTCCTTCATCTTAGGATTTAAACGGCGTTGATGTTCAACAACTGGCTTTTCATCAGGTTCAATATTAATAGCATGCTGACATATAGTAGAACAAATCCCCTTCAAATCATCAAGAGTATAACCAATAGTACCTCTGTGTTCCTACAATATTCCCGTAATATCTCCTCTTCTTTATCAGAAAGTTGAGAACTAATAATAAAAAGATATAATTTCTTATCATCAATATGAGTATATTTAAGATTATCAGGCAAAGGCTTCAAATCAAAAACAGGATCCTCCTTGGGTGGTAATGTTGTACCCAAGTCTTCCACAGGTAAATTATGTTTTAGCATTGCTGGCCGATGTAGGAAAATCTCATCAATTTCATTCCTTTCTTCCATAAAGACATCACTTTCGTGGTCTTCCATGTATTGCTGCAAAGGATTGTTAGGAGCAAGAGCAATAGCAGCCAATTGTTCAACTCTATAATTTTCATTAGGCAATTCAGCTTCATAAGGTGTTTTTGCAAATTTGGAGAAATTAAATTCATAAGAATCTCCACTTTGTAAATATTTTCTATTTTTTACAATCTATAACAGTACCACAAGTCTTTAAGAAAGGTCTACCGAATATAATAAGACAAGTATCACTAGCATAAGTGCCTAGTATTAGAAAATCAGCAGGATATTTAGTTTTACCACATAAGACCTCCACATATCTAACAATATCAATTGGAGAAATAGTTTCCCTATTAGCAAGTTGAATAATCACATCAATGTCTTCAAGTTCACAAGAACCAATTTCATGCATGATTTCTTTATAAAGCTCATAAGGAATAGCACTAGAACTAGCATCAATATCACACAAACCATAATAGGAATGATCACCTATCCAAACAGATAGCATAGGAGCACTAGGTTTCCTAGATTTACTAGGATGAGAGACAATATTAGAAGCATCTTCACAAAATATAATGTGTCCCTCTTCTACATTTTCAGAAACAAGGTCCTTTTCTATTGCTACTATAGGTTCTACAGTTATTTGTTCCTCAGGTTCTACAAGTTTCCTTGCACTTTTATTAACCACACTAGCTAACATAGAATGTTCTTTTACCTTAGCAGGGAAAGGCATTTTCTCAATATAAGGTTCAGGCACAATAGAATCAACAGTATGAACTTCTATATCTCTAGCAGGAACACAATTAATAGTATCTTTATAAGGTGCATGGTACTTATCCCATTCCTTTTTAGGAATATCAATGTATGAAGCAAAAGCCTTATATAGTTTGCAGCAACTTGAAAATCGAGACCATAAACAACACTAACATTATGAAAATCCTCGGATGACATAAAAGTTTTAATGCATTCATAGTCTGTCGCACCCGGACTTCTAGAGGATACTCGCAGTTCCGTTGAACAGTAGTTGATTGGATTACGGGGCTTACCGGCACCCGCATCTCTTACGAGTAGGCCAACACACGTAGGTGTGACAACCAACCCCTACTGTTCATCGTCTACGTAAACCATCCCATAGAAACCAGGATACTACCATTGACGTACTTCATACCATACACACATGGTACGTCAACAGTGTTTAACAGAATGATAGCACAACATATCTCTAAGACACAAATAAATAGAAATAAGTTGCAAATAGCTCTCACTAGAGCAGAGATAGCAAATACAATCATCCAAAGGACACATGTCCCAACATATCATCATTACATCTCAGCGGAAGCATTCAAAAGGTCTGAGTACAGACAAATCCAAATAGGCTTAAGAAGCCGGGAATGAAAGGAAAACGGAGCCCATCCACGTAGTCTTGGATCCTGCCCAGGTCCGCTATCTACTCGTCAGCAGCCTCGTCAAACTCCACGTAGTAGCCGTCACGGGGATCCTCGTAAGCGTAGTCTGCGGAAACCACAGCCCCAAAGGGGTCAGTACAACAACGTACTGGCAAGCAAGACTCACAGTTCACCAAAGTGAAACCCGTCAACACCAAGCACAGATGCTTAGGGTTTAACGGAAGAAAGGGTGATACAAAAGATGCGGCAGCTGGCTGCACTAACCAACTACAGAACATGATACAACTTCCGGCTAACAGAAAGAAGATAAGATGGCGTATCGTAACCAACTATAACTAACTCCAAACAAACCCCTCCTGGATCTCTCCCCTTATCCAAAGAAGCAATCCGAGGATAAACTCACACAGTTGGATTAATGATGGTTCAAGTTATGGTGTCAATAAGACTATTACTAGTCAAGTTATCATTAGTTAGGTGTAAGTTGTTCTGAGTACTTGTTAGCCAGTACTTTCACCAAGTTAACCATAACCGCGGAAAACACGGCTTCTCGAGAAGATTTATCCCTGCAGGGGTGCACCAATTTGGCCGTACACGTAAGAATATCCCGCCAGACGGGAATCAAACCCACCAAGCGAGGCACTCTACACAACTCAACTCTTCTTCGCATCAAGCCCAAAGCACCACGTGATGTGCGTGCGCGGCTAATCGAGCCCCACGAAGAAAAGGGGACCCTCATAGCACTCTAAGACCACGCCGCCCTAAATGCCGACCACAAAAGTTCCACCCTGGCCTCGGGTTCGTACCTGCATATGAGTGCATCAAATGGAAAGCCCGAACTAAGTGTGGCGATTTGGACGAGATGCGAATCGAATCAAATTGAGGGGGGCGCCCATACACGCTTCCCACATGCGGATAGTGCGCTCATCATGGATCAGTAGACAAGACCCTTTTCCTAATTAGGGTCGACACTAGCAGGCCTCAAAACCACGCCGGGCCTCCTGCCGGTGCCTTATCAGCAATTTATTATTACCTCAAGATTAACAGTTTGTTGTTTAACATCGAGCCCCAGAACATAATGGAAATAAGATAACAGAAAGTAACTGATAACAGACTCGAGCAAAACAACCCTAAGCATGCTAGTAAGACACGGGCAACAAGCAATGGGGTTATAAGTGTGGAGGTGAGGCTATATCAGGGTTAAAGGATAACATGTGATAGGATCGAACAGAAGCAACGATTCATAAGGCTAGCAGAAATAGACAACGGAAAGTATCGGTAACCAATGTTGAAAGGAACACAGTGGTTCATGTGAGTGAATACTTGCCTGCAAACTCAGCAGCCTGGTACTGAGCTAGATCCTCAGAAGGGGTGTCGTAAGTATCGTCTGTCTCAACGTCGTCGTCTATCCGAGAAGAAGCAAACAAACAACGCAGAGAGATAAAGAATCAATAACATGGCATAATGCACAATCATGGGATGATGCATGACCATTTAATTGATGCACCAAAATAAACTAATTGATATGGTAACAACATGATTAAATGGACCCATATGCAATTTGAGTTGCATATGAAAAGCCCATGAATTATGGTTGAAACAATTGTTTTCCAACTAACCAACAGGTGAAAGTGGATTAGTATGATGCATGGATGAGGAAAACAGAAAAAATAACAACAATAGAAACAATTTAAGATAAGGTTTACCAAGTTTGGAATTTTATTGATTAAGTTAAGAAATTTTGGTTACTTAAAGGTGTTACACAATTATTTGTTGTTTTCAGCAATTTAAATTGTTCCAAACACATAACAAAATTCATATTTGAAAAGAACATAAAATTTTAGGTGGACTACATGTTTCAATTATTGAAGAAGGAATTACAATGATTTAATTATGAATTAAACAAGTTTAAACAAGATTTAAATGAATTTAAAAAAAGTATGAATTTATATGAATTTTTATTTGTTCAAAACAATAATTCAAATTCATATTTGAAAAGTTTATGCTTTTCTAATTTTAAAACATATTTTACATGTTCAAAAATAATTTAACTTGAGCAAGTTATGAATTTAGCAAATTTAAATGATTTAAACAAGGTTTAAATTATTTAAGGAATTTTAATTATTCAAAACATGAAACAAAATTTATATTTGAAAAGGTGGTTCAAAATGGCATGGAAAACATATTTTATTTGTGTTATTTGAATTAAGTATGAATTAGTTATGCATTTAATCAAATTTTAAATGAATTGTTTGAATTTGAAATTTGAGTGCATTTGAATTATTCAAAACAGAATACAAATGTTATAAAAAGGTAGAGAATTAAATTTGGTTCAAGAAACATATTTTATTTTTATTATTTGGACTTATAAAATAAAAGTTACTAACAATTTAGTGGCAGGGACTAAACTGTAAAAGAATTGGACTTAAACTGAAAAAAAGAAAAGCTGAAAATAGTTCTACACCGTGCAGTGACCTAGCCTGGGTCACTGCCAGTGGGCCCTGGGGCCAACGTGGCAGCAGTGCGCACACAGCAACTGACAGGGGGGCCACCCTGTCAGTGCCCTTTGCAAAAATGTGGGGTTTTTCTGCGGCGAGGGGGATCGAACCCTCGACCTGGGCCTGCGCACGCAACGCTGCTACCGCTGCGGTGTGCGTTCAGTTTTGTCAGTAAGCAGGGCGCGGTGAGGTTGTTCTTCAGTTTCGTTAACTGAAACTTTTCGGCGCGCGCGTTTGTCTGAACCTGACATAGATCGATGCCGGCGGCGAGCTGCCGTGGTTGCTGCCGTGCTGGTGGGCTGCTGCGTAGGTGGTGTGCGTGCTGGGGTGCAGTGCGTGCTCGCGGACATGAGAGAGAGGAAGGAGAGAGAGGTGGACGTGCTCACTGTCGAGGTAGGGGAAGCAGCGGCGCGGGGAAGAAACTCCGGCGGCGGCGATCCAGACTCCCTCGGGGCTCGCAGAGGTGTCGATGAGCTCGAGGAAGATACGGTGGTACGATTCCCGTGGTCAGCCAGGGATGAGGAGGGTGGCAACGGCGACGGGCATCGTGGATTCAGTCGACGGCGACGGTGAGGTTCAGAGAGGTGGCGAAATCCGGCAGAGAGAGAGAGAACGATGGCGACGCGAGGGAGGAAGAAGGTGGTAGGGGTCTAGGGCAGCGCTCGGGGTCTAGGGTGTAGCTTTTATAGGGTTAGGCGGCGCGCGGTGGCCGTTCGCTGTAGCGGCCGTCGACGTGGCTCCGGTGGATGGCGCGCCGTACGCGGGGATGAAAAGAGGAGGGGTGAGCGAAGCGGTATCGGGCCAGGGAGCTGGGCTGGGCTGCTCCCCTCCTCTGCGCGTTTGTCCTTTTTTTATTTTTCTTCTGTTAGTTTTTTTTTTGCAGAAATAGAAATAGGAAGAAAAGAGAAAGGTTTTGAGTTAGGAAAAATTAGGTAAAATTTGTGTGAGTTAATTTGGTCAACAGCAATCACTTGCCAAGTTTTTGATTTCCAAAAAGTTCAAAAACTTGCTGTTTGTAAATTGGTTCAAATTTGAATTATTTTGAGATTAAGTGATTATTGAAAACAAAATTTAAATAGGGTAAACATATAATTTAAAATGGAACAATTGATTAGAATTGTGGTGTAATTTTCATAATTTCAAATTGGGTGCTGTTTGTGATTTTATTTGAATTTTGAATGGAATTTGAGTTAAGTGGATTATTAAAGAACAAATAAATAGTTGAGCTTTTTATTTTTTCATGGAAACAAATGGAAGTTTAATTTGAACCTTTTATTTGGAAAGTTGTAACATAACAAGTATGAACAAAGCATTTGAAATATTGTTTGAATTTCCATTGTGAAAACAAATAAAAACAGATGCAAATAAAATGAAAACAAATGCAAACAAGGAATGAGTATGATGACATGATGCAAAACTTTTAATAAAACAAGAAACAAACATTCTAAATGGAAGTTTTCATACTTGGGATGTTACAAAACGCCCCCCTTGAAGGAATCGCGCCCCGAGATTCCTACTGAGAAGAGAAAAGGTCCGGATACTTCTTGCGAAGATCCTCTTCGGTCTCCCACGTTGCCTATTTATTGGAATGATGCGACCATTGCACTTTCAAGAACTTGGTGCTCTTGTTGCGAGTCTTACGCTCGGTCTCATCGAGAATACGAACAGGGTGCTCCTCATAAGATAGATCATCTTGCAGTTCAATGGAATCATGATCAACTGCACGATCTGGATCTTTGAAACACCTCTTGAGCTGTGACACGTGAAAGACATCGTGCACCTTGGATAGTTTTTCTGGAAGTTCAAGACGATAGGCATTTTCCGCACGCCTTGAGAGAATGTTGAAAGGACCAATGTATCTTGGTGCAAGCTTTCCTTTCACACCAAAACGACGAGTGCCTCTGAGGGGAGTTTCACGGAGATATGCTTTGTCACCAGGTGCATAGATCATATCCCTGTGCTTGCTGTCATAGTAGCTTTTCTGACGAGACTGAGCAATCTTGAGATTGTCACGAATGATACGAACTTTCTCCTCGGCTTCCTTAACAATGTCAGGGCCTAAGAGTGAACGTTCACCAGCTCCAGACCAATTGATTGGACTCCTGCATCTGCGGACATAGAGAGCTTCAAATGGTGCCATGCCCAGGCTTGCCTAGAAGCTGTTGTTGTAGGAGAATTCAGCATATGGAAGGCATTCCTCCCATTTCATGCCAAAGGAGAGACCACATGCTCTGAGCATATCTTCGAGAATTTGATTGACTCTTTCGACTTGCCCCTGAGACTGAGGGTGATAAGCTGTGCTGAACAGAAGTTTGGTGCCCAATGCTTCTTGAAAGCTTTTCCAGAAATGAGAAGTGAATATGCTTCCACGTTCTGAGCTTATTTCCAATGGAACACCATGAAGAGGAACAATCTTTGCTGTGTAGAGCTCTGCTAACTGGCTAGCTGAGATTGTTTCTTTGACAGCAAAGAAGTGAGCTACCTTAGTGAGACGATCAATGACAACGAAGATTACATCGTTGCCCTTCTTGGACTTTGGAAAACCAGTGACGAAGTCCATTTCAATCATGTCCCACTTCCACTCAGGGATTTTCAGAGGTTGGAGAAGACCGACTGTTTTCTGATGGACTGCCTTAACACGTTGACAAACGTCGCATTCAGAAACGTATTGAGCAATTTCACGTTTCATGCCAGGCCACCAATACAGTGTTTTTAGATCCTGGTACATCTTTGTACTTCCAGGGTGAATGGAGAGAGGAGTTTCATGAGCCTCCTTGAGAATGATCTCTTTGAGACTTTGAACTTGAGGAACTGCAATGCGTCCTTCGAAGAATACAGTTCCTTTGTCATCAATTGAGAAGGACTTAAATTTCTCCTTGCCTTCTTTGATGTGTTCTACCATCTTCTTGATTTCAGCATCACGAAGTTGTTCAGAACGAATCTTGTCCTCGAGAGTTGGACTGGCTGTCAAGCTAGCAAGATAACCTTGAGGAACAAGACCAAGGTTTAGCTTCTGGAATTCTTCATGAAGAGGAGGTTGGCTTTCCATGATCATGAGATTATTGCAATACGACTTGCGACTGAGAGCATCAGCCATAACATTAGCCTTGCCTGGAGTGTAAGAAATGGTGAGATCAAAGTCTTTAATCTTTTCAATCCATCTCCTTTGCCTGAGGTTTAGATCTGGTTGAGTGAAGATGTATTTCAGACTCTTATGATCGGAAAAGATTTCAGTGCGATTACCCAACAAGTATTGTCTCCATTTCTTGAGGGCAAACACAACTGCTGCAAGTTCAAGGTCATGTGTGGGATAATTGAGCTCATGTGCGTTCAACTGACGTGAAGCATAAGCCACAACTTGACGTTCTTGCATAAGAACTGCACCTAGACCTTGGAGAGATGCATCGTAGAATATCTGGAAAGGTTTGGTAGTATCTGGGCCAACCAGAACTGGTGTAGAAGTGAGTTTAGTCTTCAGGAGATTGAAACTTTCATCACATTGTGGAGACCAAACGAACTTCTTGTCCTTCTTTGTGAGATCAGTGAGAGGTTTGGCAATCTTGGAAAAGTTTTGGACGAAACGACGGCAATAGCTAGCCAAGCCAAGAAAACTTCGTACTTGCTTTACCGTCTTAGGAGGTTTCCAATCAACAATTGCTTTAACCTTTTCTGGATCAATGGCTATGCCCTTGGCTGAGATGACATGACCAAGGTAAGCAACTTCTGGAATCCAGAACTCACATTTTGAGAACTTGGCATATAGACGATGCTCGCGAAGTTTCATGAGAGTGAGACGAAGATGTTCTCCATGCTCTTCCTCAGATTTGGAGTATACAAGAATGTCATCAAGATATACCACAACGAACTTGTCGAGGTATTCATGGAAGACAGAATTCATGAGTCGAGAGAATGTCGCCGGTGCATTAGTGAGACCAAAGGACATGACGGTGTATTCATATAGACCGTACCGAGTGGTGAAAGCTGTTTTTGGAATATCTTCCTTTCTGATCTTTATTTGATGGTAACCCATCCTCAAGTCCAACTTGGAGAATATTGAGGCTCCAGCAAGTTGATCAAAAAGATCATCGATACGAGGAATTGGATACTTGTTTTTGATGGTTTTCTCTTTAAGAGGACGATAGTCAACAACGAGTCTCTTTGTTTGATCCTTCTTCGCAACGAACAGAGTTGGGCAACCCCAAGCGGAGGAACTAGGTTGAATGCAACCTTTTAACATGTACATATCGATTTGCTCCTTCAACAATTTAAGTTCAGGAGGAGCTATCTTGTATGGATGCTTAGAGATTGGAGCAGTACCTGGTTCAAGCTCGATCACGAACTCAACTGCTCTGTCCGGAGGCATCCCTGGCAACTCTTCTGGAAAGACGTCAGGGAATTCACAAACCACCGGAACATTTTCGAGTAGAGGTAGAGGTTTAGCATCGAGGGTGTAAAGCTGAACAGAACTTGATTCATTCGGAGAATAGACTATCTAGCCAGAAGGGTGGAACAGAGTTATTGACTTCTGAGCACAGTCAATCGTAGCTTTATTGGCCTTCAACCAATCCATACCAAGAATGACATCAATGTCAGAATTGCCAAGCAGAATGAGAGAAGCAAGGAATATGTGACCTCCAATTAGAATCTGATTCTCGTGACTGATCTTGGAAGTTTGCATGGTTGCTCCAGGGGAGTTTACTACTAGCGGGGAACCCAAACCAACAAAGGGGAGTTTAACTGTTGTCGCAAAGATCTTTGACACGAAAGAATGCGATGCTCCGGTATCAAACAACACTTTAGCTGGGTTAGAGTTTACGGGAAATGTACCGAGAACGACGTCAGGAGCTTCCTCAGCTTTGTCGATCTTGACATGATTCACCCTTGCGGTCCTCCCGACAGGCCTGTTGTTGGAGTTGAAGGCTTTAGCCGGGGGAGCACGCACCATTGCCTGGTTTGTGTTGGGACGAGGTGGTGGTGGAGGTAGTTGCCTCTGAGTGCACTTGTCAGCGTAGTGCCCCGTCTGCTTGCATTTGTAGCAAGTGAAGACATGAGGAGTATCTGGCCTTGGCTGCCCCATTGAGAACCTCTGACCATGCATGTGAGCTGGGTTGGGTGGGCGGGGAGCAAAGCCTGGAGAAGCTTGGGCATATGGAGCCCGAGTGACAGCACCATTTGGCACCCAGATGCGGCGCTTCTGCGGAGGGGTGGTCATGTTGGAGGAGGAACCACCCTCACGCGAGTGCTTTCGAGACTCCTCGAACGCCTTGCGCCCATTTTCTTCATTGAGCGCGGTGTTAACGAGCTCCTCAAAGTTGTTGGCCTTGATGTTGGTGAGGGCGTACTTGAGTTCCGGGTTAAAACCTCTGCGGAACCTTGCCATCTTCTTAGCCTCAGTGGACACCTCGTCTCCAGCGTATCGAGCGAGGCGATTGAACTCACTCTGATAGCCGATGACGTCCAGCTTGCCTTGCTTAAGAGAGCAAAACTCTTCACGCATCCTCTCCATGAGACCATCTGGGATGTGGTGCTTCAGGAAAGCTTCCTTGAAACAACCCCAGGTGATTGGATAGCCAGCTCTCATGGTTTGGTAGTTTTCCCACCAAGTAGCTGCCTGACCCTTCAGGAGATAGGAGGCATACTTGACCTTGTCTTCCTCAGCAACGTGAGCAATCTCCAGAGCCCTAGCTATCTCACGGATCTAGTCATCAGCATCCAGAGGCTCGCGTGTTGCCACGAAAGCTCTCGGGCCCATACTCAGAAACTCCTTGATACTGACTCGTGGAGCGGTCTGGTTGTTGTGCTGATTAGCCTGGAACTGGGCCATCTGCGTCACGACTTGCGTCATCTGAGTCAACAGCTCCGTGATTGGCGGTGGCTCAGGCGGGATGTTCCTTGTTGGCGGCATCCTGAATGGAAATGCATTTTAGCACAACAATAGAAAAGGATAGACTTGGTAACCGAAAGAGAGATTATTCCGACGCATGAATAGATAACCAACAGGTACATCATCACATGTTCAAATACATCAGAATATCCAACACACCACAAAGGGTTCGAATGCCAAAGGATAACTAAACATAGCTAAGAATGGATACATCGATACTCCCATTCTCATCACGCAGGACGGCGGTGAGTAGGACGACGGGAGGTACGGTGAGGAGCACGCCCACGAAAGTAGGTAGAACGACGATCCACATAGATCTGACGTGGTCTGAGAGCGACTCTAGGTGTGGTGAAGTACATAGCGTCGACTCCCTGTGCTCCAAAGCGTGGAATCCCAGTGTAACCAGCACCGAGGTTGAGGAGTGGACCTCTGATCGGCTCGTAACCTCCAGCATCTGGCAGACGACGACCAACTGGCTGATCGAAACGTGCAAAGCGCTCATCTCCAACAAAGTCTGTGGTGTACGTCGCCAGACGAGTCAAAGCAAGGTAGAGCTGCTCTATGACGGAAACCAACTCCTGAGATATTGTGCTGGCAACTGCGTCACTGTGCCTCACAAACTGAGCGGTGGTGTGCAGCCTGGAGTTATCATGCTCGTAGACATCCAGGTTGTCGTAGAGAGTGAAGTGAGCTCCCTCCGAAGTGATGTAACCACGGGGAATGTGGCGATAGATAGAATCGTCAAATCCCCAGTAGTCAGCACGAAGGACGGTGAGAGTCACATAAGCTGCCTGCTGCACGGCCATATCCACTGTGGAACCTACTGCCTCGTAGCGGTGGACAACGCTCATGCCATCATCTGACAGAATGTAGACGATAGCCTGGTAGTAGGTCTGGTCAAACTCTCGCTGCTGCTCGTAGACCTGGTACTCTTGTGCCCACGGAACCCCAGATAAGTGACCATGTCTCTCAGCATCTCCGGATAACCGGCGGTGCTCTCACAACGAGTCATCCGAACCACCCGCGGGTAGAACCTGAGATCCATCTGCAGATGATCGGGGAAGTTTTGATTAGACGCCGGTAGAGAACTGAAGTGGAAAGCAACAACAAGGTTTCAACGGACGAACAGGATGTTGAGAAGAACAGGATATCGAAGCAACATCGGGAAACACGAGACCAAAAACTCCTGAGGTACTACGGAAAACCCATCCGGGCTTCTAAAGGATCAATATCTACTGCTTAAGGAATAGAGGATCTGCTTCCGGGGCTTACATGCCTCCGTTCTCAATCGTGAGTAGGCAACATGATAAATCATGTCACAACCACCTCCATTCCTATGGACTAGTAGATATAACTATCCTAGAGAAACCAGGATACGCGAAAACCTAACTTGAAAGTTTAGATGAGAAGGGAAAACAACGTTGCACTTCCTTACCAGAAAAGGGAGGGTGGGTGGGGAAAGAAATAAAATGGAAGAATTCCTACTCTCACGTTTCATTTTTCCTATATAGCTACAAAATAGTTTCTAGACTCAACTGCGACCAGTACTAAAAGGGATCCTACAGGCAGACATGCTCTGATACCATTTGTCGCACCCGGACTTCTAGAGGATACTCGCAGTTCCGTTGAACAGTAGTTGATTGGATTACGGGGCTTACCGGCACCCGCATCTCTTACGAGTAGGCCAACACACGTAGGTGTGACAACCAACCCCTATTGTTCATCGTCTACGTAAACCATCCCATAGAAATCAGGATACTACCATTGACGTACTTCATACCATACACACATGGTACGTCAACAGGGTTTAACAGAATGATAGCACAACATATCTCTAAGACACAAATAAATAGAAATAAGTTGCAAATAGCTCTCACTAGAGCAGAGATAGCAAATACAATCATCCAGAGGACACATGTCCCAACATATCATCATTACATCTCAGCGGAAGCATTCAAAAGGTCTGAGTACAGACAAATCCAAATAGGCTTAAGAAGCCGAGAATGAAAGGAAAACGGAGCCCATCCACGTAGTCTCGGATCCTGCCTAGGTCCGCTATCTACTCGTCAGCAGCCTCGTCAAACTCCACGTAGTAGCCGTCACGGGGATCCTCGTAAGCGTAGTCTGCGGAAACCACAGCCCCAAAGGGGTCAGTACAACAACGTACTGGCGAGCAAGACTCACAGTTCACCAAAGTGAAACCCGTCAACACCAAGCACAGATGCATAGGGTTCAACGGAAGAAAGGGTGATACAAAAGATGCGGCAGCTGGCTGCACTAACCAACTACAGAACATGATACAACTTCCGGCTAACAGAAAGAAGATAAGATGGCGTATCGTAACCAACTATAACTAACTCCAAACAAACCCCTCCTGGATCTCTCCCCTTATCCAAAGAAGCAATCCGAGGATAAACTCACACAGTTGGATTAATGATGGTTCAAGTTATGGTGTCAATAAGACTATTACTAGTCAAGTTATCATTAGTTAGGTGTAAGTTGTTCTGAGTACTTGTTAGCCAGTACTTTCACCAAGTTAACCATAACCGCGGAAAACACGGCTTCTCGAGAAGATTTATCCCTGCAGGGGTGCACCAATTTGGCCGTACACGTAAGAATATCCCGCCAGACGGGAATCAAACCCACCAAGCGAGGCACTCTACACAACTCAACTCTTCTTCGCATCAAGCCCAAAGCACCACGTGCTGTGCGTGCGCGGCTAATCGAGCCCCACGAAGAAAAGGGGACCCTCATAGCACTCTAAGACCACGCCGCCCTAAATTCCGACTACAAAAGTTCCACCCTGGCCTCGGGTTCGTACCTGCATATGAGTGCATCAAATGGAAAGCCCGAACTAAGTGTGGCGATTTGGACGAGATGCGAATCGAATCAAATTGAGGGGGGCGCCCATACACGCTTCCCACATGCGGATAGTGCGCTCATCATGGATCAGTAGACAAGACCCTTTTCCTAATTAGGGTCGACACTAGCAGGCCTCAAAACCACGCCGGGCCTCCTGCCGGTGCCTTATCAGCAATTTATTATTACCTCAAGATTAACAGTTTGTTGTTTAACATCGAGCCCCAGAACATAATGGAAATAAGATAACAGAAAGTAACTGATAACATACTCGAGCAAAACAACCCTAAGCATGCTAGTAAGACACGGGCAACAAGCAATGGGGTTATAAGTGTGGAGGTGAGGCTATATCAGGGTTAAAGGATAACATGTGATAGGATCGAACAGAAGCAACGATTCATAAGGCTAGCAGAAATAGACAACGAAAAGTATCGGTAACCAATGTTGAAAGGAACACAGTGGTTCATGTGAGTGAATACTTGCCTGTAAACTCAGCAGCCTAGTACTGAGCTAGATCCTCAGAAGGGGTGTCGTAAGTATCGTCTGTCTCAACGTCGTCGTCTATCCGAGAAGAAGCAAACAAACAATGCAGAGAGATAAACAATCAATAACATGGCATAATGCACAATCATGGGATGATGCATGACCATTTAATTGATGCACCAAAATAAACTAATTGATATGGTAACAACATGATTAAATGGACCCATATGCAATTTGAGTTGCATATGAAAAGCCCATGAATTATGGTTGAAACAATTGTTTTCCAACTAACCAACAGGTGAAAGTGGATTAGTATGATGCATGGATGAGGAAAACAGAAAAAATAACAACAATAGAAACAATTTAAGATAAGGTTTACCAAGTTTGGAATTTTATTGATTAAGTTAAGAAATTTTGGTTACTTAAAGGTGTTACACAATTATTTGTTGTTTTCAGCAATTTAAATTGTTCCAAACACATAACAAAATTCATATTTGAAAAGAACATAAAATTTTAGGTGGACTACATGTTTCAATTATTGAAGAAGGAATTACAATGATTTAATTATGAATTAAACAAGTTTAAACAAGATTTAAATGAATTTAAAACAAGTATGAATTTATATGAATTTTTATTTGTTCAAAACAATAATTCAAATTCATATTTGAAAAGTTTATGCTTTTCTAATTTTAAAACATATTTTACATGTTCAAAAATAATTTAACTTGAGCAAGTTATGAATTTAGCAAATTTAAATGATTTAAACAAGGTTTAAATTATTTAAGCAATTTTAATTATTCAAAACATGAAACAAAATTTATATTTGAAAAGGTGGTTCAAAATGGCATGGAAAACATATTTTATTTGTGTTATTTGAATTAAGTATGAATTAGTTATGCATTTATTCAAATTTTAAATGAATTGTTTGAATTTGAAATTTGAGTGCATTTGAATTATTCAAAACAGAATACAAATGTTATAAACAGGTAGAGAATTAAATTTGGTTCAAGAAACATATTTTATTTTTATTATTTGGACTTATAAATAAAAGTTATTAACAATTTAGTGGCAGGGACTAAACTGTAAAAGAATTGGACTTAAACTGAAAAAAAGAAAAGCTGAAAATAGTTCTACACCGTGCAGTGACCTAGCCTGGGTCACTGCCAGTGGGCCCTGGGGCCAACGTGGCAGCAGTGCGCACACAGCAACTGACAGGGGGGCCACCCTGTCAGTGCCCTTTGCAAAAATGTGGGGTTTTTCTGCGGCGAGGGGGATCGAACCCTCGACCTGGGCCTGCGCACGCAACGCTGCTACCGCTGCGGTGTGCGTTCAGTTTTGTCAGTAAGCAGGGCGCGGTGAGGTTGTTCTTCAGTTTCGTTAACTGAAACTTTTCGGCGCGCGCGTTTGTCTGAACCTGACAGAGATCGATGCCGGCGGCGAGCTGCCGTGGTTGCTGCCGTGCTGGTGGGCTGCTACGTAGGTGGTGTGCGTGCTGGGGTGCAGTGCGTGCTCGCGGACATGAGAGAGAGGTGGACGTGCTCACTGTCGAGGTAGGGGAAGCAGCAGCGCGGGGAAGAAACTCCGGCGGCGACAGCACGTTGACGGCGGCGGCGATCCAGACTCCCTCGGGGCTCGCAGAGGTGTCGATGAGCTCGAGGAAGATACGGTGGTACGATTCCCGTGGTCAGCCAGGGATGAGGAGGGTGGCAACGGCGATGGGCATCGTGGATTCAGTCGACGACGACGGTGAGGTTCAGAGAGGTGGCGAAATCCGGCAGAGAGAGAGAGAGAGAACGATGGCGGCACGAGGGAGGGAGAAGGTGGTAGGGGTCTAGGGCAGCGCTCGGGGTCTAGGGTGTAGCTTTTATAGGGTTAGGCGGCGCGCGGTGGCCGTTCGCTGTAGCGGCCATCGACGTGGCTCCGGTGGATGGCGCGCCGTACGCGGGGAAGAAAAGAGGAGGGGTGAGCGAAGCGGTATCGGGCCAGGGAGCTGAGCTGGGCTGGGCCGGTGGATAGCTTTTATTTTTCTTCTGTTAGTTTTTTTTTTGCAGAAATAGAAATAGGAAGAAAAGAGAAAGGTTTTGAGTTAGGATAAATTAGGTAAAATTTGTGTGAGTTAATTTGGTCAACAACAATCACTTGCCAAGTTTTTGATTTCCAAAAAGTTCAAAAACTTGCTGTTTGTAAATTGGTTCAAATTTGAATCATTTTGAGATTAAGTGATTATTGAAAACAAAATTTAAATAGGGTGAACATATAATTTAAAATGGAACAATTGATTAGAATTGTGGTGTAATTTTCATAATTTCAAATTGGGTGATGTTTGTGATTTGATTTGAATTTTGAATGGAATTTGAGTTAAGTGGATTATTAAAGAACAAATAAATAGTTGAGCTTTTTATTTTTTCATGGAAACAAATGGAAGTTTAATTTGAACCTTTTATTTGGAAAGTTGTAACATAACAAGTATGAACAAAGCATTTGAAATATTGTTTGAATTTCCATTGTGAAAACAAATAAAAACAGATGCAAACAAAATGAAAACAAATGCAAACAAGGAATGAGTATGATGACATGATGCAAAACTTTTAATAAAACAAGAAACAAACATTCTAAATGGAAGTTTTCATACTTGGGATGTTACAAAACGCCCCCCTTGAAGGAATCGCGCCCCGAGATTCCTACTGAGAAGAGAAAAGCTCCGGATACTTCTTGCGAAGATCCTCTTCGGTCTCCCACGTTGCCTATTTATCGGAATGATGCGACCATTGCACTTTCAAGAACTTGGTGCTCTTGTTGCGAGTCTTACGCTCGGTCTCATCGAGAATACGAACAGGGTGCTCCTCATAAGATAGATCATCTTGCAGTTCAATGGAATCATGATCAACTGCACGATCTGGATCTTTGAAACACCTCTTGAGCTGTGACACGTGAAAGACATCGTGCACCTTGGATAGTTTTTCTGGAAGTTCAAGACGATAGGCATTTTCCGCACGCCTTGAGAGAATGTTGAAAGGACCAATGTATCTTGGTGCAAGCTTTCCTTTCACACCAAAACGATGAGTGCCTCTGAGGGGAGTTACACGGAGATATGCTTTGTCACCAGGTGCATAGATCATATCCCTGTGCTTGCTGTCATAGTAGCTTTTCTGACGAGACTGAGCAATCTTGAGATTGTCACGAATGATACGAACTTTCTCCTCGGCTTCCTTAACAATGTCAGGGCCTAAGAGTGAACGTTCACCAGCTCCAGACCAATTGATTGGACTCCTGCATCTGCGGCCATAGAGAGCTTCAAATGGTGCCATGCCCAGGCTTGCCTGGAAGCTGTTGTTGTAGGAAAATTCAGCATATGGAAGGCATTCCTCCCATTTCATGCCAAAGGAGAGACCACATGCTCTGAGCATATCTTCGAGAATCTGATTGACTCTTTCGACTTGCCCCTGAGACTGAGGGTGATAAGCTGTGCTGAACAGAAGTTTGGTGCCCAATGCTTCTTGAAAGCTTTCCAGAAATGAGAAGTGAATATGCTTCCACGGTCTGAGCTTATTTCCAATGGAACACCATGAAGAGGAACAATCTTTGTTGTGTAGAGCTCTGCTAACTGGCTGGCTGAGATTGTTTCTTTGACAGCAAAGAAGTGAGCTACCTTAGTGAGACGATCAATGACAACGAAGATTGCATCGTTGCCCTTCTTTGTAACATCCCAAATTTGCTACAATAGGGTGTGTGGTGTTGTGTTCATCTCATACATGCATGAAACAACAATTTAAACCATGTTTGAACCAATTTGAAATTTGAATTTAAATGGTTTCAGAAAATATCCCAAAAAGTACTTAATTTGGGTTCCAAAATTTTGTACTGGAAAATATTTCAATTTCACCAAAGAAAAACATGGTCAGGTTGGAAATTTTGTGAGCTTTCCAAAAGTTATTTTTGCTAAATTTTATCCTGTCAAAAAGTCCCGGAAAACATGGTTTTTATTGCAGTTTTAAAGGACAAAAGGGTTGTTTTGCAATTTTCGAAAACTGCAGGGGTTTTTTGCAAGATGCTCCTTTGTCTTCTACCTCTGGACGAGAGGCACCTGCGTGTCCACTTCCCCCGATGCCAGCTCCTGCTCGTGTGCGCGCGTCCCTCCTCGAGTGGATAGGGGCGAAAGGACTCCCCCGACCTCCTCCCTCCTCTCGCGCCCTCCCTCTCGTTCTCTCCGCCTCTGCCCGAAGAACCAAACCCTAACCTGCTGTTGCCTCCGGCCGCCGCCGCGCGCCGTGGACTCTGGCCATCTCCGGCCGAATTAAGAGAACCAGGAGGACCACCGAAGCACCCTCTGTCACCTCGAGAGCGCTCGGGAGCGGGGATGGCCTGCATCGCCGGAATTCGCCTCCGCCATCTTCTCCGGCCGTCGCGAGGAAGTGGATGGCGCCGCCGTCTCCGGCCCTCCCTCCACCCACTGACCCATCCTCTAGCCTCCCCTCGCCATGGTGAGCATCCTCATGCCCTCCGCTCACTCCCTAACCCCCTGTAGCTCCCGCTCGCCGTGCACCCTTTGCCGCCGCCGCGGATCCTCGTCGCCGGCGAGGATTCCGGTGACCATTTGGTCACCGGCTGGCACCCCTCGGCTCCCCTTGTTCCCCTCCATCTCGTGGTGTAGTTCGATTCCTCAATCGCACACAATTTTGGTCGATTTCGTATGCATCTGTGAAGATCAGAGGAGCGTGATGTCAGCTTTGCGTCACAGTGACGTCATAATACAGTTTTCCTATTTAATTACAGAAAATGACTTAAAATGGGTAATTGAATATCTATTACAATGTTGCTCAGAAAAATGAAATGAAAGCATGGTTATGATCAGAAAAACGAGCTCTACCCAAAAATGTCATTTTCAAACATATTTGAGAAAGTCCAAAAGTGAGTATTATTTTAATGTTGTTAATTCATTTAAAATAGAAAAATAAGTTTTTATTCATTAAAATTAGAAAATTAAAAGTTATATACCAAAATGCTCAAAATTACAAATGCAACCTAGTTATGATGTTTTCAAATCAATTTGAGCAACTAAAATGGTACTCGCAGTCATAATCGTCCGAAACCCCCTCCGGGGTGTATTTCGGGACTATTTCAGTAAAAATGCTTAACTGACATACGAACCCTAGCAACCCAACGATCATGTCTAGGGATTTATTTCAGTGCATTAATTTGCTCATTCATACATATTGTGCATTGCATCGATGCCATGTGTTGATTGTTATTCTTCTTTTCGGTGTTTGTTCCCCCTCGGTGGAACGTGACTCCGAAGTGAAGGCCAGCAATCCAATGGCGAATACTTGATCCTAACCCACAAGTCAAGCACTTACTCCAGAAGATCTTTATCTGGTTTTCTTATAACCAAGGCAAGCATAACCTCTTATCTGCTCATATATGCTTTCGAACAACATTTGAATCTCGTATTTTGCATTCGATTCCAAAGTATTTGATGCTAGTAGATATAGTTCACCTATATACTGCATTGCCTCAATATCCTGATCGACTGCTCCTAGCCGCCATAGAATTGCTTGTGCGCATCGCCAGAGCCTCATATCTGCTTCGCTTAGCTTTACATGTTTGTTACCTCTGCTCCATCCGGTTGATGAATCAGAGCTGCGATAACCTGGTATGATATGATGACGTGGTGAGATGAGGACTGTGTGGTTAACTTGACTAAGGCTTGGACGGGAGGCCACTTGGGAAGTGGTTGTTCGTTCCGTACTTGCCAACCCTAGGAGTAAGGTCTCGCCGCGGAAACCAAGACTGAGCGTGCAACCACACGCGGGGCCTAACAGACCGCGCTCGACTAACTAACTTGTTTGGTTCTATCCGTGAGTCACGTAGTTTGGGATTTCCATCTGCGTGTGAGTCAAAAACCTTTTGGAGGTGTTTAGGGCGTGACCGGGACAAGTGATGGACGTACACGGATCTTGATCCCGACTCACAGAACAGGTGCCGTCAGGAGGTGGCCAACTCCCTGTTGACGGGGTGGCCCTGTTTGGGTTGACTCATGGATAGGTCTCGACAAGGTAAAGGTCGTGGCCAACCACACTCTGCCGGCACATCGTCGGAATTGTGCCAATAGCTTGGCATTAAGAGTCGGATGGTACGTGTGGGTAAAGTGTACCACCCTGCAGGGATAAATCTTTCGAAAAGCCGTGTCCACGGTTATGGACGACTTGGTTAAAGTCACGGGGTCATAGATAACTTAAACGTGACGTAAAAGATGTTGACAAGGCATGGAGACAATAGATGAAGGGTGCCTCCCCGGAGATGCCGGGAGGGGTGATCCTTGTAGCATGTGAGGTGCTGGAAATAATGTTGGTGGATTCAAAAGATGATGATTACAGTAGTGAGTTCCTCATCTGTTTTGAAAACCCTCTATGAGACGTGCTATTCCTCCCTCAACTTGCAAAACAAAGATTGCTTTACGCAAATCAGCCTTCATAAAACCCTTTCTAAAGATAGCAGATATATAATAGGTTAATTAAGTCTTGTTGAGTACCTCCCGTACTCAGGTTTGCTTAATCTTGGTTCAGGTGGAGTTCGTCACTTCGGTGGTGATTCAACGTGGACATCGATGAGTAGTTTGGGGTTCCCAGGTAGCAGCCTGGAATCTATGGGCTGGGACGTCGCCTTATGTTGCGGCCTCTTAGGCATTTTTGGTTCTTGTTGATTAGCAACATAATTTGCCTTCCGTTGTGTGATGTAATGTTGGGTCGTGTGACCTCTGCTTGTAAGCTATACTCTAGTATTACCTGTTTAATAAAGCTTCATGTTTAGAGTACTGCTTTGATCGGTTGTTGGTTTCGAGCTCATTGTTATACAGTTTTGGCTATGCATGCATAGTTGTCGCAGTCGAGGGGTTGTGGAGCCGATGATCCATGTCCGAGCCCGCCTGTCGATTTGATCGGCCTGGGGCGAGGTAACCCCAGTAACCCTCGATTGTTGTTGCACTTTCTGGACACATAGCAGCTCTGTATAACTTTGGTCCCGTTTCCTTCAGTTTCATTCGATTCGTGGGCGCTTTGATATGCATAGTTGGTTATGACTAGCATGGATACAAGGAGTAGTAGACTGGGGATCCGGACTACGTGCTGATGAATCCGGTCTGCCTGCCGTTGTCTGTTGCGGTCGGGGCTGGTAACCCTGAAGCCCTTGTGAGTCCATGGCTAGGAGCACATAACAGTATGTATATCTCTCGGTCCGGGGTCGTGACAAGTCATGGTATCAGAGCAGGACTGCCCGTAGGAAAACCTTACTGCTTGGTCGATGTCGAGTCTAGAGTTTATGAAAACTATTTTGAAACTCGAAATGGATTGTGAAAAACCTTCTTAGGATTCTTTTTACTCCGTATCTGGTATCTCTCTAACTCTGGGTCTCCTGACCTGTTTTGATTTGAAAAGGTTCTGATTATTCAAAACTTAGGTGCCTTCTATGGCAAGCTCGTTCTTTTACCCAAGTTGACCTAGTGTTAAAGTTTCTGGAGTCGTGTGTGTTCCATATTCCGTTCTCCCTTGTTTCAACTAGGAGCTTCCCTTCCAACCATAATCTCTCAGAGTTGTGTGGGTTCCACATACTCCTGTTAAAAAGTCTCAAAATCCTGAACCTCGAGATTTTCTTTTTCATCTCGAATGTGTCCGTTATCCTCTGCTCAAAGTTCTTCCGGAGCTATCGTTGTTTTTGGAAAGATACTCCATGATTGCTGTCCGTAGTGTCCTCCAAGGCACTAAGATAGTAGTGATTCCTTTCTCAATGTTTTAACCTTGGACTTGAACCGAAGGTCCCGGAATGTACTGAATTGCGGTGGGTTGAACCATGTGGTTCATAACCATGTGATGCTCACTCTATCAGTACAGGATGCTGACCTTTAACCCAAGTTCTGTTTCGTTGAATCCTGAGGAATCTGTTCTACCTCAGATGGCTAGGCAATTCAAACTCTCATAGCCGTAGGCTTTCCTTTGAAATAAAAAGGAATCATAACAAGAGTGTTCTCTATGATTCCCATTTCTTTGTTCTTGGTTCAGCTATACCAACTCTTTTGCATGGGTTTTACAAATGAGTATGGCCATGTGCATCATCTTGATCTTAGGATCTCCCCTGAGCATGTTTCCACCCTTTAGTTGCTTTCAAATCTCTAACCGTTGTTATGGACACCAAGTTGCATATGGGTGTTGGATTCCTCCAATACATTTGCTCTTGGTTTCTGTCAGAACATTCCACCTTGGGATGTCAGGAGAAACAAACTCCAGTACCTCGTTCATCTCCAGGACCAGGTAAAAGTTTTGTAATCCACAGATTAAAGAAGTTTCATTAGCTTCTTTTCTATTCCACCTTCGAGTATCACACTCTTATATATCAAGAGGTTGTGTTAAGTTTCATGGCCTTATTGATGAAGTGATGCTCTTACCGTATTCACTCCCCCTTCCTCCAAGCTTGAATGCTTGAGTATGATGGGTCAGTGCATTGATGTGTGTATCAGATGTTCCTAGCAATTCTTATTGCTTTGAAAAGTCTAAGGAACATCTGTATCCTTCTTAGCACTATTGGTCACCCGGTCCCCACTTTAAGATGACCGTGTTACCGGTGCACATCCTCGGTCAGAGAGTTAGGTTCATGCCAAGCTCTCATGTTCATATCAGTTGCTTTGAAAAGCAAGCCTCCTTTCAAATTCCTAGACATACCGGTAGGTTGTGATATTCTAGTTGTCTTTCTAGAAGTATCACTATGTTTTACTTGACCGTGATGTCTAAACCAGGAGTAGTTTGAACCACTCCTTTATCCAAGGAACCCTGCTGGATATCCTGGACTAGTTGGTTGAGCTTAATCACTAACTTGGAGAGTTGAAAGACAAAAGCTCCGCCTAACTTGATCCTTCGTTGTGGGATGTCCACTTAACTTTGCGTTGAAGTATGATAGTATCTCCTTAGTGGACATGCTCTCTTTCCACCCTTGATTTGGTTTGGGCTATCGTCAGATCAAGTCAAGATCCAAGGACTACTGTCGTGGGATACTCACGGCAGATGTTACCTGGGGTAACTGATCTTGGGGCAAGTCGACACAGGTATTCGGGAGAGGGTTTAGCTCAAAGGAAGACATGGCGAAAGCGATCTAAGAACCGGAGAATAACTCGCCGGATCTCGATATCAATAATGCTGGATACTCGATAACAGGTATTACAACTATGACTTGAATCTCTCAGGCTAAACCTAGGGGTTGGTTTATATAGCACTCATACCCCCCTGGGCCTGCCTTACGGAGTGCTCTCTGAGTCCTACTCGAACTCTACATACAAATCCTAACTTTCCTTACCGTAACCCACAATCCGGGTTACGAACCTTACAAGCCCTGGGCCTTCCAGAAGTTTCTTTGTCTCCAGCCAGATTGGGCCCAGCCGTCGCTTGGGCCGGATCACACCCGGGAGTTAGTCTACCGGGTTACTATCCCCTCATCAGTAGTCCCCAGGATAGCGCGGGCTTCACGGATTCATCCTCGGAGCGCTCGCTATTCCCTGAAAAAGATGTGAGACGCCCAAGCCTATGGGAACCGGGTTAAGTTGCTTTAACAGATGACCAGGCACAGCTCCATGTCTGTCATGTGATAGCTCGATCCTTCCTTGAATGCTTAACTGGCCTTTCCAAATTTAAACCCTAAAATGTCAGGGCCCTACTCGATAAAGATCCCTGATATCTCGGGGCAAGCTGCACTTCCCCCGTCAACGGGATATTTTGCCTAATTCCGAATGCATATGCCGCCAGATCCGCACGGATAATTATTGTTCCGTAATTTCCGGCTTTCGGGCCGTAGGTGAGCTCACCACCTCCCTTATAAATATCAGCCGATGGTAACCCTAAGCCATTCATCTCGTTTCATCATCCCCTTTCTCCACGCTCCCTCGCAATTTCTGCCACCGGGCTCGCACGCTCCAAGAAAGATAAGGCCACCACCGGCCGCACTCGTCCTCGAGCTATCCAGCACCGCCATTAAGCATCGCTGTCACACCCGCGCTTCCCCATCGAGGGCCGTGACGTGACACTCAAGCCGCGCCACGCACCACCCTCACTTCGGACCTCAACTCCTTTGGTAAGCCTTTCTCAACCATTCAATTGAAACTCGCAACCTCTTCAATCTGACCAAGATTGGATCTGGGTCAACCCGTAAACTAATTTTCTGATATCATCAAATTGAACCGCTTTGATAGACCTTAGTTCCTTCAATCACCTGATGCGTAGTCGCAGCTCATCCCCGCGCCTTTATTGGCCATCCAACTTTGCATAAGATTGCTTGCAAGCTTTTCGATCTAGATCCATTCCACCTTGTTCTTTCCGCCTGTCACATTAACACCCGGAAAATCCTCTTTTTCCAGCTAATCCCTCCACAATAAAGGTATGGGAAACCATCCATGTTCACCCAATTCACCTCAACGCGTAAGTAATTAACAATTTACTCAACCTCATCTGACACCCGGAAAGTCTTCCGCATTTAACATCGTAGTGCATTATCCGGGTTTCATTTTAGCCTTCAACGCCTTGACGTCTCCAGACTCGAATGATTTGATGTTCCGAATCTTACTCCATACATTTCCTGTCCCTTGCAGGTCAACTCCATGGCTCCTAAAAGACAAGGAAGACACCCGGCTTCTGCAAAGGCCTCTCAAACCACTTCCGCCAACTGGGGTCGGTCTTCAACGACAAAGGCCAAGCTAGATGGGATGGCCGAGTTAGGAATCCTTCCTTCTCAAAAGGAAATACACTGGAGGGCTCCTGGCGATGAGACCCGTCCCACTCCCATCGGGAACGAGGTAATTTGTTTTACCGAGCATGTGACCCGAGGATTTCGTCCTCCGGGTCACCCTTTTTTCCGGGAAATCTTGAGCCACTACGGCCTCCGGGTGTTCGACATAGCGCCTAACTCTATGCTGAACATCACCCACTTCATAGTTTTGTCCGAGTCGTACTTATGCACTCCACCAAACCTTGCTCTTTTTACCGAATTATTCCAATGCGAACCATGCCATGAGAGCGGTGACGGAACGCTTCTTACCTGCGGCGGGGTATCCATCCAGCGCCGCAAACACTCATTGATGCCACCTCTCAACCTGAACTCCAACGCCAAAAACTGGCAATTATCCTTCTTTTATTGCCACGACACTTCTCCAGATGGTGAGAGGAAACTACCGGGTTATTCGGAGAGCCTTCTCGAGCCCTCCGAGTCTTTCAGTGCTTTTGCATCTGATCTTGATAGGGAAGCGATTCAGCCCCTTCTGGCCAAACTAGCAGCTCTCTCAGCCCACGGCCTTCTTGGGCTCAATCTAATAAAGACTTGGGTAGACTTCCGGGTTCAGCCCAACTCGATTCGCTCGAAGCTGTTACACGAATATTCGGGTCACGTCACGGATTCCCTCCGCTACTCCACCAAGAACTTCCCTGCCGGTAACACCAACAAGACCATCAAGGGCTTCCTGATGGAGAGACTAGATGTTATAAAGAACACTGCCGGGTTACCCCCGTTTATTCGGGAAAATCCCGCCCCAGCGGTAAGACCTGACTCCTTTTTCTTATTCCAGTACTTTCGTCCGTTATAGTCTCTAACCACCACTTGTGTGTATTTGTTCACAGGATGACGATCCCTTCTGGAAAGTCGAAAACCCTCCTCCTTCTCAAGACCCCGAAGAGGAAACCGAGTCTGTTGATGATGATGAGGGTACTCTCCCATACCCTTTACACCTGCCTTTCATCTGTGTTATTTCTCTTATCTGATACTTACTCGGCTCTCAGGGTCGGGGGATGAAGAGGAGGAAGAAGAAAATGACCCGGAAGCCACCGAGTCTGACCAGGAGCCCCCAGTTGGAAACAAAAGGAAGGCTAGAGGGGTAGTTGAAAAGGTTCCCTTCTCTTCTATGTCTCGTGCGCCTTACTCCTTTGCTGCTATGCATGAACTTAACGAGCGATTATCACATTCACCCTTCTTGAAGGACCCTCTCCCGACTAAACGTAGGGTGACCCGGAATTCTCCGGGGGATGATCCCCTTAACCCGGGTATCTCCACTTCACCCACTCATCGAGCCAGTACCCCTCCAGCTCAACTTTCCCAATCTCCTCAACGTCATCCGTCTCCTAATCATCCACTTGCCGGGCGATTTCGCGTGCCGCAGCCAGTGCTCTTACCGACGTCATCCGCCTCCAGCGGCGAGCTTCCCCCGGATTATGCCGTGAACACCGGGTAAACTACCTTTACTTACATTTTCTCGTACTGGTTACCTTTCTTTTTTCCGTATATTCCATTGATCAATGTCTCCCTTCTTTTCTTCAGCGCCACAGTTACGCTGAGCGACCCGGATATCCCTGAATCAGAAGAGCAGGGAGAAGAGAAGCCTAGTGATGACATGGACGTTGAGGTTGAGGACGAGGCCGAGGACGGAAATGGAGAAGATCCTTTTAAGGACCCAATTCCACCAAAGACTGCATCACCCCAGCCCTCTGAAGAAGTGGACGAAGACATCATTTTGGAGACCAAGTCGGGCTCTCCTAACCCGGACGTTCAAACAATCCGGGTTTCGACCCCCAAACCCGGAACAACTCCTCCACAAGAGGGCCAATCCTCCGGCCCTTCTCAGCTTCGCCCTGAAGATATGACCTTTGCTCAAATGCTAGATGCCCTCCATACCTTGAAGGGCGACGAAGAAAACATACTAGATGCCTTAATAACCAGGCACGAGGTAATCCCGACTAATCATCAATTGTTTCCATACATAGTCCCCAAGTTCCGAGTAAATTACTAGGTAACTTGCTTGGAACTTTGTATAATGTTTCTGGCTGATCCCTCTTCATGCTTCTTTACAGGATTATGTTTCACAGTTGGAGAAGAAGCTGGCCAAGTCCACCAAGCGTATTGAAAAAGAAACGGCCCTTCGTGAAGCTGCTGAGACTGAGGCTCGCAGGTGCCAAAAGATGACGAAAAAGTACAGGAAGAGAGCTCACAGGGCTAAGGACAAACTTACAACTCTTTCTGCTCAAATTGCTGATGTTCACCGTACTGCGACTGGTAAGATTTTTAAATTTCACCTTTTTATGACTCGGATTGCTTTGGTTTGAACAACTGCACTTGCTTGCCTACTATCTTTGCTCCTTTTGCCTTTTTTAGCAGGCCCACGTGATTCTGCCCCCGAAGAAGATGATGCTGCCAAGCTTAAAACCATCAAGAATACTCTTCGCCAACTTTGCAGCGGAGTCAGTTGGATACTTGACGAGTTGCGACTGCCGGGTGTCAGGCCAGATAACATGAAGAGATTACTGGAATGCTGCTCTACAATCCCCGAGTGGATTTGGCACTGGAAACGGTCCTCCTGCCGATTTGGGGTAACCCGGGGACTCGCGTTGGCTAAGGCCTACGCTCCCAAGCTAGAGCTGGCCAAACTTATGAGCGGATTCCCAGAGTTCAACTTGGATGGGTCCAAGTTTTTGCCAAAGTACTTCAAGGCTATTCAGAAAGAAGTCCGTCATCCGGCTAGTGTTATCGCTGATGCCCTAGAAATTGATGTGATTCTCCCGGCTTATGATGCTAATGACAAGGTTGTCAAGGCGAACCGCCCCCAGCCGTTCGATATGCTTGCCCGTTGGAGGGAGGAGGCGATCAAGATGAAGGAAGAAGCCGCCAAGAAGACCGAGGCCGACTCTGTTCCTGCAACTTCTGCTGCACAACCCGGGACTGCTGCTGACCCGAGTGGCGCCGCAACTACCGGTGGCGACAAGGGCAAGGCCAAGATGGACCCTGCAGCTTGAAGTAATACCTATCATTCCACATACGTCAGCCGGCAAAGCATTGTTAAAACAGCTTTACTATTCGTTTAAGCAGAGCGCCTGTGCTCTTTTGATACTTTATGGCTTTTGTAATACTTTTATTTAAACTCCCGATGCACTTTGCGCCCCTTTGGGCTTTTGATGAATGTGTCTTTGCATTTGCTTGTTCTTGATATCCACTTGCTTTATTCTCGATACTTTATACTTACTTTTTTTTATACTTTCCTTAGCAAGACCCGTCCTCCGGGTGTCGTTGGCGTCCAGGGAACGGTTTTACACCTGAATCCCTAAGCTCCTGAGACCCGGATGCGTGGCTCGTTGCAATTTTATCGGCTGGATGATGCTGTTTCTTCCTTAGAGCTCATAAGTCCCCAGTCCGGGTTTCCGCGTCTAGGACACATGATTGTTTTTTTTTTTTTTTTTTTTTTTTTTCAAGGAAACGAATCGCCTGTCGCTGAATGCCCAAGACTTCAGGACAGCTTTTTATGAGGTTTGAAGTTATGCTTGATAATCGTTGAGTTTCCGGCTATCGGCCTTATACTCTGCATAACTTGTGGTTTAGATGACCCTTTCGACTATCTTGTACTATAAGCCGGCTTTCGCGTGGATACCATGTTGTTACATCAATACGAAAACGGGGTCAAGCAAGTCCCGTTTGGGTCTCATGACTGATGGTAATCGTAGGCGAACAAATCATGCCACTTTGTTGCGAGTCACATCGAGCTTAAGTAAGAATAGTCGAGAAATTTGGACTTCTTTGTCCGGTTATAAGATTGTAGCCGCACTCGTTTTTTCGAGTAGCCGACCCCTATAACTCATTGGCATCAAGGCCGGGTCTCTTTTGAGTTTGCAGCTGTGCTTGTAGGAGCAACCAGCCCTCAAGACCTGAATATGCACGCCGTATAAATAACAATTGCCTCTTTTCTTGATAATCCCCTTTTTATTTGATATGAGAAAATTAGGCCAGCAAGCCGCCTCATTAAAAACCCATCCAGTCCCCAAGGGTACCCCGGATAGGAAAAGAGTGCGTCTGAAACCTGCTGCCTGTTACATCGTTTTCTGCTAAGTATAGTACGGACGTAGCTGAGCCACGTTCCATGGTCTATCTCTTTCTTGCATAGGTGCAGTAGTGTGGGCAGTATCGTTGACTGTAGCCGATTCTTCTCTTGCATCTATCAAGTAATATGACCCATTATGTAGACTTCGACTTACGATGAAAGGTCCTTCCCACGGTGGCGATAGTTTGTGCTTTCCCTCGTTTGTCTGAACCAAGCGCAGGACCAAGTCTCCCTCCTGGAAGACCCGGCTTTTCACCCGCCGACTATGATACCTTCGCAAATCCTGCTGGTATATGGCTGACCTTTCCAAGGCTTGCTCTCTTTGCTCTTCTAACATATCCACAGCGTCTTGCCGGTTCTTCTCGTTCTCCACTTCGACATAGGCTGTCACTCTTGGTGAATCATGAATGATGTCGCTTGGTAATATTGCTTCTGCGCCGTAGACCATGAAGAAAGGTGTCATCTGGGTGGATCGGTTAGGCGTAGTATTGATACCCCAGACCACGGAAGGAAGTTCTTCAACCCATGCCCCGGCGGCCCTGACACAAGGAACCCTCAGTCGTGGTTTCAATCCTCGAAGTAGCTCTTGGTTCGCCCTCTCCACTTGCCCGTTGGCTTGCGGATGTGCCACTGATGCTACATCAAGCCTGATTCCGTTGCTGCCACAAAAATTTTCCATCTCTCCAAGGGACATGTTGGTTCCATTATCGGTGATTATACTGTGGGGATATCCAAACCGGTATATAATTCTTTTCAGGAACTTGACTGCTGTGGCTGCTTCACAATTGGTGACCGGCATAACCTCCACCCATTTGGTAAATTTATCGATAGCCACTAAAAGATGTGTTTTCTTGCAAGGTGACATGTGGAAGGGACCAACCATGTCCATACCCCAAACAGCGAACGGCCAAGTTAATGGGATGGTCCGTAACTCCATAGCCGGCACATGAGTTTGGCGAGCGTACCTTTGACATCCGTCGCACCTTGCCACTATCCGCTCCGCATCTGCTAGAGCCGTGAGCCAGAAGAACCCATGCCGATAGGCCTTGGCCACAAGGGATCTTGTGGACGCATGATGCCCACAATCGCCTTCATGGATCTCCTTAAGGATCTGTCGGCCTTCTTCCGGTGTCACACAGCGCAAAAAGACTCCTGCTGCGCTTCTCTTGTACAACTCCCCATTGATAATAGTATATCCTTTTGCCCGCCTCAGGATTTGCCTTGCTAATACTTCTTGTTCTGGCAGTTCGCCTCGTGATAAGTAGGCCAGATATGGCTCTGTCCACTCGGGCACAGCACGTATTGTGGCTACAAACTCCACATCCGGGTCTCGATTCGCGAGTTCTTCCTCAGACTCGGATTTTACTGATGGTCGCCATAGCTCGTCCAGGAAAACATTAGGTGGAACCGGCTCCCTACGCGAGCCGAGTCTGGCGAGTGCGTCCGCTGCCTCATTTTTTCTTCTGTCTATGTGCTCTACTTCATACCCGGAAAAACACCCGGCAACCTTATCAACCTCCCTGCGATATGCTGCCATAGTGGCATCCTTTCTATCCCAGGTTCCTGATACCTGCTGCACCACAAGATCTGAGTCCCCAAAGCATCGTATCCTTCTAATGTTCATCTCCTTGGCTACCTTCAAGCCATGCAGTAGAGCCTCATACTCGGCCACGTTATTTGAACAATCAAAGTGAATCTGTAGCACATAACTTAGTTTGTCCCCCTTTGGCGACGTCAGCACCACTCCAGCTCCTGACCCCTCGTACTGCTTTGATCCATCGAAGTGCATGGTCCATGACTCGGAATTTGGAACTGTGGTAGCCATTCCGGTGTGCGTCCAGTCGTTAACAAAATCAACCAAAGCATGTGACTTGATTGCCGATCTAGGCTCGTAGCTGATATGATAATCCCCCATCTCTATCGCCCATTTGGCTATTCTTCCCGTTGCATCCGAGTTTCTGATGATATCCGACATTGGTATTGAACTAACCACTGTTATGGGATGTTCTTGAAAATATGGCTTCAACTTCCGGCTGGCCATAAAGACCCCAAACACCAACTTTTGCCAATGTGGGTAACGCTGCTTTGCTTCCGATAACACCTCGCTGACATAATAAACCGGCCTTTGGACCGGGTAACCCTTCCCATCCTCCTTACGTTCTACGACAACTACTGCGCTGACGGCCTTGGGACCGGCTGCCACGTATAATAGCATAGGTTCTTTAGGACCTGGCGCCGCTAGTACTGGTGCTTCAGATAATTGCTTTTTTAGTGCTTCAAACGCCTCATCTGCCTCCTGATCCCATACGAACGTATCTGATTTCCGCAAAAGCCGGTACAAGGGTATTGCCTTTTCTCCAAGCCTGGATATGAACCGGCTCAAGGCTGCTACGCAGCCCGTGAGCTTTTGAACATGCTTCAAATTTTCCGGTTTCTTCAAACTCTGGATGGCCTTGATCTTGTCCGGGTTTGCCTCGATTCCTCTCTCGGAGACTATAAAGCCGAGTAACTTCCCGGCCGGAACTCCAAATACACACTTCGTTGGGTTGAGCTTCATCTGATACCTTCTCAAGTTTTTAAACGTCTCCTTTAAATCATCAATGAATGTCTCTGCCTTCCGGGTCTTAATAACCACGTCATCTACGTATGCGTGCACGTTGCGCCCAATTTGATCCTCGAAGCACTTCTGGATACACCGCTGGTAAGTTGCACCCGCGTTTTTCAATCCAAACGTCATGGTTTTGTAGCAGAAGGCCCCAAATGGGGTTATGAACGACGTTTTCTCCCAATCTTCCCTCTTGAGTTTAATCTGGTGGTATCCCGAATATGCGTCTAGGAAGCATAGCAAGTCGCTTCCGGCTACCGCGTCTATGATTTGGTCTATCCTTGGCAGCGCGAACGGATCCTTTGGGCAATGCTTGTTGAGGCTCGTGAAATCGATGCACATCCTCCATTCATTTGTCTTTTTCATCACAAGAACCGGATTTGCTAACCAGCTAGGGTGGAATACTTCCATGATAAAGCCTGCGGTTAACAGTCGCGCTATTTCCTCACCTATAGCTCTTCTCCTTTCTTCATTCATTTTTCTCATACCTTGCTTCACAGGCCTGGCCTTGGGATCCACATGCAAACTGTGCTCCGCCAACTCGGTGGGGATACCCGGCATGTCGCTGGGTGTCCAGGCAAATACATCCGCATTTGAACGGATGAACTCTACTAGAGCCTTTTCTTGCGCATCCTCTAAATTGGACCCTATAGTGAACTGTTTGGTGGGGTCTCCTTCCACAAAATCTACTTTCTTGGTGTCTTGAGCCGCCTTAAACTTTACTCTTTCGTCTTCGGCATCTGGTCTTCTCAATGCTGTACCATCATCCGGATCCACCTGAGACCGGTAATACTGAAGTTCCTCCTTCCTGCAGGCTTGCTCGGCCATTACTGAATCTCCCTCATCGCATTCGGCTGCTATATCCCGGCTTCCGTGGATAGTGATGGTCTGCTTGGGGCCTGGCATCTTTAGTTGCAGATATACGTAGCACGGCCTAGCCATGAACTTAGCGTAAGCCGGCCTTCCGAACAGAGCGTGGTAGGGGCTATGCAGCTTGACTACTTCAAACGTGAGCCACTCCACCCGATAGTTATCTACCGATTCTCCAAAGGCTACTTCCAGTGCAATTTTTCCTTCGGGGCGTGCCGAATGACCCGGCACGATCCCGTGGAACACCGTCGAACTTTTTTGTAGCTGGGACTCCTTGAGGTTCATGCGCAAGAAAGTTTCCCAATATAGGATGTTGATGCTGCTTCCTCCGTCCATCAACACCTTTTTCAGTTCGTAACCATTGACCTGTGGCGAAACTACTAACGCCAAGGTCCCGGGGCGCTCTATTCCTTCTGGATGATCTCTCCTGCTCCACGTTACCTCTTGCTCTGCCCATCTCAAGTATCCCGGAGGGCTCGAGAAGGCTGGATTCACTGTTTGTTTCAACGCCCTTTTGTCCCTGCTGGAAATCCCTGTAACATGCACATGATATTGTCCTTTCAAATTGAGCGTACGTACCATGCCGATGAAGATACTGATTTGGCCGATTGACACCATGGATCCGGATTCGAAGTGATCCGGCTCCAACTCCCATCCGGAATTGTCCACTATCTTTTCTCCTTCGTCATTGGAGTAGATCTCGCCGATGACAAAGTTCTTCATGTTCTTCCGAGCTTCTCCCGTGATGTAAACACCTTTGGACGCAGGCCCCACGGTGGGCGCCAACTGTCGTGGGATAATCACGGCAGATGTTACCTGGGGTAACTGATCTTGGGGCAAGTCGACACAGGTATTCGGGAGAGGGTTTAGCTCAAAGGAAGACATGGCGAAAGCGATCTAAGAACCGGAGAATAACTCGCCGGATCTCGATATCAATAATGCTGGATACTCGATAACAGGTATTACAACTATGACTTGAATCTCTCAGGCTAAACCTAGGGGTTGGTTTATATAGCACTCATACCCCCCTGGGCCTGCCTTACGGAGTGCTCTCTGAGTCCTACTCGAACTCTACATACAAATCCTAACTTTCCTTACCGTAACCCACAATCCGGGTTACGAACCTTACAAGCCCTGGGCCTTCCAGAAGTTTCTTTGTCTCCAGCCAGATTGGGCCCAGCCGTCGCTTGGGCCGGATCACACCCGGGAGTTAGTCTACCGGGTTACTATCCCCTCATCAACTACCTTGATGGTGTTCCCACTCATGGTATTTTCCTAGGTACACCTTTATGTCCTTTGGCAGACCAACATTTTGCCTCGTTCATATATCATATGAACCCTACTCCTTGGAGTGTTTGATAAGGGTGTTGTTGAACCCAACGATGACATCCTTGTTTTCTCCATGCTTAATGAGGTTCAAGTTGAACACTTGGCACTAATATTGGAAACTTTTGAGAACCATCTTTGTGTCGTCGCGAAGTTGTGTTCTGGATGTTCGAAGTAACTTACCCCGGTCCATGTGCTTATGGTGAAAGTTGTCGCCATGGATCCGAGTATAGTTTCCTTGTTCCTTCAGGAATAATCCCAAGTCAGTCATGCATGTGTGGACTGTTCTTGAGTTGGAAGGTTGTTACCTCCATTTCTTGAACCAGTTTTGTATCCACACCAAGCCACTGATCAGTTGTTTGTAAAAGAGAAGAGGTCTAAGAACTTTGTTATCTTTGCATCATCTTTCCCAACAAGGACTCTAATGTGTTTTGTTGCAAGTAATCCATGTAGGTGCAACCGTCTTTCACTAGTTGCTAATACATGAGTCCTGCAATCTCGCTCATCTTTTCGAGCTTGACATCGTAGTCCATGTCTTGAGAATCTAGTAGAAGTATCTCAATTGTTACCGGTGCAACCTCTGTGATCAAACGTGTTGATTCTGAATCATTTACCCACTAACCAGAGCTGAATCTCAAGCAGCAACTATGGTTGGTGTTTCCTTAAGGGTACTGAATTAGGTCTTTCCAAAATCCGGCATGGTTGATGTTGTGGTTGACACAATTAGCCGGAAGGCCTAATGTCATATCCCTTTGAATCCGTAAGAACAGCCACTCTCCGTGAGAATTCTTGTGTGGTTCATTCCAACAATTTTCCTCGCCGTTCTTCCAAACCGGAGTTCTACATTCACTTCATGACCTATAGAAGGCTTCATGAGCCTGCTGTCGGTATCTATAACATCCAGGAGAACCTGGAAGTTGATATTTCTAATATCTCTCCGTTGATCCTCCAAACCTTCGTTTAAGTGGAAACAAGTTCATCAGGAGAACATCTCTTGGTGATTCGTACCCGCCATTGACCCGTTCCCTTTATCAAGTTGTTTATACTTGAAGTTCTGTTCATCTCACACATTGTGTGAATTTGTCAGTTACTTCAGCCATGGGATCTTAACCATGTGGTAAACGTATTGCTACGGATAAACCACAATAGGAAAGAGATTCCTTGTTTTCTTCCGGTGTTTCAATCCCCGTTGGTTACCCATCTTGTGATGTGACCAAGAGTTCCTCCTTAACTACGGTGTTCCAACATCTTCCGGTTACTCATCTTCTGTTGTGAAGTAACATCCCGATCTTTGACAAAGTTTTCGACAAAGTTTTGACGGAGTGAAAGTTCCGTTATCTTCCGTGTCCACTCCGAAGAGTGAATATGATTCCGTATCAACCATTTATCTTGAATGCATGATTCCATCCTGTTTCATGTTCTTCCTCGTCTACGGATATTACTTTGTGATGTTCAAGACCATCCTTTCCATCTTGGTTATTTGGTTGAAGAAACCTCGATGTCTTAAGTTGTCCAACCTTTCTTTTCCAAAAGGATTTAAAGTCTGGTGCAAAGCTCATATTCTAAATCCTTTCCAGAAAATTCGTCCATAAACTTGAAACCATCTTTTATTCCCTCCGTTACCTTGATGTGTTTCATGCCTGTTAACTCAAAAGTTCTTTATGAACATCGCTGTCATGAGTTAACCATGGGATACTCGATCTTCGTGAAGATCATTTCCTAAGAGTTTCCCTCTTACCTAGATGTATCTGTTCAATACTTCAAGATGCTACAGGTCAACCTCTTCAAGAAGAGAACCGTAAGGTTCGAGAAGATCGTTCAAAACCGGTGTTCCTTCTTTCTTCTCCTTCGGGAATCTCGGGACGAGATTCTTGTAAGGGGGGTAGATTTGTAACATCCCAAATTTGCTACAATAGGGTGTGTGGTGTTGTGTTCATCTCATACATGCATGAAACAACAATTTAAACCATGTTTGAACCAATTTGAAATTTGAATTTAAATGGTTTCAGAAAATCTCCCAAAAAGTACTTAATTTGGGTTCCAAAATTTTGTACTGGAAAATATTTCAATTTCACCAAAGAAAAACATGTTCAGGTTGGAAATTTTGTGAGCTTTCCAAAAGTTATTTTTGCCAAATTTTATCCTGTCAAAAAGTCCCGGAAAACATGGTTTTTATTGCAGTTTTAAAGGACAAAAGGGCTGTTTTGCAATTTTCGAAAACTGCAGGGTTTTTTGCAAGATGCTCCTTTGTCTTCTACCTCTGGACGAGAGGCACCTGCGTGTCCACTTCCCCCTGATGCTAGCTCCTGCTCGTGTGCGCGCGTCCCTCCTCGAGTGGATAGGGGCGAAAGGACTCCCCCGACCTCCTCCCTCCTCTCGCGCCCTCCCTCTCGTTCTCTCCGCCTCTGCCCGAAGAACCAAACCCTAACCTGCTGTTGCCTCCGGCCGCCGCCGCGCGCCGTGGACTCTGGCCATCTCCGGCCGAATTAAGAGAACCAGGAGGACCACCGGAGCACCCTCTGTCACCTCGAGAGCGCTCGGGAGCGGGGATGGCCTGCAGCGCCGGAATTCGCCTCCGCCATCTTCTCCGGCCGTCGCGAGGAAGTGGATGGCGCCGCCGTCTCCGGCCCTCCCTCCACCCACTGACCCATCCTCTAGCCTCCCCTCGCCATGATGAGCATCCTCATGCCCTCCGCTCACTCCCTAACCCCCTGTAGCTCCCGCTCGCCGTGCACCCTTTGCCGCCGCCGCGGATCCTCGTCGCTGGCGAGGATTCCGGTGACCATTTGGTCACCGGCTGGCACCCCTCGGCTCCCCTTGTTCCCCTCCATCTCGTGGTGTAGTTCGATTCCTCAATCGCACACAATTTTGGTCGATTTCGTATGCATCTGTGAAGATCAGAGGAGCGTGATGTCAGCTTTGCGTCACAGTGACGTCATAATACAGTTTTCCTATTTAATTACAGAAAATGACTTAAAATGGGTAATTGAATATATATTACAATGTTGCTCAGAAAAATGAAATGAAAGCATGGTTATGATCAGAAAAATGAGCTCTACCCAAAAATGTCATTTTCAAACATATTTGAGAAAGTTAAAAAATGAGTATTATTTTAATGTTGTTAATTCATTTAAAATAGAAAAATAAGTTTTTATTCATTAAAATTAGAAAATTAAAAGTTATATAACAAAATGCTCAAAATTACAAATGCAACCTAGTTATGATGTTTTCAAATCAATTTGAGCAACTAAAATGGTACTCACAGTCATAATCGTCCGAAACCCCCTCCGGGGTGTATTTCGGGACTATTTCAGTAAAAATGCTTAACTGACATACGAACCCTAGCAACCCAACGATCATGTCTAGGGATTTATTTCAGTGCATTAATTTTCTCATTCATACATATTGTGCATTGCATCGATGCCATGTGTTGATTGTTATTCTTCTTTTCGGTGTTTGTTCCCCCTCGGTAGAACGTGACTCCGAAGTGAAGGCCAGCAATCCAATGGCGAATACTTGATCCTAACCGACAAGTCAAGCACTTACTCCAGAAGATCTTTATCTGGTTTTCTTATAACCAAGGCAAGCATAACCTCTTATCTGCTCATATATGCTTTCGAACAACATTTGAATCTCGTATTTTGCATTCGATTCCAAAGTATTTGATGCTAGTAGATATAGTTCACCTATATACTGCATTGCCTCAATATCCTGATCGACTGCTCCTAGCCGCCATAGAATTGCTTGTGCGCATCGCCAGAGCCTCATATCTGCTTCGCTTAGCTTTACATGTTTGTTACCTCTGCTCCATCCGGTTGATGAATCAGAGCTGTGATAACCTGGTATGATATGATGACGTGGTGAGATGAGGACTGTGTGGTTAACTTGACTAAGGCTTGGACGGGAGGCCACTTGGGAAGTGGTTGTTCGTTCCGTACTTGCCAACCCTAGGAGTAAGGTCTCGCCGCGGAAACCAAGACTGAGCGTGCAACCACACGCGGGGCCTAACAGACCGCGCTCGACTAACTAACTTGTTTGGTTCTACCCGTGAGTCACGTAGTTTGGGATTTCCATCTGCGTGTGAGTCAAAAAACCTTTTGGAGGTGTTTAGGGCGTGACCAGGACAAGTGATGGACGTACACGGATCTTGATCCCGACTCACAGAACAGGTGCCGTCAGGAGGTGGCCAACTCCCTGTTGACGGGGTGGCCCTGTTTGGGTTGACTCATGGATAGGTCTCGACAAGGTAAAGGTCGTGGCCAACCACACTCTGCCGGCACATCGTCGAAATTGTGCCAATAGCTTGGCATTAAGAGTCGGATGGTACGTGTGGGTAAAGTGTACCACCCTGCAGGGATAAATCTTTCGGAAAGCCGTGTCCATGGTTATGGACGACTTGGTGAAAGTCACGGGGTCATAGATAACTTAAACGTGACGTAAAAGATGTTGACAAGGCATGGAGACAATAGATGAAGGGTGCCTCCCCGGAGATGCCGGGAGGGGTGATCCTTGTAGCATGTGAGGTGCTGGAAATAATGTTGGTGGATTCAAAAGATGATGATTACAGTAGTGAGTTCCTCATCTGTTTTGAAAACCCTCTATAAAACCCTTTCTAAAGATAGCAGATATATAATAGGTTAATTAAGTCTTGTTGAGTACCTCCCGTACTCAGGTTTGCTTAATCTTGGTTCAGGTGGTGTTCGTCACTTCGGTGGTGATTCAACGTGGACATCGATGAGTAGTTTGGGGTTCCCAGGTAGCAGCCTGGAATCTATGGGCTGGGACGTCGCCTTATGTTGCGGCCTCTTAGGCCTTTTTTGTTCTTGTTGATTAGCAACATAATTTGCCTTCCGTTGTCTGATGTAATGTTGGGTCGTGTGACCTCTGCTTGTAAGCTATACTCTAGTATTACCTGTTTAATGAAGCTTCATGTTTAGAGTACTGCTTTGATCGGTTGTTGGTTTCGAGCTCATTGTTATACAGTTTTGGCTATGCCTGCATAGTTGTCGCAGTCGAGGGGTTGTGGAGCCGATGATCCATGTCCGAGCCCGCCTGTCGATTTGATCGGCCTGGGGCGAGGTAACCCCAGTAACCCTCGATTGTTGTTGCACTTTCTGGACACATAGCAGCTCTGTATAACTTTGGTCCCGTTTCCTTCAGTTTCATTCGATTCGTGGGTGCTTTGATATGCATAGTTGGTTATGACTAGCATGGATACAAGGAGTAGTAGACTGGGGATCCGGACTACGTGCCGATGAATCCGGTCTGCCTGCCGTTGTCTGTTGCGGCCGGGGCTGGTAACCCTGAAGCCCTTGTGAGTCCATGGCTAGGAGCACATAACAGTATGTATATCTCTCGGTCCGGGGTCGTGACATTCTTGGACTTTGGAAAACCAGTGACGAAGTCCATTTCAATCATGTCCCACTTCCACTCAGGGATTTTCAGAGGTTGGAGAAGACCGGATGTTTTCTGATGGACTGCCTTAACACGTTGACAAACGTCGCATTCAGAAACGTATTGAGCAATTTCACGTTTCATGCCAGGCCACCAATACAGTGTTTTTAGATCCTGGTACATCTTTGTACTTCCAGGGTGAATGGAGAGAGGAGTTTCATGAGCCTCCTTGAGAATGATCTCTTTGAGACTTTGAACTTGAGGAACTGGAATGCGTCCTTCGAAGAACACAGTTCCTTTGTCATCAATTGAGAAGGACTTAAATTTATCCTTGCCTTCTTTGATGTGTTCTACCATCTTCTTGATTTCAGCATCACGAAGTTGTTCAGAACGAATCTTGTCCTCGAGAGTTGGACTGGCTGTCAAGCTAGCAAGATAACCTTGAGGAACAAGACCAAGGTTTAGCTTCTGGAATTCTTCATGAAGAGGAGGTTGGCTTTCCATGATCATGAGATTATTGCAATACGACTTGCGACTGAGAGCATCATCCATAACATTAGCCTTGCCTGGAGTGTAAGAAATGGTGAGATCAAAGTCTTTAATCTTTTCAATCCATCTCCTTTGCCTGAGGTTTAGATCTGGTTGAGTGAAGATGTATTTCAGACTCTTATGATCGGAAAAGATTTCAGTGCGATTACCCAACAAGTATTGTCTCCATTTCTTGAGGGCAAACACAACTGCTGCAAGTTCAAGGTCATGTGTGGGATAATTGAGCTCATGTGCGTTCAACTGACGTGAAGCATAAGCCACAACTTGACGTTCTTGCATAAGAACTGCACCTAGACCTTGGAGAGATGCATCGCAGAATATCTGGAAAGGTTTGGTAGTATCTGGGCCAACCAGAACTGGTGTAGAAGTGAGTTTAGTCTTCAGGAGATTGAAACTTTCATCACATTGTGGAGACCAAACGAACTTCTTGTCCTTCTTTGTGAGATCAGTGAGAGGTTTGGCAATCTTGGAAAAGTTTTGGACGAAACGACGGCAATAGCTAGCCAAGCCAAGAAAACTTCGTACTTGCTTTACCGTCTTAGGAGGTTTCCAATCAACAATTGCTTTAACCTTTTCTGGATCAATGGCTATGCCCTTGGCTGAGATGACATGACCAAGGTAAGCAACTTCTGGAATCCAGAACTCACAGTTTGAGAACTTGGCATATAGACGATGCTCGCGAAGTTTCATGAGAGTGAGACGAAGATGTTCTCCATGCTCTTCCTCAGATTTGGAGTATACAAGAATGTCATCAAGATATACCACAACGAACTTGTCGAAGTATTCGTGGAAGACAGAATTCATGAGTCGAGGGAATGTCGCCGGTGCATTAGTGAGACCAAAGGACATGACGGTGTATTCATATAGACCGTACCGAGTGGTGAAAGCTGTTTTTGGAATATCTTCCTTTCTGATCTTTATTTGATGGTAACCCATCCTCAAGTCCAACTTGGAGAATATTGAGGCTCCAGCAAGTTGATCAAAAAGATCATCGATACGAGGAATTGGATACTTGTTTTTGATGGTTTTCTCTTTAAGAGGACGATAGTCAACAACGAGTCTCTTTGTTTGATCCTTCTTCGCAACGAACAGAGTTGGGCAACCCCAAGTGGAGGAACTAGGTTGAATGTAACCTTTTTCCATGTACATATCGATTTGCTCCTTCAACAATTTAAGTTCAGGAGGAGCTATCTTGTATGGATGCTTAGAGATTGGAGCAGTACCTGGTTCAAGCTCGACCACGAACTCAACTGCTCTGTCCGGAGGCATCCCTGGCAACTCTTCTGGAAAGACGTCAGGGAATTCACAAACCACCGGAACATTTTCGAGTAGAGGTAGAGGTTTAGCATCGAGGGTGTAAAGCTGAACAGAACTTGATTCATTCGGAGAATAGACTATCTGGCCAGAAGGGTGGAACAGAGTTATTGACTTCTGAGCACAGTCAATCGTAGCTTTATTGGCCTTCAACCAATCCATACCAAGAATGACATCAATGTCAGAATTGCCAAGCAGAATGAGAGAAGCAAGGAATATGTGACCTCCAATTAGAATCTGATTCTCGTGACTGATCTTGGAAGTTTGCATGGTTGCTCCAGGGGAGTTTACTACTAGCGGGGAACCCAAACCAACAAAGGGGAGTTTAACTGCTGTCGCAAAGATCTTTGACACGAAAGAATGCGATGCTCCGGTATCAAACAACACTTTAGCTGGGTTAGAGTTTACGGGAAATGTACCGAGAACGACGTCAGGAGCTTCCTCAGCTTTGTCGATCTTGACATGATTCACCCTTGCGGTCCTCCTGACAGGCCTGTTGTTGGAGTTGAAGGCTTTAGCCGGGGGAGCACGCACCATTGCCTGGTTTGTGTTGGGACGAGGTGGTGGTGGAGGTAGCTGCCTCTGAGTGCACTTGTCAGCGTAGTGCCCCGTCTGCTTGCATTTGTAGCAAGTGACGACACGAGGAGTATCTGGCCTTGGCTGCCCCATTGAGAACCTCTGACCATGCATGTGAGCTGGGTTGGGTGGGCGGGGAGCAAAGCCTGGAGAAGCTTGGGCATATGGAGCCCGAGTGACAACACCATTTGGCACCCAGATGCGGCGCTTCTGCGGAGGGGTGGTCATGTTGGAGGAGGAACTACGCTCACGCGAGTGCTTTCGAGACTCCTCGAACGCCTTGCGCCCATTTTCTTCATTGAGCGCGGTGTTAACGAGCTCCTCGAAGTTGTTGGCCTTGATGTTGGTGAGGGCGTACTTGAGTTCCGGGTTAAAACCTCTGCGGAACCTTGCCATCTTCTTAGCCTCAGTGGACACCTCGTCTCCAGCGTATCGAGCGAGGCGATTGAACTCACTCTGATAGCCGATGACGTCCAGCTTGCCTTGCTTAAGAGAGAAAAACTCTTCACGCATCCTCTCCATGAGACCATCTGGGATGTGGTGCTTCAGGAAAGCTTCCTTGAAACAACCCCAGGTGATTGGATAGCCAGCTCTCATGGTCTGGTAGTTTTCCCACCAAGTAGCTGCCTGACCCTTCAGGAGATAGGAGGCATATTTGACCTTGTCTTCCTCAGCAACGTGAGCAATCTCCAGAGCCCTAGCTATCTCACGGATCCAGTCATCAGCATCCAGAGGCTCGCGTGTTGCCACGAAAGCTCTCGGGCCCAGACTCAGAAACTCCTTGATACTGACTCGTGGAGCGGTCTGGTTGTTGTGCTGATTAGCCTGGAACTGGGCCATCTGCGTCACGACTTGCGTCATCTGAGTCAACAGCTCCGTGATTGGCGGTGGCTCAGGCGGGGTGTTCCTTGTTGGCGGCATCCTGAATGGAAATGCATTTTAGCACAACAACAGAAAAGGATAGACTTGGTAACCGAAAGAGAGATAATTCCGACGCATGAATAGATAACCAATAGGTACATCATCACATGTTCAAATACATCAGAATATCCAACACACCACAAAGGGTTCGAATGCCAAAGGATAACTAAATATAGCTAAGAATGGATACATCGATACTCCCATGCTCATCACGCAGGACGGCGGTGAGTAGTACGACGAGAGGTACGGTGAGGAGCACGCCCACGAAAGTAGGTAGAACGACGATCCACATAGATCTGACGTGGTCTGAGAGCGACTCTAGGTGTGGTGAAGTACATAGTGTCGACTCCCTGTGCTCCAAAGCGTGGAATCCCAGTGTAACCAGCACCGAGGTTGAGGAGTGGACCTCTGATCGGCTCGTAACCTCCAGCATCTGGCAGACGACGACCAACTGGCTGATCGAAACGTGCAAAGCGCTCATCTCCAACAAAGTCTGTGGTGTACGTCGCCAGACGAGTCAAAGCAAGGTAGAGCTGCTCTCTGACGGAAACCAACTCCTGAGATATTGTGCTGGCAACTGCGTCACTGTGCCTCACAAACTGAGCGGTGGTGTGCAGCCTGGAGTTATCATGCTCGTAGACATCCAGGTTGTCGTAGAGAGTGAAGTGAGCTCCCTCCGAAGTGATGTAACCACGGGGAATGTGGCGATAGATAGAATCGTCAAATCCCCAGTAGTCAGCACGAAGGACGGTGAGACTCACATAAGCTGCCTGCTGCACGGCCATATCCACTGTGGAACCTACTGCCTCGTAGCGGTGGACAACGCTCATGCCATCATCTGACAGAATATAGACGATAGCCTGGTAGTAGGTCTGGTCAAACTCTCGCTGCTGCTCGTAGACCTGGTACTCTGGTGCCCAACGGAACCCCAGATAAGTGACCATGTCTCTCAGCATCTCCGGATAACCGGCGGTGCTCTCACAACGAGTCATCCGAACCACCTGCGGGTAGAACCTGAGATCCATCTGCAGATGATCGGGGAAGTTTTGATTAGACGCCGGTAGAGAACTGAAGTGGAAAGCAACAACAAGGTTTCAACGGACGAACAGGATGTTGAGAAGAACAGGATATCGAAGCAACATCGGGAAACACGAGACCAAAAACTCCTGAGGTACTACGGAAAACCCATCCGGGCTTCTAAAGGATCAATATCTACTGCTTATGGAATAGAGGATCTACTTCCGGGGCTTACACGCCTCCGTTCTCAATCGTGAGTAGGCAACATGATAAATCATGTCACAACCACCTCCATTCCTATGGACTAGTAGATATAACTATCCTAGAGAAACCAGGATACGTGAAAACCTAACTTGAAAGTTTAGATGAGAAGGGAAAACAACGTTGCACTTCCTTACCAGAAAAGGGAGGGTGGGTGGGGAAAGAAATAAAATGGCAGAATTCCTACTCTCACGTTTCATTTTTCCTATATAGCTACAAAATAGTTTCTAGACTCAACTGCGACCAGTAAAAGGGATCCTACAGGCAGACAGGCTCTGATACCATTTGTCGCACCCGGACTTCTAGAGGATACTCGTAGTTCCGTTGAACAGTAGTTGATTGGATTACGGGGCTTACCGGCACCCGCATCTCTTACGAGTAGGCCAACACACGTACGTGTGACAACCAACCCCTATTGTTCATCGTCTACGTAAACCATCCCATAGAAATCAGGATACTACCATTGACGTACTTCATACCATACACACATGGTACGTCAACAGAGTTTAACAGAATGATAGCACAACATATCTCTAAGACACAAATAAATAGAAATAAGTTGCAAATAGCTCTCACTAGAGCAGAGATAGCAAATACAATCATCCAGAGGACACATGTCCCAACATATCATCATTACATCTCAGCGGAAGCATTCAAAAGGTCTGAGTACAGACAAATCCAAATAGGCTTAAGAAGCCGGGAATGAAAGGAAAACGGAGCCCAGCCACGTAGTCTCGGATCCTGCCCAGGTCCGCTATCTACTCGTCAGCAGCCTCGTCAAACTCCACGTAGTAGCCGTCACGGGGATCCTCGTAAGCGTAGTCTGCGGAAACCACAGCCCCAAAGGGGTCAGTACAACAACGTACTGGCAAGCAAGACTCACAGTTCACCAAAGTGAAACCCGTCAACACCAAGCACAGATGCTTTGGGTTCAACGGAAGAAAGGGTGATACAAAAGATGCGGCAGCTGGCTGCACTAACCAACTACAGAACATGATACAACTTCCGGCTAACAGAAAGAAGATAAGATGACGTATCGTAACCAACTATAACTAACTCCAAACAAACCCCTCCTGGATCTCGCCCCTTATCCAAAGAAGCAATCCGAGGATAAACTCACACAGTTGGATTAATGATGGTTCAAGTTATGGTGTCAATAAGACTATTACTAGTCAAGTTATCATTAGTTAGGTGTAAGTTGTTCTGAGTACTTGTTAGCTAGTACTTTCTCGAGAAGATTAATCCCTGCAAGGGTGCACCAATTTGGCCGTACACGTAAGAATATCCCGCCAGACGGGAATCAAACCCACCAAGCGAGGCACTCTACACAACTCAACTCTTCTTCGCATCAAGCCCAAAGCACCACGTGTTGTGCGTGCGCGGCTAATCGAGCCCCACGAAGAAAAGGGGACCCTCATAGCACTCTAAGACCACGCCGCCCTAAATGCCGACTACAAAAGTTCCACCCTGGCCTCGGGTTCGTACCTGCATATGAGTGCATCAAATGGAAAGCCCGAACTAAGTGTGGCGATTTGGACGAGATGCGAATCGAATCAAATTGAGGGGGGCGCCCATACACGCTTCCCACATGCGGATAGTGCGCTCATCATGGATCAGTAGACAAGACCCTTTTCCTAATTAGGGTCGACACTAGCAGGCCTCAAAACCACGCCGGGCCTCCTGCCGGTGCCTTATCAGCAATTTATTATTACCTCAAGATTAACAGTTTGTTGTTTAACATCGAGCCCCAGAACATAATGGAAATAAGATAACAGAAAGTAACTGATAACAGACTCGAGCAAAACAACCCTAAGCATGCTAGTAAGACACGGGCAACAAGCATGGGGTTATAAGTGTGGAGGTGAGGCTATATCAGGGTTAAAGGATAACATGTGATAGGATCGAACAGAAGCAACGATTCATAAGGCTAGCAGAAATAGACAACGGAAAGTATCGGTAACCAATGTTGAAAGGAACAGAGTGGTTCATGTGAGTGAATACTTGCCTGCAAACTCAGCAGCCTGGTACTGAGCTAGATCCTCAGAAGGGGTGTCGTAAGTATCGTCTGTCTCAACGTCGTCGTCTATCCGAGAAGAAGAAAACAAACAACGCAGAGAGATAAACAATCAATAACATGGCATAATGCACAATCATGGGATGATGCATGACCATTTAATTGATGCACCAAAATAAACTAATTGATATGGTAACAACATGATTAAATGGACCCATATGCAATTTGAGTTGCATATGAAAAGCCCATGAATTATGGTTGAAACAATTGTTTTCCAACTAACCAACAGGTGAAAGTGGATTAGTATGATGCATGGATGAGGAAAACGGAAAAAATAACAACAATAGAAACAATTTAAGATAAGGTTTACCAAGTTTGGAATTTTATTGATTAAGTTAAGAAATTTTGGTTACTTAAAGGTGTTACAGAATTATTTGTTGTTTTCAGCAATTTAAATTGTTCCAAACACATAACAAAATTCATATTTGAAAAGAACATAAAATTTTAGGTGGACTACATGTTTCAATTATTGAAGAAGGAATTACAATGATTTAATTATGAATTAAACAAGTTTAAACAAGATTTAAATGAATTTAAAACAAGTATGAATTTATTTGAATTTTTATTTGTTCAAAACAATAATTCAAATTCATATTTGAAAAGTTTATGCTTTTCTAATTTGAAAACATATTTTACATGTTCAAAAATAATTTAACTTGAGCAAGTTATGAATTTAGCAAATTTAAATGATTTAAACAAGGTTTAAATTATTTAAGCAATTTTAATTATTCAAAACATGAAACAAAATTTATATTTGAAAAGGTGGTTCAAAATGGCATGGAAAACATATTTTATTTGTGTTATTTGAATTAAGTATGAATTAGTTATGCATTTAATCAAATTTTAAATGAATTGTTTGAATTTGAAATTTGAGTGCATTTGAATTATTCAAAACAGAATACAAATGTTATAAACAGGTAGAGAATTAAATTTGGTTCAAGAAACATATTTTATTTTTATTATTTGGACTTATAAAATAAAAGTTATTAACAATTTAGTGGCAGGGACTAAACTGTAAAAGAATTGGACTTAAACTGAAAAAAAGAAAAGCTGAAAATAGTTCTACACCGTGCAGTGACCTAGCCTGGGTCACTGCCAGTGGGCCCTGGGGCCAACGTGGCAGCAGTGCGCACACAGCAACTGACAGGGGGGCCACCCTGTCAGTGCCCTTTGCAAAAATGTGGGGTTTTTCTGCGGCGAGGGGGATCGAACCCTCGACCTGGGCCTGCGCACGCAACGCTGCTACCGGTGCGGTGTGCGTTCAGTTTTGCCACTAAGCAGGGCGCGGTGAGGTTGTTCTTCAGTTTCGTTAACTGAAACTTTTCGGCGCGGGCGTTTGTCTGAACCTGACAGAGATCGATCCCGCCGGCGAGCTGCCGTGGTTGCTGCCGTGCTGGTGGGCTGCTGCGTAGGTGGTGTGCGTGCTGGGGTGCAGTGCGTGCTCGCGGACATGAGAGAGAGGAAGGAGAGAGAGGTGGACGTGCTCACTGTCGAGGTAGGGGAAGCAGCGGCGCGGGGAAGAAACTCCAGCGGCGACAGCACGTTGACGGCGGCGGCGATCCAGACTCCCTCGGGGCTCGCAGAGGTGTCGATGAGCTCGAGGAAGATACGGTGGTACGATTCCCGTGGTCAGCCAGGGATGAGGAGGGTAGCAACGGCGACGGGCATCGTGGATTCAGTCGACGGCGACGGTGAGGTTCAGAGAGGTGGCGAAATCCGACAGAGAGAGAGAGAACGATGGCGGCGCGAGGGAGGGAGAAGGTGGTAGGGGTCTAGGGCAGCGCTTGGGGTCTAGGGTGTAGCTTTTATAGGGTTAGGCGGCACGCGGTGGCCGTTCGCTGTAGCGGCCGTTGACGTGGCTCCGGTGGATGGCGCGCCATACGCGGGGAAGAAAAGAGGAGGGGTGAGCGAAGCGGTATCGGGCCAGGGAGCTGGGCTGGGCTGCTCCCCTCCTCTGCACGTTTGTCCTTTTTTTTATTTTTCTTCTGTTAGTTTTTTTTTTGCAGAAATAGAAATAGGAAGAAAAGAGAAAGGTTTTGAGTTAGGAAAAATTAGGTAAAATTTGTGTGAGTTAATTTGGTCAACAGCAATCACTTGCCAAGTTTTTGATTTCCAAAAAGTTCAAAAACTTGCTGTTTGTAAATTGGTTCAAATTTGAATCATTTTGAGATTAAGTGATCATTGAAAACAAAATTTAAATAGGGTGAACATATAATTTAAAATGGAACAATTGATTAGAATTGTGGTGTAATTTTCATAATTTCAAATTGGGTGCTGTTTGTGATTTGATTTGAATTTTGAATGGAATTTGAGTTAAGTGGATTATTAAAGAACAAATAAATAGTTGAGCTTTTTATTTTTTCATGGAAACAAATGGAAGTTTAATTTGAACCTTTTATTTGGAAAGTTGTAACATAACAAGTATGAACAAAGCATTTGAAATATTGTTTGAATTTCCATTGTGAAAACAAATAAAAACAGATGCAAACAAAATGAAAACAAATGGAAACAAGGAATGAGTATAATGACATGATGCAAAACTTTTAATAAAACAAGAAACAAACATTCTAAATGGAAGTTTTCATACTTGGGATGTTACATAGTCATAATTTATACCTGACTTTCTACCTTTTTCATTCTCCCATCCTTCAGTGTTTTCTTGAATACAGTCAAGAAGATCCCATTTAGCTTCATCCTTCATATGTGTAAATGATCCAGAATAAGAAGCATCCAATAAATCCTTATCATGAAGAGGAAGTCTTGCATAGAAATTATTAATAACAATATTACTGGGGAGCTCATGAATGGGGCATTTGAGCATTAGAAACTTCAATATCCCCCATGCTTGGGCAATACTCTCTCCGTCATGAGGCCAAAAATTATATATATAATTCCGATCGCTATGGATTTCACTTGGAGGATAGAATTTAGAATAAAAGAGAAGTACAATTTCCTCCCATCCAATAGTCTTGCTATTTTTCAGCAGTTTGAACCATTCAGTGGCTCGGCCTGTCAATGATATAGATAATAATTTCCTCTTCACTTGGCTCATTGTAATACCTGCACACTTTAACAACTCGCATAATTCATGTAAAAAGAGCAAATGATCACCAGGATGGACAGTTCCATCACCTGAATAGCAGTTATTCATAACATGTTTAACAATCTTTATAGGTATTTTATAAGGATCAAAATCATCAGGTGGTGGGTCACTTACTACCCTAGCGGTGGCAGCAGTGCCCGCAAATAAGGACTCAAAAGGAGTTCCAAACATAGTGTAATAAAGCAGTAGACAGTAATAAAAACCACGCTTACAGTTGAAGCTTCCTTTATCAATTCCACTTCGCAATAGCGCTTCACTCCCCGGCAACGACGCCAGAAAATAGTATTGATAACCTACAAGTATAGGGGGTGTATCATAGTACTTTCGATAAATAAGAGTGTCGAACCCAACGAGGAGCAGAAGATGTTGACAAGCAGTTTCGATGAAGGAATAACTATAAATACTGGAAAATAGATTTGTAGGGGTTTTTGATACTGCAGACAAATAAGTGCGAGTAAATAAAATGCACTAGTAATAATTGCATTAAGTCTCCCAATCCTTTCGTCAGCAAAGGACAAGCCGATGGGTTTACTTATGATTAACAAACGTTCTCGAGGACACACGGGAGGTTTCTGTCAAGTGCTTTTGTTCCATACAGCTGGGTGTTTTGATAAGTGTTGTGTGGGTGAACCTATGCTAATTTACCGTCCCATCCAAAACTAATACATACTTTTGATTATACCCCTTGCAAGCATCCGCAACTACAAGAAAGTAATTAAGAAATAAATCTAACCACGGCTTTAAACTCCGGGATCCTACGCTCCCTTGTGTAATGGTTTCCTAAAGGGGGTTTAGGTTTCTGTCACTCCGGCAACCCCACAATTAGTAGCCAAATACACGATGAATTCCCCTAGGCCCATAATAGTGAAGTATCATGTATTCGACGTCCACATGACACCACTATAAGAATAACACCACAACTTAAATATCAAACATTAAATATTACTCAACATTACTTCACTACTAACAACTTGACTTCTCTCATGTCCTCAAAAACAACACGAACTACTCACAAGACATCATATAGATCATGATCAGAGGTGACATACTGGATGATAACAATCTGGTCATAAAGTGCAAACACCGATAAATCTCACAAGAATCAACTACTAATAAGTAATCCACACCGGGAGAGAGATCTAATGCAAAACAACGATAGGTGGATGATGAGATGATGGTGCTGGTGGCGATGATGATGATGATGATGATGATGACGATCTTGATGATTCCCGGAGTGATGACGGTGACGATGACTGTGATTTCCCCTCTCCGGAGAGGAATTTTCCCGGCAGATTTCTCCCAGCCAGAGAGCTTTTCTTTCTCGGGTGTTTTCCGCCCCGAGACGGCGGCGGAATAATTCTTCGACGATGGAATGAGGCTTAGCGTTTCGTGGGGGACATGGACGCAAAAGACATCCCTAGAGGGTGGCCAGGGTGGCCACACCCCTAGGCGGCGCGGCCAAGGGGGGGCGCCACCCCATGGTGTGGGCCTCTGGTGGCCCCCCATCTGGCTCTCCTTCTGGCTGGGTTGCTCCTCTGAACTTTTAGGACACCCCCGGTGTCCCACTTTTTCTTGCGATCTTCTGAAATATGGTATCCCGACGGTGCTTTTTCCATCAGATTCCTGGTCCAGGTGTTTATTCTCCAAAAATTATAAAACATGCAAAATAAGATAAAATAACATAAGAGGTGTATCATATCATGAAATATATCGACGAATAACAGAAAATTATGATAGTATAAAATAGTGATGCAAAATGGACGTATCAGATACCCCTTCCCTCTGTTGTCTGCAAGCAGTATTGTGTTCATCGAATCGTACAAACAATATGGTGATTCGGACCAGAGCGCTGTAAGCATAGATATTCCTCCAACTATTCTTTCATCTAGCTCTCCGTTCTCATGTAGAGATCGGATGTAATGTACCACTCTGCATTTTTATTAGACTGAAATCATGCTGCCTTCTTTCTTTTAGTTCATTGTGAAAGAAATCCAGATACTAGTATGCTATAGTTAGAAAAGGTAGTTTAAAAGATTTTCCTTTCTTGCCATGTGTCTCGATACTTACGAGTACTCAAGAGGTTGTCATATTTTCTTCATTGCCTACATGCATAGGATCGGTAGAGTTGTTTGTGGCCAACCTAGGGAATATGTTGTCATCTTGCCCTTGATTTGAAAATGATGCATTTTTAGAGTATCAACTTCACGAGATTGTAATAACTCTATTGAGTTATCTATGTCTACTGATACAAGTTCGCAAGTTGTTCCATTTGAGAGTTTGATGTGCAGCGATCCAAGAAATGTTGGGGATATCGCTTATCGGAACTTATCGGTCGACCCAAGATAAGAGGTAAATCGTCCGATTTATCGGCATATATCAGCTGATTTATCTTATCGGTCAGACGTCGAGAAGCGATAAATCGACTGATTTATCATAATATCGAAAGATATCTTGAACAACGGCGATCGAATAATCTTTGAGCCGATGATCTTGTGAGAAAAATAAGACGTCCACTCTCGACTACCGGTGCCTAAGGACAATTTGTAGTCCATACTCTAGCTGGGGTGCCATTTCCTTTCTGTATAGGAGTTATAGGATCTTTCAAGTGGGATGGAATTTCCCACAAATCCCATGTCCCATCCCACCAATAACTGCCCACTTATCCCGTTTAACACTCCCGCTAATCCCGTACGGGTTAAACGGGATGAACCCACTTAGCCTAGCGGAAGGCCCACCTATCCTGCTAGGCCGCTACTGCGTATCGCTATGACGAGCGGGTACGTGAGAACGGAAAGCATGCATGAGCGTCCATGACGTGGTTGCCCGAGACGAGGAGGTCCTCCGGTGTGGCCTGGTCCAGCATTCGTTCCACAACACCTAAAATTTCTGCTACTGATTGGATGGACTAAAAAGGATTTAGGTGGGATTTGGTGGGACAAGTGGGACATCCCATAAAAGCCCACTAATATTTAGATTTGTGGGATAAGTGGAACGTGAGCAATGGGATAGGTGGACTCTCATACCGGTGGGAAATGGACGTCCCAATCCCATCCCACTTGAAATCATATACGTGTTAGATCGAGATGTAACAGGATCAAATCCATATCCGTATGCATGTGTGAGTTTCGATATGAAATAGCATCAAAATATCAGCCGAGTAGATGTAGAACTCCGTGTACTTGTACCTGTACGGTACGGCATGCTCTCCGTGTCCTAAACGATTAGTAGGAGGACTCCATCGAGGCCCCGCGCCATGACCTATAAACACACAGCTGCCTACTATGATCGATCTCAGAGAAGCTTTGAGTTCCACACCCGGAGACCGTGTTGCAGCAAAGACTTGTTTCGATCTGCAGCTCGTATTGCGCGCGGCTCAAGTTAAACGGCGGCCATGGACGAGTGGGTCCTTCTCGGCGACAGCGACGCCGACAACGACACCGTGCAGTTCGCCGGCGGCAGCGACGGCTCCGCCTCCGACAAGGAGGGCAGCGAGATGAGCTTCACGGTGCAGATTAGCGACGAAGAACTCCCGAGGTCGCCCATTGCTGGCGAGAAGGAAGACGAGGAGGATTCGTCGGATCAGGAGGAGGGCGGCGGCGAGCACGATCTGTTCGACGTCGACCTCCCTCCTCTCGACTGCTTCAAACGCGATCTGCCGACCGGCACCGTCAGCGTTGTATCTGAAACCGGGATTCACGATGCAAAGACCAAGGACTCGGACAGCGACGCCGAGCAGGCCGAGTCTTCCACGCGCGGCACACACCTCGACGAAGACATTGACATTGGCGCCGCGGACGATGGCATGGAGCACCCAGAGCCGCTTGTCCCTACCCACGGCGACACCGTGCAGTTGGCCGGCGGCAGCGACGGCTCCGACTCCGGCAAGGACAGCGAGTCGAGCGTCACCACGATGCAGAATGGCGACGAAGAACTCGAGAGCTCGCCCATCGGTGTCGAGAAGGAAGACCAGGAGGATTCGTTGGAAGATAAGGAGGAGAGCGGCGGCGAGGGCGATCTGTTCGACATCGACCTGCTGGCTCTCGCGGGCAGCAAGGGTGCCTCACTCGATCTGCCGGGCAGCACCGTCATTATGGGCGGCGTTGGAGATGAAACCGGGATCCCCGTTACAAACACCAAGGACACGGACAGCGACGCCGAGCAGCCCGCTGAGGCGTGCACGCACGTCAAAGGCAAACACATCGACAACATCGACATGGAAAGCAGTGGCGCCGGGGACGATGGCATGGAGCACCAGAGCCCGGACGCAGAAAAGGTTGTCAGCTACAATGACATTGACACCGGCAGCTCTGACTCCGGGGAGAGTGACGACTACGTCAACGACACCGACAGCTCCGACGCTGTCGAGGCGCAACCTGAGCCTTGCTCGTGTGGCAGACACCTAGACGGCATTGACACGGAGAGCTTTTGCGCACTAGACAAGGACGGCGTTGACACCGAGAGCTCCGACGCGGAGGAGAGCGACTACAGCGATGGTGATGACACCGAGAGCTCCGACGAGGAGGAGAGCGACTACAGCGATGATGATGACACCGAAAGCTTCGAGGAGTCAGAGGGCGACTACAGCGACGAGAGCTCTGACGCGGAGGAGATGTACAACACCAATACTGTCACGGCGAGCTCTGACGCGACGGGCACCACCGGCGGCGATGTCACTAGGAACTCGGACGATTTCTCTGTTGCGCCACAGCCCCGCTCGGCAGACGTGGCCTCCATTGCAGCATCGCGGCCCACCAGCGCGCGCCACCTCTTTTCCCCCAACGTAGCCGGGGCCACCTCCATTGCACCGCCGCGGCCCCCCAGTGCGCCTCATCTGTTCTTCGCCAACCAAGCCGCCGGGTCATCAACGGCGGCGCCGCCGCCCCCCAATTCATCACCCCACCTCTCCCTTCGCAACCGCGCCGGGGCCTCCACTGCCGCCCCCGGTGCGCCCGGAATCAAATCTGGAACGGGTACACTTGACCATGACGATCTAAATGACTTGAAAAACAGACCTGTCGGTTCACGAATGGCGGATGAGTTGCGACATCGATTCAGACTGCAGGCTCGTCCCTTGAAAAAGAAAGCTGGACACGCTCTTGGTCGTCTACGACATGCAGTTCAAAAATCTATCCATAGTGTGGAGGCTGCGTTTTCTTCATGTTGCCGCCCCAAAGACGCTCAAATCTCCGAGTAGAAGCAAAGACGTACCTGCCGACCATGGATTCTCCCCGACAGCCACCTACACTGCACTAGACTAGTTGCTCTGCAGCTCCTTGCCTTAGCTTATGTTATGTTATATTCTGAACAGCTTGTAATCTGATAACCACAGATTGTGGTAGTCTGTTCTAACCTTGCTATATAGTAATTGTTATTTTCGGTAATATGGTACATATTTTAGTGTGTAAGTAAGATCGAACGGTTAAAATCGTTCGGGACAGTTTTGATCGCTACGTACCAGTGATCTGTTTCTTTAATTGTAGGGGGAGATCTTGAGGTTGGTTTATCTCAGTTAACAGTGTCCATCTTTACTAATTAAGCACGTCAAGCAGCAACCGGAAACCTCCATATATATTAGTAAAATATCCATTAATTAATTGTACAGAGAATATTATTTCCTTTGGTTGGACGAAAATCATATGAACAAGAGTTTGGAGCATCGTTTAACTTTCATGTCAAAGCATGGCAGCAGACAAACTAGTGCTCCAAAGGTGAGTACTTAATATTACTAGTTGAATGCCCGTGCGTTGCCACGGACCACAAGTTTTTTTGTCCGTTGCGCATAAAAACATAATAGATAAATGTCATAATTATCTTTGCTATCAAAATTTAGTTTTTTAATACAAATTAACTATGCAACGCTCCTTCAAAATACACTAAACCATCAATAAAACATAAATACAAGCGAGCAAAAAACACAATTCGCACACCATTAAGCCAAAATTTCTCACAATATACATATAATCAAATTTTCTAGTTAGGAATGGAAATTGATATCTGAAGGACTATCAAATCTCCATAAATTATTGCAAAGTTATCTTCAGTGCTTGACATTACAACAACATTGTCTAGCCATTGGCTTAGGCATGCTTTAAGACAAAGTGCAAAATCAGGGGCTCTTGTAGTTATAAACCAGATACATTGCGTACTAAGAAGTGTTTGAGTGCTCTCCATCCCACCGGACAAACACGACATGATCTTCCCAGTCAAAGTGTTGATGGAGTGCCAATATGCGTCAACGGTACATGGGGAAAACAAATAATGTGAACTAAACTATGTGTTCGTTTGTGGAGTTCCTTGGCGTCACACCCATGAGCGACCAGAGTTTCTGTTCTAAAATAAAAAACCTTAACATCAAGTCAGCTAGCAAATCATATCCCAGCTTAGTGGGCACACATGAAGCTTTCACCCCGAATCATCAGCTAGTAAAATTGAAGACTTCAATACATTGAACTTCTTCATTCCTGAGAAAAATGACGTTGTGAGGCAGATTATTTCATACAATCTGTTCTTGCAAAAAAAGCACCAGAACTTCATTATAAAGTCTGATATACTAATAATGCCTATAAAACATAGATCGGTGCAAGATTAAAACGACAACACCGTCCACCTAAGGTAAAGAGAGCATGGAGTTTATTTTCCCATCATGCATGTAATGTAACGTAATACAAGTTTGTGTATAACATTAGCAGCCCAGTCTTCATGCTCTGATTGCTATATAGTGTCGCAAATGTAAAACACAGTGAGTATCTTCATGCTCTAATTGCTATATAGTGTCGCAACATGTTGAAGAGGTAAAAATCTAACATATATTTGGTGTTCATTGAAATCCATCCATAAATTGGTTATAGCAAGATTATTTAGGAAATATATACTTCCGTCGTCTAGATTATCCTTGCTTCAATAAACATCCATGTAAAATATAGAAACATAGTGCTTGACAATTGGAAGGTTATGAATAGCACACATGACCTCTCTAGAAAACCATGTTAAGACAATTGCTTGGAATAGTACATGCTTGTTAAATAAGCCGAGCTGTAACTCGTATTTATAATTTCTTAAGAAGAGTAGACTGAATAGTATTGCATAGTGTACATGTTCGTTGCAATAAAAATCAGGGAATTATCCTCTTGCAGAGAACAAAATAAAGAGAAGCCTAGAGACTTTCCATATGTTATAAATAATGAAATATAAGTGAGAACACAAAATTACAGAGAATAGGCCAAGAGACTTTGCATATGTTATACAGAAGGAAATATAAGGGAGAGCACAAAATACATGAATGAGAGAATATCATATTTATGTGAATTTTTCTATCAATTCTTGCCGTCAAAGGAAGGTAGGAAACATATAATACTTCCGTCATCCAGATTATCCCTGCTTCAATAAACTTCCTTGTAAAATATAGAAACCTAGTGCTTGATAATTGGAAGTTTGGGAATAGCACACATGACCTCCCTAGAAAACCATGTTAAGACAATTACCTGGAATAGAAATGCATCACATGCTTGTAAAATAAGCCGATATGTAACTGGTATTTATACTTTCTGAAGAAGCATAGACTAAATAAAATTGCATAGCGGACATGTAAATGGTATTTCTACATACCGTTTTGCCCCAAGGAAGCTCTGCCCTCATCATGCTTATTACTTGCCTCAAGAGCTACATCAGGAATAGAATGACCATACTCTTGGAAGCTCAGCAGATGATGGACACCTGAATAGTAGTGTAGTTTATAAGTTATCTCTCTTTTATTTCCAGCAGCTGAGGATCCAGCAATGTGCCCCTTCTATTTGCAGTTTTGGCAATGTTTCCCGTTCTGTGCTAGGCAGCGGATCATAGAAGGTCAGATTGATTAGTTATTTTGTGGTGCCGATAAATATCATTGGCTGAATGCATCCACAAAGCTGCAAAATCTAGTCGGCAGTAAACCATGGACCTATGCCCCCTGCAGTAATTACAGAGAGACCCATGATGTTTCATGCATGTGCCCACAAAATTGTGATCATAAACATCAATATCATCGGAGAAATCTTCATATATGTTGTATTTTCTGAATATATGTGCATCTGGTCATATACTAAAAAAGGAAAACATAAGCACACATTAGTGAAGATTAATTTGAAGAAACATTGCAATGGAAAAATTACATGGCAGAATCCTAGAGACATTCCTGACTATTTTATAAATTTATCCCTTGGAATCAACTGGAATCAGATACATTCAGACAAAATTCATCATTTGTAAAAGGCAACCGTCATATGATCAGATTGGGATATACACAAAAGAAAGATCCATTGGTTTACCTTGGATCAACAAAGCTTGATCGGAACAAAAAAAAACTCACAAAGAAGGAAGATCAAGCGGGGGAGGTCGGACTCGTACCTGCATGCCTATATCTTGGGCACCTATGGCCAAACCCAAGCATCCATGCCTAGATCTCGATCTGGTGAGGGCATCGGGCCTCCCTGCCTAGAGATGTGCGTTCGAGAATGGAGATAGTCGAGGACTCGAGGTGGATGCGTTGAGCCATTGACGGCCGGGTCAGGCGGCTGGTGTGAGGAGTGCTGGAGAAGGAGAGGATACAGATGCGGACGGAAGAGTCCTGTGGGGGATGTTGGGCTTAGGCATGGTTTATCGCAGGGCGAAGGTAACACGAGCTAGACCACGCGAACGTGAGTGTGATGCTTTTGGGACGATGGGCTGCGCGCGGCGTGGGTGCAGGGGAACGAGCTAGCGATGGTGGAGGCGGACGATGTGGAGTTTGACATACCAATGGCTGCGAGATCGACGAGCGTGGGTGCCGTGTCGGCGCGTACCATGCGATGGCGGTTCTCCGGCAGCTTGCGGGCGACGCAAACATCCGAAGGAGAACGGGCACTCTGATTGGGGGCTCCGATTGGGAAGCAGATGCAGGAGACGACGGCGTCGAGAGGCAACGAGCATGGAAGAGCCAGTCGACGGAGAAGGCGCAAGCGGTGGGGAGCGGCGAGGCCAACGAGATGACCACGACCACGAGCTCCCGAGAGTTGGCCTAGATGGACGCACACATAGCGAGGCGACGGAGGAAAGAGATCTGTGGTAGGTGGGAAGAGAGAGAAGTTTCGGTAGGTGGGGAAAGAGAGGGCACATGGAGGCAACCTATTGGTGCGGGCGACGGAATTTCTCGTCCGGGCACCCTAGACGCCCTACCCTAAGCATTCGGTGTTTGCTTGGGTTTTTCAGGCGGGATTTGGGGCATGTCCGGACCGGAAAGGCCTTTTGGGGCAACGACTTGGGGCCTAATTTTTTTTAGTTAGTTCACCATGTGAAAAAATCAAAAGCCGGAAGCAGCATTGTATCCCAATATCCTTATTGATAGTGAAATAACCTCCAATAGACAAGATGTGTCCGCCGGTAGAACAACTGAAAAAATAAATAGAAGAAAATTAGAACGCAATAGTTCGTGAACTCTTCTCCTGCGGTCCTCCTCAATAAAATTCTCAATAATGTGAATGATAATTATCCATGCTTTAGATTCTTTGATTCATCTTCATACATGGAAAAGTAAAACATTAAATTCTCCAGATATTTGTCATTTCATGATATGTCAGGACAGCATTTAGGTCGTGTGCATGCATACATGCATGATAGTAGGATAAGTTTGAGGCTGACAATAATTTCATCAATGACAGCAGACCCAAGATAAGAAACCATATTATGCTAGGTCTGGAAATCAAGACATAGAGTTGTCCAGGTTGACCGCACAGGAACTTAGTCTGTCCACCAGAATCACATGATCCGTTAATGCCTACAATGTATCCATCACAATTTCAATGGTTAATCAAATGCCTATCATTTCCGGCCCTTTTAGATCTTAAAAAATAGTAATCAGAAGTATAGTATTCCACTTGGTTCTATTCCAGTTCTATCAAGTACATGAAGCATCAAAAGAACGAGAACAAAATGGACCTAAGAACATCAAATTACATCCAAATAAAACGAAGGACGTGATCATATGCCAATCATAATTTTCCAGGAGAATGGTACCTTGGTGTACCAATGTATGAGCCATAAATCGTAGTACGAAAAAAAAAAGGTTTAGGTACTAAGAATGACAGCCTGAGATTACCTCCATTCATATGCATGTGATGGCCTCTTTTGCAAAATGAAGAAATATGTATACAAAGGGAAACTGTATGGTCAGTGTTGTGGGTATAAAATCAAATAATGTACAAGCAACAAAGTTGGAGGTCTCTGGAATACTCATTTTATCAAGCAGATGGTCTGCATGGACACGTACATGAATACTGAACTGCCTAAGCAATGGATACTGAAGCCCGTGGCACTCGGTTGGTGATGAACTCCACATCCAGATCACACAAAATGACACCTGGAAAATCTCGGTGAACCAGTTAGTATAAGGCCACATACACACAATCTGCGCATCTCTGCTGAAACGAAAATTCAGAACTCCCAATACTGGCTAATCCACCGATGCATATGAATGGAGGCCGTCGCCTCCTATCTTCCTCCACGAATGAGAAGGCGACAACTGAGGGAACCCCGACATGATCATGCGCCTCCTGCCGGCCGTCGTGGCATGACCGGCGGTGCCGCTCGGGCTGCTGTGGCCAGAGGTGGGGAATGAGACGGGCGGCGGCGATCTCCTCCTCCTCACTCCTGCTCGCGCCAACGCCGCCAATCTCTTCTTCCCCCAACCCTCTCCTCCTACACCTGATTATCGTGCGTGCATCTGCGCTGCCACTGGCGGCGGCATCGACGGAACCAGGGAGATGGGATCGACGTGGAGATATTATGACGTGGGAAGTTCATGTGCGAGTAGCTTCCTAGTTGGGCCGGGCCGACCGGCCGAGTGATAGGATCCCATGCCTTTGTGGACAAGCTGCGTGCGTGCGTGGTGATTTCGTTGATTATACAGTACCTCCGTAATTAGCAGTAACGAACGGTAACATCGGGCAGACGATAGACTGGCCTGGAGTGGACGGTTAGGGATGGGAGAGGATTTAGGACGGTGGCATATTCTCCGTAATTACTTAGAAGTGGGATAGTTAGTTGTGTGGTGGCATTCCTTCTGTAATTTCGTTGAAGTGTGACACCACCGCCACAGCAACCTTAATAGTAAAGATACTACCGCTCAAAACGCGGGTTAACTTGGACAAAAGCTCCGCGCACCTCATTCGCTGTGATGAGCCGATGGAGGAGTTGGTCACGCAGGAGCTCGGTTGCCCGATAAACCCCTTCCCATTCCGCTACCTAGGACTTCCCCTGTCTCTCAGGAGGCTCACGGCCGCGCAGCTCCTATTTCTGGTGGATAAAGTGGCGGACCGGATGCCTGGCTGGCGCGCACACTTGATGAACAGAGGAGGGCGGCTCGAGCTGGTTAAAACCACCCTCTCAGCGGTCCTAGTTTTTGCCATGATGTCTCTTGACCTTCCCGCTAAAACCTTCACGGCGGTGGAGAAGATTATCAGGGGATTTTTGTGGAAAGGCCGGAGAGAAGTGCACGGTGGGCACTGCCTCGTGGCGTGGAACAGGGTCTGCATGCCCCGATCACTAGGGGGGCTTGGCATTCCCAACCTCCGTTTGATGAACACGGCTCTCAGGACGAGGTGGCTCTGGCTCACTAGGGTGGATCTGGCCAAGCCCTGGAAGGAATTCAACATCCAGGTTCCCCCGGTGGTCAGGTAGCTGTTCGAGGCGGCTACCACGTCCATACTCGGTGATGGAAGAAGCACCTTCTTCTGGACGGACAGATGGTTACCGGACGGCCGCATTAGATATTTCGCACCCCATCTCTTGGCCAAGGTCTCCAGACGGGCGCTCAAGACACGCAAGGTCCACGACGGCCTGGCTGGCGGTTGGTTGGGGGACCTCTCGCCCGATCTAGGCGCTGTTGCTCTTGGAGAGGTGCTAGGCCTCGCGGAGAGGCTCGCCGCGGTCACTCTGGCAGATGGCGTTGCTGACACCTTTCGGTGGAATTGGTCCACTGACGGTGGCTACTCGGCCCGCTCGGCTTATCTGGCCCTTTTTGAGGTTAACACAGCCATGGGAGGGGCGGATCAGATCTGGAAGTCAAGGGCCCCTGCCAAATACAAATTCTTTGTGTGGCTGGCTATACGCGACAGATGCTGGACGGCGGACAGACTCGGCAGGCGTGGACTTCCTCGACCGCCGGCTTGCCCTTTCTGCGACCAACATGATGAAGCGATAGATCATCTGCTCTTGGGTTGCTCCCTGTCGAGGGAGGTCTGGTCGGCGGTTCTCCGGCACTAGGGCCTCACGGAATGGATCCCCGCTTTCGACGACAGGCTGGCTGGCTGGTTGCCGGCGAGAGCGCGAGGGCAGGGCCACTCTCGTGACATGTGGACTGCTATTGCCCTGATCTGCTGGTGTCTTTGGCGCCACAGGAACAGTGTAGTTTTCGAGGGTGCCAGCCCCTCCCCGCAGGTAGTGATCAGGTCCATCCGGGACGAGGGGGAGCTTTGGAGGTTGGCCGGGCTCTTTAGAAGCGAGCTAGGTCTGGTGGATAGGTGGAGGTTTAGCGAGTAGTCCACCCTTGTTACACCCCAGTCGGTGGTTGGCGTTCTTGGCGTCTGTGCCTAGAAACGCGTTGTAACTTCGGCCTCTTGGCCCACCCCTTCTATGAATCCGATACGTCTTTCCATGACGTATCCTTAAAAACTACCGCTCAAAACATGACTAGTACTAATCCATCAAGGGTAAAATCCGCATCACACTAAAAGCACTAGCGACATCCCCGCCTTCATCGATAGAAGCATTGAACGACATGCCGGCATTGCCACACGAGCTCCTCGTAAAGTCTTCGCTAAAATTGCGAAAACAATTGAGACACGAGGACATGGATCATAGGATAGACATTCTGGCCGCCATCAGCCCCCATGGTTATTCCCTCTCTCCGAACCGCGTATGGACACGACTGGTCTTAGCAACAGATTTGCAACAAGCTCCAGCTAGTGGTCTAGTAGACATAACAATGACCCAGACGACGTTGATCGACGCTCTCATCTATTTTTGTTGGCCAAGATTTGTGAAGATCTTGATAATTAGAGAATTTGAAATTGCGTCAGGTTGCAGCGTATTTGACAAATTTACTTGATTTGAATGAAAAAAAAGGTGTAGGAACCATATTATATGTCCTTTACTCCATGGTACTATCTATTATATGGTAAGGAGTGCCATTAATCGAGACTAGCATTGCCGCCGCTGGTGCTTCTTAGTTGTCCGCCATGCACACGCGAATCTGCAATTGGTAGCACCTCAAGGAAAGGACGAATCAAACAAAATCAGAGTGACTTGTTTCCTTTTAAGACCAGGACAATCAAATGAATCATGTACAACATTACCTCCCGAAATAACGGATCAGTTACCGTACTTTAAATGATTAATGTGATATTTGAGCACCAGATATTATCTCCAAATTAAAAGGTCAATTGTACCCTTGTAAACCAAGGGACGGATGGTTTTCATACTAATCGTCTCTCACTAGTAGTAAAAGGAAGTGGCAGAGCTTGCACCAAATCTGTAAGGCAAAATCTAGACGCCCTCCCCCTGACGTACACTAAGCTCCGCAAGTGGTTAAAGGTTCCGTAAAATAGGCCTACCGATATATGATGGACAATACATTGGTGCTTCTCACTCGTTTTCAACTGGTCTCTTATCTAGAGATGATATCATGAAAGAAAAACATAAGTGTATGAGAGGCGGTCCAGGCGGAAGAGCACGAGACGATCCAGTGAATATAGTGTCCCGAGGTCTCTCTGATGGGAAAAGTGTAATAGCTGAAAGCACTTTCTTCAATTCGAGCTTTCAAATTCTCCATGAATAAAATCATAACTTCTTGGTGCTGCAACAAGAGATAAGAGTATGAGTACATATCTATGAGTTCCAAAGGAAAATTTCAAAATTATTTTCATTCGGCACAAAGCAATTTTATTCAGAAACACAGTGTTGGGTATGATGCCATTTAGCAAGAGAAGATTCATCAGTTTTTCCTATGACATTAAATTATTGTAAATAAGATCAGGTTATGAGAATGAACTAAAAATCCATACACCAAAATCAACAGATTTGTTGGCTTTGATATTTTTCTATGTGCACTTTCTGATTTGCAACTCCTCATTGTCTGGATCAAATATAATATATTTTTGTAAACATATTATCTACCATTGAATTAACAAATGAAATGATCGCTCTCTAAATCATGATCAAACAGGCCACCTGAGAGTTACGGTAAATACTACCACCATTTATGATTATAGCTAAGAGGCATCACAATCTTACATGTCACAAAGCAGAGCATGCATTTGCAGCATGAACACTACCTGATTGTTAGTGGACACAATTTTTTATGAAGATTTTTTTATTTGTATCCAACACAAAATGAACAGAAAAATATGTTCAATATGTAGTATATTTGACTAAAATTTAAAAACTATCATGAGAGATATTTAAAGCCGCACTGGCTTGCTGCCTTTTACATTCTTTATGTCGCACATTGACGCTAGATAGGCAATGCACGGTCTGTGGTCCCTAGCTGTAAGAGAAACAAGATTGTTCTATTTAATCCCCGGGATGATATGTTTATTCATCACATGATTTCCCAATCCACTTCTATCTCAATTTAATATTGCATCAAAAATTTGCACAATCCATTTGAAGAAACAAAAGAACAATTTGCTAAGAAGAATATAGAATATAAAGGAAGGAATAGAAGATACATACACCAAGATCATGCAAGAAGAAACACCTCTAGGCATCAAAGACATCCATGGTAATTATGAATTTTTTATTAGAAAAATGTGACCGATTGTCGGCCTCTATATATTGTCAGAAGAAACACATATTATCAATAACTAGATTTGACTATAATTACCATAGAGAGTCATTTTATTACTATCTACTAGCCACTAATAATTCTTCGAAGAAGCATGAAGGATTGCCAAAATTACATAATGATTAAATCATAAGCTGAACTACCTATTACCATTAGAACAACAAAATGGACACCCGGACAAGGAAAATAAATTTCCAATTGCTATTGTTTGACACTCACCAAGGCTGGTTCCGAACATACCCATTTAGTTTTGGACTCAGGTGCGCGGACTAAATTCGAGAACAAGGCTACTTTTTTCCTTTGAATTATGTTGGTTATCACAAGGTTTTTTTTTACGGAAGGGTAGCTAATGGATGTGCTCCGGTTTATGTTGTTCACTTTCCGATAGAGGTGTGGAAGAATAAGACATGCCATGGTTGCATGTTCTTGAGGGGATGTGCATGCAATCGAGTAGTGTATACAAAAAGGAAGGACACAATGTTTCGTCCGTTATTAATATTTTAGATCAAAAAGCGGAGCCTACTCAGTTAAATGCTTCTGGAAGGGAGAATTTGCAAAATGCATATGATTAAGTAAGTTAGCTTCTCCGCATGGATGACTCTAAATGGGTCAACGCGCTAAGGTAAAATATATTCAAGAAGGAGGAGATAATACTAAATTCTTTCATCCCGTTGCAAATGGAAAGCAAGTAAGAAAAAATATATTTCAGATTTAACAAGATGAAGGGACACTCATATGGGAGAAAAACCTTAAAATTGTATCACTATATTCTTACTGCTAATTTCATAGAGTACGAGGCGTATGCTGCTATAACTGGAAAATAACAAGGCACTAGGATCAGATGGGTCTCCTGCTAAATTCTAGCAAAATATTTTGGAGGTTATAAAAGAAGAACTTATGTCTATGGTTTCCAAATTTGAGGAAGGGTATTTTCCAAAAAAAAAAAGGAAGATGCCACACAAATTCGACAATATCGGTCACTATGCATACTTAATGCCAATTTCTTTACTAAGATGCTACTTTGCAAATTTCCAAAATGCACATACAATGATAAAACCTATGTACACAACATTTATGTTTGGGCGCCATATATTCGAGGAGGTGGTGGTTCTCGGAGACCATTCAGGAACTTTATAGAAACAAAATGGATGAGGTATTTTTCAAAACAGATTTTGAAAGTCTTATGACAATATCAATTTGTCTTTTTTGAAACAAACTCCTCGCATGAAAATCTATGATATTAAATAGATTGATTGTGTATCAATCAGTTCTTCCACAAAAGTTGTGTGAGTATTAACGTAAACGATGACATAGGTCATTATTTCCAAACTCACAAGGGTTTGAGGCAAGGTAACTTGTATCTCCAATTTTGTTCAATATCGTTGCAGATGATTTAGCCATTCTGATTGCCATAAAATAAATATGATGGTCAATTATATGGGTTCATCCCTCTTATGTTTCATGGGTAAGTTTATATTCTACGATATGCAGATGATACAACTACTTTTATGGAACACAAGCTCGAAAAGGCTCTAAATATGAAGTTAACTCTAGTTTCGAGCAACTTTCTGGCCTTCGAGAAGAGTGATTTTTCTTTGTTTTTGTAAGGAAAAGACAAAGAGGACCTATATATGCACCTTTTCGATTGTGATGTTGGGTCTCTACCTTCCATATATGTGGGTATTCCAATCCATTTTAAAAATCTAAAAAAATGAGAATGGAAAGAGCTGAGGAAACATTTGAAAAGAAATTTGCATCTTGGATGAAAAGTTATTATTGTAAGAGGATTGCCTCATTTTAAGTAACTCTGTCCGTACTAGTTTACCAATTTTTATGTTGCATTTTTTGGAGATACCTAAGGATGTATGAAAAATACTTTACTTTTTTAAATCTATCCTTTTTTTCTAGCGCAAACTATGTTCATAAAAAAATATCGACTGACTAACTGGAACTTCATTTGTAGACCAAGATCAGGATGGTCTTGGAGTGGAGGTTCTAGACTTAATGAAAGAAATTAGTATGTAAATTCCTGTCCAAACTCCTTAATTAGGAGGGCGTTTGGCAAGACTTGCTAAAAAACAAATACCTTCACTCTAAGGCCACATTTTGGAAATTCACCGGAGTTGTTCATCCACTTCGTGACATCATGGTCTATAAAAGTCAATCCACATTTTATTTGTGATCAATCCTTCATATGAATAAAGAGTTCTCACAATAAAAAGTATGACCGAAGCTCCTTTGAGGTGATACCTCTCACCTAGGACTCCTCCTCAGATTTAGACTCTTGTTCACAGGAGAATTTATTTGTCATCGCCTATGTCCCCTTAGTAGATACAACACCGAGAACTGTTATAGTTTGAGGTTTGGTTAAAAAACGAGAGAACGGTTTGAATATTGAGGTTTTTGATGATGTACCAAAATTTATTGTATAAACATGACCAAGGCCGCTAGGGACAAGGCTTGCATACTATTTATTGGTTGGGAAAGGTGTGTCATGGTGGTGTAGTTTGAGTGTATGGTCAGATAAATACCAGCAAGCAATAATTTCTAGGAGGGTGTGGTAGTTGTTTGAAGCAGCATGGAGTAGTAAGTCATCAATATATCCTTTTTATTAGGGAGGAAATCAAGTCCATTTGATTCAACAACTAAATTTGGTTTCATTGTAACCTATTAGAGGAAGAAGGATGGAAGTACTTAAATGTTTCACTAGCCTCGATGTCGGCAGAAACCTTATCTCTTTGTATGTAGTAGGAAACCTTATCCCTAGAAGAAAGTTGAGGAAGGAGACCACACTTTGTTTAGATCTAGTTCCTGAGGAGATAGAAACATCTCAATTTCATCTAAGATCAAGAAAATTTTCCAGTTACCGCCTAATGATAAAGGGAATGGGGTATGTTTGCTAATGTTTAAGCGAGAATCATGTTTTCTTGATGGAAGATAGTAGGGAAATAGTTTAAAAAAAATTAATGGCAACGCCTTAGAATGTTGGGTCTACAATCTACACGATCAATGAGTGGCCCATCTTTTTTTTTGATAAAGGGAAGTATATTAATATAGCGGAGATACAAATTACACCGTCCTATGGAACAACGCAATAACCATAGTCATTACGGATGCACACAGCCGAAAGACAATAAAAAGAAGAGGTAAAAAAAGTCCCGCTACAGAGTTACAGTCCTTGCAGTAGCCGCACAACCACCACCTAAACAACTGCTGATGTCCATCTCTTCGAAAACAACGTCTCCAAGAAGAAAGGTGCCAGACACAACCAATTAAGGCCAGACCTTGGGTTTTCACCCTGAAGATAATCCTCGCTCTCAAAACATCGGCTCCAAGAAGACCAGTACCAGGCACAACCAATCAAGGCCAGACCTTGGTTTTTCACCCTGAAAGGTAGGACTTTGGACTTCATGCATGTTGTTTCCCCCTCTTACATACGGCTGCCATGAATATTGTAACTCCAAGCCAGATCCCAATCGATGCAAAGACTCCGAACACCGTTGCTAGTCATCCAATCTCACCTTCGATGACTGAGCATTGCGACCGAATTCCACCGATCCAGCAATCTCCAGGAGTCGCCCATGGGAGTTCGCCGGCGGAGCCTTTCGGTCGACACCCCGACTTGATCAAAGAGAAGAAAAGCCAGATCCCAATCGAAGAAAAGCCCCGACGCTGCGAAACGACTCCCAGCAGACACGGTCGCGAGAGGAGAACGTTCACGGAGCACCCTGGCTGAGCCTCACCGGCTCGAATCTGAGACAAAGGCCAGATCGGCCTAGAGGCCCACCCACCATCGGCCCACCCTGGGTCAAGCCCAAGACAGGCCAGATCGGTTTCCTGTCTTCCGCGTCCGCCGCCACCGGTAGCCCTTCCGCCGGCAGCCCTCGCACCGCCGCCTCCCATCGCTAGGACTGAAGAGGACGCGCCTCCCGGGAGCCAGGCCGGCGGCGCCGCCACCTTGCGCCACCGAACCTCCGCCGCCGTCCTATCCCAGCGCCGCTGCTGGGGTGCCCATCATCCCCACCAGCCGCCTGCCAGTGGGGTGCCGCCACCGCCGCCGCCGGCGATGGCATCGGCCGCGGATCCGCGGGGAAGGAGGGAGGTGGGCTAGGGTTTCGGGGGACTCCGGAGTCGCCCGAAAGGAGGCGACCCGGGAGCCATATTCCTGTATGTTGAACTCATGAGTGGCCCATCTATTTTCAAAACAAAAAGTGGCGGGATATGGGATTGTTTTTGTAATGGATATGACGATAGGGACGTGGTAGGAGATGAAGCGGATGCTGGATGAAACATTGTACTTTGGGGATATATTATCCCAAGCAATGTTAACGGAGACACGATTTCTTTTTTAGTACGGTAATCCATATTGTTACACGAAGTGAATCTTTGATAAAAGAGGGGAATTTAGGTAAGATAAATTAACCGTGTCGACTTCGTGAAAACGGAGGGTGAATCCAAAGTTAGTTTATTTTTTGTAGGAACATGTCCACTTCCTGCACACAGAAGGTGTTTTCATTTGATTGTCAAAGGGGGTACACATAAGATTGAAGACACCAAGGAGGATCCATGGGGAGGGGGATGTTGTGTCAATGGAAGCAAGTTCAAGAAATTATTATTTTTATGTTACAATTAGTATGGGAGTAAATGACAAGGGGCTCATGCAAAGAAAGTCGGGAAATACAGACTAATAATCCCATAATTATGTGGACATAATTGTGAAGTGGATAAAGGTGAAACATTGAGAATTCCATCACCGTCCTAGATGGAAAAGGATCCAGGATTTTTGAGTGATTAGATGTATCTTGACTATTGATGTTGCTCTCTTTGTTCACCACTATGAGATCTTCTAGATATTTCAATATGGATTATTTGAGGACCAAAATGTGTGATACTACACACTGATGCGTCTAGATACATTATAAATAGATTAAACATATTATAATTGTGAACGGAGTGAGTTTTCATGGAGGAATGTGGCATGCTGATTAGACGAAATGATCTTAGTGTTGGTGGATTGGAAAAGATCTCGAAAGTTCCAAGAAGAAAGGGAAATTGAGATTATGCATTAGAAACTTTGTGATCACCGAGAGGTCAATGAGGCAATTGTGAAAAGGTACGGCAAACAAAGGCCAACATGAATTTATATACAGGTTGCTTTGGCCTTCCTCGCAGCTTATTTTCATAGGAGAAGTCATTGGAGGCGTCCACCCTAACGGTGTGATGTAGCTCTTCGAGGTGCACTGAATGTTTTGTTGATACTTGATGATATTTGGATACATTTATCGACTCATGACCTTGCCTATAATAGATAATATGATATTTTATATGCTCGGCTACATCTTTATGCTTCACTAGATGAAGCCATAGGTTATGCAAGCACATGCTTAACCATGATGTAGATTGAAACTGCGTTTCTGGTGCCTCTCACTACCATACCTTCTATTAGACTCTGAAAAGTCGCTTTGTTGGCTACATCTTAGACTCAAAATTCATTTGTACATTGTTGGGCTAACATCGGCAATATCAAGACTCGAGACAGAATGACTGGCCATGATTTATAATAGCTACATGTGCCTTCTATTGTTGTGCAGTAATGCAGATAATAATGGATAGATCCTGATGATAGACTCATAAATATCGAAGGGCCTGAGGCTGAACTTTATTAAGATAGAACAGAGACTACATGGTCATGACCAGGGAAAGGGTGAAGATACCCCCAAAACAAACAACCACAAACACTCAAAAAGATCCTCTTATGACTGAAACCGCCATACATAGACTCATCAATTTGGCACGTCTAGTCATCTTCAATAAATAATTCACTACTACTTTTACAATGAGATCAATAAATATTCAACTAATTTGTGTACAACATTAATTCTACCGTAGGAGCGGTGTCTCCCGTGCTCTTTTGTTTGCGTCGTTTAAACTCAAGATCCATCAGCTCTTGGCCATGCGGGAAATTCCATATGAATGCATGACTACAGTTTGAGTCGGATCTATCGAAACACACATTTTCATACCACATGGTCAATGTGTTAGTTCCCGATGTTCCGGTAACGAAGTTTTCTAGTTACACTTTATTTAGCGATGATAAATCCAATGGACCATATTTCAATTAAGCTTAAATTGGGATCTCATCTCCAAATATTCTGCAGCGTGGTGAATTTTGTAGGATTTGATATAACTTGGCATACATTAAAAAATGATTCAGAAAAAAAATATGTCACAAAAGTGCACGAAACGGTCACAAATTGCACCGACTTGCATATCATTTTCTCACTAAAAGATTAGCCAACCAACATTACTAATTTACTACAGTCTGATGTTGGGTTTGATTTTGAGTAACAGATTAGTCAATTTTTCTAGCCCTTAAGACCATGGGGTGATCCGTGGTGGATGACTCGACTTCATGGATAGAGGAGGTGGTTGACTATATCGTCGTCTCCTTGTGCCTTCAACCTCACCGCGCGCCTATTTCCCTTCTTCACCTCCCACTAGTCTCGATCGTGGCCACTACTGTACTCCCTTCATGTGATGCTTGTGGTTGCGGCGTCGTGTGTGCACCGTCGGCCCAGGGATCCCCGGCGATGTCAGTGAACTCATTGAGTTGCCCGGGCGGGTCTCTGGCACTTTTGGCCAAGCTCGCCGCTGAAGTTGTATGTGCACCAATCTTGCATGGACGTTGTGGACTGTGTTTGTTCTCTGTGTGTGTCTGACCCAGCTCAAGCAGTTGTGTTAGTAGATCACACCACATAAGCTAACACAGGATAAGCCGCACCGGTGCCGCATACCTCTGCACTCGTGTTGGTCTGGGTCGGCGGCAGATGCCATGGCCGAGCTTGTGCAGGCATGCATCGACCTTGGCGTTGTTTTTTTTTCCTTCTTGATAAAAGGCGTGTACTCATGTTGGTTGTTGGTTGTCATTTGTACCCTCTCTAACAGCTTTTAGACGTTTACTTGGTATAAAGCCCATCAAGTAGAGGTTTCACCGATTAAACACATCATATACTAGAGTTCCAAGTTTACAAATAGCACATAGATAGCCCAAAAAGTTAAAACAGAAAAGCCATACACAGCTAGTGAAAACCCGCTAAAGTAGTAACTATCTAGATGAAAGTTGATTGAACGCGGGAGGATGGTCTTGAGCAGCTGCAAAAAAAAACCTCCATCAGGCATTGATCTTACTTCTTTGAAGTGGGCTCCAATGATGCAAGAAGGAGTATATTTTGAAGAATCAGTACAACTTGCTCTCAATCGAGAATTTATTGGAAATTTTCTAAACCTCCCAGCTTTGCGTAATGAATAAAAACCCAATAAATCTTCTGGACTTGCCCCAGAAGGACCGTAAAATAGCAAAGTAATGGAAAAATATGCATTTGTCGTACCCCACTCCAAACGAATTTCGCAAGAACACAATAAAAGAAGATGTTATTCAGATCTTCAGTAACCACTAGAGGGATCGTGGTATTTGAATATTTAATCTTTGGAAGGGAGATGCTAAGGAGAGATTCTTGGTGATGTTTTAACTTTGAGGAGAGTTTCGCTGACCAGATGTCGTTGGCGAACATCGATTCGTCACCCTGGCATGTTGATCTAAAACCCAAGTTACAGTGTCAGGGTCCTCGCTAGGACTAGCTGCTTAAAGTTCTATGTAGAGTTTCCCCACTTGTGCATTAGTACAGCCCTAACTTTTTCAGTCTCTTATTTCTCTCAAAATCCCAAGTAATAGAAAGACTTGGCCAAAACAGTACTAACATTATTTAATTGTAGCATGTGCCTTTCTGTTGTGCATTAAAGCATATAATTAAGGAAAATATTGCGCCAATGCACTCATAAATATATGTGTCTGACAACGTGAACAATGCATGTGTAGGGGTAACAATTCATCTCGCCTTTCCAACACCTGAACTATGTAATGTGTATGAAACTCTTAAACACATGAGTTCCCTAATTTGATGGTCATTAACAACAAAATCACATAGGGTATGATTTTTTCCGTTCACATACATGACGCTAGTTCACCATCCATGCAAAGGTCGTTTATTACAGTTCATCATACAAACCATATGTCAAAATGACAATTCTAGAAAATTAAATTACAAAGGAAAATAAAACCGTTAATTTGTTGGTCATGTCAGTGCTGACGTGGAGGATGCATCCTCTATTTCTCTTATTATGGGACGGACAAAAAAGTAAGTGAAAAATAGAAGCCACAATCACCCCCGCGCATTGCTGATCAATACGCCAAAAAGTCAAGGTCATGCTGATACTAGTACGATTTATTCTAGTTGCAAGAGGCCGCATGATATCTGTCTCTTTTGGTAAACCATACTCTTTGGATGGACAAGAAGCATGCTCTTACATGTCATCGGTTTCATTCTTCAGGTGTACTTCTTGAAGCCATAGCTTATGCATGTATGGGCTAAACTATGATGTGGGTTGAAACCTTGTTCCCGGTGCCTACCAAGACCATATCTCAACCATTGCTGGTGCATTGTTGAGAAACAATCCAAAGAGAGTTGGTATTCATGGCGTGATTTAATTCTACATACATGTGACTTATGTTGTTGCACATTCATGCTTATAAAGAAGGACCATATTCCGATGGTAGACTCATGTTTTTTGTGTGTGTGATGGATAATTATTCCATGTTTGTAAAGATAAATCCACACTTTCATTTATTACAAATCACTCAATATTATCTGGTATGAGTACTATTTAATTGTTCGTGTACAATGATAAGTCATGTAGCAATGGATGCCTTTGTCCCTCCTTGTCCTTGATCTACCTTGTTCTGAAATAGGCCGTGACATCTCTTTGCTATGTAGAGTTCCATATGAGGAGCCGACTTCAATTTGAGTTGTATTCTTACATGTTTGTTGCTTTCTTCTCACGTGGATGCATCAGTCTATGTAAGTTCAGTGATGCTCACGCCATGATAAAAATATATCATTACGTCTTATTTAGCAATGAAGAATATAGAGACGAATGTACTGCGGTCCGTCCCTTGCCTGACGGTTGGTGCTCCATTTTGTTCGGAGGCGATTGCGTGGTGATCGTCGTTGCGGTTCCTTCCTCGTTCCTCAAAACCTTGATTCCGGCAGATCTAGTCGCTATGAATTCCATATGGTATAGTGCATTTTCCTGATCCGAGTACAACCCTCTGCCCGGATTGTCTTGACTCTCGTTTCCATCCACTAAAAGCCTTTCCTGCGTTCTAGGGCACGGGGTCATAAGACACAATACATATACAGGTGATTAAGGGAATTTGGAAGGAACCAATGGAGGGGGTGGAAGGACTGCTAAGGGGGTTGAAGTTAACGGGGGAAGAACGTGCAACGGAAAAAGTTGGCTAGAGTGGAGAAGGTAAGGTGGGGATCACAGATCTGAAGGTGGTAGGGAGGTTGATGGAGGAGAAACCAGCCCTCCCCGATGATATTGTGCATGCTCTAGGACCTATATGATGCCCCATGAATGGGGTAGAGTGCAAAGAGCTTGCAGACAATGTATTCTTATTCTCTTTTAATCATGTGAGCGGAGGAATAAAGCAGTAGAGGGGGGCGTGGATTTTTTAGAATAGTTTGATGTCGAGAAGACAGTGGAGGATTATACCTTCTCACATGTGCCAGTCTGGATGCACATCTATAAGCTGCCACTGGGACAGATGACTCGAGCTATAGGAGAGATGATCGGTGATCATATGGGAGAATTCATGCAGATTGATAGTGTGGAGGGAGGGCTAGCTATGGGGAAGTTTCTACGTATCAAGGAAAGGAAGAATATATAAAAAAACTGATGCGAGGAACAGTTGTTCCGGTAAATGCAAAGGGAAGAGCAGTGTGGTGCCCATTTGAATATAAGTTTTCCCCGACTTCTTCTATGTATGTGGGATCCTTGGGCACGTGGATAGGGATTCCAGCATTAAAATAAAAAGAAGGGAGGCGCCATAGTATGGGAAGTGGCTCAACTGGATCCTGCCAAGAAAGTACACCAATTACGACGGTAGGAGAAGTGGAGCTGATACGATGAGCACGAGGGGCTATAGCCCTGGAAGGGGAACAAGTGACTCTGGAAGTGATGGTCCCTTCTGGAGGAAATCTGATAATACCTCCAAGAATGAAACCCGTGCGGGGGATGGTAGTAAGAAACAATTGTGCCGGTAAATGCAAAGGGAAGAACGGTGTGGTGCCCATTTGAATATGAGTTTTCCCCGACTTCTTATATGTATGTGGGATCCTTGGGCACGTGGATAGGGATTCCAGCATTAAAATAAAAAGAAGGGAGGAGCCGCAGTATGGGAAGTGGTTCAACTGGGTCCTGCCAAGAAAGTACACCAATTACGACGGTAGGAGAAGTGGAGCTGATACAATGCGCACGAGGGGCTATAGCTTTGGAAGGGGAACAAGTGACTCTGGAAGTGATGGTCCCTCCTAGAGGAAATCTGATAATACCTCCAAGATCAAAACCCGTGCGGGGGATGGAAGTGAGAAGTAAGTTGACGATGCAAATCTTGCACTCGTTGGGAGACCCCACGAGGAAGGTATGATGAGCACAACAAATGTTTTCCGTCAGAAAGAAACCATGGTTTAATCAACTAGTAGGAGGAAGGAGTAACTTCATAAGGTTGATGCCATTGAGATGGCAGGGTGCACTACCGGTTTAGCAGCAACGTGGAACCTACACAACACAATCAAATCACTTTGCCCCAACGAAGCAGTGAGGTTGTCAATCTCACCGGTTTTGCTGAACACAAAGAGCTTAACCGTATGGTGTGGAAAACAGTATGAGAATAGTATGAAAACTGTAGCAGCAGTGTGAAAATAGTAATTGTAGTGGTTGTATTATCAGTATGAGAAAATGGACCAGGGTCCACAGTTCACTAGTGGTGTCTCTCCATAGAAAATAAATAACATGTGTGGAAACAAATTACAGCTCGGCAATTGATAGAAATGAAGGCTGCATCGTAGTGCATATGCAAGACATAAAGATTACTATGTGATTTATGCAGGAATTACAACAAAATAGATAGAGCGTCATCCAACTTCATCGATGACTAATAATCCACCTTCCGAATATCATCCGAACAAACATTGGGTATTAAGTCGCAAGCAACAGATAATCGCAGTAAGCAAAGTGTGTAATGTAAACAATGTAAACGAAATAAACATCGTTGTTTTCTCCCTAATGGCAACAACACATCCTCCATCCGTCACATTTCTATCACTCGAGCAAAGATGCAAAGGAGGCATGAACCCACTATCGAGCATAAATACTCCCTCTTGGAGTCACTAGCATCTACTTGGACAGAGCGTCTACTAATAACGGAGAGCATGCAAGATCATAAATAACATATGCATGAAGATAACATGATAGATTGATAATCAGAATACATAGCATCCAACATACATCGGATCTTGCAAACACAACATGTAGCATTACAATAAGATGATCTCGAACATGTAAGACAACTCACGAGATCTAAACATGAGGCATAAAGTGGAGAATACAACCATCTAGCTACAGCTATGGACCCGTAGTCTAGGGATGAACTACTCATGCATCACTCCGGAGACGGGCATGGTGGTTTAGAGCCCTCCGGCGATGAATTTCCCTCCCGGCAGGGTGCCGGGGAGAGCTCCAGAACCCTCCCGATCTCGGGTTGAGATGATGACAGCCTCGGGTTTTCCTCGGGAAAAATTGGTATATTTTTAGGTTCACGTATCGGGGGGGTTAAATAGGAGAAAGGGCAATGGCGGTGGATGCCGGAGGGGCCCACACCACCCCACGACGCGCCTAGGGGGGGCGCCTCGCTATGGTCTGGCCCCCCTCCAAGACTCTTCGGGACTCCGTGGAACCTTCGGGATTTCTAAGACTTCCGTGTTTCGAATTTTCCAATTCCGAGAATATTTCGAGAACAACTTTTCTGAAACTAAAAACAACAGAAAACAGGAACTGGCTTTGTGGCATCTTGTCAATAGGTTAGTCCCGGAAATCGATAAAAATGACAGAAAGTGTATAGCAAACATGTAGTAAATAGCATAAAACAACATGGAACATCAGAAATTAAGGATAGTTTATGACGTATCAGAAGTCACACGCCCCTTGAATATACCCCAAGCAGAATATATTGGTGACCGAGGTGCTAGCAAGGAGATAGCAAACGAAAATGAAGTTGAGTCAAAGAAGATGCTCTTTGAGAAGAAGGAGGCTCTTGTGGAATGAAACCAGAGAGAAGGATGATGGTGTGGAGGGAAAAGAAGATTTACATGGTGATCATATGCTTTTGGACATGAAGGCCCAAGAAGGAGGAGGGGTTGGCACTAGTGATGTGGAGAAAGGGGAAGTAATCTCCCAGGCTAGGACGGTAAACCAAAACCGGGCAAGTTTAAGAGGCTAGATACGGGCCCGAAGGATGAAAACAAGGTAAGGGATGTTATGGTGGATAAGAAGAGGAAATCTGAGGCAACAATGGGTGACGATATGAGTACAGTAAATAAGGGAACAATGGATGGTGTGGGGAATGTTGAGAATGTCAATGAAGATTCCAACGTTAATACAGGGCTGTCGGTGCATCCCGCGAGACACAATGAGCATAGGGATTTGGAACGACATAGGTTTGTGGAATGGCCCTGCCGTCAACGGTCTTCTGTATCTCCTGAAGAAGGAGGACCCCAACGTGTTGTTCATGTGTGAAACAAATATGGTGGAGGGTAGAATTGAGTGGCTTAGATGGAAGTTGAGAATGCCTAATATGGTGGTATAAGATTGTACTGGGCAGAGTGGGGGACTAGTCATTTTCTGCAAGAATGAGGTGGATCTTCGGTTGATTGTCTTTAAATAAAGGTAGCACCTAGACAAGAGAGAGAGAGAAGGATGGTTCTGTGTGGATATTTATGGGAGTGTATTGTGAGCCCAAAACTGACGAGAAAGGGAAAACATGAATCTTCGTTGTACCCTTAAACATCAGAATAATAGGTCCGTGGTTGCGTGCTGGGGATTTTAACGAAATTCTACATCCTTGGGGGAAAGATGGAGGAGTGCCGAGGGCGCAGTGCTATATGGACATATTCAAGGAGGCTCTCGAATATTTTGAATTGGATGACCTGGGCTTTGTTGGGGGATGCATTTACTTACCATAGTTACGATGCCGGAGAGTACATCCGGGAGAGGCTGGACAGGGTTGTGTCCACGCACACATGGAGGGATTGTTTCCCGGGGTGCAAGAAATTCACGGTGATCTGCGTTATCACCGGTTGATTATTTTGGATACTCATGGTGCAGAAATACAAAGGTGCATCCCGGATCGGGGCCTACAGCCAAGGTTCGAAGCAAAGTGGTTGGAGGAGGACGGATGTGAGGAGATTGTGGAGAATGCTTGGGCGTTAGCTACAGAGGTTCATAACAAAGATGTTGCGGGAGCAGTAAAAGGAGTGTTGAGCGATTTAGGATCATGGAGTAACGGTCTGTTGGGTGATCTAGACAAACGAATTAGCAAGTTAAAAAAGGAGCTCGAGGTGTGGAGGAGAAAGGGGATTCGAACGAACAGGTTAGAAGGGAGGGCCTTCTACGTTTCAACTGTAGCAAAGACTAGAAGACCAAAAGTAGACATACTAGAGGCAGAGCACATGTTGATTGGATGAAAGGAGGCGACCGGAACACAAAATACTTTCACTATGTAGCTTCAGGTAGGAAGAAGAGAAACACAATAAAAGGAGGATGGGGGAGTGGTGGAGGAGGAGGATCAATGAAAGAGGTGGAAACTAATTATTTTATTAGATCCTTTTTGCCTCCAGTGCAGGTACTCAGGGTGGAGGAGCCTGTGAGCCACATTGATCTAAGAGTCTCCACACAAATGAATGAATTCCTCTGCAAGGGGTTTAGAGAGGAGGAGGTGAACGATGCGCTAGAAAGTATTGGAGATATCAAAGCTCCAGGGCCAGATGGGATGCCCTCTATCTTATATAAGGGATACTGGTATAATATTGGAGATAAAGTCACACAATAAGTGCACAGTGTTCTACGGGGAGGTTTAATACTAGAAGGGTGGAATGACACATGTGTGGTGCTAATTCTGAAGATAAAAGACCCTGAAAGTATGAAGGACCTCGACATATAAGCTTGTGTAATTTCGTATACAAATTGGTCTCCAAAGTGTTGGCAACCATATTGAAGCAAATCCTGCCGAAATTATTGCTCCTAACCAAAGTGCATTTGTGCTAGGGAGGCTGATTACAGACAACATATTGTTTCCTTATGAATGCACTCACTACATGAAATCGAGAAGGGGGAAGAAGGTTTTGCTTATGTTAAACTCGATATGAGTAAGGCATATGATAGTGTCAAGTGGGCATTTCTGGAGCGAATGATGAGAAAATTAGGCTTTAATTAGAAGTGGATCCAACTGATTAGGATGTGCATCTCTTTAGTCGGGTACCAAAGCAAGATTAATGGAGCCCTGACGGACACCATTACACCGTAGAGAGGTTTAAGGTAGGGTGACCCATTGTCACCCTATCTTCTCCTTATATGCGCTGAAGGGTTTTCGATGTTTTTTTTTAACCTTAAGGCTGTGAGGCAAAAGTCCCACATCAAAGGGTTTTCGATGTTACTCAACAAGGCTGATAGAGATGGAAGTTTGCGTGGAATTACTATATGCCACAATACTTCGAGGATAACTCACTTCTTATTTGCAGACGACTCACTGGTGCTTATGAAGGCTTCTTGTGCTAGTGTCAGAACTCTGCAACATATACTACACCTATATGAGGCATGCTCGGGTCGGACTATTAATTACAACAAGTCTTCGGTAAGTTCAGTAGGAACACTTGTGCTGAGAGGAGATAGGACGTGTTAGCAGGACTAAAAATTGGGGTGGATGCAAAAACTGAGAAATATCTTGGTTTACCAATATATGTGGGGAGATCTCACACGAAAACGCTTGAATATATAAAGGACATAATTTGGAAAATAATTCAAGGCTGGAAGGAGAGGATATTATCAAAAGATGGGAAAGATATCCTGATCAAATCTTGTGCCCAACCAATACCTACATTCGTTATGTCTTATTTTGATCTTACTAAATCTTTGTGTTAATAGATAAGCACAATGATCTGTAGGTTTTGGTGGGCACTAGTAAGAGAAGGAAAACAAGCTCCATTGTCTAAGTCGGGAGTTGCTGTATAGTCCGAAGAAGGAGGGTGGCTTGGGATTCGGGATCACTATGGTTTCAACCTAGCGATGCTTGCTAGAAAGGTTGGCCAATGTTGAACAACCCGGACAGCCTATGTGCTAGAGTCTTGAAAGCAAAGTATTTCCTGAACTCTTCGATCCTGGAAGCCACTCCTAAGTATGGTATGTCATACACGTGGAGAAGTATAATGTGGGGGCTGGAGTTACTTACAGAAGGAAAAGTATGGAGAGTTGGTGATGGCACCGATGTAAAGATTTGGTCTGATCCTTGGCTGGTAAGAGAGGGTGCACCTAATCCTTTTACACCCAAAGGACAATGTCTCCTTACTAGAGTTTGCGAACTCATTGATCCTGCCACGGGAGGATGGGACAAGATTATGGTGCGCAACATTTTCTAGGAGGTTGATGCTAAGGTCATTCTTGCTACGTCATTGAGAGATGATTTCGAGAACTTCTATACATAACAATATGAATAAAAAGGCGGCCTTATGAGAGTTAAAGATGAATTCTTCCTTATAGGGTGTTTTGATCTTGGTAGCGATAGATCACAAGGGTTCTGACAAGATATTTGTTTAGGAGGTACACCCTTGTCCAGCACTATCCATCTCTATGCAACATTGTTCATCGAAAATACATTTCAGTGGCGCCTTTTTTTAAGAGGCTGCTCATGCTAATGTAGCATTTAGGAGAGCGTTAACTCGAATGTTGGCTCCATGTTGTCAATCGGTTATTGTATATTACGCCGTGAGCTGAAAATATTAAATTTGTTTGGGGCCAAACAACAACTGGTTCTTGTACGGTCAAGCCCATGCAACTGTATCTTTTAAAGGGCAACATAATTTTTGTTCGGAAGTATATTTGCAGGCTGATAATCCATGTGAAAATTAATATATTCATGTGGTTTCTACATCATAAAGTCCTTCTAACTAAATTTAAGCTGTCAAAAAGAGTTTGGCAATGTAGTAGCAAGTGTTTTTTTGTATGACAAAGATGAAACGGTTCAACATTTGTTTATAACTTGCCTTCTTGCACAAATAATCTGGCGCATCATGTATATATTCTTTCATATGACTACTCCAACTAAGCTAATTTTTTAAATAATACATTCTTTATTAAAATCCGGAAATATTACGAGAATTTGATATTTTTCAAAAATAATACCTAGACGGAGTTGGTGAAACCGATTAGCACATATTGGGGTTGGCAACCTCAATTAAAATCTATTGGGGTTGGCAAGCCCGATTAGCACATGTCGGGCATGATTAGGGACTAATCAAGTATGGTTAGCCTCATTAGTTCTTATCAAGTTTGCCAAATACTTTTTTTGTACTTTTTCCTAGCCCATCACATATATCCCGCCACCGTTCCCGCACCACACCATTTCTCCCGCCACTTTCTCCCTCCACATTCATCACACCACTTTCTCCTGCCCCTTTTTCCCGCCACCGCCTCCGGCCCTTTTCCCCGCCACCGTCTCCCGCCATTTTGGCTCTAGACGGAGCCCATATAAACCCCTAGCATACTTTGTGTGTAGTAAACTTCTAGGTTGCATTAGAGTGATGGTTGATAGTCCGAGTGGAGGTCTTGACCCATATAGCTCATGGTGTAGTCGATATCATGCGACAAAGGGGTATTTGGCGAATTGGTGGGAGGGTAGAGCCACATTTATTTTTATGAATGTATGAGTGGGACCACGTAGTTGCTCTGGAAAAAAAATTATCCAAATATAATCTCCTGCATAGGTCCACCGAAGAAATTTGGGATGAACTATTGACGTGGCATAATAAATGGTGAAGAGTAGTCGAGCTAAAAATAGTTGATGTCTCTCTCGAGTTAGCTGCGTCCGACAACTGCATGTAATTATGCCCGACAGGTGCTAATCAAGCTTGATAGGATCTCGTCGGTCTTGCCAACCCCAATAGGTTCCAATAGGGCTTGCCAACCCTAATAGGTTCTAATTGGGGTTTCCAATAGGGTTCTAATTATGTTTCACCAACCCGACTAGGTATTAATATTTAAAATTGTCAAATTCGTGTGTTATTTCCGGAATTATATTAAAAATGTATTATTTTAAAAAATAGCTCGGCGACTCCCTGGCGATCTAGGGTTCCCACCCTCTTCTCCTGCTAGCCACCGTCTGGTTGGGTGGATCTTTCCATGAATGCCTTACTCCATTGGGATTTCTCTCCAGGTTTGGCCTTGGCTGCTCAGGCGCGTAGAAAGTTTGGATGTCAACTTCACTTCTCCCCCTCTCCATCTGCCACCGAGTTATTTCGGGTTGTGGCTTTCTCCTCGGATTCCTTTGATCTCAATGAAGAATCTGTTGGTTTGACATTGCAATGTTTTCTCGGGACTCATCCTTCAATCTCTGGTTTGGGTGACACTAATCAATATTCCTGGAGATCGGATTCACAAATTCCTGAAGTGGCTCAACGCAGTCCTACTAACTAGAGGCCAAATTTAGGGGTTTTTTAAGCAAAGTGCATCTATGGATTATTCAAACTCTTCTATGCATGAATTATTAAAGTTTGGTTTTCATTCGCAAATCACAGAAAGGTTTTTCATATTGACAACATGGATTGTCATCAACCCATTTTATCGGCGATCTCTAAGGACAATAACCCCACGTTCTTTGGTTCATTCTCTCATCTGATTTCTTTGGAGCCTCATGACACATGGCAAAGGATTTTTATAGGTTCAAACTTTTTTGAAAAGGTATGCAACAACTTGACATGCAATACTCTAGCATATATCCTTGATCTACGACAACCACAATATTCGGAGATTCAAACTATTGATGCCCTCAATCTCTCTATCCCTAAATCTCGTCGAGTGATTTGATTTTTAAATCTCTAGGCCGTTGTGGTAGGTGCAGCTTATCGGGTCATTCCCGTGATTCTTGACCAGGCGTTTGCCTGGATTGCCAGCACCACAGTTGCATGTGTGATAACTGCTTTGACAAGCCAAATGGGCGACGATCCTCCAGACCTAAGAATCCCATTATGAAATGTGTCTAGAGACTCAAGCAGTAGCCTGATATCCCACAAGTATAGGGGATCTTATGTACCCTTTTTGATAAGTAAGAGTGTCGAACCCAATGAGGAGCTAAAGGTAGGATAAGTATTCTCTCAAGTTCTATCAACCACTGATACAACTCTACGCACAGTAAACGTTTACCTAGGAAAAAATACTAGAGTAACAATACGGGTAAACAAGTTAGTTTTGCAGGATAATAAATACATGAAAGTAAATTTAGTTGATGCAGCAATAAAGTACACTAAATGACTATAAACTAACAATACCATGAGTGTGGGAAAGTGGTGCTAATTGTGATAGATTTGTCCATAATCAAATACTCAAATACATGGTTCATATTCCTCTTTTATGTGGGAGTGGTAAAGCTATTAAGATCTCACTATCCAATGATTTCAAGTACTTATGATTGGAACTCTAGCAAACATCCGTAAATACTAGAAGATACATTAAGGTAAATATACCCAACCATAGCATTAAGATTAAAATTTCCTCTTTATCCCATATGCTTTGATAACTAGATTGGGGCTCATGTTTCTGGCACTCAAGCTTTATCCACATACTAAAAACCCTATGATGTGATCCATGCGCGCATAAACATATGATAGGCACCGTAGGACTGTAACAAATTCAATATAATACTCAAACCATCCATAGATATTCAACAATCAATCAAATGAAAAAGGGATCTACACAAACATGACATAGATGCAATAGATCATCTGCAAATAATTTATAACGTAAAAAACCATGTTTACGTAGGGCGGTACAGAGGTGTGTGGGAGGATGAACCACTATATACAAGTAGGAATTGGCGATGGAGATGGCAGTGAAGACGGTGGAGAGGACAGCGTGGAGTGCAGGGCCACGGCGGCGGCGGTGGCGCGGGAACTCCTTCTCTGCGCCGCCGCCATCATAGGGCAGCGCCGCCCCTTAGCTCTCTTCCTTCATGGCCTTGGGAGCCCTCCCCATGGATATGGGATCCATGGGGGAGGCTAAAACGTGGCTTTGGTGGCTGGAAATTCATGGTATGGGGTGTCTCCCACGACCTAGGTTTCCTCCCTTTATATAGTCTCACGGATTTCCCTCATCCCATCTAGGGATGTGGTAAATCGGGCGTTTCTCAGCCTTCCTGACTTTGAATCAGGCGAATATTAACTCTATAACGTACGGCGCAAAATTTCCTACAACTTTGTCTTCTGTGATATTTCCATTTGACGTTGTCTTCAACCCGTAACGTGGCAATCTTTAAAAAGTGTTTTGCGACAGATTTCGGGAAATTCCCAATTCGAATCCAACAAGGTTTCTTCTCCTATTTTTGGTAATTCCTACACATCAAAGTGTAAAACAAGAACATTGTGCACTTTTGCAACTATTAGTAGGTTAGTCCAAATAAATCATAAATTTAATATAAAAATAATTATGAAAAGCATTAAAGTAGCATGAAACCATAAAAAATTATAGATACGTTTTGAACGTATCAACATCCCCAAGATTAGTTCATACTCGTCCTCGAGTAGGTAAAACGATAAAAACAAAATAATTTTTGAGGTTACATACCACCAACGTAATATTGATCATCATATTTGTAAAAGCATTTGTAAACTGGGATCATAGCACTCTAAACACAAGCATGATAGATATAATTATAGCAATAAAACATAGCAATCACTTTGCATCATGAGAAGTAACACAAATAAAAGATCATGAATAACAATGCATTGAAAGTTATACGTTTTTTCAAGTATAGAGAAAACATAGCAAATTGATATTTCGCTTGTCCTTAAGAGCGGGAAAAAACATAAATGCCAGGACACCTTCAAAGTATAAGAGGAAGACTAGAACAAATAATTTGAGAGAAAGTAATAACACATCATGAAGCAATAAATAATGTTTCTGGGACAAATGCACATTAAACTCAGAATGGCAACTATGCTCTCTCAACTGTGCATAAAGTTAGAAGATGGAGACCAAACATCAAAGTAAAAGAAAGGCCCTTCGCAGAGGGAAGCATGGATCACTCATGTGCTAGAGCTTTTTATTTTATTAAACAGAGGTATAAAATGTTTGACACTCCTCCCAACCATCTTACAGAAACCATGGCTAACCGAATCCTCGGGTGCCTGCCAACAATCACATACCGTGGAGGAGTGGCTAGTTTTTAGAGAAGTGTATGCTTATGTCAACGAATGGTAAACAGAAAAATACAGTACGTCACAAGCCAAATAGAGTTCACAAGAGCGGCTCCCATTGAAGGACGCAACTGGTGTAGAAGGTCATCCCTCTTTCTCTTTTGTTTACACAATTATGCTTTGACTGATAAATCAGTGGCAAAAATAGTGAAGAGAATTTGTTTGTATTAATTTGGGGCTGGGCACCTTGCTGCCAGCTCTTCTATCAATTGGATAATCGGATGAAGCCACTAGTACAGGGTGTGAAATCCAATCAACAAGTGAGATAAAGATTCTCTATTTACGTCCTCATGAGCAAAAACAGGAACACAAAACAGGAGTAATTTTCAAGATTTTAAAGGTAAAAATGAGCAATTTACTTTGGAGTGGCGGTTAAGTACCACATGTAGGTAGGTATGGTGGACACGTTTGGCATACTTTGGTTTTGGGGAGTTGGATGCGCGAGTAGAGCTCATACTCGGTACAGGTGGAGGCTAGCAAAAGACTGAGAGCGACAAATCAAGAGAGCATAAAAGCCATAATCATGCGTAGCGACAAAAATATCATTAATCAAAGCATAAGTGGTACTACAAGTTAAAAAAAGAAATTATCATAGAGGCTATAAGTGACTGGTTTTTAGTCATAAACATGGTGTAAGAATGCACCAAATCAACCAAATAAAACATTCAAAGGAGAACACCACAAATTTATGCTTCAGTAGGACAAGAACAACTCATGATTATTTCAATGGCACATTAAACACTCTCAGCTATTTGAGACAAATCATGCTACAAAATAACCACTAGGCTTTAGAATTAAAATAACATCTAGCATGAAAGGAAAAAGTCTAGCCACAGTCTATACAAGTTTCTATTTGCATCGTTATAAATTCTACCACATGCAGAAGTTTTTTTCCCAACAAGCACCATACAAAGTATATTTTAACAAAAACTCTATATATGATAGAGAAATCAAGCATGATATTACTCACATAACCCTACTAAAACTAACATCTCTGAATAAGAGATGCACGGAACATGAGCTAAACAGGAATTTTGAAGCAGCTAGAAGAAAAACTAAGAATACGAGCGTAACGAGTATTCAAAAGAAAAAGCGGAGCGTGTCTCTCTCCTAAACAAGGATTCTAGGTTCCAATGATGATTACTACAGCAAGGAAAAAAAGAAAACAAGATAAAAACATTATCTACAACCACTGATGTTTCGTGAAGCAAATAAATCCACTTGACATCGTAAAAGAGCAAATGTAAGAAAAATGACAGAATCTGCCAAAACCAGAACAATCTGTAAACACGAATTCTTTCGGGGCACTTATGTTGCTCAAATAAAAAAACTTAAAGAAAGAAAAGTTTCAGAATTAGCTGAGGAAAAAGCAAAAAAAAACAGGTCATTTCGATCTTTCTGTGAATTATACAATTTTGCACCGCGGACAGCAGAAATATGTTTCCTGCGCAGAAATCCAAAACCAGGTCCAACTTTCATTAGAAAATTTACTTGGCACAAATAATACATGAAAATAAAGATAAAAAGGAGTTGCTAAAGAATTATAGAACCCCTTGACTCAAAGAAAACAGAGATAAACAAAGCAAAAATAAAACCATGGTTATCTCCCAAGAAATGCTTTTCTTTAACGCCTTTTAGCTAGGCATGGAAAAATAAGGGATGCCTTAGGCATCCCCAAGCTTTTATGATTGAATATTCTTGAATACTTAATAGAGGTGCACTTGGGATTCCCCAAGATTGAGCATTTCTCTTCTCATTCATCTCGTATCACCATCTCCATTGGATCTTAAATACTACATTCACATAAAACTTGACAAAAACTCATTAGAAGTTTCATAATATTTACTCAACATTAGCCACTGTATATACCAAGGTTTCTTATAAACTTTCCGTTGTCTGTCGAAAAACTAAGGAAACTAAGAACACTTAGTACAATATTGAATAATCAACGAAATCTACAAAAACTGAACATCCTGTAAAGATGGCACTCAATCAGATAGTTACTTAGCTCAAATAAAAAAACATAAACCTAATGGAATACAGATCATAATCTCAGGTTTATGCACAAATATTTCAGATAAAAATATTATTCCGTGATTTATCACGATTTTTTACAGTGAAGCACAAGAATTATGTCTAAACAGAACCAGTCGGTAAAGATAGAATTATTAGACCTATCTGCATACCTCAAACCATAAAAAGTTAGTCTAATGAAAGAAATATAATAAGAATTGCTTTGCACTTAAGAAATTTCAGATCAATATCACGTTCTGGTGATTTTAAACATTTTATACGGTGAAGCATAGGTAATTTGTTTCTTGACAACAAAGCAAAACTATCAACTTCCAAGTAACTAGAAACTACAATTATCAATTTAGTTTTATGGTAGAGAGGAATATGTACAATATATACAATATACACAATATATACAAGGTTTGAACTGAAAATCTTCCATGGAAAGATTTGTTTTGGTTTTGTAGGCATGAACACAAGTGTTCAAGGTCGACCCCCACTTAACCATTACTCATCTTTCCAATCACTTTCCTTTTTGAAAACATTTTTAGACAAGAAGTACAACTTTTTGTTTGTAACTCGTGTTCCCTATCCATAACTAAAGATAGCAAACAACTTAAAACTGAAAATAAAACTACTTAGAGACAAAGCAAACAAGCGCACACAAGAACATTCACCCCACGCTATTGCTCAACGGCAACGGAGCCAGAAAAGGTCTTGATATCCCACAAGTATAGGGGATCGTGTGTATCCTTTTCGATAAGTAAGAGTGTCAAACCCAACAAGGACATAAAGGTAGGATAAGTATTCTCTTAAGTTCTATCAACCACTAATACAACTCTACGCACACTAAACGATTACTTTACCAAGGAAATAAAACTAGAGCAACAATACGGGTAAACAAGATAGTTTTGCAGGATAATAAAAACATAAAAGTAAAGTTAGTTGATGCAGCAATAAAGTACACTAAATGAATATAAACTAACAATACCATGAGTGTGGGAAAGTGGTGGTAATTGTGATGGATTTGTCCATGATCAAATAGTCAAATACATGGTTGATATTCCTCTTTTATGTGGGAGAGGTAAAGCTAACAAGCTCTCACTATCCAATGATTGCAAGTACATATGATTGGAACTCTAGCAAACATCCATAAATACTAGAAGATACATTAAGGTAAAAATACCCAACCATAGCATTAAGATCAAAAGGTCCTCTTTATCCCATATGCTTTAATATGTAGATTGGGGCTCATGTTTCTGTCACTCAAGCAGCCCTCCCTCTATCTTTATCCGTATACTACAAACCCTATGATGTGATCCATGCGCGCATAAACATATGATAGGCACCGTAGGACTGTAAGAAATTCAATATAATGCTCAAACCATCCATGGAGATTCAACTATCAATCATATGGCAAAAGGGATCTACACAAACATGACATAGATACAATAGATCATCTGCAAATAATTTATAACGTAAAACACCATGTTTACATAGGGCGGTAATACGTCTTCAGCGTATATATAATTTCTAATGTTCCATGTTGATATTATGCCAATTGCTACATGTTTTCTCCCTTCTTTATATCATTTTTACACGTTTTCCGGGACTAACCTATTAACAAGATGCCAAGTGCTAGTTTCATGTTTTCTGCTGTTTTTTATTTCAGAAAAGTTGTTCTGGAAATATTCTTGGAATTGGACCCCACGAATCCCGAAGTTCATATTTTCCCCGGAAACATCCAAAAGTCCGAAGATGAGTCGAAGACGGGCACCAGGGTGGGCTCATTATATCCCGGCGCGGGCCCACCCTAGGCCGCGACTAGGGGTGGCGAGGGCCCCCTAGTATCCCACCGATGTCGCCCTTTTGCCTATTTAAGGCATTCCTCCCGAAAACCCTACCCTAATCGGCGAAATTCCACGAAACCTTCCGCAGCCGCCGTCACCGTCAACCCAAGTTTTGGGGGACAGATCTCTGTTCTGTCACCCTGCCGGGACGGGAAAATGCCCCCGAAAGCCATCTCCATCGAATCCACCGACATCTCCATCACCGTTGCTGTCTCCTATGATGAGGAGGGAGTAGTTCTCCCCCGAGGCTGAGGGCTCTACCGGTAGCTATGTGGTTCATCTCTCTCTCCCATGGTGTGATCTATATGTGATCGTGAGCTTTGTAATCTAGTTGAATAAGTAGATGTTACTCTTCATCTATTGTGCCACTCAAGTGTTTTATTAATATGAACTTTCGAGTCACCTTGTCCCGTGGTGTGAAGGTGACAATGTACACATCGTTTGTGTCTCCTCTATGAATTTTGGTGTTTGTCTAGTACCTTCTAGGGTGCTCAAGTTGATAGTGTGGGGCTAACTAGACATGGGAATGCTTACTTTAAGGAATGCCTTTTGCAGCCCTACGCAATGATTAGTGTTCGTTATCCAACCGGAGAGGGTTAAGAGTAGCATAGCGAAGAGAAGATATTTAGTTATTAAATTATGTGATCATTGTTCAGAGCGTTCACTAGTGAAAGTAGGATCCCTAGGCCTTGTTTCAAAGCAATGAAACACTGTTTTCCGCCTGTTCTGCTACATCTCTGCTTGCTTCCATATTTATTTTAGATTGCTATTATTACTTATAACCATCCATATTACTCGCATTTCACTATCTCTTCGCAGAACTAGTGCATCTATATATCTGACAAGTATATTGGGTGTCTTGGGGACACAAGAGACTTATTGTATCTTAATTGCAGGGTTGCTTGAGAGGGATATCTCTGAGCTCTACCTCACTGAGTTCGATAAACCTTCGATGATCCACTTAAGGCAAACTTGCTGCTGTTCTACAAACCTCTGCACTTGGTGGCCCAACATTGTGTACAAGAATAGAAGCGTGCGTAGACATCAGGCGGTACAGAGGTGTGTGGGAGGATGAACCACTGTATACAAGTAGGAATTGGCGATGGAGATGTCGGTGAAGATGGTGGAGAGGACATCGCGGGGCATAGGGCGGCGGCGGTGGCAGCGGTGGCGCAGGAGCTCCTTCCCTTCGCCGCCGGCATCATAGGGGAGCGCCGCCTCTTAGCCCTCTTCCTTCCTGGCCTTGGGAGCGCTCCTCCGTGGAGATGGGATCCATGGGAGAGGCTAAAACGTGGCTTTGGTGGCTGGAAATTCGTGGTATGGGATGTCTCCCACGAGCTAGGTTTCCTCCCTTTATATAGTCTCACGGATTTCCGTCATCCCATCTAGGGATGCAGGAAATCGGGCGTATCTCGGCCGTCCAGACTCGGAATCAGGCCAATTTTAACTCTACAACATACGCCACAAAATTCCCTACAACTTTGTCTTTTGTGGGATTTCCGTTAGACGTTGTCTTCGACCCGTAACGTGGCAATCTTTAAAAAGTGTTTTCAGACAGATTTCAGGAAAGTCCCAAATCGACTGGAACAATGTTTCTTCTTCTATTTTTGGTAATTCCTACACATCAAAGTGTAAAACAAGAACATTGTGCACTTTTGCAACTATTGGTACGTTAGTCAAAATAAATCATAAACTTAATATAAAAATAATTATGAAAAGCATTAAATTAGCATGAAACCATCAAAAATTATAGATACGTTTTGAACGTATCATAGCCCATGCAGCAACTCACTATGATGCATGTCTGGCGACCCAAGCAGCAGACGATGCACATGTTTGGAAGGAAAAAACAGAATCAGCAGCGATTGCGAAATATCTAGGTACCTAAATAGAAAACGGAAGGTGGTGAGAAGGAAACAAGGGATTTATCTCATATCGACCTCTTCAAGGTCGTCGCTTCATCTCCTCTGGCACCCCTTCGCCAAGCTACAGTACTGACGAACAATCTTTCCCTAGCCATGGCGAACTTCCCCGTCAACCCTTTTGCCTTCATCCCGGATGGCATGACAATTGATCAAGGTCCGGTGGAAAGTGTGTTGCGCTCACGGTAGGTAGAGGATGGAGCACCTCCTCTTCGTCACGACAATGTTGTCATCACCGAGACAAACAGGTTCATCCTAATCTAACTCACAAATCATATGAGGCACAGTATCCAAGGTATCTTAGATGAAGCTGGCTACAGTGTGAATAGTTTCGAGGATCACCCGTTTGGCATTGGTAGCTTCAAGTTTGTCGATACTCTATCTGCTCATACTGTCATTGGTTTAACTTATGAAATATCGGGAGGAGACGCCTGTCACTTTTGTTAGACATGATGCTGCTACGAACAGAAGAATCACTGGTTTTGGAAAGGAGATATGGAATATGTTTCTAGGCTTTCCTCCAGATTGTCAACCTAGTCATCACCTAAACAGAGTTGTGAAGGACTTTGGCCTGCTGTCAGTTTGGCATAGGCCTAGAGAGAATAACATGTTTGTGCTTACTAAGGTTTGGATTGTGCATTCGAAATTTGTGCCCAAGAGTTTGGTTGTTACTCAGTTGAGTTGGCAGTTTAATTCCTGGACAGTTCTAGTGTTTATGCTGAGAAGTGCATATTGGAATGCTCATCACCTGGATGTGCCTATGCCCAATGAAGACCCAGAACCTAAAAATGGCAATCAACATCCGTTGTATGGCCCCTATACAACTGCTGAGCAGATCTACTAGCATCAACTGAACATCTGGATGCGGCAAAAATAGCAGCATAACATGCAGCTGGGAAATAACATCCAGCACAACAACCATGGCAATGCTCAGCACAATCTTCACGAACAGCAGGTCCAACAAGTGGTGTATCCTCCACTTCTCAATTTTCAAGCTTTTTTGTCTGAACAAGGGGTGCCCTTTTATGTTGGTATCCCTCCTCCTAGAAGTAATACTACTGATAGTCCAATGCAAGCTTATCATGAAGTTGTGATAGACTCTGATCCCTCCTTATCTGAGGATGAAGCAATGCAAGTTGAGCAGGTTGGTCAGCCTAATAATATGGTGATTTCCTAGAACATGGTACTTATTAGGCCTAGGGACTTTTTTATGTCCAAAATTGTTCTTCTCTCTTCCAAAAAAGGCTCAATTTCTATTACAGGGCCTACTCTGCATTTGGACAATGCTTTGTTTTTCACTAATAAGACTGTGTTATCCCCTGCCATTGCCTTTGAACTTCTTGGGAAGTTTTTTCAGTTGTGAAAAGGAAATCAATGCAAAAGGGGATCCATAGAGTGTCAATGATACTAGCCTTGCTTGTTCTAAGGCACTTAAAGTCACTAAAGTAATTTCCAAGAGGAATAAAGTTCTAGGTTTTAAGCCAGAAGTGGCACTAGAAGGGACTAATATTGTAAGGAGAAGTACCAGATCCACTATATTTGCTAGGTTTAAGCCACAGTCAGTAACTTATAGTAAGAAGAAACAGTCCAAGGTCAAGCCAAGGGTGATTCTGGAGGTGGACCCCGAGATCTCTGATGTTGATATGGTCTCTAGCTATGTCCCCCCTCCAACTAATATTCAAGTTATTCAGCATGTGGGGATTAATCTCTGTGGTATTGAACCTCGCAAGCTCTCCGCCAATAATCTTCTCTTGTTTCTACAGGAGGAGGAATCTGAAGATTAGTCCTTCTTTTTCCTTTCCCATATCTGTAATAAATGTATTCCTTAAGGAAGTGGTTTGTTTTGTGTTGGAATATTAGGGGGCTAAACTCTTAGAGCAAGCACATTGCTTTATATAATGCCATTCAGTTAAGTGGTTGTGCTATTATATGTTTGCAAGAGACAAAGATGGAATCAATTGATTTATCTTTTATTAAGTCCTATTGTCCTTCAAGATTTTATGAATTTGCTTATATTCTTTCATGTGGAGCTTCTGGTTGCATTGTTATTGTATGGAAGAGTTCTATGTTTACTGGTATGGTCATGCACTGCCAGCCCTTTGCTGAATTATGGACTTTGGTTAATGTAAATGGTGCTTGCACTGGTGATTGAGGGATATTTTTGTTGATTGCCTTTTTCAATTAAATATTCCTGATGGTGAAGACTGGTTATTACTTGGAGATTTTAATTTCATTAGATCTCTAACTAATACGAATAAACCAAGGGAAATTACATGGATATGCTTCTATTCAATGACTTAATTAGAGAACAAAACTTAACTGAATTACCAATTAAAGGCAGAATATTTACCTAGAGTAATATGCAAGATTCTCCTCTTTTGGAGCAACTTGACTGTTTCTTCACAAGCCTAAACTGGACTTTAGCATATCCTGCTGGAAGCACAAGGTAAGACCATCTCGGATCACACTCCATGTGTGCTATCCATTCAAACTGAAATCCCTGCTTCCAAAAAATTTCGCTTCGAGAATTATTGGATATCTCATGATGGGCTTCCTAGATATGGTTCAAAGCAGTTAGACAAAACCAACTTATAAAAAAAATTATGCTGCCAATCTTAATGCAAAACTAAAGAGGCTAAGATATGATATTAAATTATGGAGTAAAAATATTTCCAAGCTGTCCATTTTCATTGATAATTTGTAATAAATCCCTCTTAGAATTAGATAATATTGTAGATACTAGGGTCCTTTTAATTCCAGAGATTAATTTCAGGAAAATTATCAAGAAACATATTATCCAATTATTACATTTTAAGAAACAATGTTGGAAGAAGAGATGCCCCATTACATGGACTAAATTTGGTGATGAAAATTCCAAATTCTTCCAATCAGTGGCCATAGAAAGATATGGGGAGAATTTATATTGCTTCTCTGCCTAACTCTGATGGAATTGAGTTTACTTATCATGAAGCAAAGGAGAAAATTATTTTTGACACCTATAAAGAAATTCTTGGCTCCTCCACTGACCCACAATTGTTTTTGTTCTGTATTATTTTTTCAAACCTGTTTTTGGTTCGGAAGACCTCTCTATGCCTTCACAATTGAAGAAATAGATAAGGTGGTAAGAGATATGCCTGCAGATAAAGCACCTCGGCTTGATGGCTTTCATGGACAATTTCTGAAATCTTATTGGCACATTATTAAGGAGAATATTTACACCTTATGCAATGCTTTTCTTTCTGGAAAGTTGGATCTTGAGAGTATTAATATGGGGCATATCACTTTAATCCCTAAGAATTCTTCTCCAGGAGGGATAAAATAATGACTATAGACCCATTACTCTACTTAATTGTTGTCTCAAGCTAATAAGAAAACTTCTGGCACATTGACTTCAGAAAAATATCCTCACATTAATACATAAAAACTAGTATGGTTTTTTTAAAAGGGGAGGAATATACAAGATTGTCTAGCCTAGGCCTTTGAGTTCATTCACCAAGGTCAAACTTCCAAGCAAGAGATCATACTCCTCAAACTAGATTTTTCAGAATCCTTTGACACAATTGACCATGGAGCTATGTTAAAAATCCTAAAACACATGGGCTTTCATGATAAGTGGTTAAGATGGATTAAGATCCACTTTGCCTCTGTAAAATCTTCTATTTTGCTTAATGGAGTTCCTGGGAGGCAATTCTTCTGCAAGAGAGGGGTTAGACAAGGGTATCCCCTGTCTCCCCTCCTATTTGTGCTAGATGCTTATTTGCTCTAAGGAGGAATTAATAAAGCTTTTAGAAATAACATGATTGCAACCCCTTTTTCTCCTGATTACAACATGTAATTTCCTATGATCCAATATGCTGATGACACTCTCATCATAAAGCCAGAATGCATCAACCAAGTTACTATGATGAAGGGCCTCCTAAATGATTATGCCACCTCCACTAGCCTTCAGATTAATTATAGCAAGTCTACATTAATTCCAATCAATATTTCTCAAGAACAATCAAATCGCATTGCTCAGATTCTTGGATGCACCGTAGGTACTATGCCATTCACTTATTTAGGTCTACCTCTAGGTACACCTAAACCTACTGTTCCAGATTTGATGCCATTGGTGGACCGAGTAGAAAGGAAAATGACTACCAACTTCATGATGATGACCTACAATGGAAGAGTTACTGTAATAAATTCTCTCCTAACCTCTATTGCCATGTTTACAATCTTCTCTCTTCACATTCCCATCAAGATACTGGAACATGTTGATAAAATTATATGACATTGTTTGTGGGATAAGAAAACAGAACAAGGAACCAAGTCAAATGCTTTGGTAGCTTGGTATAAGATCTGCAGACCAAAAAAGAAAGGCGGAATCGGTGTTCTTAATTGAAAAATTCAGAATGATGTCCTATTGCTAATATTCCTAGAATAATTTTAAAATAGAGTTGCCACTCCCTAGGTCACTCTCATTTGGAATTCTTACTATACTTAGAAATCCCCTCATGCTTTGGAACCTTGTGGTTCCTTTTGGTGGAAAAGTGTGTCTAAACTCACCCCATCTACAGAGGTATTTCTACTACTATAGTGGGTAATGATTCTTCAGTTTTGCTGTGGAAGGATATGTGGCTGGATAAGATTGTCTCTGATAAATAACCAAGGGCGTTCTCCTTCTTTACAAATGAAGACATATCAGTTAAAAAATTCATGACAACTGCATCATTCGGAGACAATTTTCATTTACCAGTATCTCCTCAAGATATGGATGAAATAAGGGATCTCCAACAACACTCTTTAATTCTGGCACTACACCAACAAGTGCTGACAAGTGGAGTTATTGATACGTCAAAAACGTATCCTTAATTTCTGAAGTTCCATGTTGTCTTCATGTTATTTGCTACATGTTTCTATATACTTTATGTCATTTTTATCAATTTTCGGGACTAACCTATTAACAAGATGCCACATAGCCAATTCTCTGTTTTCTGCTGTTTTTAGTTTCAGAAAAGTTGTTCTGGAAATATTCGCGGAATTGGAAAATTCGAAGCCCGAAAGTATTAGAAATCCCGAAGGTTCCACGGAGTCCCGAAGAGGCCTAGAGAGGGGCCACACCATACGGCGGCGCGCCCCTGGCCGTGCTGCAGGGTGGTGTGGGCCCCTCGGGCATCCACCTCCAACGCCCTTTCGCCTATTTAATCCGCCGACATCATCAACCCGAGATCGGAGGGTTCTAGAGCTCTCCTTGGCACCCTACCGGGAGGGGAATTCATCACCGGAGGGGTCTACACCACCATGCCCTCCTCCAAAGTGATGTGTGAGTAGTTCATCCCTGGACTACGGGTCCATAGCAGTAGCTTGTTGGTTGTCTCCTCTAATTTATGCCTCATGTTTAGATCTCGTGAGCTTCCTTACATGATCAAGATCATCTTATTGTATATGTTATCTGATTCTCAATCTATCATGTTATCTTCATGCATATGTTATTTATGATCTTGCATGCTCTCTGTTCTTAGTAGATTCTCTAGGCAAGTAGATGCTAGTGACTCCAGGAGAGAGTATTGTATTAATGCTCGACAGTGGGTTCATTCCTCCTTTGCATCTGTGCTCGGGTGACAGAAATGTGACAGATGGAGGATGTGATGTTGCCATTAGGGAGAAAATAACGGTGTTTACTTAGTTTACATTGTTTACATTGGACACTTTGCTTACTGCAGTTATCTTTTGCTTGCAATTTAATACCCGATGTTTGTTTGGATGATATTCGGAAGGTGGATTATTAGTCATAGATGCAGTTGGATGACAGTCTATATATCTTGTTGTAATGCCCACATGAATCACATAGTAATCTTTATGTCTTGCATATGCACTACGATGCAGGCTTCATTTCTATCAATTGCCCAACGGTAATTTGTTCACAACACACCATTAGTGAACTGTGGACCCCGGTCCATTTTCTCATACTGATAATACAACCACTGCAGTTACCGTTTTCACATTGGTGCTACTGTTTTCATACTGTTCTCATACTATTTTCCACACCATACGTTTAACCTCTTTGTTTTCAGCAAAACCGGTGAGATTGACAACCTCACTTCTTCGTTGGGGAAAAGTGAATTTATTATGTTGTGTCGGTTCCATTTTGTTGCTGAACCGGTAGTGCACCCTGCCATCTCAGCCGCATCAACCTTCGGAAGTTGCTTTTTCCTCCTACTTGTCTATTCAACCTTTCTTTCTTTCTGAGGAAAACTTGCTACTCTGCTCTTCATACCTTCCTCTTGGGGTCTCCCAACGAACGTGTGTTATACGCGCATCAAGCTAATTTCTAGCGCCGTTCCCGGGAGGAAGAAAATTTCTGCAAGGGGAGTCTCTCACATTCAATATCTTTACTTTGTTTTATTTTTGCTTAGTTTATCTTATTTTATCTTGTTTGCTTCTCTTTATCAAAAACACACAAAAACTAGTTCTTATTCTAGTTGTTATTTTTATCCTGTTTCTAGTCTTGCTAAAATGACTACTCCTGAGAACACTTAGTTGTGTGAATTTACTAGCACCAACAACAATGATTTCATTAGCACACCTATTGCTCCACCTGCTCCTAATGCTGAGTTTTATGAGATTATGCCTGCACTATTAAATCTTGTTATGAGAGAGCAATTTTCTGGTGTTAGTACTGATGATGTTGCTGCCCATCTTAATAATTTTGTTATACTATGTGAGATGCAAAAATATAAAGATGTGGATGGAGATATTATTAAACCGAAATTGTTTCCTTTCTCTTTGAGAGGAAGAGCTAAAAATGGTTGCTATCTTTGCCTAGAAATGGAATTGATTCTTGGACTAAATGTAAAGATGCTTTCATTGGAAAATATTATCCTCCTGCTAAGATTATATCTTTAAGAAGTAGCGTTATGAATTGTAAGCAACTTGACAATGAGCAGTTTGGTAAAGCTTGGGAAATAATGAAATCTTTAGTAAAGAATTGTCCCACTCATGGACTGACTACTTGGATTATCATCCAAACCTTTTATGCATGAATGAATTTTTCTTCAAGAAACCTTCTGGATTTAGCTGGTGGAGGAACCTTTATGTCCATGACCTTGGGGGCAGTAACAAAGCTTCTTGATAATATGATGGTAAATTATTCTGAATGGCACACTAAGAGAGCTACAACTGGTAAGAAGGTAAATCCTGTTGAAAAAACCTCCTCTTTGAGTGATAGACTTGATGCTATTATGTCTATGCTTTTTAATGGCCATGCTCCTACTGATCCAAATAATGTTCCTTCATCCTCTTTGGTTGCTCAAGAAGAGCATGTTGATGTGAACTTCATTAAAACTAATAATTTCAACAACAATGCTTATAGGAATAATTTCTATAGCAATAATTATAGGCCATATCCTCCTAATAATAACAATGCTTCTGGTAATTCTTACAACAGCAACAAAAGTGTACCCTCTGATCTTGAGAACATGCTTAAGAATTTTATCAGTACACAAACTACTTTTAATAAATATGTTGAGAAATTTTTTGCCGAAATGATGTTCTTGCTTCTAAATTTGATATCCTTGCTATTGATGTTGATTTTATGAAACTAAAGGTTATGCCTCATGATGTTAAATAAAGAAAAAATTTGAATGCCATCCAAATTCAAATTGATGGTAATATTAGGATGTTAGCTGATTTGCATGCTAGATGGGAAAGAGAAGATGAAATAGCTAGAAAGAATAATATAGCTAATGTTTGCACCATTACCACCAATAGTAAAAATGAAGCCTCTCATGCTATTATACCTTCTACTATCAATGGTAAAGTAATTGGTGCTTGCAATATTCCCACTTCTGCTATTAAAAATGTAAAACTGCCTGAAACTGCTAAAAATGCTCCCGATAAAAGTGCCAATTTTTTTAGAAACATGGGAGACAATTTTCCCATTACCTTCGATAAAAATGGTCTTGACTTTGATTATTGCAAAAAACCTTAAGTTATTAAGTTCTTACAAAAGCTTGCTAGTTGTCCTAATGCTAGTGTTATAAATATGGCTATCACAAATCATATTACAAATGCTCTCATGCAAATTCGAGAGGATGAATTAATGTGTGAAGGCTCTATCCCTAGGAAGTTAGATGATAGTTAGGAACCCATCATTAAAATGAAAGTGAATGATTTTTATTGCAACGCTCTATGTGATCTTGGTGCTAGTATCTTTGTTATGCCTAAGAAACTTTATGGTATGCTTGATTTACCACCATTGGAACCCTGTTATTTGGATGTTCGTCTTATTTATAATGTTAGAAAGAAACCTTTGGGGAGGGTTGATGATGTTCTTATCATGGTTAATAATAATCTTGTCCCCGTTGATTTTGTTGTTTTGTATACTGAATGCAATGCTTCTTGTCCAATTGTTTTGGGACGACCTTTTCTTAGAACTGTTCGTGTTGTTATTGATATGAAAGAGGGGAACATTAAATTTCAATTCCCACTCAAGAAATCTATGTAACACTTTCCTAGAAAGAGAATGAAGTTTCCTTTTGATTCTATTATTCGAAAAAATTACAATTTGGATGCTTCTTCACTTGAAATCATGTGAATCCACTTTTTTGGGCCTAGCTAAAAGGCGTTAAAGAAAAGTACTTCTTGGGAGATAACCCATGGTTTTATTTTTCGTTTTCTTTTTCTTTGTTTTATTTAAGTGAAGGGGTTGTATACTTCTGTAGCAACTCCTTTGTATCTTTATTTTCATGTTTTAGTTGTGCCAAGTAAAGTATCTAACAAAAGTTGGAGTTGGTTTTGGATTTCTGCGTAGGAAACAGATTTTTTCTGTCCACTGTAAAAAATTCATATAATTCACAGAAAAATCAGAATGACCAGAAACGTTTTGTGATTTTTTCCTCATCTAATTAAAAAACTTTTTATTTCTCTAAGTTTTTCGATTTGAACAACGTAATTTCCCCGAAAAAAAATCCTCTTTACAGATTGTTCTTGTTATGGCAGATTCTGCCATTTTTCTTGCATTTGCTCTTCTACGATGTCAAGGATTTATTTGCTTCACGAAACATCAGTGGCTGTAGCTAATGTGTAAAATTATCAATAGCACTTGTTCCCATACAGAACCCATGATTTTTTTTTGTTGCACTAACCCTCTAATGTGCATTACTCTTTGAGTGAGGTGTGAAGGAAGTTTTCAAGGGTCAAGAGAAGAGGGTGATATAATGTGATCAAGAAGAGTGCAAGGTCAAAGCTTGGGGATGCCCCCGTGGTTCATCTTGATAAATTATAAGAAGACTCAAGGATCTAATCTTGGGGATTCCCAAGACATCCCCTTCTTCATCAACAATTTATCACGTCACTTCTAGTGAAACTATATTTTTATTCGGTCACATCATATGAATTTTACTTGGAGCTTGTGTTGTTTTTCTTCTGTTTGATTTTGTTTGATTTTGTTTTCCTTGCTTCAACAAACATCATTTGAATACTCGTTATGCTCGTATTCTTAGTTTTCCTTCTAGTTGCTGCAAAATTCATGTTTAGCTCTTGTTTTCATTGCATCTCTTATTCAGATATGTTAGTTTTAGTGGTGTTATGTGAGTACTCTAATGCTTGCTTGCTGTATCATTTAGATATTTTTTGTTAAAACATATTTTGTATGGTGCTTGTTGGAACTAGACAATGTCACGTGTGGTAAATGGTATAACGAAAAAGCTTGTATATTCTTGTAGATCACTAAAGTGTTTCACTTGATTATTTACTGTTGTGTTCAGATATTAATATGCTTAATGGTAAACTTTCTGGTCTAGTAGAGTAAAAAAAAATAATGGTTGGTCTAAAAGCTTGAAACTGTGCCACACTCAAATAACCAGTTGATAGGATAATGAAATATGACATCCTTTGCTGATAGCAATCGTAATGGCTTTTTGTTACGCGCTACGGTCGGGGTAGCCAACAGTGACTTTTCACTGGCACGGACTGTAGCGCCCTCACATTTAATAATGTAAGAACTATTGTGTTAAGTTCTAGTCTCTGGATCAATGCTAGCACCACAAAACAAAATGTAATGTATCATTGCAGAAGTATCCAAAATTATTACAAAGGATCTAGAATAGCCATGTATTGCTTTATTACAAAGTGCATTGTCTTGAAAGACTAGCAAAACCCAGAGTTCTAAATAGCAGAAATAAATATAGCAACGAGCCTCCATCTTCAATCATGCGCCATAGGCATTACATGTTGGGTGTAGACTCGAGCCCAAGCACTTAATCAAACTTCATCCTCAGAATTTCCTGCACGTTGGAATATGCAGCCCCCAAAGGAGATTCAGTACAAACAATGTAGTGGCAAATGACATTATGGTGGATATAAAATGGCAAGTCTAAACTACATGCATATCTCGCTTGGTGGAGTTTAGGCTATTTGCGGAAAGCAAGTTTTTCCCTAACACTTTTGAAAAAGAGTTTTCTTTTCAAAGATTGGCACCATGGGACACACCCATGAGCACCACAACTAATATTTCCTTAGCCAAATTTTACTTCTTCAAAACGGTGTTGAGATTCTTTTGTCCATCCTTGTCCAGCTACTCGAAGTTGTCCATTACCGGGAACACGACTATGATCATAGTTTCTAAATCTGCAGAGGTTGTGCACTTTCACCCTTTGTCTTCAATTTTCCCAAACATCCTATACACCCGGAGTGCATCATGGAAAGGAGAGAATTGAGACGAGATCTTTCAGAAGCAAGAATTCAACCCAACCAGCAAGACCTGTTCCACCTATAATTCTGCTACATCTTCATGTCAAGCATGGGATGAACTCTCACAACTTAGTTGATCAAGATAGAGCCCATATGTCAAAGGGCTGCACAGAAAGATACTCAACTTAGAGGGACTTAGTAATATCTTTGTTCCTGGGTGGCCATCCACAAGTGTACTCCTTTGGTAATAAACACCATAGATATGGCCCTAGGGAGCCACTCAACATAATCCAATCACATCCAAATTCCACCCAGGTGTTTCATTGAGGGTTATACTTAGAATTTTTCCACAAACATTGAATAAAACAATTTTGTAGCAAGGCTAAGCATATACTAAGTATAAGTCTCCAAAGTAACAAGTCTAAAGGATGGCTACACACTACTTGGGATTTTGCATAGCATGATAATAACTTAGTAAAATTTCCTATCATGCATGCTACTCAAAAACACTAATAATGCATAGTGAAAATATGGGAGATTTGATGGTGTGTCACTTGCCTTGGCAATAGTATGAACAATCACAACAAGTATAACAACAACAAGGGTAGATTTGCTCCTCTTCACAATCTAACACAAGCAAAACAAGCCACACATAAACATACAAAACAAACATAACATAGAAAACAAAATAACAATACAAAAACATGTATGCATGTTATGCAATGATCAAATTAATGCACAAAGTTCACAACTAGCAATAATTGCTAATTATGATGTTTTCTGGTGTTAATAACCTGGTTATGATGCATGAAAACCAAATTTATTATCGAATTTTAATTATTACCATTACTAGGGTTTTAATATAGGCTAATATGAAGATTAATAGGGTTTCTATTACAAAGTTATATAAATAATTTTTCCAACGCATCTACTGGACAGAGGACATCAAAACAAAACCATAGAAATTAATTTCACCTAAAAAGGATTTATAGATTAAAAGTTATGCCCAAAATAGTGATAAATAGAGATCTACAAATAACATGTGAGTGCACGATTCAAAATTGAAATTTAAATATCCTAAGTTAATCTACACAACGTGCTGATTTCAAAAAGCCCAAGATCATCGAAATTGGAGTTACAGGACAAAAGTTATTGATTTTACAAGCTTTCTGATTTTTATGCAATTTTAATTCGATTTAAATCAATTTTGACCGCGGGAGTTGACTACGCCGACTGGGCAGGCCACGCGGCGCGCTGCGATTGGTGCGGGGCGAGCGATGGCGGCTGACGAGGCGTGTGATGGGGCATGCCACGTGGCGGGCTCCTATTCGCCGTACCGGTTCGGGGAAACGATCTAATCTACGCCATTGGTTTCCGATCGAACGGACGAGAAGAAAAAGGAGGGGCTCACCAGAGTTTCCGCCGGGGAGGGAGACGAGGTCGACGGTGGCGACGGTGGGCGTGGATGGCGGCGGCGTTTCCGGGCTCCTCCGGCGAGGTTGAGGACAGCTGCGTGCTCCCCTCGGTTCCTCGGTGCATCTCGTGTGCTCGGGGTCGGCTCCCGAGGCGCGTATCGATGACGGAGACGAGGTTCCGAGGAGGAGGCGCCAATGGCGCGGCGGCGGATCTCAGCGAGAAATTCCGGCGTCGGCGCGTATTTGAGTTGGGGTTTCGAGGAGAGGATTGCAGACGTCGAGGCAGCCGCGGTATTTAAGGAGAGGGGCGTGGGGAGAGGCGGTGGCCAGAATCGGAGTCCCGCTCGGGCACGGACGCCCGGGTGGTGACGTCATGTGTGCGTCCAGGTGAGATCAGCGGGGCGGGGTCCACGGGTCAGTGAGAGGAGATGGGGTGAAACGGAGCGGGCTGCACACAGACTTCTGTTGGGCTCCATGATGGGCTGGGCCCGCTCTGCTTGCAGCTGCGTGCGCGGGAGAAAGAGAGGAGAGGGAAGTTGGGCTGGGCCAGACTGGGAGAGAGGGAGAGGGATGCGCTGTGCTGCATTTTTTTCCTCCTTTATTCAAAATGATTCAAAGGATTTCAAAACCCAACCAAAACAAAATTGAAAAATACAAAAAAAAATTGGTTTTGAAAAGCTTAGGAACTAGGAACATTTTGGTACTATTATTTCCTAAAAATAAAATACTTTATTTTAGAAAAAGATTTAAATCCAAAATGTGGTTTAATAGGTAATATCACCTAAAATTTTGTCTTTAGCAAATTAGAAACCAATTCTTATGCAATCAAGGTGCAAGTATTCTATGATGATCATGAATGCATGATGGTTTTGAATTTTTCAAATTTTTCAAAATCCTGGGATGTTACACGGACCCTCTTGGAGTGATTTTCATTATGCCTTGTGAGATCATGATTTTATTTGGAATCATTTAACTTGTGAGTTCTATGTTGCGGTTTTCTGGCATTCTCACCATTCATATTTGCTAGCCACTTTGGTATTGTGCATTGCTCATTCTCACATTGAGAGCTGGTGCAAACTTTGCCAGTACATACAACCCACGTGGGAGAACTTTGTTCTTCTGCATATAAGCCAAAAATTATCTTCCTCAAAACAGCCACCATACCTACCTACCATGGCATTTCCATAGAAATTCCGATATATAATACCATACAACATCCATCATCATTATGTTACTTGTCATGCTTCATTGTTATTTTGCATACTGCTACACCGGCAGGAGAATTTAGTTTTCTATACATCATATATATTTCAGTTTGAGTTATGAGTACTAAAAGTGTGATGATTCATTTTAAAATAGAGTGTTACCCCTACCAGTGAGGTTATATATTAAAAAAAAGAGAAAAAGCCCAAAGAGAAAAAAAAGGAAATAAGAGAGAAAATAAAGAGAGAGGGGGTAGCACTACTATCATTTATTCCACACTTGTGCTTATTTAGCATCATTACTTCAGTTTGGAGTGAGTTTTCATATTGTGACTTGCATAACTAAGTGGGGAATTTACATTATAGAACTTGACTTGTATATTCCAATGATGAGCTTCCTCAAAAGAGCTCTAGGTCTTCGTGAGAAAGCAGGTTGGATGCACACCCACTAGTTCCATTGGAGAGCTTTCATACACTTATAGCTCTATGTGCATCCGTTGTGTGGGAATCACTACTCCTTGCATAACTTCGATTATAAGACTTCCTTTTATCTAATGATCACTTTCAGTTGTGTGAGACTTTCTTGCATTGACCATCCAAACCCACCGTAATGTTCTTTTAGCCACAACATCCTGGTGCCAGGAACCAATACAGAACACTTGCTTGTATTGAGTGCACAATTAATTTAATGTTTTTTCTACGTGCATATTGTTGTCACTTTACTTGATCCTAACAGGATTTGTTGTGATAGTTTGATGCCTTGGATGATTATAATGTTGTTCTTGAAGCTTAAATCATGTTTAATATACCTTGCACAATGGATTGTCTTTTAGTATTGATTCATTCAAAGTTTTACTTTACTAATGGTTTATACATTATTCTATTTGATATCAACTATGAACCATATCCTTTATTCATTTGATCCTAGTTTACATGCTTTACATTACTATGATGATCAAGTTTATGTTGTTAGCATGTCACCTAAGAAATTATGTGTTTTTATCGTTTACCTACTCGAGGACGAGTAGGAACTAAGCTTGGGAATGTTGATACGTCATAAATGTATCCTTAATTTCTGATGTTCCATGTTGTTTTCATGTTATTTGCTACATGTTTCCTATACACTTAATGTAGTTTTTCACGATTTCCGGGACTAACCTATTGACAAGATGCCACAAAGTTAGTTCCCTATTTTCTGATGTTTTTAGTATAAGAAAAGTTTTCTGGAAATATTCGCGGAATTGGAAAATTCGAAGCACGGAAGTCTTAGAAATCCAGAAGGTTCCACGATGTACCGAAGAGGCCCGGAGGGGGGCCACACCATAGGGTGGCGCGTCCCCTGGCCGTGCTGTTGGGTGGTGTGGGCCCCTCAGGCATTGATGTCTACGCACGCTTCAATTCTTGTAGACAGTGTTGGGCCTCCAAGTGCAGAGGTTTGTAGAACAGCAGCACGTTTCCCTTAAGTGGATCACCCAAGGTTTATCGAACTCAGGGAGGTTGAGGTCAAAGATACCCCTCTCAACCAACCCTGCAATTAAGATACAAGAAGTCTCTTGTGTCCCCAACATACCCAATATACTTGTCAGGTATATAGGCGCACTAGTTCGGCGAAGAGATAGTGAAATGCTAGTAATATGGATGGTTATAAGTAATAATAGCAATCTGAAATAAATATGGAAGCAAGCAAACATGTAGCAAAACATGCGGAAAATGGTGTTTCAATGCTTGGAAACAAGGCCTAGGGATCCTACTTTCACTAGTGGACACTCTCAACAATGATCACATAATTGAATAACTAAATATCTTCTCTTCACTATGCTACTCTTAACCTTCTCCGGTTGGATAACAAACACTAATCATTGCGTAGAGCTGCAAAAATCATTCCTTAAAGTAAGCATTCCCACGTCCAGTTAACCCCACGCTGTCACTATGAGCGCCCTAGAAGGTACTATACAAACTCCACAATTCATATAGGAGACACACACGATGTGCACACTGTCACCTTCACACCGCGGGACAAGGTGACTCCAAAGTTCATATTAATAAAACACTTGAGTAGCACAAGATGAAGAGTAACGTCTACTTATTCAACTAGATTACAAAGCTCACGATCACATATAGATCACACCATGGGAGAGAGTGATGAACCACATAGCTAACGGTAGAGCCCTCAGCCTTGGGGGAGAACTACTACCTCCTCATCATAGGAGACAACAACGGCGATGGAGATGTCAGTGGAGTCGATGGAGATGGCTTCCGGGGGCACTTACCCGTCCCGGCAGGGTGCCAGAACAGAGATCTGTCCACCAAAACTTGTCTGCGGTGGCAGAGGAGCTACGGATGTTTTTTGGTGGAAAAGGACGATTCATCCAGGGTTTATATATCGGGTTTATATATGGGAGAAAGGGTGATGCCGGGGGGCCACCAGGATGGCCTCACAACCCCCAGGCGAGGCCAAGGGGGGCCGCGCCTGGGGGTTGTGAGGCCACCCTGGGGGGGGCGCGCCTGGCTTTGGTGAGGGCCCCCTGGTGCCCGTCTTCGAATCCTCTTCGGACTTCTGGATGCTTCTCGGGAAAATAGGAATTTCGGGATTCATGGGGTCCAATTCCGAGAATATTTCCAGAACAACTTTTCTGAAATAAAAAAACAGCAGAAAACAGAGAACTGGCACTTGGCATCTTGTTAATAGTTTAGTCCCGAAAAACGTGTAAAAATGCTATAAAGAAGGGAGAAAACATGTAGCAATTGGCATAATATCTACATGGAACATCAGAAATTATAGATACGTTGGAGACGTATCAAGCGTCCCCAAGCTTAGTTCCTACTCGTCCTCGAGTAGGTAAACGATAAAAACAAATAATTTCTGAGGTGACATACTACTAACATAAACTTGATCATCAAAGTAATTTAAGAGCATATGTAAGCTGAGATCATAGAACTTAAACACAAACATGATAAATAGAAATTTAATAATAAAGCATAGCAATCACTTTGCAGCATGAGAAGTAACTCAAATAAAAGATCATGAATAACAATGCAAAGAAAGATATACGTTTGTTACAAGTATAAAGAAAGCATGGCAAAGTGATATTTCGCTAGTCCTTAAGAGTGGGGCAAATCATAAATGTCAGGACACCTTCAAAGTTCATGAGGAAGACTAGAACAAATAATTAGAGAACTAGCAATAACACATCATGAATCAATTAATAATGTTTCTGGGAAAAATGCACATAAAACTCAGAATGTGAAAAATGCTCTCTCAACTGTGCATAAAGTTAGAAGATGGAGACTCAACATAAAAGTAAAAGAAAGGCCCTTCGCGGAGAGAAGCAGGGATCAACTCATGTGCTAGAGTTTTAATTTTATTAAACAGAGGTATTAAAAGTTTGACACTCCTCCCATCCATCTTACACAAACCATGGCTAACCGAATCCTCGGGTAATGTCAACGAATGGTAAGCAGCAAATACAGTACATCACAAGCCAACTAGATTTCACAAGAGCGGCTCCCATATGAAGGACGCAACTAGTGTAGAAGGTCATCCCTCTTTCTCTTTTGTTTACACAATTATGCTTTGACTGATAAATCAGGGGCAAAAATAGTGAAGAGATTTTGTGTGTATTAATTTGGGGCTGGGCACCCCGCTGCCAGCTCTTCTATCAATTGGATAAGCGGATGAAGCCACTAGTCCGGGGTGTGAAATCCAATCAACAAGTGAGATAAAGATTCTCTATTTATGTCCTCATGAGCAAAAATAAGAACAGAAAGCAGGAGTAATTTTGAAGGTTTTAAAGGTAACACATGATAAATTTACTTGGAGTTGCAGTTAAATACCACATGTAGGTAGGTATGGTGGAAACAATGGGAAAACTTTGGTTTTTGAGAGTTGGATGCACGAGTAGAGCTCATACTGAGTACAGGTGGAGGCTAGCAGAAGACTTGGAGTGACAAATCAAGAGATCATTAGAGCCATAATCATGCATAGCGACATAAACAACATTAATCAAAGCATAAGTGGTACCACAGATTCTAAAACTAAATGATCATGGATTCTATCCGTGACTGGTTCATAGTCATAAACATGGTGTGAGCATGCGCCAAGTGAACCAAATAAAACATTCAAAGGAGAACACCACAAATTTATGCTTCAATATGACAAGAACAACTCATGATTCTTTCAATGGCACATTAAACACTCTCAGCTATTTGAGGCTAATCATGCTACTCAATAACCACTAGGATTTAGAACTAAAATAACATCTAGAATGATATGAAAAAGTCTATCCACAGTCTACACAAGCTTCTACTTGCACCGTAAAAAATTCTACCTCAAGCAACACTTTCTTTTCCCAACAAGCACCATATAAGACATGCTTTAACAAAAATTCTCCACATGCTACAGCAAGAAAACATGAGAGTACTCACATAACACTACTAAAAATAACAGCTCTGAATAACAGATGCATGAAAACAAAGGCTAAACGCAGTACTAGCAAAAAGTGAACACTCACAGAACAATAAGAATGAAAACTAGAGTGTTCTATGCAATGAAAACGGAGCGTGTCTCTCTCCCACACAAGTATGATAAGATCCAACCATAACTACAGTAAAGAAAACTAAACAAACCGAAAGCAAAAATAACTAACGCTCCAAGTGAAGCACATAAGATGTGACCGAATAAAAATATAGTTTCACTAGAAGTGACCTGATAATTTGTCGATGAAGAAGGGAATGCCTTGGGCATCCCCAATCTTAGACGCTTGAGTCTTCTTGAAATTTGCTGGCATGTACCTCCGGTGCATCCCCAAGCTTAGGCTCTTCACTCTTCTTTATTACATCATATCATCCTCTTCTCTTGACCCTTGAAAACTTCCTTCACACCAAACTTCTCACAATCTTCATTAGCAACGTTAGTGCAATCGAAATAATAAATTCACATGGTTCAGTTTCAACACAATCCTAACACTATTAAACACATTAGCTACTATCACAACTTCTTTTAAAACTCTTTTTCTCAAAAGAACACCAAAAGAGAGAGATTAAGATGCAAATGCAATTATTGGCAGAAATCTGTCAAAACAAGACAGCGGGTAAAGATGATTTTTTTCCGAAAATCTTCTATTGCACAAATCAAAAAAGTGTTCAACTAAGAAAATTTGCGTATATAGCCTAGGATTACGCACAAAACAACTCAGTTCATTTTGAATTTTTGGTGATTTTATATGAATTTAACAGTGGACAGCAGAAATCTGTTTCCTGCGTAGAAATCCAAAATATAGTCTCAACTTTCCACTAGAGGTTTTACTTGGCTCAACAAAGACATAAAATAAAATATATAACGGGGTTGCTAAGGAAATAGGCAACACCTAGGTGCAAAGCACACAGAAAGAAACGACAGAAAACGGGTTTAAAACGGAGAAATAAAACGGGTTGTCTCTCGGAAGCGTTTTTCTTTTAATGCCTTTCAGCTAGGCACAATGATTTTTAAAAGATGCTCACATAAGAATAAGAGTTGAAGAACAACAAGAGAGCATCAATAAGCAAATATAAAACACATTTAGGTCTAACCAACTTCCTATGAAAAAGAATCTTGTAGAAAAATAAGTCAACGAAGCACAAAGTGACTAGCATAGGAAGACAAAATAAGTGCAACTTCGGAAATTTCAACATAAATAGGAGAAACTTAATAGTGTTGAGATGCATAAAACCATGTTTCCCTCTCTCACAATAACCTTCAGTAGCATCATGAATAAATTAACATTATAACTATCACATAAAACATTCTTATCGTGAGCCACATGCATAAATAATTAATACTCTCCACATATGCATAATCATTCTTATTAATAGTAGTGGGAGAAAATTCAACAAAGTAGATATCATTATTGTCGTGGGATAATCACGGCAGATGTTACCTGGGGTAACTGATCTTGGGGCAAGTCGACACAGGTATTTGGGAGAGGGTTTAGCTCGAAGGAAGACATGGCAAAAAGCGATCTAAGAACCGGAAAGCAACTCGCCGGATCTCGAATATGAACTATACTGGATACTCGATAATTGGTGATACAACTATGACTTGAATCTCTGGCGAACTAAACCTAGGGGCCGGTTTATAAAGCACCGTCCCTCCCCCTGGCTTAGCCTCCAAGGTACATATTGAGTCCTACTCGAACTTCTACTTGCAAACCCTAACTTTCCTTACCGCAACCCACAATCCGGGTTGCGAGGCCTACAAACCTTGGGCCTTCCAGAAGTTTCCTTTACCCTTAGCCGGATCTTGTCCAATTGTCGTTTGGGCCGGGTTACACCTTGGAGTTGGTCTACCGGGTTACTATCCCCCCATCAGTAGTCCCCAGAATAGCTTGGGCTTCCGAGATTCATTCTTCGAAGCGCTGGCTATTCCCTGCAGAAATATCAAACGCACAAGCACATGGAGGCCGAGTCACAACACTTTGACGAATGGCTGGGACCAACTTCATGGGGTCCAGGCAGTAACCCGGCTCTCCTTCAAAGGCTTTCCCTAATTTTCCAGGTATGGTCTTAATAGAAAACTCCACGATTTCACACTTTTCTCGATAATTAATTCTAATACCAAAGAGGAGATCTCCCTTTCCTTTTCATCCGAACTTCTCCCTTCATGCTTTAAAGTACGTCCCACAAATTTCAAAATAGGCAGCCGTTACTCCGTATTTCCCGGGTTCCGCCCGTTAAGCTAGGCTTTACCACCCAAACCATTATAAATAAACCCTTGAGCGCAACCCTAACTCCAACGGCCTATTTCCCCATTCCTCTTCCTTCCTCCTTTCGAGTTCGAACTCTCAGCGCACCACCACGGAAGCCCCGCGCGTATCACCGGAGCCCATTCGCCACCGTTTGCGCTCCGCCACCGCGCGATTCGCTCCGCCGCCCAGATCCGCCGCCAAACCTCCAATTTGCCCGCCAGAAACCGCGAAAGGGCACCAAACTTGCGTCATCTGCCTCCGGAAAGCTGCGCTTCAATCCCCCTCGGTAAGTCTTTCACATCCTCTAACTCATCCTCGCAATTTCTCAATTTTCCCTTAAGTTAGATCTAAATCGAGCCGCCCACGATTTCTCGGATCGTGCCGAATTAAATCACTAGGGTCCACTCTAGCTCATTCAAATAGACAAGATACACAGTCTAATTCACTCTCCTACCACTTGTAATTATTAAACTGGCCATAATTTTAGAAATGGAATTCCCAATCTAAGCTCGGGTCACCTAAATTTTCCGCCTTTGCTCATATTATCCGGAAAATCTTTCCTTTCCGGCTTACTTGCCCACAATAGATGTGCGGGCGACCGCTTACTCTCCTCCAACACTTATCCATGCATAAAATCCTACAAGTTTTGCAATAATGTGCGACACCCGGAAAATTCGTACCTTGCTTTAGCAAAGTAATACCCGGATCATGTCTAACTTCCGGGTTACCTTGACACCGCTTGCCAACGCTCAGTCAACTGACCGTTCCCGAGTTTTATTTCTCACATCCTTTCCCTTGACGCTTTTTCAGGTTAACCCTATGGCGCCCAAGAGGCAGGGAAAGCAGCCGGTTAAGGCCAAGACCACGAACTCTATATCTGCCAACTGGGGGAAATCCTCCGTCACCAGGGCCAAGCTAGAGGAACTGGTTGAGCTAGGGGTCCTTCCCCCTCAGGAATCTATCCACTGGAGAGTACCGGGTAATGAAACCTGACCTTCTCCAGCAGGAAACGAGGTAATATGTTTTGTTGAGCATGTGACCCGGGGCTTCAGGCCTCCGGGCCACCCTTTCTTTCGCGACGTCTTAAACCACTACAACCTCCGCATTTTCGACATAGGACCCAAATCCGTTTTAAACATCACTCACTTTATCGTTCTTTCCGAGTCTTACTTGTGCATTCCGCCAAGTCTGGCTCTCTTTGTTGAACTCTTTCAGTGCAAGCCGTGCCGCGAAAGCGGCGACGGCGCACTTCTTACTTGCGGCGGGGTTTCTATCCAACGCCGCAAGAACTCCCTGATGCCTCCTCTCACCCTCAACTCCCACGTAAAGCACTGGCAGCTCTCGTACTTCTACTGCCAGGACACCTCCCCACCCGGCGAAAAGAAGTTGCCGGGTTACTCGGAGGGTCAGCTTGATATCTCCGAGACTTTTAATGCCTTTGCCCCTGACTCGGACAGGGAGGCAATTTTGCCTTCGTTGGCTAAGATCTCCATCTTATCAGCCCAAGGCCTCATCGGGCTCAACCTAGTAAAGACTTGGGTCGACTTCCGCATTCAACCCAACTCCATCCGCGAGAAACTGATGTGCGAATACTCGCGTCAAACCACGGACCCGATCCGATACTCCACCAGCACTTTCGCTCCCAGCGATACAAACAAAACCATTAAGGGCTTTTTGACAGAGAGGCTCGAGGTAATCCGGAACATAGCCGTATTAGAACCCTTCACCCTCGAGAACCCGGCCCCCTCAGTAAGTCTCCTACCTCTCGACCTTGGATTCTAACAAGTTCACTTTTATCCGCTTCTCTTGATTCAATATTAACCCTTACTCTGGTATCTTCACCTCAGGCCGATAGTAACTTCTGGAAAGTCGGTACTCCTCCTAACTCCGGAGACCTGGAGGTGGAAGATGATGTCGTTAATTCGGACGAAGGTGCATACTTAATCCCCTTGCATGCGTTACGCCCTGCTTCTCTTTTTTTATATATTATAACTTTGATAATTTTCAGAACAAGAAGACCAAGACGAGGAGGAAGAATCGGACGGCAAGGTGGAGTCCGCCAGCGAGGAAGATGAACCGGAGCCAGCAATCAAAGCCGGATCCAAAAGAAAACCCCAAGGAATCGTCTTCCAGGTTTTATTTCGTTTCCTTGTGCTTAATTTTGGCTCCCATGACGTCATTCCTGAGCTAACCCTGTCATCACCCTTTTGACTACAAATGAAGGAGCCACCCGCAACTAAGCGTAGAGTGACCCGCAACCATCCGGGTAATGAGACTCTGAACCCGGGTACTTCACCGCCTCCAGCTCGACATACTGGTACTTACTGTACACAAGAATTTTTCCCAAACGTTCCCTCACAAAGTAATCTGACACCTTGCTTGGTATTTTTCAGTATCTTCCGGGTCTAGCAGTGGCTTTCCCTCGGACTTCCCGGTGAACCTCGGGTAAAGTCCTTTTCCTGATGCTATACCGAACTTTTATCGCCTTTTTCATAATCATGGATTAACCGTACCTTCGCACTTTCTACAGAGCCACGGCCGTTGTTAGTGACCAGGAAGACACGGAGGTTGAGGACCGGGTTGAAAATAAACCGACTGACGGTGCTTTCACCACAGCTGGCAATGAGCAAGCGTCGCCAACAGAACTGGCTAGGAAAGACACCGGGTATCCAATAGCCTCGCACGCGAGCGAGAAGGAAAAGGGCGCAGCCTCGAACGCGGGAGGGGGACCAGACTCCGACATTCGGATGACCCGGGTGCCGCCTCCTGTTACAAGAAAAACTCCTTTTCCAACTTCCCAGGCACCCGAGCCCTCTAACTCGGGTAACGATGATTTTAACCAGCTGATGAGCGCTCTCCTCGCCATGAAGGCTTCAGAGGGAAACATCCTAGAGCGTATGGCCGCAGCACATCAGGTAACTTTATTTGGTATTTCTTACTATACACCCAGTCCCCAAGTTCCGAGCATAACTTGCTGTAATTACGCTCGGTACTTCATATAATACTCGGCTTGTCATGATATCCGACTTACATTTTCACTCATTCTTCGCAGGTGGAGATTACTCGGTCAGATGAGGTGTTACTCAAGACCGAGCAGCTCCTGCTTGCTGAAGTGAAGCGCCGAGAAACCCTTGAGGCGGAGATGAAGACTTTGAAAAAGAACGTCTCCAAATACAAAAAGAAGTACAATGATGCCCAAACTACGCTGAAGAACTTGTCGAACCAGGTCGCGGACACTTATCGCATTTTGCTAAGTAAGTTTTTGCTTGCGACTAACTTGCATACTTCTACCTTATTGCTACGATAGTCGATTTTATTGATATGATTTCTTTTGTTTCAATTGCATGTGCTAACCTTGCTGCTCCAGAAGACAATGCCGTTGCTCAGACTAAAACGTTAAAGACTGTTCTCCGGACGTTTTTTGTCGGCACAAAGCTTTTACTGGATGCCGTGAAATGGCCTTCCGAGGTATATCCAGGCGAAGAGAACCTTATGCAAGCCTTTTCAACCGTGCCTGGATGGATTGAAATATGGAAGCGTTCGTCGTGCCGAATCGGCATGACCCGGGCCTTCACTCTGGCGAAAGCTTATTTTCCTAAGCTTGACCCGGCAAAGGTAATATCCGGGTTTCCAGAATTCAAGGCTGACGGGGCCAAGTTTACACCCAAGGACTTCAAAGTTATACAATCCGACGTACGCCACCCGGCTACTGCCTTGGCCGATAAGATAGACCTGGACACAATCATGAGCGCGTACGATTCTGACGGCAAGACTATTCTAGCAGAGGCACCCCCTCCCTTTGACATGCTGGAAAGATGGGCGACTGACCTGGCCAGGAGGAAAGAGGAAGCTGCGAAGAGAGAAGCCGAGTTAGGCTTAAGGCCGTCTTCCTCTACACCAGCTGTTCCTCCACCTGTCCGTCCTGATACAAAGAGTCCGGGTAAAGCTGCTGGAAAGGCCAAGGAGCAGGTCCAGGACGCAGACCCGGAAGACCATTCCCAGGATGCCGAGTAGGATAATGTCTAGTATTTCGTGTTTTCAAAACTGATATGATTTTGGCGGTGCGCCTGTGCACCATTGATACTGATGCTGTGACTTTGTGCTTGATAACTTTGTGCCTTTCCCGGCTTTTGATAACCTCGATCCTTGTTTTAAGCTTATTCTCGATACTTGATTGTTTATTTTCGATTCCCCTTTCGAGACTCGGTTGACCGAGTATCGTGGGTTTTGATAAGCGGACTTTTCTTTAAGTCCCCAAGACTCGGTAGCCAAGGTTTTCGAGCTTTAGTAACTAAACAGTTTGTTTCTGTTTCGAAGTCCCTAGTCCCCATGACCCAAAGTACGAGCCAAGGGGGCATGGCCTTTCTCAGATGGCAAACTGCTCTTTACCAAGCTGACAACCAATAGCCATTCACGTAAATACTGAAGTCATGCTTAATACTTGTTGAGTTTCCGGCTATTTTAGCCTTGTACTCTGCATGGACTTGTGGTTTAGATGACCCTTTTGATTATCTTGTACTGTAAGCCGGCTTTCGCGTGGATACCATGTTGTTACATCTCTACGAAAAACAGGGTCAAGCAGGTCCCATTGGGCTGCATAGTTTGATTGTAATCGTAAGTGAACAGATCATGCCACTTTGTTGCGAGTCACATCGAGCTTAAGTAAGAATAACCAAGAATTTTGGCTCCTTCGTCCGGTTATAAGATTGCAGCCGTACTCGTCTTGCGAGTAATCGGCCCTCATAACTCATAGGCATCAAGGCCGGGTCTCCGGGTTTGTGACTACTATTTAAGCAGCTCAATTCCCAAAGACCTATGTACGTGCAACGTATTTTGATGATACTGATGTATTGATAATAACAAACATTACTTACCTGCAACTGAAGCAAAGACCATGATAAGACTTGAAAACCATCTCTTTTATTGATATGAAAAGTTTGAGTCAGCAGGCCGCCTCATTAAAAACCTTCCAGTCCCCTTAGGTACCCTGGGTAGGAAAAGAGCGCGTATGAAACCTACTGTCCGTTACACTGCTTTAGTTATTCCTGAGAATCGGCCTCGCGTTGGCATGGCCGATGCACATTCTCCATTCGCTAGTTCCTTTCATGATGAGTACCGGGTTTGTTAGCCAATCCGGGTATGTCGTCCTTGTGGCGCGATTAGCTATAGATGGCGGTATGGCTTCCTCTTCCCTGTCAGTCAGTTTGGAAGGATCGCTCCTGACGAAGGCCACCATCTTAGGATCTTGTTCTGTCCTAGTTTTTGCTTTATTCCCTTCAGAAGTCGGCCTTTTTGACATTGTCCTTTCCTCTAGGTCCACCTGCGATCGGTAATGCTTGAGCTCTTCTTTCCTGCAGGCTTGCTCAGCCATTGCCGCATCTCCTTCATCACATTCGGCTGCTATGTCTCGATTCCCGTGTATGGTAATGGTCTTCTTAGGACCCGGGATTTTCAGCTGTAGATACACATAACACGGTCTTGCCATGAACTTAGCATAAGCCGGCCTTCCAAACAATGCATGATAGGGACTGCGCAACTTAACCACCTCAAAAGTAAGCCACTCGACTCGATAATTGTCCTTTGACTCCCCAAAAGCTACTTCCAACGCCACTTTTCCTTCGGGGCACGCCGAATGACCCGGCACTATCCCGTGAAAAACTGTTGTACTCTTTTGCAACTGAGATTCCTTTAGGCCCATGCGCAGAAAATTTTCCCAGTATAGGATATTGATACTACTTCCTCCATCCATCAAGACTTTTTTCAGCTCGTACCCATTGACCTGTGGTGCCACTACCAATGCTAAAACTCCCGGGTGATCAACTCTGTCCGGGTGATCCCTTCTGCTCCAAGTTACCTCCTGTTCTGACCACCTCAAATACCTTGGAACGGCGGAAGAGACTGAATTGACCGCCTGTTTCAATATCTTTTTATCCTTGTTAGAGCCTCCAGTAGTGTGCACGTGATATTGACCCAACTGTTTGGGGTTAGCTTGAAAACCTCCTGCTCCCCCTTGATTATTGCCTGGATTTCCTGCTGCCGGGTTACCGGCTGGGGGTGGACCGTTGCCCAAATTTCCACCTGGACCCGGGCCTCCTCCCCGACCCGCTCCTCGCATGGCTCTATTCACTTCCTCATTCTTCCATCTCTGTAAGTCGGCGCATTGCTCCAAGGAGTGATTAGCCGGCTTGCCGTTCCTGCTATGCTTCGGGCATGCCATCCTAAATATGTCCCAACTGTTACTTGGTCTTGGAGGTCCTTGGTAATGTCCCCCACTGTGATTTCCAGTATTAAAATTCCCTTCAGATCTGGGTCTTGAAGACCCGGCCTCCGCGTTAGCTACAAACTCGGAATTCCCTTCAAACGGGCGCTTGTTCTGGCTATTTCCATTATTACTTGGCGCCGATCCATTGCCGGTTCTCCCCCTGCTACTTGTGTTTGTTTTTGCTTTCTTGTCATCAATTTCCTCCTCTGTGGTGTCCGTTGCGGCGTGTTTGTTGCACGCATCCATTAATTCTCCCATTGTTACCTCCGCTGCATTCCTACTGGATTTCATGCGAGTTAACTTTTGCACTAAAGGAACGTACTTACATGTTTTCGCCATAGCTTGTAGCACATCCTTGGGCTGAATATCTGTGGATGAGTGGAGTATCTCCATAACCTGGCGTACCCAGCTGCGCGCTGACTCGCCCTTCTTCTGAACGCATCGTTCTAAATCGTCAATAGTAAACAGCTTTCTGCACGTTCCATGGAAGTGCTTGACAAACGCGGTTTTTAATTCTTCCCAGGATTTGATCGACTTTTCCGGCAGGTTGGTGAACCATAACTTTGCTGCTCCCTCTGACATCATTAAGTACATGAACTTGGCGTGAAGATTCTCGGATGCATTGCGAATTGACATTGCCATCTCGTAACTGCTCAGCCATGTTTCTGGATCCATTGTTGGCTCATAATTTACTACTTTCCCCGGCTCTTTGAACTTTTCCGGGTAAGGTTCCGCTCTGATGTCGTCCGAGAGACACTTTGGTCCCGCCAGGGTGATTGGGGCTGGTCTTACTCGGGAAACATGTGACCCGGCTGGGGGTGCCACGGGGTGCGGCGCCACCGGTAACTCATGTGCTGCAGACCCGGCCCCGGCCCTTCTGGCCCTGGAGCTGTCCACAATCGCCTGCGCCGCCGATGCTGCTGGTACTGTCTGGATATGAGGTGGGGGCGGCATTTGCTGTTGCTCTTCCCTCCGCCGTGCTGAATTCGTTTGAATATTGCCCTGTTGCTGACTGGGGTATGGCGTCCCATGCATCCCGCTTCTATGGTCTGGATAGTTGGCTTGCTGTGCCACCGCGGTGTGTAGTAGATCGATCGCTCGCCGGGTTACTTCCGCATGGGGCGATTCTCTCACAGGGATCTGATTCAAGGCGAGTGTCGCTGCATATACGTTGTCCATGGGATTGTTGTAATGACCTGCTGGTGTGCGAAATCGTGATGGTGGTGGTAACTCATTGCCGGGTGCAATTCTAGCCTGCGGCGGGAGTAACCCGGCCTGCTCATTTGCCGGCTGTATTCCCGCTGTATTAACTGCCGTCGCTGGTGGGGGTGCGGTTCCCTGGTTTACCGCTGGGATTGGTTGATCCTGGGGTGTGATAAACAGAGCTGCCGGATTAATAACCCCGCCCGTTGCTGGTAGCCTGGTCTGGTGCCTCTGATGCGCTCTAGACGTTTCCTCCCGGAGCCGAGTCTCTAACGCATCCAACTCGCGCTGCCGTGTGGCCATCCCCTGTCTCTCTGCTTCCACTTGCCTTCTTTGCTGCTCCAATGCGCGACTTGCCACATCCAGATCTCTGACCCGCTCCGCCGCATTCTCTGGAGTGATCACTGTAGCGAGGACGGTTGGATCTAAAATCAAATTGTTATCGAACAGGGCCGGGTGACGCGGGTTTGAAGGACCCGCCCCCGGTGTCCGGTTTGCTTGGAATCCGAACATGTTTGCCCGCATCTCCTCCTCCGGTGCGCGACTGGTAACCGATGCCGACTCTCCCTCAACCCGGATCAGAACCGGGTCAGCTGTACCCCGCTGTTGATTCAATGCCTGAGCCGTCCCGACTGCGGCCGCGGTCACGCTCTCTTGATTTACGTTGGCCGCGGGAGCCGTGTAGACCGCAACCCGGCGCGTGATGCTTGGCACGAATTCATGCCGTTCTTCTTCGCTGTTTTCCTCCTCATATCGATCCTCCAATAGATCCCGGATAGACTCGGTATCACCTTCTCTCTCTACCCGATCGCGCGGGGTCCATACCAACTCTTCCGACTGTTCCCACTTCTCGGCGAGTTCTTTTATCTGACCTGTTGTTCCGATCGATTCTTCTCTTTCCAATTGAATGTAGGTAGCTTCTCCTGACACAGAATCAGATCCAAGATAGTCAGGATTCGAGCCGGAAGTACATACCATACCGATGAAGACGTTGATGCGGCCGATTGTCACGACGGATCCGGCTTCGAGGTGATCCGACTCTGTCCCCCAGCCGGAATCGTCCACCATCTTCTCTCCTTGGCCGTCGACGTAGATCTCACCGACGATGAGGTTCTTCATGCTCTTCCGAGCTTCTCCCGTGATGTAAACACCTTTGGACGCAGGCCCCACGGTGGGCGCCAACTGCCGTGGGATAATCACGGCAGATGTTACCCGGGGTAACTGATCTTGGGGCAAGTCGACACAGGTATTTCGGAGAGGGTTTAGCTCGAAGGAAGACATGGCAAAAAGCGATCTAAGAACCGGAAAGCAACTCGCCGGATCTCGAATATGAACTATACTGGATACTCGATAATTGGTGATACAACTATGACTTGAATCTCTGGCGAACTAAACCTAGGGGCCGGTTTATAAAGCACCGTCCCTCCCCCTGGCTTAGCCTCCAAGGTACATATTGAGTCCTACTCGAACTTCTACTTGCAAACCCTAACTTTCCTTACCGCAACCCACAATCCGGGTTGCGAGGCCTACAAACCTTGGGCCTTCCAGAAGTTTCCTTTACCCTTAGCCGGATCTTGTCCAATTGTCGTTTGGGCCGGGTTACACCTTGGAGTTGGTCTACCGGGTTACTATCCCCCCATCAATTATCATTCTCATCACCATAATCATAAAGTATAGGAGGCATATTGCAATCATAATTAATTTTATCCTCAATAGTAGGTGGACTTAAAATAACATATTCATCATTGTAATCATCATAAATTGGAGGTAAAGTATCATCAAAGAAAATTTCCTCCTCAAACTTGGGGGACTAAAAATATCATACTCATCAAAACTAGCTTCCCAAAGCTTAGAATTTTCCATAGAATTAGCAATAATGGTGTTCAAAGAATTCATACTAATAACATTGCTACTAGCATGCAAATAAAGCTCCATAGGTTTTTTTTATTTTCTCTTCAAACACTTCATGTCCTAACTCAAGATAAAGATTATAAAGCTCTCTCATATTTTTGTTGTTTTCCATTAAGACTACAAGTAGAAAATAAAAACAATAAGCGAGTAAAAATAAGCCTAACTAGTGAAAACAAGAAACAAAAATATAAAATTGCAGAATCTAAAGGAAATAACTCCGAGCACTCACACCCGAGGATGTGAGTACCTTTTTCCTTACCTCCCCGACAAAGGCGCCAGAAAAGAGCTTGATGTCTATGCACACTTCTATTCTTGTAGACAGTGTTGGGCCTCCAAGTGCAGAGGTTTGTAGAACAGCAGCAAGTTTCCCTTAAGTGGATCACCCAAGGTTTATCGAACTCAGGGAGGTAGAGGTCAAAGATATCCCTCTCAAGCAACCCTTCAATTAAGATACAAGAAGTCTCTTGTGTCCCCAACACACCCAATATACTTGTCAGGTATATAGGTGCACTAGTTCAGTGAAGAGATAGTGAAATGCGAGAAATATGGATGGTTATAAGTAATAATAGCAATCTGAAATAAATATGGCAGCAAGCAAACATGTAGCAGAACAGGCGGAAAACGGTGTTTCAATGCTTGAAAACAAGGCCTAGGGATCATACTTTCACTAGTGGACACTCTCAACAATGATCACATAATTGAATAACTAAATATCTTCTCTTCACTAAACTACTCTTAACCCTCTCCGGTTGGATAACGAACACTAATCATTGTGTAGGGCTGCAAAAAGCATTCCTTAAAGTAAGCATTCCCATGTCTAGTTAACCCCCACGCTGTCACTATGAGCACCCTAGAAGGTACTAGACAACCACCACAATTCATTGAGGAGACACACACAATGTGCACACTGTCACCTTCACACCGCAGGACAAGGTGACTCCAAAGTTCATATTAATAAAACACTTGAGTAGCACAAGATAAAGAGTAACATCTACTTATTCAACTAGATTACAAAGCTCATGATCACATATAGATCACACCATGGGAGAGAAAGAGATGAACCACATAGCTAGCGGTAGAGCCCTCAGCCTCGGGGGAGAACTACTCCCTCCTCATCATTGGAGACAACAACGGTGATGGAGATGTCGGTGGAGTCAATGGAGATGGCTTCCGGGGGCACTTCCCCGTCCCGATAGGGTGCCAGAACAAAGATCTGTTCCACGAAACTTGTCGGCGGCGGCGGCGGAGCTACGAATGTTTTTGGTGGAAAAGGTTCATTCCTACAAGGTTTATGCACCAGGGGTATATATGGGCGAAAGGGCGATGCCGGGGGGGCACCAGGGTGGCCTCACCACCCCTAGGAGCGGCTAAGGGGGGCCGCGCCTGGCTATCTAGGGCCCCCTGGTGCCCGTCTTCGACTCCTCTTCGGACTTCTGGATGTTTCTGGGGAAAATAGACACTTCGGGATTCGTGGGGTGCAATTCCGAGAATATTTCCAGAACAACTTTTCTGAAATAAACAATAGCAGAAAATAGGGAACTCGCACTTGGCATCTTGTTAATAGGTTAGTCCCGGAAAACGTGTAAAAATGCTATAAAGAAGAGAGAAAACATGTAGCAATTGGCATAATATCAACATGGAACATCAGAAATAATAGATACGTTGGAGAAGTATCAGGCATCCACCGCCATCGCCCTTTCTCCTATTTAATCCCCCCGATACGTGAACTCTAAAAATATACCATCTTTTCCCGAGAAACACCCGAGATCGCCGTCATCGTCAATCCGAGATCGGGAGGGTTCTGGAGCTCTCCCCGGCACCCTGCCGGGTGGGAAATTCATCACCGGAGAGGTCTACACCACCATGCCCTCCTCCGAAGTGATGCGTGAGTAGTTCATCCTTGGACTGCGGGTCCATAGAAGTATCTAGATGGTTGTCTCATCCATTTTATGCCTCATGTTTAGATCTCGTGAGCTGCCTTACATGATCGAGATCATCTTGTTGTAATGCTACATGTTGTGTTTGCTGGGATCCGACGAATGTTGAATGCTATGTCTTGTGATTATCAATATATAATGTTATCTTAATGCATATGTTATTTATGATCTTGCATGTTCTTCGTTATTAGTAGATGCTCTGGCCAAGTAGATGCTAGTGACTCCAAGAGGGAGTATTTATGCTCGATAGTGGGTTCATGCCTCCTTTGCATCAGTCTCGAGTGAAAGAAACGTGACGGATGGAGGATGTGTTGTTTCCATTAGGGAGAAAACAACGGTGTTTGCTTCGTTTACATTGTTTACACTACACACTTTGGTTACTGCAATTATCTGTTGCTTGCAACTTAATACCCAACGTTTGTTCAGATGATATTCGGAAGGTGGATTATTAGTCATAGATGCAGTTGGATGACGGTCTATGTATCTTGTTGTAATGCCCGCATGAATCACATAGTAATCTTTATGTCTTGCATATGCACTACGGTGCAGCCTTTTTTCTGTCAATTGTCCACATGTAATTTGTTCACCACACATGTTAGTTATTTATCTTCTATGGAGAGACACTACTATTGAACTTTGGACCCCGGTCCATTTTATCATACTGATAATACAGCCACTGCAATTACTGTTTGCACACTGCTGCTGCTGTTTTCATATTGTTCTCATACTATTTTCCACACCATACGTTTAATCTCTATGTGTTCAGCAAAACCGGTGAGATTGACAACCTCACTGCTTCGTTGGGGGCAAAGTGAATTGATTGTGTTGTGTAGGTTCCACGTTGTTGTTGAACTGTTAGTGCGCTCGTCCATCTCAGCTGCATCAACCTTCCGAAGTTGCTTTTTCCTCTTACTGGTCGATTCAACATTGGTTTCTTTCTGAGGGAAACTTGCTACTGTGTTGTTCATACCTTCCTCTTGGGGTATCCCAACGAACGTGTGTTATACGCGCGTCAGTTATCCATGGGTACCTAGATATACAACATGGACTTTCCTGTGATCCAATATGTTGATGACACTCTCATCATAACGCCAGCATGCATCAACCAAGTTACTATGATGAAGGGCCTCCCAAATGATTATGCCACCTCCACTGGCCTTCAGATTAATTATAGCAAGTCTACATTAATTCCAATCAACATTGCTCAAGAACAACCAAATCTCATTGCTCAGATTCTTGGATGCACCGTAAGTACAATGCCATTCACTTATTTAGGTCTACCACTACAAGAAATATGTTGATACATGACCCTTTTTTAATGACCATGGATGAATTAGTCATAGATCCATGACCATTTTTAATCTGTTGGTCATGACATGTTTGGGAGGGACTAAACACATGACTTTTTTGCCAAAAAAGTCATGATTTTCTTTAACAAGATGGTCATAGCACATGATACCTGGTGTATGACCCTTTTTTTGCTTAACTAAGACCAAATTAATTTGTCATGAGTTTGTTGGCAGTAATTTTTGCCTATGTATCATGTCCACGTGTCAATTTTTGCCTATGTGTCATGTCCACGTGTCAATTTTTGCCTATGTGTTATGTCCACGTGTCAATTTTTAATCATCCACAGAAAACAAAGAAAATGTTGGCAGTAATTTTTGCCTATATATCATGTCCACGTGTCAATTTTTGCATATTAGGCATGTCCACGTGTCAATTTTTGCCTATGTGGCATGTCCACGTGTCAATTTTTGCCTATGTGTCATGTCCACATGTCAATTTTTAATCATCCATAGAAAACAAAGAAAATGTTGGCAGTGATTTTTGCCTATGTATCATGTCCACGTGTCAATTTTTACCGTTGTGTCATGTCCACGTGTCAATTTTTGCCTATGTGTCATGGCCACGTGTCAAATTTTAATCATCTACTGAAAAAATGTATCATGTCCACGTGTCAATTTTTGCCTATGTGTCATGTCCATGTGTCAATTTTTGCCTATGTGTCATGGCCACGTGTCAAATTTTAATCATCCACTGAAAACAAAAAAATGGACAAAATGGGGACTTGAACCTACACCTCCCAAGAGCTCTACAAACCCACATAACCACTAAGACACCGATTCTTTTGTGATAAACTGGAAGCGCAGCTGTATTTGTTGACAAGCAACATCCACCTCCGATCTGACATGTGCAGCACCCACCGTGGCTAACAACCTCCACCGCCCTGACAGGTGGGATCGACCTCCGACCTGACGGGCGGGACCCGCCACATGGTTAGAGAGAAATCAGAAACTGCATAAATAATGCGTCGTGGGGGAGTTGAACCCACGCCCTCGCCGTTGCACAACGAACTGGACCCTTACCAACAGGCCACTTCCGAACTTGTGACTAAGTTCCGCGCTGAACCCTTTTCTCTCTAACGTTTGAATGGGCTTTTGACAAGATCGTGCGGCTCGTTTATTTTTCCTTTTCTCTTTAACGTTTTGGTATGCCGAGTGGGCCAACGGCCCATAGCGCTGTGTGGCTATCCGGTGCTCCCTTTGGGTGCGGCTAATGGGCCATGTAAAATGATTAAAGCCTTTTTCCCAAATTCCAGAAATTAAAAAAATGGCAGGAATTAAAATAAACTTTGCAAATTCATAGAATATTCCTTGTAACTCGAAAAAATACAAATAATATGTCAAAATGTTCATAAAAAATATAATCTACTGTTTTGTATCAAGCTAATATATATTTGAAATAATTAAATTAAGACTAGCTTATACGAACGAATTGAACCCTTATACAAATTTCAAAATACGGTCAAAACTGGGGTCATGACCGTTTTCATACCTAGGTATTGAATATGGAAAAAATCTTGGTGTATCTATGATGAAATAGGTACTTGGGTACCTAAAAATAATTTTTGCAAAAAATAAAGAGAAAACTACGAGGCACCTGTAGTTCAAATTTGGCCCGGTTTCAGCGGAATCGGCGGAAATTTGTCTTTTTCAAAAGAGGTGTATTTTGAGCTATTAGGAGGTTGTATATTTGTTATTTGTAGATAAAATATGACATAATATATTTAGAATTTTACTTTGTACATTTTTGCAACATATTTTGTGTATGTGCTTCAAAAAAAAAACCTAGTTTTGACAATCCGGAAATGGAAAATGGTATTTTTATTCAACAAAAAATAAAACTTTCTTCGTGAACATTGTTAGTTGTACCAATATGCATCTTTGTGTGGAATATGGTCACATTTAAACAAACCATGCCATGGATGTGGCCATAACATCCATCATTTGGCCCGAAAGCCATGAATCTTCGTAGGAGATAGCTCATTTCTGTGAACACATTTTCCACCAAATTGTCGTATTCCAATTTTATTATTTTTGGTGGATACTAGGACATATATAATAACACCAAGCGAAGATCTTGCATCGTTTCAAGTTTTTTTTTATTTTCTGGAATTTTCTAAGCCGGTTTCAGAAAACGATCAAAACGGGGGACATGACCGTTCGTACCTAGGTGGTGAATCTTGATGAACTCTTGGTGTACCTATGTTGAAATAGGTACTTGGGTACCTAAAAATGATTTTTTTCAAAAAATAAAGAGAAAAATACGAGGCACCTGTAGTTCAAATTTGGCCCGGTTTCAACGGAATCGGCTGAAATTTGTCTTTTTCGAAAGAGGTGTATTTTGAGCTATTGAGAGGTAGTAAGTTTGTTATTTGTAGATAAAATATGACATAATATATTTAGAATTTTACTTTGTACATTTTTGCAACATATTTTGTGTATGTTCTTCACAAAAAAGGCCAGTTTTGACACTCCAGAAATGGAAAATGGTATTTTTATTCAACGAAAAATAAAACTTTCTTCGTGAACATTGTTAGTTGTACCAATATGCATCTTTTTGTGGAATATGGTCACATTTAAACAAACTATGCCATGGATGTGGCCAAAACATCCGTCATTTCGCCCGAAAGCCATGAATCTTCGTACGAGATAGCTCATTTCTGTGAACACATTTTCCACCAAATTGTCGTATTCCAAGTTTATTATTTTTGGTGGATACTAGGACATATATAACAACACCACGCGAAGGTCTTGCATCGTTTCGAGTTTTTTTTGAATTTTCTGGAATTTTCTAAGCCAGTTTTGGGAAACGGTCAAAACGGGGGGCATGACCGTTCGTACATAGATGCTGAATCTTGAGGAACTCTTGGTGTATCTATGTTGAAATAGGTACTTGGGTACCTAAAAATTATTTTTACAAAAAATAAAGAGAAAAATATGAGGCACATGTAATTCAAATTTGGCCCGGTTTCAACGGAATCGGCTGAAATTTGTCTTTTTCGAAAGAGGTGTATTTTGAGCTATTGAGAGGTAGTAAGTTTGTTATTTGTAGATAAAATATGACATAATATATTTAGAATTTTACTTTGTACATTTTTGCAACATATTTTGTGTATGTTCTTCACAAAAAAGGCCAGTTTTGACACTCCGGAAATGGAAAATGGTATTTTTATTCAACGAAAAATAAAACTTTCTTCGTGAACATTGTTAGTTGTACCAATATGCATCTTTGTGTGGAATATGGTCACATTTAAACAAACTATGCCATGGATGTGGCCATAACATCCGTCATTTGGCCCGAAAGCCATGAATCTTCGTAAGAGATAGCTCATTTCTGTGAACACATTTAACACCAAATTGTCGTATTACAAGTTTATTATTTTTGGTGGATACTAGGACATATATATAACAACACCACGCGAAGGTCTTGCATCGTTTCGAGTTTTTTTGAATTTTCTGGAATTTTCTAAGCCGGTTTCGGGAAACGGTCAAAACGGGGGGCATGACCGTTCGTACCTAGATGCTGAATCTTGATGAACTCTTGGTGTATCTCTGTTGAAATAGGTACTTGGGTACCTAAAAATGATTTTTACAAAAAATAAAGAGAAAAATACGAGGCACCTGTAGTTCAAATTTGGCCCGGTTTCAACGGAATCGGCTGAAATTTGTCTTTTTCGAAAGAGGTGTATTTTGAGCTATTGAGAGGTAGTAAGTTTGTTATTTGTAGATAAAATATGACATAATATATTTAGAATTTTACTTTGTACATTTTTGCAACATATTTTGTGTATGTTCTTCACAAAAAAGGCCAGTTTTGACACTCCGGAAATGGAAAATGGTATTTTTATTCAACGAAAAATAAAACTTTCTTCGTGAACATTGTTAGTTGTACCAATATGCATCTTTGTGTGGAATATGGTCACATTTAAACAAACTATGCCATGGATTTGGCCAAAACATCCGTCATCTTCGTACGAGATAGCTCATTTCTGTGAACACATTTTCCACCAAGTTGTCGTATTCCAAGTTTATTATTTTTGGTGGATACTAGGACATATATAACAACACCACGCGAAGGTCTTGCATCGTTTCGAGTTTTTTTGAATTTTCTGAAATTTTCTAAGCCGGTTTCGGGAAACGGTCAAAACGGGGGGCATGACCGTTCGTACCTAGATGCTGAATCTTGATGAACTCTTGGTGTATCTATGTTGAAATAGGTACTTGGGTACCTAAAAATGATTTTTGCAAAAAATAAAGAGAAAACTACGAGGCACGTGTAGTTCAAATTTAGCCCGGTTTCAGCGAAATCGGCATAAATTTGTCTTTTTCAAAAAAGGTGTATATGAATCTTTTTAGATGATGCAATTTGGTTATTTGTAGATAAAATATGGTATAATAGTTTTATAATTTTTCTTTGTACAATTGTGTGTCATATTTTGTGTATGTGCTTCACAAAACCCCCACTTTTTACACTCCGAAAATTGAAAATGATGTTTTTATTCACTTTAGTATTAGAGTTGCTTTGTTTGCAAAAATAGAAGATCTGAGCTTTTAGAAGATAGATTTTCTAATGTTTTGTTCCGTACATTTTTTGTACAAAGTTCTCATGAATGTTGTCCATAGAAACGTAAAAGGCAATTATATAACATGTATCATCGCGTTGTAATTCAAAGTGTTTTTTTTACATTTCTTCATTTCTCGGTTTTTCAAATCTTATTTCTAAACATCGACGGGTGCGGCAACGCGCGCCTTAATGATCTAGTTTAAGTATATATCTCCAGCAAAGCAAAACTCAAAGGAAAAATTCCCTCCTTATTTTGACACACGGCGGTAACTTCTTCCGGCTCCTAATTTTTCGGAGCTGAAATGACGGAATGCCCTGACAGATTCAGAAGCGCACCACCCAAAGAAGGAGGGGCAATTTCGTAAAATCTTTCGAGGCCACCAAATAAACCCCATCCGAACCGTCCCTCTCCCCATGCCCTCTCGAACCCTAGCCGCACCCACACCTTCCTCCATTCGATCTGGAAGAGCTCCTGTCGCCGCCACCTAGGATCTGCCTGAGCTCCTCCGGTCGTCTCAGCCTTACTCTCCACCACCTCCCCCTCAGATCCACCGGAGAGGTGGCCGCCACCACGACGACGGGAACAACCTCGTCCATCCACGGCAACCACCGCGTCGTCCCCGTCGGGCCGCCGACCCCGTTACCGTCAGATCCCATCGCCCCTGGCACCACATGGCGCACGCCGCAACAAACCCGACCGATCAATCTAGAACCAGTACACGCACCATTTTTTTCCCTGCCGAAGCTTATTATTATCCTCCCTCTACCGCTCGCCATGGCCGCCGCTTCACTTTGCTCCGTCCTCCTATCCTCCTCAACGGCCTGCGCCCTCCGCCGCCTCTCCTCGCGCTTCGCCCAGTCCAAGGTCTCCGAAGGAGCACATCGGAATTCCTCCCTCACAGTTGGACTCAAACGGATCACTGCACCGATTTTTTTTTTCGTTTTCCCGCTCACAGATTTCTGATTGGGGTTCTGCAGAAATTCGACCGGGTTCGCCGGTTCTACCCGGCCTCCGCCGCCGCCATGTCGACGTCGTCGGGGGCGAAGGAGGCGCCGGCCAACAACCCGGGCCTCCAGGCCGAGATCGACCCCGCGACCAAGGGCTACTTCATGCAGCAGACTGTAAGCCGCTCCGTCTGTTTCGTACCTCGTTCAGCTGTCGATTTAGGTAGTTTGCCAAAATTATGCGGTTCGAGTATTCGCTTCTGTGGGTTTGACTTGGATTTGGGCAAAGCAATCTGTCGAACAGTTGGCAATCCACCCACTGCTGCTTTGGCGTGGCACTGCGGCAGGTTATAAAATTGGGAGAACCACACTTAGTGCGGGTCAAGTGATGAGCGTTGTTAGTTTCTTGTGTTTATTCCTGCAGCATTGTTGGTTTTGCAACTGCAAAGCTAGCACCCTTCTCTGTTTTGCCCCAATGTGTTGCTGTGCTTATGTTCAGTTCAGCACTTACGGAATAGAGCTGTATTGTGCAGTGCTGGAAATTATGTGTTCGGATGTAGCATAGGTGGGGTCTGCAATAGAATTAGGAATTTTTACTACTCCTGTGCTATGCCAGGAAGCTTCATCTGTTCTCCAATTGGTTGGACAATTTGTGCATCTACTAGGAGCACTTCTGGTTGTCCAGGCTGGTTGGTGTGCATATTAGATGTACATATCCTGCTATCCTGTTTGATGGAATGGCGGTGCTCCTGGCCGTTTTGTGAAAAAATATAATGATTTTTTTTCTGTTGTTCTGCTTACAGATGTTCCGGGTGAAGGACCCAAAAGTGAGCCTCGACTTCTACTCCCGTGTGATGGGCATGTCGTGAGTTTTCATTCTTTTATCTCCCTTCACATAATGTATTTATGGATGTGGAGAAGAACATCAGCGGGTCATCCATTTTCTTAGTGCATATCTATAAATGTTCTTTCAAATTCTGGGTTTTTGTACAAAAGACATTGAAGATATGAATTATTGAGTATACAAACTACAAACTACGATGGCTGAGTAAGAAGTTCGTATAGGAATTCTAGTGTGTATCAAATATAGTACATTATGGGTGTCCATATAAACTACATCACTTTCTCATGTAATATTAATTGTGATATTCTTATCATGTTTGCTATTTCTTCCCACTTCTGTAACAAAAACTACTAGGTTGTTGAAGAGGTTGGATTTTCCTGAGATGAAATTCAGTATATGCTACTCCTTTTGTACATATGTTTGCAAGGCTCCTAGTTGTTTTCGGTACTGGATGAATGACCATCATCATGTTTTGGCTTGTTTTGAGTAGGTTTACTATGTGTCGAATTTCCACCTTCCAAATATAACTGGTGCTCTTACTCATCTATCTTATGCACATTACTAGTTTGAATTCCTATAAGGTATCTATGTTATGATTAACTGTCAGTTACGTCCTTTAATAGACTCTGTAAAATTATCCAAGCCCTAGTGTTCTTTATCTGGCTGTGATTTTTTGCTTGGCCTATGTACTTGCGTTTGTAATCTGTAGACAACAATTGAACTACAAGTATTGTGAGTTTAGATTTAAGTGGCATTCAGTAACTTGTCATTGAGTGTGTAGATAGCAATAATGTTGTGTTGATCTGCTTTACTCATGATGTGATGGTAGGTTTCCGGTCTGAATTATGCTGATTCTCTGATAGTAGGTTCCTGGTCTGATTATGTTGATAGTAGGTTATGTATTGTCTTTAATTATCTGATTGTTCAGTATTTGTCTATTGTTGGTCTGTTACCATGTACGAGGTTCTAGGATCTGTTTGGTTTGGTGAACCAATTTACTAGTTTCTACTTTAAATATTTGTTGTGTTGAACGTGTATTAATACCCAATTTCAGTGTATCAATTCTGTGGTGACTTGTCATTTAGTTATCTAAATATTTTAGTATAGGTTTTTGTGGAAATGTATTACCAAGCACAATCCTATGAGAAATTTCTTCTGCCAAGACTACTAGATGTTTGATGTTAACTCAATGCTATTTCTTTTGCCAAGAGTACTAGATGTTTGATGTTAAGTCAATGTTATTTATCGGCTCTTCTTTTGTTTCTGTTTGCAGGCCAATGATGTGGTCCTGGAGCCCCCATCCGTGCAACCTCGAGCTTTTGTTATAGGCAAGGATCTGGGGGTTCTTCTGCTTCTGCCGGCAAGTGCTACGGAACTGTTGCTAGTGGTGTCCCGGACCGTGCTCACCAAGGTAGTCAATTTGATCAATCTCCTCTTGCTGTCTGTCTGGTATATTCCAGTATATATTTGTTGCCATTCCTCTGAAAATGGATTGCTACAGCAGTCAATTATACACTTTTTGTTCAGCATGCTTGTTGTGCATGAATTTAGCATTCAACAGTTGTTTCAAGAGCTACATTCTGCAGTTGATTATAATTTGATGAGATTAATCGATCGGTGTGTGGATGATGGATGTCATTGCTTCATTGGTTGATCCTGCAGGTTGTGCGCACCAAGGTGTTTGCCGCTGACAGTGGACGAGGCGATGTAGCAGCTGGAGAACGTCGAGGCGCTGGAGCGGCTGGAGTTCTGTTGGACTGCTGTGTTTTGTTGCGTGCCGTTGAAACGATGCAGCGCTGTCATCAAGGACTTGCATGTTTCTTGTGTAAACTGTTTGTAAGAATGTACTTTTTGTCAAATGTTGCTGAAATGAGATAGTTGCAATGGCTTTTGTTCTCCTGGTCATGAATTATTTTGTGTTTATGTGTAGAAGATTGTTGGATGTTCAAATTGTATGGCTGACGTTTGTATTTTGAAAACACCAAAAAGGCCACAACCCAAACTATAATGGACTCAAAAGTTGCCAGGCACAAACAGTAATGGACCCTAAAAGGCCCCATCGAAATTTATCTATAAAAGGCCAAAATCAAAAAATGACCTGGATTGTAAGGAGGCCAGGCCTAAAATATATTTGTCCCAGACGCCCATTCAGTGAAAAATCAGACAGAGAAAAAAATTTAAATGGGCTGAATAGTTGGGCTTAGCCCGTGTAGAGGAGCAGCATGGACTAGGCTGAATCTCTTCCATGACCTAGTCAGTTGGTCATAATTTTTGCCACGTAGGATTGGCCACGTAGGATATGACGTGGCTATGGCAGGATATCACATGACTAAATAAATTGGTCATAGGGTTATGACCCCTCTGATTGGGTCATAGAGTCTATGACTATTCCATTCAATTAGTCATTGACGATCAAATAAGACGCTCGGTATGTGACTTTCCATTTTTGGTCAAAAAGGGGTCATGAATGAAACTACGTGACCTTCTAGTGACAAAAATTGAGGGTCACGTATCAACATATTTCTTGTAGTGTAGCTCCGAGTACAACTAAGTCTACAGTTCTAGATTTGATGCCATTGGTGGACATAGTACAAAGGAAAATGACTGCCAACTTCATGATGATGACCTACAATGGAAGAGTTACTGTGATAAATTCTCTCCTAACCTCTATTGTCATGTTTACAATCTTCTCTCTTCACATTCCCATCAAGATACTGGAACATATTGATAAAATTAGAAGACATTGTTTGTGGGATAAGAAAACAAAACAAGGAACTAAGTCAAATTCTTTGGTGGCTTGGGATAAGATCTGCAGACCCAAAAAGAAAGGCGGACTTGGTGTTCTTAATTTAACAATTCAGAATGAGGCCCTATTGCTAAAATTCCTATATTAATTTTAAAATAGAGCTGACACTCCTTGGGTCACTCTCATTTTGAATTCTTACTATACCGTGAAAGTCCCTCATGCTTTGGAGCCTTGTGGTTCCTTTTGGTGAAAAACTGTGTCTAAACTCAGGCCTATCTACAGAGGTATTTCTACTGCTACAGTCGGTAATGGTTCTACAGTTTTGCTGTGGAAGGATATGTGGCTGGATGAGATTGTCTCTGATAAATGTCCAAGGGCTTTCTCCTTCTGTAAAAATGAAGATATCTCAGTTAACAAATTCATGACAGCTGCATCATTAGGAGACAATTTTCATTTACCAGTATCCCCCAAAGTTATGGATCAAAGAAGTGCTGACAAGTGGGGTTATCCATGGGGACCTAGATATACTTCTAGGAAGTACTATCTTTTTTTTTGCTTCGGAAACATTATCCCCCATGAAGCTTTTAAATGGATTTGGAAATCTAAGTGTACCCCAAAAATAAAATTCTTCTGTTGGCTCCTCCTTTCGGGTAGGGTAAACACAAGAAACATGCTCAGGAGGAGACGTTATAATATCCAGGGAACTTTCAACTGCCCTCTTTGCAACACCAACATAGAAGAAACCGCGTCTCATTTATTCTTCTAGTGTGACTTTGCTACATCATGCTGGTTAAAGCTGAACATGAACTAGGATGACCTCCAATCCACTCCCGATGCTGCCAAAAAAATCATATAATAAGCCTATGTTCACGGAGACATTTACGTAGGGAGCTTGGAGCATTTGGAAAGAAAGGAATGCCTTGATTTTCAACCACATCAGTCCATCAATCCAGTCCCGGCTTAGAAGATTCATTGATGATTTCAGACTCTTAGTTCATAGAACTAGGGTAGATTTGAACCCTTTTTCATTATCTCTTTTACGGACTCTTTGTAAACCATCTTTGCTCTCTGGTCAGGTGTTGTCCATCTGGTCACATTGTAAGTATGTAACTGAATCTTCATTCTAATATAGTAGGCAGTAGGGATCTCCCAAACTGTCATAAATTGTCAAAAAAAAAATAGCTCCAACTAATATCACTAATTTGTTCGGTAATTGGTTGCATAGAGTTACTAGTTTGGGTTTGTGCTTTATTATGGGTGACATGTGCGGAATGGAATTATTTATTGTAATTCGAAAGTTCCATCTTTCTTTCTTGAATTAGATTCATTTGGTGACACACTACATTCATATGTGATCCTATTTCCAGCAAAGTTTTAAATAGCGCGCTATAGCAACGCTATAGCGTTTTTTGCACTCTGACGTTAAGTGGATTAGCGCGCTAAATGTACCAAAACCCTTAAATAGCACGCTTCTGGCTGGACGCTTGCGCCGAGCTTTCTGGCTCGCACCGAGTTTGGCGCGGCTCGCTCGGTCCACGACTCGGCCCGCTACGAAGATGGACCAAGCCGGGCCTCTTTTGTTGGACCGCGGCGGCCTCGGGCCGAGCCTGGCTCGGCTCGGTCCAGCCCGAAAGCTCGCCCAATTCTGTTTCCGTCCCACCAGCTATCAGCGAAGCAGTTGGGATCGAGGTCGTCGTCTTCAATCGTGGCTCTTCCAACCAGCCGCCCATGCACGTGCACCTCCCGCGTCGGCTCCTAGAGTGCACCACCATCAAGAACCTCCAGCTTGCCTTCACCGTCGAGGCCGGGGAGCTTGACCTGCTCACCGGATTAACTGACCTCGGGGTTCCATGGCTACGCGTGCCCCAACAGCGTAATCGAGATTCGAGAACGTCGAGCCGTGTGCAGGTACCTGAAGAGGTTGTCCGTCCATGACGGCGGGATAGACTCTTGTTAGATCGACGCCTTGCCTCGTGGGCCGCATGCCCCGGAGCTGGCAAGCCTCATGGCGTCTGAACCTTCCCGATGCCACGCTCAAGATCGATGGCGGCAGGATCGCCGCTTGCAGGAGGGAGCACACCGTGCCGCATGTAGATGTACGTACGCGTGCACCATGACCGCCAAAATCTGTTTCGATGTTGCACCTCCAGGGCGTGGCCTGGTGCATGCACACCCTGACACTTTTTTCTGCCATTTTATTATGGCTCGCGAGCCGGCTCGAAAAGCACCGAGCTTAGTGCTAGCTCGGGCCGAGTCACTAGAAGGGGCTCGTCTTTGTTGTCGAGCCAGCTCGAGGCTCGCCCAGTTTGGCTCGAGCTTTTCTCGGGCTTGGCCCAAGCCGGACCGACTCGGCTCGCGTCCAGCAAGAAGCACGCTATAGCGGCGATTTAGCTTCGCTATAGCGTTTTAAGTAGGTCGCTGCTAAATGTCATAGCCCGCTATTTAAAACTATGATTTCCAGCCCACAAAGTGCCGCCACGACATGGATTTGGGGTTTGGACGTTAGAAAACAGCTGCAGAGGAATTATTTAGCCGATTTGGTTGGCAGCTTAACTTTATGCTAATTAATGGCAAAGGTTTTTCATGTTAGTGCATTTTATTCCGCTGGTTGATACATGTTTTTTCTTTGACGGTATTTTACCTTACCGGTTGATACATGTTTCAACCTTGTGTGACCCGTGTGAGATGCAATAATTCTGTAAAATCTAGCTTGACAGAGAAATCTTCTCAATGGAAGGTACAAAATCGGGCCAATTCATGATCATATCCTATTCATATTCATATGCGCTCACTCCTCCGTGTCAGGGTCGTGGGGGAAGAGCCATGTCGCCGGCACCGCTCCGTCCTCATGCAGGTGCATCGGCAGAAGCAGCTCGCTAATGCTCCCATCCTTCAAGTCATACACGTTGGCAAACGCATCGCGTGAAGAAGTTAGTCCCGGTCCATCCACCCGGAACGCCATCCCAGCAGAATCATCCAGGAAGAAGATCTGGTCGCCGCGCACTCCGTACCGATCCGCGCACACGGCCCTGGAGCACAGCCGGCCGACGAAGAGCGCCTCGTCGCCGCCCAGGGTGCTTACCTCCACCCACCGCGACGATCCAAGGTCCGCCTTGAACACCACAAACTCGTACGTGGCCAAGCCACGCTCCAGCATTATCCTGCAGACCATGAGTAGCCCTCCGCTGCGTGATCTGACGAGGTAGCGCATCTGGGAGTGCTCCTGCAAGGCGTAGCGGCTGCCGCCCCCGCCGTCGATAACACGCTCGACGCCGGTTATCTTGGGCTCGCCGCCCTCCTTGTAGCCGACCTCCAAGGCGAGGAGGTCCTCGTTGTTGGTAAGCGCGTAGAGCTTCCCGCCGAAGAATACCATGTCGGTGTACCACCGCCACCGGTCGTGCGCGTTGAGCGACCACGACAAGGTAAAACCCTCGGCGGCCTCCTCCGGTGTACAGAGCGCGACCTTGGCGGAATGCTCATGGCCGATGATGGCGGCGACGAGGCCGTCCGGGCAGACCACCAGCTTCCGCACGGACATCTCCCCTTTGTCCCTCTCCCTCCAGGGCCGTGGCCCTTCCTTCGGAGCCGGCTCGTTGGTGATCTCGACGGGCTCCTCGTGAACGCGGATACATGACGGGGTAGGGAGTGATCTCTTCCTCCCGGTGAAAGGGTTCACCAAGCTGTACACACCGCAATCGTTGGTGCTAAAAAGAAGCTGGCTGTTGGTCGCGCCCCAGTACTTGGAGCCAGAACTGGGGTTATGGGGCTTAAAGACAGAGCCTTTGAAGGTGAAAAAACTGCCATCTGGAAGAGCCAGGCACAGCTTGGGCAAAGGTAAGTGTAACCGCACGGTGGCGTGCCAATGGCGGCAAACGGTGGCGAGGGGAAGATGGTGATGGAGGGATGGGAGGCAGCACATCGCTTTGTAGAGGACGTCCATGGGGAGCTCTGACCAGCTCGACGCACCTTCTTGTGCCCTGCACGATGGAGACAAATTAATAACCAACCTTGTTAGTTGCATGATGCATGGAACCGAACAAACACATAAATACTCCCTCCCTCCGTTCATAAATAGATGACTTCCATTTGTTTCAAAGTGGATGTATGTAGACATGCTTTAGCGTTTAGATTCATCCACTTTTGGACAAATGAAAGTCATCTATTTGTGAACGGAGGGAGTATGGGTACAAAATCATCAAATATGGTTAGCTAGCTCGTCAATTACCTGGGGAAGAGCCATGTCGCCGGCACTTTGCCGCCATTGTGCAGCAGCGCCGGTGGCACCAACGGGTAAACCTTCCCGTCCGTCATATCATAGGCGCCAAACTGAGTCGAACAGCAGCCTCGGCGCCCCTTGTCGACAGACCGGAGCCAGAACTCGTCGTCGTGCAAGAAGTGGATCCGGTTCGCCCGTAGCTCATCATACCCGGACAGCTCGAACTGAGACAGGCGTCGAGCGGCAGAGCCGCCGGCACCGACGAAGAGCGCCACGTCGTCGCCGATGCTCGTCAGCTCTGACCACCGCGACAAGCCCAAGTCGGCCTTAAGCACCGTGAACTCGCTCGTGAAATCGCCGCGGATCACCCTGCGGACCATCAGCATCATGTCGCTGGACACGACGAGGTACAGCATCGCCGTCTGACGTTGATTGCCTGGCACTGGCAGCATGGGAGGCGTACCAACGAGGCAAAGATGGACGCCGGGTGCCTCTGCCTCGCCGTCCTCTCCGACGACGTCCATGGCAAACAGGTTCTCGTCCTCGTCGACAGCGTACACCTTGCGGCCGTGGAAGGCGATGTCCATGAGCGTTCTCCACGGGTCGTCCGGGAAGAGCGACCAGAAAGCTGCGGCGGGCGCAGGACGGCACAGCGCGACCTTGCCGAGGCGGCCGTCGCCGACGATGGCAGCCACGATCCCGCGCGAGCACATGACCATCTTGCGCACGGTTATCTTGCGACGTTTCGGGTTATTTCCACGAGGATGACCAGTCCAATCGAGCGAACGCAGGCTTGGGAGCCGCATGGTGTCCCTGGAGAAAGGGTTTAGCAACAGGTACTCGCCGACCTCGTGGAGGAGGAAGACGAGCCAGTCGCTACAGGAGCCACGGTACCGCGCGCCCTCGGGACAGCTGACCGCCGCGTCGGCGGTGGCCCCGGCCGGGAAGCTGAATAGTCTGCCATCCGGGAGCGCGATCCATGGCAGCGGCGGCTGCCCCTGGGCCTGAGAGCGCCACCGCCTGCAGACAGCGGCGAAGCGGACCTGGTCGGCGTGGCAGGGGAGGCGGCGGAGGATCGTGGCGGCGAGACGGGGTGGTAGAATCAACCACGACGCCGACGCGGATCGCTCCATTGGTGAGATCGAGCGGAAGAGGTTTCGCGTAGCGGAAACTGTTCGTCAGGTCACATACGGACTTGTACGCTTGTAGCTGCACGCGTGGAATCAGTATAGGTAACCGGCCCGGTTTCTATGATCCCTTTCCATCCGGCGCAAATCAGAAATCAGTTGTAGTTCCCCTCGACTCGCGCGAGCCTAGCAAAGATCGATGTCGACCAAAATTCCCACGTCGCCGTCGCCGACATGGTCGACCCTCACGGTCGATCTGATGCTCGTCATCGTCGCCCGCTCCGACGTCACAACCGTCGTCCGCAGCGCGGCGACCTGCAGGACCGTCCGCGCCGCCATGCTCGCCCCGTACTTCCGTCGGCTCGTGCTCCAAGAAGCGGCCGACGACGGCGGCTTCGATACCTCCGGCCTCCTCTTCGGCGTCACCTACAAGGATAGCAGACACGCAATATCCGCGTTCACCAACCAACGCGTCATCCATTTACCAGATCCATCCCGACCTCGCGTCCGCCTGGACGCCGGCAGCGATATACAGCAGTGTTTCGAGCCGGTGGCCGCCCAAGACGGTCTGTTCCTCCTCCGCCGGACGGAATATATTTCCCCCGTCAAGCTGCGCGTCTGCAACACCCTCACTGGCCACATCAGCGACATACCTCCCTCCGCCGTGATCTGGACGTGGGCACACATCTTGCTCAGCATCGGCGACGGCCAAGACGGGGGCTCCTTCCGGTTGTACGTTGTGGAGTATAGACTGATGAGGTTCCAGATCTTCTCATCCAAGGACGGCGCGTGGGGCGTCGTCCGTGAAGCCTCCGTGCCCCAGCGCCAGCGCAGCCCCTACCGTCCAGTGGTCGTCGGCCGCACCATCTACTGTCTCGAAGAGCGGTATGTCTGGGAAAACCCCGACATGATCCTCGCTCTGGACACCGACGCCGCAGAGGCGACGACGATGGAGCTCCCGGACGGCTGCGTCTCCAGGATGATGGGATGCAAGAGCGAAATGCATCTCCTCCTCGCCTCCGTGCGTGGTCGGCTGAGCTTGCTCGTCACGGAGAGCCGTGGGATATCGATGTGGACCTTCACTCCGGCCTCTTCCGGCTCGGCGGCGACATGGAATCGGCGGCTGCTCATCGGCATGACCGAGATGTTGCGGCAGGCTGGGCTAGACGACGGTCTCACGTGCACGCCCTTTAACCTCGAGGGCTTCGGGGAAAGGAGGGGCTCCGTGATCCGGAAATGCAACGCCACACTTACATGGATGTCCCCTACCTATCTTGGCCATGCAAAGCTGTTGGAGATTCGTGCACACCATTGACCGAGTGAATGCCAGTACCGCGCCGGGGCCCGCACACGTGGGTACTTTATCCTCGCTTAGCTGCTCTAAGAGAGATAATATCTGGGGGTAGTTTAGACAATCTTGCAAATCTGACTATATAACCTAGCAGGCAGAAACAAACCCTATCCCGCACCCCGCCGCACCGCACCCCGCCGCCTCCACCACACCTGACCACCCCCACCCCGCCGCACCGCACCCCGCCGCCTCCACCACCCCCGCCGCACCGCACCCCGTTTCCCACCACAAACCCCACCTCCTCCCTCTACAGCGACGGCGCATGTGGCCACCGGCTCGGGACGGCGCGGCGAGGTCCCCGGCGAGGAGCAAAGCCCGGCGCCCCGCAGATGCGCCCCAGCCCGTGTGTGGGTGCTCGAGGAACGGGAGGGGAGCCCGCCATGGCGCAGATCTCCGCGAGCCCGCCATGGCGCAGATCTCCGCGAGCTCGATCTGGGCGGGGCGGTGGTTGCCATCAGCTCCCCGTCGAGATCGGGCCTCCTCCGACGCCTCCTCCACGCCGAGGTCGGCCCTCTGCGGCCGTGCTCCTCGTCGGCCCTCTGCGCCCGAGCTCCTCTGCGGCCGAGCTCCAACTAGAGGCCGAGCTCCTCGTCGCGCCGCCAGTTAACGTCCTCGTCGCGCCATGCATCGAAGCAGCCGCCTCGGAGCGGGGAACGAAGACCGGAGGAGCCTCGTCGACGGCGCCCCCCTGCGGCCGTGCTCCCCTCCTCCCTGTCTCGTGGCGGCGGCATTGATCGGAGCTCCCACCTCTCTCCTTTTTTTTTCTTGCTCCAGATTTTTTTCCTTATGAATAGTTTCTGGATCATGATTCATGAATCATGTCGATTAATTATTTTTCTGATTTTTTCTGGATCTAGGGTTGAATCTGGCCTTATTCATGAATGGATTATTTCTAGGATGGATCTAAGGAGAGGATGGCTTCTGTGTCTTAAATTTTTACTCGATTTTTTCTAAGATGACTGGATCCTATTTCACTGAAGATTTCATGGATGCTTCTTAAGGTTCTTGGAGATTTTGATTGCAGAAATTTGTATTTGACTCGGTGTATAAGCAAAATCCTGTATAAATTATGTGCGAAAAAAATCCTTGGTTCTGTAAAAGATTCATTGCAGATCCTGTTAAGGGTGGTTGCTCGAAGAAACCTAAACTTATCTGTGAAAATGAAAATCTTATATACAAATGTTGTATGAAACTTATATAAATTTTTGTCTGTAAATCTTCTCAAGTATTTTCTGTATGAAACAAAAACTTGTTGAATATTTATGTGAACATTCTTATATGGAAAAATGTATGAATCTTATATGAATTTCTGTTGACTATAAATCTCTGGTAATTTTTGAACATGTATTTCTGGTAATACATCATTGGATTGTTCAAGATATTAGTTTGCTTGAAGAAATAACATTTTATCTCAAAAAATCTAGAAAAAATGTTTTTCCTGATTGTTAATACAAAATATCCAGAAAATATTTTTATTAATATACGAATACAATTTTATTTAATGCACAATCCAAAAAATTTGATCGTTCATGCTTTTGAAGACCAAATGACCGTACAGTGCACAATCTGGAATCACTTGCTACTAGTTTTTATTCATTATGTTAAATCGGAGAAAAAGAGGGAAAGTTTCTTGATATTGCCTAAAATTTCTTATTAATACAGACGCAAAAAATCTCAGTTTTATCCATGAATCAAAGATTTTTATTTTTTTTCATCTCACAAAAAAATTTATCAGAAATATGATCCGAAATATTAGTGCATTATGTTAGTGCATGATCCGAAATATTTAGTCTTTATATGATTCCTTTTTGTTAATGTATCCGAAATATTAGTGCATGATCCGAATTTTGCGCGTGTGCTCAGTCAGAGACACAGGAAACCAGCCAAGGGTATTTTGGGCATTTAAAGATTACTCAGTGGGGTTAAAGTGGTTGGTGAAAGTCAAAGCATTCTCGCGGCGGCCCCCACTGGCTCGTATCCCCATGCAGACGAACGGTTCAGATAGCTAGGGGAGATCCATGTAGGTGTGGGAAAACCGCACTCTCCGTGATCCTGTCTCTCGCCCAAGGCCAGCTCTTCCGGCTGGACACCAAAACAAAGGACGCAGTTGTCTTCAGGAGACTCACTCGGCCGGCCGAAAATTTGTGGGTCACCAACGTGATCTTGCATGAGATAGATTTCTCTTCTTTGCTAGGAACCATGAAATTTTTCTGATTTCCAAACTTCCAATCTAGATGCAGTTTTCTTATTTTCCAAATTTTTTTAGCAGAACACCGCCAGAGATCACCATGTGGCTCCTTACTGTGAGAGTTTTGGGGATGATATGTATTCTTTTTTTTTAAGATTAAAAATTCAAAACAGACAACACTAAATGACCAGCTCCATGGGCCAAAGTACTAGGAAACTAAAGACCTCACGCGGGAGGGAAGGTGAAGACACCAGGCGAGTAAGGACTCCAGGCACGGCCCCCTTAGGCAAGGCAGAGCTGCGTGCTGGGTTCACCACACGGGGGGCAGGGAGCTTCGGCTTCTTCCAAGGCGAGGGTGATGGAGATCTCGAGAGTTCCGGCGGTGTGCATGGGCTGAGATGCAGCTTGCCCAGAAGAGGCCTGGAGGGAGGAGGAGAACCCTCTCATCTCGGTTCTACCCCCAGCCCAGGCAATGTGGTTGTGCATTCACCTTTGACAACTCCAGAATAAAATTCTCCATCTTGCTTAGAGCTCCATCCTTTGAAAGAATCAGCCAGCTCTTGAGGATGCAGCGGGTGGACTGAAACTTCATGGAAATCCCACGGTCAGGGCTTCGCCAAGCCGGAGACCATGGAAAGAAGCAGCGGGTGGAGGGAAAAGGAAGTGGGCAAGTGTGTGTGAGAGAGGGAGCCCATTCCCTCTATTTATAGGAGAGGGGGGAGGTAGCCCATGGGTGTGCCCCCACCTCTTCCCTCATGATGTGAGTGGACACTCCACTCACACCCACTCATTTTCCCTTAAAACTACACTTAGAAAATCCAAGAGTTTTTCTTTAATAAATAAATAAAATATTTTTATTTCTTTATTTTAGCATTTGTTAATTCTATTAACAAACATTTGCATATAGCACCTCGAATCATTTGTTAATTCTATTTACAACCATTTGGCGAAAAACCCATTGAAATATTTCAATTTTCCCCGAAACAATTTCGGTGCTGCCCAAAACATTCTTCGATATTCCGTATCCTCTCAAATACGTCATCGAACCTTAAGTGTGTCACCCTACGGTTCGCGAATAAGATAGACATGATCGAGACTTCTCTTTGATCAATAGGCAACAGCGGGATCTGGAGATCCGTGATGACTCCTATATATTAAACGATGACTCTCGTGATCGTGTGAACCAACAACATCGTGAACTATTCCCTTTGTCTCGCGATATTTTACTTGTCCGAGATTCGATCATTGGTATCAACCATACCTTGTTCAATCACGTTACCGACAAGTACTCTTTTCTCGTTCCCATGATACAACATCCTTGTGATCATATCACGTGCTTGCAAACGGTTTCGATGTGATATCACCGAGAGGGCCCAGAGTATATCTCTCCGTCTTTTGGATGGACAAATCCGACTCTTGATCCATGATCCTCAAATAATACTTTCCAAATACTTAACGACACCTTTATAGTCACCCTGTTACGGTGCGACGTTTGATGACATCAAAGCATCCTTCCGGTATAAGTGATTGACATGATCTCAGGGTCTAAGGAATAAGTTCGTATGTTTGTTATAACAATGTAAACTCGATGACTTGATCGCGTTGCTATAGTCACTTTGGGTATATGTTCATCACATCATTGCTCTAATGACATGACCCCGTTATTAACAACATTCAATGTTCATGATCAGGAAACCTTGATCATCTATTAATCAACGAGCTAGTTAGAAGAGAGGCTTTACTAGGAACCATTGTTTGTTTATTAAACACACATGTATCAACGTTTCTGGTTAATACAATTCTAGCATGAGAAATAAACATTTATCATAAACAAGGAATAAGATAATAACCACTTTATTATTGCCTCTCGGGCATATTCCCTTCAGCATCACAGTTTTAGTTTCATATCAGCTCCATTTTAGTAAAATGTATAGAACCGAGAACAAATTTCTCTCCCTGCATGTGCCACAAGATTCCTTTTCTCAGTACCATTACAGGGGACATGAACAGGCAAATGGAAGTAATCAAAACCTTTACAATGAACAGGTAACTGCAAAAACCAAATTCTGATCAATTGTTACTGCCCATTGTTCAAGTTTATTGGAAATAACCATAAGAATATCCATGTGTAGTTCCCTACATTTAAGCAACAAGCATATTGTGGACTGCAGCAGAGTTACATAGGGACTTCAAATGCAACTAGTTTTGAAGCAAGCTATGATAGATCAGTACAAGTAAAATGAGAAAACAAGAACATTGCATTTTTTAGTTTTGTATGCTTTCTTACCTTCCATTATTTTTCCTCATCTACACCTCTAGATGGCGAACAATTTGTTCTCGAATCCATTCTCTTCTCACATGCAACATACAGACCCTGTAAGTATGCCTGTCATGCACTTTGCTCTCTCTTTTGTGCAAACATAAACAAAAAAAGGAACTATTGTCTGAATGTTACTTGTTAAACTTTGTTTAGATGAATTGGGGGCATGAACACAAGTTTTACAGAACTGTTGTTGGGAAATAATGTACCAAATAACAGACATGTTTCACTAAGTTGATATTTTAAATACATTACACTAAAAAAGGAAAAGTAAATTCTAAAAATTGTGCTTCATATGTTTTGTGGGTCTGTTTCATGAGTGATGATACAACTTTGCAAGAGCATATGGGTGCTAAGGTCAACACATATTTCCATTTCTTATAACAAAAGCGAACTAACAAGTGATTCTTACTTGAAAAAATCTAATTAACCAAATTTTAACACATTGCAGAACCATATGATCATGATCACTGACAAATATGGCCGAGCATAGGTTCATGTAAGCCAAAGGTTGTAACCGCGCCCACTCTGCCGGCTTCCCAGGAAGAGGATGTGATCAGGCAAGGAGTCGGACGGTACTGGTGGTTAAATTTGGTACACCCCTACATGGTTAAATCTTTTCGCAAAGTCGTGTCCACGATTATGGACGCTTGGGAATGTACGATATGATCACAGAGAACCTGAACAATAAAATCTGAGTAGTAAGGTGTGATGCTGGATTGGTGGATGCAATGATCAGAAGTTGAAGAAGAGTAACAATTTATATCTCATTTCAAAACCTTCTTATAGAAGTTGCCTAGTTGGGTCTTTTAAAAGGAAAACTAGCTTTCTGCAAAACAACTACCAAATAGCCTTACTAAAGCCTCATTCGAGCTAGTAGCTCTAGTAACCTTGCGATTACCCCATGTACTCACTGTTGCTTTGTTGAATCTGTCTCTATTATAGTTGAGAACTTCTCAGAAGTCAAAGGTGAGTTCTTCATCGAAGTCAACGAGTAGTCTGTGTTTGCCGGGTGGCAGCCTAGAGCAATACAGAACAGACTGGCGCTGTTATGTTATTGTAGGCCTCTTAGGACATATTTGGATCTTGTTCTTAGAACACTTAATTTGCTTCCGCTTGTTCTAATGTTGGGTCAGTGATCTCTGTTGTGGTACTCAGTATATCTTCTCTGCTAAGAGTTGAACTATATGATTTGTGTCGTAGAGACTGTGATGTGCCAGATTGTTCCGAGTCTTGATATCCTAATTATGCAACATGGTTGGGCCCGACGTTATGTCATGATTGAGGGGTTGTGGGCCGATGATCCATGATCGAGCCGCGCCTGCTGATGTGATTCAGCCTGGGAGTGGTAACCTTCAGTCGGGTATCCTAACTGGTGACACCCAGCATTTTGCATATTTCCGTGGTCGGGGCGCTACAAAATGGTAGCTAGGCCATGGGGAAAGAGTGAGGCAAACCCTTGTACGGTAGGTCTTTGTGCTTTAATATATTGATTGCAATGTTTATAAATTAGTACTAGAAAGAATTATGTTCTCAAAATGCGCCCTTCCATTTTCAACCAGTTTTACGAAAACCCTGGTGGAAAAATAGCGCCCCCAAATCCCACTGGTGTTGTCTTCTCCCCTAAATCCCTAGCTCTCCTACATCACCACCATCGCCCAAATCCCTAGCCCGCCTCGCCTCCTTTGACTCGCTTAGTTGCCTCCCTCGCCATCGCCTCCCTATGTTGCCATCATCGTCTCGCTCAATCCGTGGCCTCCCTATGTCGCCATTGCCTCCCTCCATCACCTCACTCAGTCCGTTGCCTCCCTCCGGTGCTAAGAGGAGATCAAGACATGAGGAGATTTGAGGACGCCGAGTGTTTTGCTAGAGGGTGAAGATCGCTAATCCCTCACTGGAGAGTAGAGGACGTCGAGCCTTCTGATGGACTTCAACTCGCGATGGTCATTCAAGTACCGAAGGACTTCTGGTAAGTTCTCCCGTAATCACTGCATCTCTACTCTACTGTGTTCGTCTAAATTGTTGTGAAATAAATCCGAGATTGAGTAGTGTTCATCTGAATTGGTTCAGTAGTGTTCATGTAAATTGCTTAAGTAGTGTTCATCTAAAATGTTGTGGTACTAAATTACTCCAAGGTTCTGTTCAACTAAATTGTTGTGACAGTTGTAAAATTACTCTCATTCTAATTGCATTCACACTAAGAGTAGTGAAATTGTTGTGATTGAATTGACAGTTACTTGAAAGTTTTGAATTGACACTTTGTGTGTAACGAAATTTGGCACATACAAGCAAGCCATGATTTAGTTACTTGAAAGTTTTGGAATGCACAACAAGATTTCAAAAAGCTTTGGTTACACACAAAGCTATACTATCACTATCACGGATTATGATGATGATGAACATACAACCTTGAAATGGCTCAGATGTTACTTGAAAGTTTTGGAATGTGTTGTACTTCTCATTTATGCACTAATGATGATGAACTTAGTGAAGATGATGATAGCAACCATGTCTTTGATCATGATTGTGAAGCTTACAAATCCCTAGTAGAAGATGTAAGCAAGGAAGTTTTTCCTAGTAGTTAGTTAAGCTACTGAACATAAAAACACCTGGAAAGTCCCAAATGTTTTCTATGATGCCATCTTATCATTTCTGATGGTCATTCTGTGCCTGAAAATTACCATGCATCAAAAAGATATATCAAGGATGTTGGTATAGGTTATGAAGCTATTGATGCTTGCACCCATGAATGCGTCATGTTTAGAGGTCAGCATTCTAATGCCACTAAATGTCTAGTCATCGACAAAACTAGTAGATGGAAAAGTGTTAACACAGGGGTTGATGGAAAAAGGGAGTAAAAGGTTCATCACAAAGTTATAAGACACTTTAAACTTAAGCCTGGAAAGTTATAAGGACGTCATATCCTCCCTCGCGACGCCCTGTTCAAAGGCATCGTTGGCACGTCACGTAAACTCTTCTGGGCCTACGGTTGTAAGCTTGATGCCCTAAACTAGGACGTCGTATCCTATAGCATGACGCGTTTGTTGGAGCGTCAAACCTGAAACTTTGCATAGTTCACTGGCATCTCGTGGAGACAGTGGCCACACGAGGTAGCGCGTCAACAATGACGCGTTTGACTAGGGCGTTATGACAGATGGTATGTCATCCTGGCACCGGGCGTCAAGATAAAAAATGTTAGATTGTGAACTTATCTAAATTTAGGTTTATTTTATGCGAACGTTTCTATTAGGGGATGATAGAGACGCTCTGCTCTGTCTTGAACGTAAGACCGGGAAAATGTGGTAAAGAAAAGGAGGAATACGTGACTGGCAAGTGGCCCAGGGCGACTAGCCTGGACAGTCCATGCTGGCATTCCCCAGATGTCACGACCTTGGTGCAGATGACAACGCGGATTTTCCACTTGCCGGTGTGCCCCCCGGCACTATCGTAGCCGTAGATCTAGACAGAAAGTTCACTGGTCAAACTCTGAGAAGATTTTGCATTTTCACCCCTAACAAAATAGCAAATGTTGCCCGCGGTCTACCATCCATATATAAAGGAAGCAAACCCTAATCCAACCCATCCATCTCCCCCATCCGCCGCCCACCGCATCCGGCCGCCTCCCTGCTCCGTCCGCGTCCCCACCTCCCTGCTCCGGCCGCGTCCCCACCTCCCATGCGGCCGTAACGCCGCCAACTGCCTCGTCGCGCCGGCTGCTCCTCCAAGCCGACGCCCGCGAGCCCTTCTCCTCGCACGGCGCCGGATCTCCTCGAGCCGGTCCTCCTCGCACGGCGGCGTCCAGGCGCTCGACGGCTAGGCACGCACGGCGCGGCGCGGCGCCTCTCCCTCCACCAGCGTCCAGGCGCGCGGCGCGGACCAGCCCGACGGAGGTCGAGCGCGCCCTCTAGGGCTCCTCCACGGAGAGGACGGGGGGACAGGGCCGTGCGCGGCGGACGCCGTCCCCATCCTCTATGCCTCCTCCACGGCGGCGCCGTCGCCGGGCTCCGCTACTGCTCCGGTCGAGGCCCTGCGAAGCTCTGCAACCACGACGAGCATCTCCGCTGTGCTCGCGCCACCTCTCCTCGAGCCTCCTGCCTCCCTTTGCGGTGGACGGGGAACGGAGTCATCGGACGCACGGATCTGGGCTCTGTTAGCCGAACCATCCTCTCTTTTTCGATCGGATCTGAGATGTATTTTCATTTTTTGGTTGATTTTTCTTGGTTATGCATCTGCTTTGATTCTTGGCAACATTTTCTTGATTTGTTTCTCTCTTTTTTTAACAGTGGGGATTCAGTCACGTTTCTTTGTGGATTCGATCTTTTTTCTGTATAGTTTTGATGTTGTTTCTGCGTAGATTTATCATTGTGTCGTTTATTTAAAATTGTTGAATCGGAAAACTAGGATGAATCTTGTATGTGGCTGCTGTGGAACAACAATAAATCTTGATGAATGTATGAAACAGTGTTGTTTCTTGATGGACCGATTGGTGGATATCTGTTGTATTATTTATGAACTAGGTACGAAATCCTTGTGAAAAGTTTGTATCTATTTTTTGTTGTTTCAGATGATAAACAATATTTATCTTGTACGGAAAATATTGAATGTATTGAATGGAACTTTGTATGAATATATTGAACTTGCGGAAACTGCTACTCAGAAAATGTTGAATTGGACATGAACTTGTCAGAGCGGTAAATTTGTTCAATCTATGCGAATATTTTCGATGAACATTATTAGTTTCACTCTATTATTAATAATTTTTCTATCGAGTATTCAATAAGAAAAACGAGGTTTATGCAGAGAAAAACATCAATTATACTGATCTGAAAATCTTAACATTAATTTGTTCATTTTTATAATTGCTACTCTGAAACCCCGTGATGAATCTTTGATAGTGTTCAAAATATTTAAGAAAAAGAGTAACTGGGAGTGGACAGAGAAAAAAAACCCCCAAGAACTAAATATCTAAGAGTATATATGGGACTGTTGCGCAAAAATAAAATGGACCTAACAACCAGCCTGTGCTGAGTTGGGAGGACAATTTTAAAATTTTGGCAGCACGAATCTCCAACAAACTCCACCAAATGGAGTGTAGAGATAGTGTCGGGAGCCCCAACTTACAAGTGGAATAGCATTTTCGGTGCAGATGAGCAAACACCAGCCACCCGCCAAGATTGGGCGCCGATGGCAGAGAACAAACTTCCCGGAGCTCCCCGCGTCGCAGCAGAAAAAACACACACACACGGCACAGAACGGAACGGAACGGAACCCACGCCGCCACGCCTCATCGATCCAATTGAATTGAAGAATACTGGAGTACTTCTTGTCTCGCCGGCCGTCATGTCCTCTAATTCCTCGGCACCCCAGTCGGCGCCACCGAAGAACACGACTCCTCCTTCATCCGCTCCGCCGCCGTCGCCGGAGCACGCGTCGTCTCCACCAGCGCGCAACAACTCTTCTCCGGCGCCATCGCCTCCGCCGGCCCATGGCGCTCCGCTGTCACCCGCCGGGATCCACAATCCGCCAAAGGAGTCCTCCAGAGGCACGGGTGACTCGACCAGGCCGGCGCAGGAATCTGTGCGCCGTGTCAGCGCGGCTGAGATAATTTTCGCTGCCGCCGGGGCCGCGGCTCTTCTCGCCCTCCTCGTCGCCGCCTGCGTCTGCTGCTCCAGGAGGACGGCGCCCAGGAGGCGGCGGAAGCCTCGCAATCCGATGCATTCCTACGCGGATACTACTGCCTCCAGGCACAAAGGTAAAGCGCCATGCTCGTTCTTGCTCTGGATGTGCGTGTGACCGTGTGTTAACCACCAACGCCACCACCACAGGCCATAGCACGTACTACACCAGCGGGCCGCAGCCACAATGGCAGAGCGACACCGGCGCGGGGCCGTCGACGAGCACACCGGGCCCAGTGGGTGCCTCCTTGCACGTGCCGCCCGACATGAACCCCGGCGTCCCGCGCGGCCAGGCGCTACCGCACGATGCGTTCGGGCTCGGCAAGGGCACGTTCACCTACGACGAGCTAGCGGCGGCGACGGGGGGCTTCTCGCAGGCCAACCTGCTTGGGCAGGGCGGGTTCGGGTACGTGCACAAGGGGTGCTTCCCAGCGGCAAGGCCGTGGCCGTGAAGCAGCTCAAGTCCGGAAGCGGCCAGGGGGAGCGCGAGTTCCAGGCCGAGGTGGACATCATCAGCCGCGTGCACCACCGCCACCTCGTGTCCCTCGTCGGACACTGCATCGCCGACGCCAACCGTATGCTCGTATACGAGTTAGTGCCAAACAAGACGCTCGAGTTCCATCTCCATGGTCAGTGGCTCTGTGACTCTGTCTATCTACTTTTCACCTGGGTGCGTCGTGCGCATACTGATGGTCGGCGTGCTGAGTTGCAGGGAAAGGACTGTCGCCGATGACATGGGCGACGAGGCTGCGCATCGCGCTTGGATCGGCGAAGGGGCTCGCCTACCTGCACGAAGACTGTGAGCGTCACTCGCTAGCTCATCTCAACTTCTTCAGTACTCTGCACAGTAAGGTTCTGAATTCTGACGACTGAACTGCATTTGCCATGTGGTCACCGTGAAGGCCAGCCTCGGATCATCCACCGGGACGTCAAATCCGCCAACATTCTGCTCGACGACAACTTCGAGGCGATGGTGGCCGACTTCGGGCTCGCCAAGCTGCTGGCGTCCGACGACAGCACGCACGTGTCGACCCGCGTCATGGGTACGTTCGGGTACCTGGCCCCGGAGTACGCGTCGAGCGGGAAGCTGACGGAGAAGTCGGACGTGTTCTCCTACGGCGTGGTGCTGCTCGAGCTCCTGACGGGGCGGCGGCCCGTCGACGCCCACTCGTTCCTTGAAGACGGCCTCGTCGACTGGGCGAGGCCGGCGCTGTCCCGCGGCTTGGCCGGTGGCGACTACGGCGCCGTCGCCGACCCCAGGCTGGATGGTAACTACGTCCCGGTGGAGATTTCGCGCGTGGCCGCAAGTGCGGCGGCGTGTGTCCGGCAATCGGCAAAGAAGCGCCCCAAGATGAGCCAGGTGCAATGCCCCACTCCGAAGCATATTTATGCTCCATCTTCTGACGAATTTCAGGGCAAATGGACATGTTTTTTTTTCTTGGTGCAGATAGTGCGGGCGCTGGAGGGGGACGTGTCGCTTGAGGACCTGAACGAGGGGGTCCGGCCGGGACAGAGCATGTTCCTCGGCGAGGCGGGACCGTCGGGGTAGAAGAAGGAGACTTTGGCGCAGACATACATACAGGTCCGATATGGACCGTGTCAAGCGAGCCCGGCCGTCGTCGTTCCGCATAGAGGCACACTTCTCTGACGAGATGCATGGCCCTGGCGACGGATGGATGCTGTGGCTTCTTTTCTCTCTCTCTCGTACGTCGTCGTACGGCTTGGCAACAAGGATACGTGAGAGACAGAGTGCGCGGACGTCCCGTGATGAGCAGCTCGATGGAAGGAGCAACAATAGCTAGCGCTAGGCTGCTTTTCTCTCTCTCTCTCACGTATGGTATGGCCCTCCCCTTTCGTGCACAACAACCTAGCTAGACCCTCCCTCCAACTTTCCTCACGTACGGAATTGCCATGCTTATTTCCAGTGGTTTCTTCCGCTACCCATCCAGAAAAAAAACTACACCTACCAGCGGACTCCAAGGGATGGATTACCGCTCGATCCAAGCCGACGATCGCGCTCGCTTCTCGACGCCAGCTCATCAATCCGCGTTAAAACGCATCTTAATTAGCGGTTCAATACTCCGGCCGGCACACACTATTAATTACATCAAGGACTTAATACTCTCACGCCTTGAATCCGGCGCTTGCAAATCAAGGAGCTGATTAATACTCCGGCAAAGTATTACTAATTACATCAGTCACCGCCACTCTCTCTCGAGTTCTATTTCTTTTAAGCCAAACATCCGCCATGGATCAAATGCCTCCTTGCATGTATAGAATCGAGAGAGGAATCAAACTGAAGCTTTATTATAATCATTACGTGCACTCGAATTAATAACACTCATACTACTTCAAAGAATTAGTGCGTGGAGAAAACATAGCTAGCGGTGCACAAAATGAGATGCGCCCGCGGAGCCAACTTCCAAACAGAAAGATGAGATTCGTCATACATACTACGAAACAACATGTATCGTGTTGGCTTGACGTAGTGCTTGTTTTTATCACTGGCTTGACAAATGCAAATTCTATGGTCACGGCACAACACAAATCCTGATAATATGGTCGAAACAGTCCGTCATACATGGCCAAATGACCACAAAATAATTATACGTGACAATATAAAACGCATTCAGCCTTCCAGGTCGCACTTAACCAACTCCAGCCTCGAACCAGCGGCGGCGCTCCCTTCGCCTAGCTCCAGCCGCTTCACGCTCTAGACGACACCCTCGCACAGATATAAAATGGTCAGAATCACACTTGAGAGGTGGATAACAGTTTATACCAACAAAAAAAATTCAAATGTTACCACCCTCGTCTACTAAAACATGGAAATCAACTTATACACTATTAACTATACATCGCTCCCCATCGCCGCCCTCTCTTACCGGGACAAAGACAACATCCGTGCATCGCTCCCCATCATCATGTTGTTGCTTCCCTGGCCTGGTTTCTCCATGCTCAAAGGTAGGGTGCCATATAATTCAGTAAAAAAAATAGCCATATGTAGCTTGCGTACCAACACATGGGTTCAACCATCAAATACAACTACATGCCAAGTTTCGAAACTATCCATTGGTATCTTCTCTCAACGGAACCTCAGGCTAGCGACCATAGTGAGATGAATTACAAGTGGTATGTTCGACCACACCGATGAGATATAGGGTAGGAGAAGTACTCAGCTTGTGCGGGGAGGGAGATACTTATGAAATCGGTCATACATGCAAATCCCTACGTACAACATGAGTTGCTTCAGGTTAACAAAGAAGGTGCGCAAGAATATCTTGTCATGCATGGCTACGTACCGGTGGGGAGCTCTCTACATATAAGGTCGCTTCATTCGCTATTGTGGGAGAGGCTCGATGCACCGAAAGAGAAAGGAGACATGGGACTTCAGAATTTTCAGATGTTTAACTTGGCGACCCTAGGTAAACATGGTTGGAACCTATTGAAAAATCCTGACTCTTTATGCGCTCGAGTGTTAAAAAGTAAATATTCCCCATAGACGGGTTTTCTCCATGTGACGATACCACGCAATGCTTCTCCAACTTGGAGGGCAATTATTGCTGGGAGAGCAGCCTTGGACATTAGTCTTCTTATAGGGTCGGCAATGGTTTGACAATTGGAATATGGACTTCATAATTCCTATCATGTTGGCTGACTATAAAGGTATGATTGTTATCTAATAAAGGTTCTGAAGTTCTAACAAACAAAGTACATGCCACAAAAATCTCAACCGGACTTTTACCACGAGGACCACACCATATCTTCTCGGAGGCAACATCCACTCACGGGGCACCGGAGCTGAGCATCTCAGCCACTCATCCGTCCTCGCCTCGATTTCCTCTCATACGACAACTACCATCGGATCTATCCAAAACCGATCCCGTGCCGACCACACACCTTTGTTCGCTAGTGCACGGAAAACCACGCCACTAAAAAGGCAATGTATGTGAATGCATAGAACTAGCGCAAATCCTCCACGTGACTGTGAGGGCACATCTCCCATTGCACCACCCGCTGAGGTCGTCGTCATATCATCCAGTTCTATGTTGGCATCCCGCGGCTCAACTTGCCCAACCCAATTAGCAAACAAGTCAATTGTATTTATTAGACAGCCTCAACAAGTTGTCACTCATGGATTTGTTCTCCATTAGATTTAGAAATTGCGTTTGACAATGTTTAGCCACCTTTAGGTTGCTTTGGAATGGCTCACTTCCATATCACTAGTGGTAGAAAAAGGAACTGACTACACAATATCGACAAGTTGTCCTAGATCTACATACTACAAAATTTTCAACTCAACCATTCGAGAGCTTTCGGTAGCATATGAAAATCCCTTCACCCGGGAGTTTCTATGCAAAAACATCGTTGGTGGAATCTATAGACACCTAGGTATCCTAGCATGCGTCCATGACACAAAATAATAATATATGACAATTAAAAAAAGCATTAAGCTATAGACAATTGCCTCCCTCCAAGCATAAAATATTATTGACGGATATTGAAAAGAGACATGAAATGATCGGCGGTAAATCTCTCCTAGCATATAAATAACACAGGACAATGAAACAACACATGAAATGATAGGCATCTCTCCTAGCCTACAATCGATGGAATTATAGCTAATAGCCATCTACTAGTACATACGACAACAAAATAACACATAAAATGACAGCCAAATGGTTTTCTAGCATAAATAGGAATGACCGAAAATGACATGGCACATAAAATGGTAGATAATAGTTATCTCTTCGAATAAAATAATGACACGTGATAACAAAAAAAGATACACAATAATTATCTCCTAGTATAAAACAATAATTAACGTTTGACAATGCAACTACACATGAAATGATAGGCAATAAATATCTCTTAGCATATAATAATAATAATGCTCTACAATGAAACATCACATGCAATGATAGTCGGTAGTTATCCCCTAGCATTAAATAATAACAAGTGATGATGACATAGGACATGATATGATCAGAAAACCTAAGTACTATTCACAGAGAATGTAGTATGAGATGCACGAAAATCGTGGAACGAATCACATAAGAAAACTTCTAGAACTATCAAATTGAGATGCTCGTGGTGGATCTTAGATGCAAGTAGTCAAAATCCTTGATTATTTAAAACCTAGGAATTTTGTGGGCTAAAAATAACTAAGCATGTGGAGGGTGGATCCAAAGGTGGCACGTAAGGGCGACATGTGGGAGTAGCAGGCCACTACATGCAGAGGTAGATGGAGTCTCGAGTGTCTCATCCTAGCATCCTCTTCCCCGTCGATTACTCTCGCACAAGAGATGGTAAACACCAACATCAAGCAAGGAGCATATCTACCTCTAGGCATACAAGAGTATGAAATTGGAAGTATATCATTCAAGCGTTGCTAACCTCGCCCAACAAGTCCGTCCAAAACTGCTCAATCTCCCAACTCAATTAGGAAAAACTAAAGTGAATTTTTGTTTTGACAAGCACGATAGGAAATCTCCTAGCATAAAGTAGCAGCGTTGAACAACAAAAAAAACACATACAATTATTGATAATAGCTATCTCCTAGCAAAAAAAAGGCTATACTAACTCTTGGAAGCGAAACCACACATGAGATGATAGGATATCCCGACCAAGATCACATCAAGCTAGGATCCACTTTAACCATACCGAAATTATCAATTTTACAACTTGTCGAATAATTAGCATGATACTTTAATATAGATCCTTGTTTCGAGATGCATGTTTAATTTTTTAATTGGTATAGTTGCGTGATTAAGATTACAAACAGTTTTTAATTAAATATTAGTCTCATATTTGGAGTAATTAAATATTAGTCTCATATTGGGAGAATTGTTTTATGAGCAAACAATAATGACCAAGAAAATAAAATTAACCATGAATTTCTTAGTTTACAAAGCATGCATTCATGTGGAAATAAAGATTTTCTCGTATCACACTTGGTTAAGGCTAAATTGGAGATTCATTATCACATGGTGTATTATGCGACCTTCATTGAACCGTAAGAAGCAAAACAAAACTAAAAGGAATAACTCACAAAGAAACTAAAATCAAAATAACCGAAGACTAAGAAAAAAGGGAATAAAATCATGAGAAATTTTCTTATTTAAAACCGCCTTAAAATCAACTTCTTTATTTTACACTACAAATTTTTGTCTTTCCTATTTGACACCTAGTCTTAATTTTCTTCCCAATATGACACTCTAGTGCATTTTTGTGCACTAACGGTGTTTTTTTAAACCGCACTAACGGTGTTAAAGTGAGGCATGAAAAGATCTTACTATCCCGATGCATAATGTGGCCAAGAAATATGTACAAGACACAATATGTACAAGATATTTGGTCTTGGTTAAATGACCAATTGAGACCCCAATGAACATGTGCAACTTCTAAATAATTTTTGCGGGTACTGCGCTATAATTGATTCAACCAAATCTTTATAATTTGTCAAGTCGGAATCAATAACTTTCTCAAAACAGAGACACTTGATCTCATTTCTAGCCTTTTCTGGGTTGCCAATCATTCTATTTTTTCGTTAAATAAATTGAATTTGAATCTGTACTATATATAGAAGAGAAACTAATGCATGAGCATTGTTACCAGATATGAGGGGATTTGATCATGTTTCTACTCCTACTACATTTAGAGATCAATTCATGGAAAAGTAGATACCCACTCTCCTAAAATTGACGACACTAAACCTCAAGCCGCTGCAGTTGACATGTGTTCCCAACATGCACCCTCGCCAAACTAGCAGAAGAGACCGCAACCCCACATTGGTCCCCGCCATCCCAGGGCCGCAGCCCTCCGTTGCGCTTGGGTCGCGGTCCTCTACGCACCTGGGACGTCGCCCTCCACCCTACATAGGTCGTAGACTTCGGCCGTGCCAAGGTCGTGCCCTCAGTCGTTCCTAGCTAGGTTGCGGCCGCCCTTTGTGCCTGGCTCTGCCATCCATGGACCCCCCCATGCTACTAGGGTTCGGGTCGGGTGTGGACAAAGTACGGGGACGATCTATGGACATGGTTCTCTCGTTTTGGTTTTTTTGGTTCGATAAATTTGGTTTGTTAGGTGAGGGATAAGGGCAATGTTTTCCGTCTCAAAAAACGTCGACAAAAAATTCTAACAAACCTAACTGTTGTGTCATATAGGGTAATAAATTAAGACTAGAGGTCAGATAGGAAATAAAATTTTGTCTGATGTCAAATAAGGAACCTCATTTTAAGGCGGTGTCAAATAGGGAATTTTCTCTAAAATCATCCACAACGGTAGTTCGGTCATTCATTCTCGCATAAACCTCTCTTTGTCGTCTGAACTTCCCACACTTGTCCAAACCATATAGACCTCAATTCGTCATATGAACTTACCTACACCTATCTCGGTCGTATTATCCCGCATTCACCTCTCTCGGACATTCAGTCACTCATATGTCTCTATTGGACATCTGGTCAAGAATACACCTCTCTCGGCCATCTCCCTCGTACAACTTTGTTGGTCGTCCAGCCCCACATACCCCTATCTCGACTGTCCGGACTAACACACAACTTCTCGATCATATGATACCCCATAAACCTATCTCTGTCGATCGTGTGGTCCCACATACACTTATCTCGATCTCCTGATCCCACGTACACATATCTTGACCGTTGGGACCCACATATACCTCTCTCGCTCATCTAAACCCAAATTCACTTTTATTGATTGTTTGGTCATGTATGCACCTCTTTCAACCATCTGGGTCCGCATACAGGTCTCTCATGGTAGTAACATACACCTCTCTTGTGGTGGTCACATACACATTCTCTTGGGGCCGTTACACTTTTCTTGGTTTTCTGTACCTACATACACCTTTGATAGTCATCCGACCTTACATATACATCTATCGGTCATTCCGCCCGACATACACCTCTTTATGTCATCGTGCCTTATATGCACGTATCTCGTTCATCTGGTATCACATACAACTCTTTAGGAAATGTGAACTTCCCTTGCTCATTCTAGCGGTGTACACCTTTATTGGTCGTCTTGCGACACTGAAATCTCATTCGAATTTCTCTGGAGGGCCAAAAAAATTGTAAGTGGTAGAGACAAGTGATGAAATAATTATGATACATTATTAATGCATTAACTAATTAATATATTGATTGATCTGGTATTATACTGTTTGTTCATAAATTCTGGATAAAATTGTAGATGACTCAAAATTCTAAAAGAAAATCAGAGACAAAAATGTCCAAATGTTTTATATGGTGCAAATTCGGGATGAAATGACGGTTTTCTGGTATGTGCAGAAACGATAAAATTAGTGCTCCAACATGGGATTTAATAATGTCTTTTCTCAACACTGGTTTTTTTTCACAGAGCACAAAACATGTTATTTCTTGAAGAAACTTTTCGATTAAAAAAATTGGAAATATTTGTCTCCGATTGTTTTAGAATTTTCTGATCTGTTTTGCTATTTTTACGAATCTTTTAATAAGGCAAGATCCTACAAAGTCGGGAGCTAAATTAAATTTCTAGTGATATTTTATGCTTTAAAAATATAGTTCTACTAATTCGTGTGCTCGAATGATATGTATGTCAATGAAAGCAATGATATTTCATAGAAAAAGAATGTCACATTAGTAAGTGCTTATAGAATAAAGTGCACGAGTGACGGGGAAGGAAAAAATAACGCGCTACAGGAAAATAATGTTGGCCTTAAAATACACTATTAGCATGAGATATCATTCTATAACATGCTATTAAGGAGACAGTTTGCACTGACTAATGGGTACAATGGGGAAAGGCCTACCTTAGTCCGGGACCAGTTCTACATAAAATACCAGTGGCGTGGAGATCTTACTCTATCACTACTAATGTATTACTACTAATGTATTACTAGTGGTGTGGCACGATGAGACTAGTTCCACTGCTTAGTGAGACCCAACGGCCTGACCCGATTTAAATAACTAGTAGTGTGTTATGACGCAGACACGCCGGTGATAGAAATATTAGTAGCCGTGTGGTAAGACGGTTAGCACGCCGGTAGAAAAACTTGAAAACAATATTCTACCCTTATTGATCCTCACCTACCGTAACCTTCCAAATCCAATCACACATTATCTTTCATACGAGTACACTCGCAAAGACTCAACCACACACGCACACAACACCGGTCGGGTCCTTCTCTCGCCCCTCTCACTCGTCCTCAAAACCCCGACACATGTCGTATAGGAAAAGCCCAAGCTCTGCTTTCTATCGTCCTAGTCGTCGCACCATCGCTGGCCGGAGGTGAACCTCGTCCAGCCCCTTGTACGCCACACCCCCCCCTATGTCCCCTCTTGGTAGACGATCCGCGCATCTTGGACTCGACGCTGCCGTCCCTCTGCTCCGAGACTACGCCGACATGACACCATCAATAGCCACATCCATCCGGATATCTTACGCAGCCTTGGCGACCTCGACATCCACGCAACCGCCCCTCTGCTCTGACCATGCCTCTCCGAGCTCTTCTCTCCTCCGGCTCCGTGATGTCATGCAAGGGGTGGCACTTTCTCGAGTACCGCGTCTCTGGTTTTCTATGCTTGGCCACATCCCTGCCTTGATCTTCACCAAATACTGGTGGCGTATCAGCAGTGACATGCGATGTTCACGCCACTAATAAGGAAAATATCACGCTACTGGTAGGCATTTTCCTACTACTATCATGAATGACGAGCAGGCGCGTCACCTCCGATGGAGGACCTTTGGTATACCTACCAAGAGTCAGCTAATACGCGACATGACCGAATCATACAAGAGGAGGTGTTGACTAAATTCTACGTCGCCATTTGTTTTATTGTATGATACATTTATTGCCTTCTATTTCACGTCGACTATTTATGCCACACATCACCATTTTATTCATGAAATGTTAGCTATTATTTGTAATTTCCCTTGTCATTTCTTCTTAGTGGTGACATGCGAGTACATTTAGTTGGCGGATATTTTGTAGGTGTATGACCTATGCCAGCTTCATAAAAGTCGTGGCCGTCACCTTCGTTGTGCCGCCTCGCTCCCCATATGCGAGCACCACTACCCTCGCCGCCAGGATAATTCATCTATTCTTCGGCAATGTGGATAATCTCTCATGACCTTATTTTATGCTACGAGTTGGTCATTACCGGTCATTTCATGTTTCATTTTGTTGTTTCATGTCCTTAGTGTATCCTAATTGTTAGGTACTCCCTCCATATAAAAAATGTAATATGTTTTAGCACTTCTTATACAACACATATCTAGACATGTTGTAGTGTGAGATAGATATGAATGTACACACTAAAACATGTCTAAATACGTTTTGTCTAAAAAAAGCTAAAACATCTTATATTTTGATACAAAGGGAGTACTTATTTTGATTTTGCGTGTCATCTTGTTATCATGCTCTACATTTTATACATGAAATTATACATACCACGTATCATTTTATGTGCCTTCTCGTCGTCCTGACAACATACTACCAATGTATTTTTTTATGTGTGCCTAGATTTTACATACGAGTTCCAATTTAGGCAACTCTAGAGGCGTCGGAAACTGCTGCCAGCGTGTCACATATAAACCTATAGTGTGTACCGTCGCTCTAATCGAATTAAATGCATAAAATGATAAATAAAATAAAGAGATAAAATGGTAAAATAGGACTTATGTCAGAATATTATTTGGATAATCATATATGATCTTTTACTAATGTTGGCATTTATTCTTGTTGTCACGAATGATCGCTCTAATCGAATTATATGCATATAATTCTAAATAAAATAAAGAGATTAAATGATAAAATAGGACGCACGTCAGAATATTATTTGAATAGTCAAATATGAATTTTCAGTATGTTGGCATTTATTCTTTCTATCACGAACAGTCGCTCTAATCTATGCATAAACCGCTATATAAAATTAAGATATTAAATGATAAAATAGTACTCATGTCAAAATATTATTCCAATAATAAAATATAATCTTTTAGTAATTTTGGCATTATTCTCGTTGTCACGAATGAACGCTCTAATCAAATTATATGCATAAACTACTAAATAAAATAAATATATTAAATGATGAAATAGGACTCATGCCAGAATGTTATTTGAACAATCAAATATGCACTTTTACTAATGTTGGCATGAACTCTGCCATCGTGAATGACACTAAATGGGCCAAGTATTGGATCACAGGATAAGCTTCGCTACCGTCATCCAAAGTATTCAAACTAGAATATTGACTAAAGAAAATAAATAAATATATGCCATTCAACGATCCTGATATCGACAAGCCTCAACCAACGCTTACTCTCGGTGCCCAAGAAAACTCACAATTCTTTTTTCACGAAACAGGGATTTCACACCCCTAAATTAACAAAGCAACCAATCGGTACAACTAAAAGGCCACTACCGGGGCAGAACAACACAACATCATGCCCAGAAGAAGTAGAAAAGTACAAAGAAGAGAAAACAAATATGAATCGCAAACGTTACGCCCTCCAAAGAATTTCCACCACCCTCCTAGCACTTTGAAACGACACGTACCGAGCAGAACCTCCAAAAAGGGAGCGACTTCTACACCATTACTGCACGGACAGTTCCAATTAATGGTTCCCCCGGAATGTGTCCTAGGGTTTCCCCCGGTACGCTGGGGTGGGAAATAGTTAGCTAACGCCCTCTAGGAAGGATGTTGACACCCGGGATCGTTACCGTGGTAGTGCCGAGACAACACGAATTTCTCCAAATAAACACACCCTGAGACGCTCCAAAAAGCTCCACCAATTTAGCCGTCCATCAGCGCACGCCACCACAATCTTGCAATAATATCCATCGTTTCACACCATGGCCCATGCCGCGAGGCCGGTAGTATGAAGTAGAAGAAACCTCAGCGAGGTTCAGCGGTACAGTGGCATGTGGGAGGGACCTGCCCCCACTGCCGAAAGGTAGTGGCCGTCCGGATATGACAGTAGAGCACACCAGGCTCTAACTGCCCCTCCCCCACAAAAGAGTTTGTAAAGCTCCGCCACCGCACTACAACAAGGGCACCATCAATGTCACCATCCGTACCATAGATTCCTACTCCTCCCAAATCCAGATGGCCCACTCGGGCCCAGATCTGAGCCGAAAAGGACTGTCGGACGCACTCCGGTGACCAGCCGGCCACGCGCAGACTACCAGGGCCCCCCGCCACCAAAACGACCGCGCCACCGCCAGCAAGACCACCCGCAACTCGCCGGACCGAAGCCAAGCCGGAGATCACCGCCGCCTCGATCGGGATCCCACGCGCCGGGTAGAGGAGAGCCGGTCGCTGCCAACACCGCACTGGCCTAACCCGGTGTAGCCCGCCGACACTAGCCGGGAGGGGGGTAGCGAGCTAGGGCTTGGACCGTCCGCCTGCATGGTGGCAACGCGAAACTACCATGAGAGGATAGAAGCAGTGACTTTTCTAACCTTATTGTACTTGCTCCAAAACTCACAATTCTTGTCCCCTCTTTTGAGCCATAGCAAAAAAAAATTGGGTTTCACAGATTCATGTTATGTGGTTAGTGACACGGGGAAACTCATTGAACGTCATTTTTATATCAGAATTATGAATTAACACACTTGAATTTTTTTATTAACAAATGGTAAGAAACGCATGTATGTGAATACACGGTCAAGCCATTTATTATACGGTCCACTTCACCATTAATGGGTGTTAAGTTATGGGGGGAAATTGGCAGGAGCAAGAGACAATTTAATTGACGCAATTCATTGTACAGTTTCCACCAAGGTCATTAATTTGGTTAATTAATTTTTGACCAATTGTGAGGGTGAAACCGGCGTGCATGCACAACCGTTTTCCAAGCAAGGAATTGAATGTTGCGGTTAGCAAGGAGGGAAACAAGAGGAAAACGAGAGAATAGAGTATACATGGATTTGTGTGCTGAATTTTAGGAGAATTAAATGCTCCAAATCTAAACATATCTGAGAATACTCCCTCCGTTTAGTTTTACTTCTTTTCAGTTTTTTCCCTTTTACTTTGCGTTTGGCAATTGAATGACTAATTTGCCCCCACGCTAGTCTCCCTGTGCATTAAATTCTGCCTGCAAGTGGCTCACATTCCAGCTGATATCCTCACGCGCTGCGAGCTGGCAATAACTAGAAGTAAATAGAGGAGGAGATGAGGAGGCATAGGCCAATGCATGCACGTTTTTATGTGAAGCCGCTTCATTATTTTCTCACGTAGCATGACTACATAGGGGCACATTAGTCCATCCACTCCCTAATTTATCCCCTCCAAACCTCTCCTTGGTATCTGTGTTTTGTCTAGAACGCAAAGTAAAAATAAACGGAGGGAGTACTCCATATCTCCGAATGGTAGAATGGAAATTACTTTTTTTCTTCGCGTGTACTACCTGCCAAGTTTAGGATGTTGACCTCCGAAAATAGACTCACAAAATCATTGCCACGTAGTAGTGGATTACATGTGCTATACGCATACAAAACATATAGATACGTGTGCGGTATGTTGTCCCGTTTGGGTCATGCCATAGATCCCGATTTGAGCTGTCCACGACCCACCCAAACCAACTCGTCTCGGATGGACCGAAAAAACAGAACAACACCCCCACATTTCCGACATTTCTCTCCGCTACCCCCTTCCGTCGTCGCTGCTCCTACGCTGCACCCACCCAGTTCGTTGATCCCCTCCCGCCTCCGCTCACCGGATCGGCCGCCCTCCTCGCTTCCAACTCGATCGGTCTATCATGTGGTCCTGTTTCCCTACGTGGAATTGTCTTTGCCGGCAACGATAACATTGTAGATACCCGCGCGGTTAGACGCGTTGTCCACTTCGACACTCTCGCAAGTTAGGCCGGCAACGGGTACCATATGGATCGATGGTCATAGTATGATCAAAATTATCTCAAGGAGTGGGTGTTAAGTTATGGGAGTAGTAGGAGTAGTATGCATCGATGCATGCATGAGGAACAAATAATGACTCAGAATTAAGGTCACCGGGAAGGACAATCCACGCGTCCGAGAAGGAATTAATGGCTCGGAAGAGATCACATCCAGCCAATGAGACGACAGAACCAGCCTCCACGCGCGGATCACTACCTAGCGCTCGATCGGAACCGTCCACCACCCACCCCATCCAACGGACAGAAAAACCGGAAGGAACGCCTCTATCTCTCGCTCCACTCCAGCCTCCTCGTCTCCTCGAATCCCTTTCTTCCATCTCTAAAAAAAAATCCCCTTTCTTCCTTCCGCCGCGCCACCGTTCACCCACCCATTTCCCTCGATCCCCTTCCTCCCGCCGCCGCTCCTCCCCTCCAAATCGAGCAGCGAACATACAAGGACGCAAAGCCGGGACGGCGGCCGTCGCGATCCCACTGGACCTGCAACTGCAAGGGCACGCCTGCGCCGCGGTCGCTCGCCCACCGTCGGAAGGGACGCTCAAGGTACGAGTTGTTTTCCCATATCTCAGTCTTCTTCTCCAATCCCCTATAAATCTGACCTCCATAACGATTTTCTCTTTTCACTGACAGAGGAGGACGACAAATCGGTCGAGGAGGAAGGACGCCATCCGCTGCTGTCCGTCGCCGGAGTCCGTGGCGCCATAACCGTCGACCCTCGGTAACCTTACTCTCCACAACCCCTTATCGTTTTGATATGTTTCCCTGTTTGTGGTAGATGCTCATCTCTCCCTCTCTGTCTCTCTCAGCCAGCAGATGCTAATCGCCGCCGGTGGAGCTCCTTCTTCAGCGCCGGCCACCGCGCCAGGGGAGGCAAGGTCGATCTGCACCTACCTAGACGACGACACAAAGGTACCTCCACGCACACATGTCCCTCCCTGTTTTCCGTGTTCCAGCAACATGTCATGATCCAACACAAGCAAAACGGTTTTTTTTTTTTTTTTTTTTTTTTTTTTGCTTCAGCTTTTTTTCTACTGAACATCTTATTCCTATTGAAGCATGTCTCCAGATTCACCGCAAATTCAAAGCCCGCATACACGTGGATCCGAAATCCCCTGCAAATTCAATCTTCTATCTAGTTTCTAATGTAAAGATGCAGCTGCTAGGTAGATACGAGTACATATGCTGTCAGGGACACTCTAGGAAACCTTGCATCTCGTTCAGTCAGGGACACAACACTCCAAAGTTTATGCAGGAAAAAAATACTATTAGCTTTAGTTGGTGCCTTTTTTCTGGTTGGCTGGGGGAATAACTAGGGATCATATTCAGACCTTCTGGCAGATGTTCATCTCTCACTCTCTCTGTCTTTCTGCAGATGCTAATCCCCGTCGGTGGAGCTCCTTCTTCGCGCCGGCGACCACGCCAGAGCCATGTTCAAGCCAGCGGAGGCAAGGTGTACACCTACCTAGACGGCGACGCGGAGGTACCTCCATACACACACACACATGCCCCTCTTTTCCATTCCAGCAACATCAACATACATGTCATGTCCAACACAAGCAAGACGGTTTTTTTCTTTTTTTACTTCAGATTTTCTTCTACTGAATGTCTTATACATAATGTAAGCATGTCTCTTTGCTTGATATTGTGACAGTAGTACGTGATGTTGGAGTTTTAGCGGCGTTATAATCATTAACTTACCTGATACGTTGAAGATTTATTTTCCCAAAGCACTCGGATAACATTAATACTGAAACATATATTGTTGTTTGCAGATAATTAGTTGTTGCTCTTCGTCTGTCCTCTCGGCCGGAGGAGCTGCTCGAGCGGGTAAGGGAGAGGCTGCTGGACTGCTGGTGTCTACCCTGAGCTCCTCGAGCCACTGACCGGTGACCTCTCCGACATGCTCCAGCGTCGTCGCCAGTGGTGGCAAAGTCTGCACCCACCAAGACGACGACACCTAGGTCTATGCACACACATGTCCAACACCAAATCGGCCTCCCCTGTTTTCAATCCAGTTGGAGATTACATGTCAGGATCCACAACTAGAAAAACCTTTTTTTTTTTGCATGGCCCTAGCTCGCCCACATTAATCTTCTCTTCATTTTGATCTACAAGGAGAATCAAATGTGCTTGTTTTTTTATTTCCCTTGAGTGTTGGCGTTGGAAGCCTGCTGGTTTTTTTAGATAATACGTCAATCTCAAAGTATACTTGCCTGTTGTTAGATGCAGTGTGTAACTTGTGAGGTTCTCCTCCACAATTAGATAGTACTAGTTCAGTAAACTACCTACCCTGACTTAAATGTTTGATACACGGACAACACTCCAAAATTAGGTATTGAACCAATTAGTTCATATGAGACTGTAAACTTGTACCAAATACGCAGATTATTCACGAGAAAGTCCACTAGTGTGAAACACCGGCCTCTGCAAACACCTGCCTAGCGCCACCTTCAGTCCTGCAACGATGTTCACCTAATTCATATCAGAGCAATACTTGTTGTTAGCATATCAGAGCAGAGTGTACGTGCGTACCACTAAGGATGATAATGAATATTTTCTCTTCATATGTTATCAAGCTTAGAGACGGGTTGTCTCATGCAATGCTGAGATACATGTCATGATCCAACACAAGGAAAACGATTATTATTATTTTTTGCTTCAGATCTTCTTCCACTGAATATTTTATTCATATGTAAGCATGTCTCTAGATTCACCGCAAATTCAAAGTCTACATATGGATCCGAAATCCCCCGCAAATCATTTTCTTGCTGTATATATCTTCTATATAGCTTGTATTGTAACGATGCAGCTGTTACGCAGATAAAAAAAATGTACATATACTGTCAGGGACGCCCATCTAGGAAACTATGCATGTGGTTCAGTTCAGGGACACAAGAGTTTATGCAGGAATAAAATACTATCAGCTTTTGAAGTCCCTGTTAGCTTAGTTGGTGCCTTTTCTTTTGGTTGGCTGGGGGCATAACTAGGGATTATATTCAGACCTTGTTGGTGCTAGTATGAGCTGGACAATTTCTCTATGCTATCTAGTACAACATGTGCAGGGAGGAATGGCTCCATTTATTGGACATCGTTCTACTTCTAGCTACACAACAGAATCAAACCACACCTGATCCTTGCGTGGTCTGGTGTATGTCTATTTGGACGAATTTGTCGCGAATCCCCGTGCTCAACATATTTATCTGTTTTCTGCTTATTATGCATAACTGTGCAGTGTGGTAACTTTTTATCTTTTCGGGTTGTAGGCCCAGCCGGCCAATGGTTTCGACTACTCCGGCCACCTCTGCGGTGCGATGGCGACCTCTTCTTCGCCATGGCTATTCTGTGTTCCGGCCAACTTTTGCCCAAGAAGTTGATCGCCATCAAGGAGGCTAGCCTGCATGGAACGACCAGACCAACCTGAGGGAGGAAATGGTAATTTTGGGTTTGAAAATTTAGAGATTTGATAGTGGCAGGTTGCAAGTGTTGCAGTTTTAATTTTTTTCTGAATATATGGTGGTCTCTGGAAAAGAACTTGATCATTACCCTCCTCTATGATTTACTCTAGGAGAAGAAGCTGTAGGATGAGCACAAGCTGCTGGCTTTTAGGGTTGTAGTTTATTTTTCTGAAAAATATACATTATTGTTGATAGTACTGAACTCCATGAGTGTGTTATCCTTTGTATTTTTCTCAAGTTCATCGTTTTCTTTCTGATAAGTAAATCACCAATTTAAAATCCCAGGATTGGTTTCTTGTTGTATAGATCTTCTAGGTTGTACTGTAATGCTGATGCAACTGTTTCGTAGATATGCTTCTGCGCTGTCAGATAAGTACACATTAGCAACGTTCTTTTCATGCATAGAACCAACATTCTTCTTCAGTACTAGAGCAGCGTTTTTTTCTGTTCTTCTAGCTTGCAATGAGCCTTGTGTTGCTGTACGAACCCGTCTTGTGTTGCTGGAGGACCTACTCGTATAGGCCCACAAGGTGTTCTAGATCATTTGCTTGATGCAGTAACTTTTGTTCAGATCCAAAGCTGATTCGAAATTCCAATAACTGTTTTACTGTCCACGTCTTTTATCTTGTACTAATGCTGATGTAACTGATACATAGATAATAGATATGGTTGTATCTTGTCTAATTTACAAGTCCACAACCAACCTTCTTCTGTATGATAAAACTATAGTACCTCAAGTTCTCCTTTTCTCTCGGGGAGGTGAATCATGATCATATTATTTAGCAGGTGTTCTACATATTTTGCTTGATGTAGTAGCTTTTGTGCAAACTTGAAGCTGGTTTGAAATTCTGGAAATTGTTTTGCTGTCCACACTTTATATCTTGTACTAGTTCTGGAAATTAGTACCTTTTCATGCTGTTGTAGAACTGTGGTTGTTGTATTTCTAACTTTTACTCCGGAGATATTGTGGTTATTAATAGCATTTGTTTTTCTGGCTTTTACACCATCAATCTGGATGTCATTGTGTTGGTTTAACGTGTCTAAGTATGGGATATAACTATTGTGTTTAGCACTTTTACATTAACCACGTGTAAAAGCATGCAGTTTCATTGATTCACCATGTTTAGATAGTAGTACAACAACCACTAAGATGATTATTTGTGTACCTTATTTGGTCATGGTTTTAAAGGTGTCTCTAATGCGCAAGCGCCTTATTATTTAGCCTGCTTTAGGTGATTAGATCAAAAGCTGATTCAAAATTGCAGTAATAGTCTTACCGTAGCCTCATTTTTGTTGTGTTGGGCAGTTACTTTTCCTCCCGCCGCCGCTCACTTCCGCCCCTCCTCCCCTCCAAATCGAGAGCGAACCTACAAGGATGCAGAGCCGGGGACGGCGGCTGTCGCGATCCCACTGGACCTGCAAGGGCCAGCTACCAGCACGCCGCCGTACGCTGCGGTCGCTCGCCCACCGTCGGAAGCATGTCTCCAGAGGGACGCTCAAGGTACGAGTTGTTTTCCCATATCTCAGTCTTCTTCTCCAATCCCCTCTCAATCTGAACTCCATATCGATTCTCTCTTTAGCCTGCCCCTGGAGGACGGCAGATCGGCCGAGGAGGAAGGAGGACGCCATCCGCTGGTGTCCGTCGCCGGAGTCCATGGCGCCATAACCATCGAGCTTCGGTAATCTTACTACCCTCCACAACCCCTAATCGTTTTCCGTGTTCCAGAAACATGTCATGATCCAACACATGTTCCATCTTTTTGCTTTCCTTGTTGTGTGCAGGTTGTTGAGCTAAGTGAAAGCGAGAGGCACTTGCTGCTCTGCTGGTGAACATCAAGCTAGATCGAATTGCTGCACGTGCGTGTTTGCCAGTTGGAGAGAGAGAAAGAGAGAGAGCAGGAGGAGCCATGCAGCCCGCTGGTGGGTAGCGACCACAGCGGCGCACTGGCTGGCGTCGTTACTGGATCTGATGGCCGGGTGTGGTGTCCACTTCGTGCAGGAAATCAAGCTGCTCACCTCCAAGCGACCTCGATGCTGCTGGAACTTGTTAACATCGCCATGGCCGCTGGATTGGGTGTGTGACCCAACCATTCCGGCTCTGGTGGTGGTGTTGGCGTGCTGGTTGCAGCCTCCTGCGCCTTGTGCATGGTGATGGTGGCAAGTTCATCGCACCGCATCCATGGTGGTGGTGGTGCTCTTCCTCGGCTACAACCTGTTCAAGTGAGTTCTCCGTGCCTCCTTTCTTCTATGAACACCTGATGATCATCACTTTTTCACTTTCTGCACATTCCTTCGCGTCCGTGTTGATGAGTGGCCTAGCATAATAAATCTTTTTTGCGTGTTGTCCTATGTATCTTGCTCAAGTTTTCCTTCTCTCTCTTGAGAAGTGAATCATGATCGTATTATTTAGTAGGTGTTCTACATATTTTGCTTGCTGTCGATGTGTAGTAGCTTTTGTGCAAACTTGAAGCTGGTTTGAAATTCTGAAAATTGTTTTGCTGTCCACATCTTCTATCCTGTACTAGTTCTGGAAATTAGTACCTTTTCATGTTGTAGTAGAACAGTGGTCGTTGTATTTCTAACTTTTACTTCTGAGACATTGTGGTTGCTGATAGCATCTGCTTTTTGGCTTTTATACCATCAACATGGATGTCAATGTGTTTGTTTAACATGTAAGTATAGGATATAACAATTGTGTTTAGCACTTTAACATTAACCACGTGTAAAAGCATGTAGTTTCATTGATTCACCATGTTTAGAATAGTAGTACAACAACCAGTAAGATGACTAATTTTGGACCTGATTTTTCATGGTTTTAAAGGCGTCTCTAATGCGCAAGTGCCTTATTATTTTGCCTGCTTTAGGTGATTGACTAATTGACTAAAACACTTAAGGACGCCTTACTTCCATTAAAAACCATGAGTTTGGTACTACCCTCTGGGAGCAAGAACACATATCTTATTCTTTTTAATATTAATTTTGTAGTGTTGCATGTAAAATCTTTGTATTCTTTGTAATATAAAGTGTTCTCATTTCTAGGTCTGTTTGCAATCTTATCGTCTATCCAAGATAACTACAACATGGAGCTATTTATTATGGTTTATGTGTGACTATACCAAGACAATAGTTCTAGGAACTAACCAACAACAGAAGTTCCGGGAAGTAATTAAGTTCTAGTGTTAGCTTGTTCTATTTTATTTGACATGGAAGTAATAGTCTTACCGAAACCCTGTTTTGTCTAAAAAAAAGACCTCGGTTTTGTAGTGTTGGGAAGTTACTTTTCTCGTCGGTTTAGTCTTCTTACAAGATAAATTGGAAGTTTCTTATAATTCTTCTTGTGTAGACCAGTGGGCGTTGACAATTGCGTCCCGCATGACCTGGTCATCCCGGCTCCGGAGATGATGCTCTTGCTGGGCTTGTAGTGGCCACTTCCCGTGTCTCGTGAGTCATGGTAGGCTCGGCTGCCCCCAGGCTTCAACTACCTCATTGGCTCCAGCCGCCATGCCCCAAGTGCAGTTGTGGTGACTTTGCCATCGGCTACAGCCCCCCGGTGAGCTCCTCGGGTTCTCCACCCCTTCTATCGCGTAAAGCCATTTTAAATGTCACGGTTAACTATTCTGGTCTATCTATCGACGAGATCGATCTCTGTTTAGTTAAGTAGATACTGCCATGCTTGTTTAGTTCAATTGTGTTGCTGGGTTATGAATGAATGAAGAATAGCAAGAAATCTAGTCTTGGTAATTAATAACCGTGTTTCAGCCGGAAGCATAGGGGTGATGTTATCATAGCTTGATAGGTCAGCCTTTTATTTATTTTAAATACGGGTTAACTTTGTGGTGGTTGGTCTTTAGGATGCCTTCTGTGTTACATGCCTCCAATGTTCTGTTTTATTTTAATAGTTGTCAAATGGCATGCCTGAGTATGCTCATAGTATTGGTAAGTGTGTGATATGGTGCTGTTTTTATTTGCATATCTTTCTGATAAGTTGATTTCCATTTATTCTTTTTGAATGTGTAAATCAAGTTTGAAATGCAACATGTTGGTACTGCTTAGTGAAATGCAACAAATGTTGCATACCGTCAAATTCATCCTCCTTTCCTTGTTGTGTGCAGGTTCTTGAGCTGAGCGAAAGCGAGAATCAATTGTCGCTCGGCTGGCAAACATCAAGCTAGATCGAAATTCTGCATGGGCGAGTTTGCCGGTGGGAAAGAGAGATAGCAGGAGGAGTCGTGCAGCTCGCCGGTGGGTGCCGACCACAGCGGCGCGCTTGCCGGCGTCGTTATCGTAACTGATGGCCTGGTGCGGTCGTGCTGGATGTCAAGCTGCTCCCATTCAAACGACCTCGACGCTGTGCATCCCCAAGGTACCTTTTTGGTCATGCTCGAGTCAGTTGCTGCGTTCATATATATTGCAACATGAAGCCATTGCTCTGTTTATAATCATGGGGTTGTGTGCTTGTCTAAAAAAGTAGTTAAATGGAGTCATGTTGAGGTTAGGCCAGTGAGTAGACCTGTACTTGTGTTTTTTTTCTGATAACTCCTATAGCATGTATTCATATGTGAGGCGAAATAAATTGGTCCAGGATGCTAGTTTGAGGAGTTTGATTGTTCTTTTCATAGGTTATTTTCCACGTTGCACAATGTTGGAAAATAGTCTATCCAATGTCGACTGGATCTTTCTTTGATGTAATATAAATCCTCCTGTCCTCCCCGTATCTGAACTCCCGCCGTCATCACATGTTAGTAGTAGTAGTAATAGACTACAAAATCGCATGCATAATTGTCATCACTTGTTTGTTGCATGTGTTGATGCTAGAGTAATGGTTTCTTATATGCCACAGAGTTGAACCTTCCCTTGTTTAGTGTCGCCCAGAATCTCACACGTGAAGGTGGAGCTTGGCCGGGAGGGAGCCATGGCGGCCGGGGATCACCAAGTTATTTCTTGAGCTGACGTTGAGATAAAGGTCGTGGAGCATCTATCTATCTAGTGTAGACTGACTGAATAAGTGTTGCTTATCTCATGGCAAAAGAACCAAAAGACATACCGTTGCAGGGATGAGCAAAGGGTGATATGTATGAGGTGGTGTTTGTGTGTGTAGATTCCTTTGATTTTGAGTCTGCTAGTTGAGGTCAAGTGCATGCAGGCTTACCTATCTTTATACTCCCTTCGTTCCATATTAGATGCCTCACATATACGTGTATCTAGACATATACTAGATACGTCTATTTGAGAGTCATCTAATATGGAACGGAGGGAGTACATGCAAATGTATGGTCTGGAGATGTTTTTCTGGTTGAACCCTACGTAACATAGACGATGCATCTTTTTAAATATTGTCTCTGGCCATGCCATTTAATTAATAACTCTTCTTGGCACATACAGAAAATTATTAGTCTACAAAGAAGAAGCCACAGTAAGTAATTGAAACGTTAGTTGGGTTTTTTTAGGGCCGGCGAAACCCCAACAGTGGCATGGATTTCCATTACCAACAAATATGAGAGAAACACACATATACCAGCATCGAGGTTGCAACAACCAAAAGTAAAAGATTTTATGCGACGGTTGGTGTCGGGGTGAAAATTAGGAAACAAACAAAGCAGAGATAAATGCAATTCATCGTTGAGGAATTTTTCTCTAGGATGTAGCAAAACCTAGACCGAGACCCCCCTCCCAGATACTTAAAAAAAATGGGTTGCACGCTAACCGAACAGGCACACGCCAATCCCTCGCCATGTGCCAACCGAAAAGGCACTTCCCTCCCCAATTTAATTAGGTACCCGCGCAGTGCATTTACTCTCGTTGATGGATTGACTGGACTATTAGTATACATGCCATCCATGCATGGTAGGCTGTTTTGACGGGCCACGTGAGCGATCCGGGTGAGCAGACATCTCGGCCGTCCATCCTCTCCCCAGAGAAAAGAAGAGAAGACAAGAGATCTGACCGAAGGTGAGACACAGCTAGCATTTTCCTCCCTCCCAGCGCTCTCTTCTTCCAACCTCTGCGTCTATAAATCCAAGACCCCGTCACGAGATCCGCGTGCGGTTAGCGCGTGACTTGTGACTTGGGCTTGGCGAGGGGAGGGGAGGGGAGGCGAGGAGCTGAGTGGTGAGCAGTCGGTCATAGGCTTACGGTTGTTTGATGGCGGCGAGCTCTTCTTCCTATCCAGCGCAACCATCAGTTATTTGCTGGTTCTCACGTAGGGTATGCGCCCCTCTATTTTTTTTGTTCCTTGTGTTGGTGGCGTGAAGAATCAATCCACTGGCTGGAGTCTCTTTTTTTTTTTGGTCGCACATCACACATGTGGATGCGTTTTTGTTTGAGACGTAGTACGCGTGTACATAGTTAGTCCATGTGCTCTTTGGTTGAGATGAAAAAAGAAGAAAAAGATCCTCGTACGTATTGTGTTTGTTAGCCTTCCTCCTACAAAAGCGCTCACGTACTTGTTTTATGGACCCCAAGAGTGGGTTTTAACAGCAGGTAAATCCATCTTGAGTCTACCGCGCACTTCAGCCTTGGCCTTGGGTCGCTCATTTGAAGCTTTGGAGGCTTCACATGTACTTCAACGCCAATGCAAGGAACCAACCCACCACGCCGCTGCTCGCGTTGGCGCAGCTTCGCGGAAACGACGGAACATCCTATGCGTCCGTACGCAACCTAGCAGTGGAAGTGGTAGAATCAACCACGACGCCGACGCGGGTCGCTCCATTGGTGAGATCGATCGAGCGGAAGAGGTTTCGCGCACTCGAAACACTGTTCGTCAACTCACATATAGCTGCACCTGCACGCGTCGAATCAGTATAGGTAACCGGCCCGGTTTCTATGATCCCTTTCCATCCCGCGCAAATCAGAAATCACTCGTAGTTCCCCTCGACTCACGCGATCTCGCTCACACGCGGCGCCGACCCTAGCTATGAATATGATGTCGACCGAAATTCCCACGTCGCCGACATGGTCGACCCTCACGGTCGATCTGATTCTCAACATCGTCGCCCGCTCCGACGTCACAACCGTCGTCCGCAGCGCGGCGACCTGCAGGACCGTCCGCGCCGCCATGCTCGCCCCGTACTTCCTTCGGCTCGTGCTCCAAGAAGCGGCCGACGACGGCGGCTTCGACCCCTCCGGCCTCCTCCTCGGCGTCACCTACCAGGATAGCAGACACGCAAAATCCGCGTTCACCAACCAACGCGTCATCCATTTACCAGATCCATCCCGACCTCGCGTCCGTCTGGACGCCGGCAGCGATATACAGCAGTGTTTCGAGCCGGTGGCCGCCCAAGACGGTCTGTTCCTCCTCCGCCGGACGGAATATATTTCCCCCGTCAAGCTGCGCGTCTGCAACACCCTCACTGGCCACATCAGCGACATACCTCCCTCCGCCGTGATCTGGACGTGGGCACACATCTTGCTCAGCGTCGGCGACGGCGAAGACGGGCGCTCCTTCCGGCTGTACGTTGTGGATTATAGACTGATGAGGTTCCAGATCTTCTCGTCCAAGGACGGCGCGTGGGGCGTCGTCCGTGAAGCCTCCGTGCCCCAGCGCCAGCGCAGCCCCTACCGTCCAGTGGTAGTCGGCCGCACCATCTACTGTCTCGAAGAGCGGTATGTCTGGGAAAACCCCGACATGATCCTCGCTCTGGACACCGACGCGGCGGAGGTGACGACGATGGAGCTCCCGGACGGCTGCGTCTCCAGGATGATGGGATGCAAGAGCGAAATGCATCTCCTCCTCGCGTCGGTGCGTGGTCGGCTCAGCTTGCTCGTCACGGAGAGCCGCGGGATATCCATGTGGACCTTCACTCCGGCCTCTTCCGGCTCGGCGGCGACATGGAATCGGCGGCTGCTCATCGGCATGACCGAGATGTTGCGGCAGGCTGGGCTAGACGACGGTCTCACGTGCATGCCCTTTAACCTCGAGGGCTTCGGGGAAAGGAGCGGCTCCGTGATCCTGTCTCTCGCCAAAGGCCAGCTCTTCCGGCTGGACACCAAAACAAAGGACCCAATTGTCTTCAGGAGACTCACTCGGCCGGCCGAAAATTTGTGGATCACCAACGTGATCTTGCATGAGATAGATTTCTCTTCTTTGCTAGGAACCATGAAATTTTTCTGAGTTCCAAACTTCCAATCCAGATGCAGTTTTCTTATTTTCCAATTTTTTTAGCAGAACACGGTCGGAGGTCACCATGTGGCTCCTTACTGTGAGAGTTTTGGGGATGATATATATATTCATAAGGGATTGCCTAGCCCTAACTCGAGTGAGAAGTAATTAGTTCTCACTCAACTGACGTCACTCGTTTCAATGTGTCATGAGTGATGATACAACTTTGCAAGAGCATATGGGTGCTAAGGTCAACACATATTTCCATTTCTTATAACAAAAGCGAACTAACAAGTGATTCTTACTTGAAAAAATCTAATTAACCAAATTTTAACACATTGCAGAACCATATGATCATGATCACTGACAAATATGGCCGAGCATAGGTTCATGTAAGCCAAAGGTTGTAACCGCGCCCACTCTGCCGGCTTCCCAGGAAGAGGATGTGATCAGGCAAGGAGTCGGACGGTACTGGTGGTTAAATTTGGTACACCCCTACATGGTTAAATCTTTTCGCAAAGTCGTGTCCACGATTATGGACGCTTGGGAATGTACGATATGATCACAGAGAACCTGAACAATAAAATCTGAGTAGTAAGGTGTGATGCTGGATTGGTGGATGCAATGATCAGAAGTTGAAGAAGAGTAACAATTTATATCTCATTTCAAAACCTTCTTATAGAAGTTGCCTAGTTGGGTCTTTTAAAAGGAAAACTAGCTTTCTGCAAAACAACTACCAAATAGCCTTACTAAAGCCTCATTCGAGCTAGTAGCTCTAGTAACCTTGCGATTACCCCATGTACTCACTGTTGCTTTGTTGAATCTGTCTCTATTATAGTTGAGAACTTCTCAGAAGTCAAAGGTGAGTTCTTCATCGAAGTCAACGAGTAGTCTGTGTTTGCCGGGTGGCAGCCTAGAGCAATACAGAACAGACTGGCGCTGTTATGTTATTGTAGGCCTCTTAGGACATATTTGGATCTTGTTCTTAGAACACTTAATTTGCTTCCGCTTGTTCTAATGTTGGGTCAGTGATCTCTGTTGTGGTACTCAGTATATCTTCTCTGCTAAGAGTTGAACTATATGATTTGTGTCGTACAGACTGTGATGTGCCAGATTGTTCCGAGTCTTGATATCCTAATTATGCAACATGGTTGGGCCCGACGTTATGTCATGATTGAGGGGTTGTGGGCCGATGATCCATGATCGAGCCGCGCCTGCTGATGTGATTCAGCCTGGGAGTGGTAACCTTCAGTCGGGTATCCTAACTGGTGACACCCAGCATTTTGCATATTTCCGTGGTCGGGGCGCTACAAAATGGTAGCTAGGCCATGGGGAAAGAGTGAGGCAAACCCTTGTACGGTAGGTCTTTGTGCTTTAATATATTGATTGCAATGTTTATAAATTAGTACTAGAAAGAATTATGTTCTCAAAATGCGCCCTTCCATTTTCAACCAGTTTTACGAAAACCCTGGTGGAAAAATAGCGCCCCCAAATCCCACTGGTGTTGTCTTCTCCCCTAAATCCCTAGCTCTCCTACATCACCACCATCGCCCAAATCCCTAGCCCGCCTCGCCTCCTTTGACTCGCTTAGTTGCCTCCCTCGCCATCGCCTCCCTATGTTGCCATCATCGTCTCGCTCAATCCGTGGCCTCCCTATGTCGCCATTGCCTCCCTCCATCACCTCACTCAGTCCGTTGCCTCCCTCCGGTGCTAAGAGGAGATCAAGACATGAGGAGATTTGAGGACGCCGAGTGTTTTGCTAGAGGGTGAAGATCGCTAATCCCTCACTGGAGAGTAGAGGACGTCGAGCCTTCTGATGGACTTCAACTCGCGATGGTCATTCAAGTACCGAAGGACTTCTGGTAAGTTCTACCGCAATCACTGCATCTCTACTCTATTGTGTTCATCTAAATTGTTGTGAAATCAATCCGAGATTGAGTAGTGTTCATCTGAATTGGTTCAGTAGTGTTCATGTAAATTGCTTAAGTAGTGTTCATCTAGAATGTTGTGGTACTAAATTACTCCAAGGTTCTGTTCAACTAAATTGTTGTGACAGTTGTAAAATTACTCTCGTTCTAATTGCATTCACACTAAGAGTAGTGAAATTGTTGTGATTGAATTGACACTGATAGTTTAGCTTTTTGAACTCTTGTTGTGCTTGAGTTGACAGTGATTACAGTGATAGTTACTTGAAAGTTTTGAATTGACACTTTGTGTGTAACGAAATTTGGCACATACAAGCAAGCCATGATTTAGTTACTTGAAAGTTTTGGAATGCACAACAAGATTTCAAAAAGCTTTGGTTACACACAAAGCTATACTATCACTATCACTGATTATGATGATGATGAACATACAACCTTGAAATGGCTTAGATGTCACCTGAAAGTTTTGGAATGTGTTGTACTTCTCATTTATGCACTAATGATGATGAACTTAGTGAAGATGATGATAGCAACCATGTCTTTGATCATGATTGTGAAGCTTACAAATCCCTAGTAGAAGATGTAAGCAAGGAAGTTTTTCCTAGTAGTTAGTTAAGCTACTGAACATAAAAACACCTGGAAAGTCCCAAATGTTTTCTATGATGCCATCTTATCATTTCTGATGGTCATTCTGTGCCTGAAAATTACCATGCATCAAAAAGATATATCAAGGATGTTGGTATAGGTTATGAAGCTATTGATGCTTGCACCCATGAATGCGTCATGTTTAGAGGTCAGCATTCTAATGCCACTAAATGTCTAGTCATCGACAAAACTAGTAGATGGAAAAGTGTTAACACAGGGGTTGATGGAAAAAGGGAGTAAAAGGTTCATCACAAAGTTATAAGACACTTTAAACTTAAGCCTGGAAAGTTATAAGGACGTCATATCCTCCCTCGCGACGCCCTGTTCAAAGGCATCGTTGGCACGTCACGTAAACTCTTCTGGGCCTACGGTTGTAAGCTTGATGCCCTAAACTAGGACGTCGTATCCTATAGCATGACGCGTTTGTTGGAGCGTCAAACCTGAAACTTTGCATAGTTCACTGGCATCTCGTGGAGACAGTGGCCACACGAGGTAGCGCGTCAACAATGACGCGTTTGACTAGGGCGTTATGACAGATGGTATGTCATCCTGGCACCGGGCGTCAAGATAAAAAATGTTAGATTGTGAACTTATCTAAATTTAGGTTTATTTTATGCGAACGTTTCTATTAGGGGATGATAGAGACGCTCTGCTCTGTCTTGAACGTAAGACCGGGAAAATGTGGTAAAGAAAAGGAGGAATACGTGACTGGCAAGTGGCCCAGGGCGACTAGCCTGGACAGTCCATGCTGGCATTCCCCAGATGTCACGACCTTGGTGCAGATGACAACGCGGATTTTCCACTTGCCGGTGTGCCCCCCGGCACTATCGTAGCCGTAGATCTAGACAGAAAGTTCACTGGTCAAACTCTGAGAAGATTTTGCATTTTCACCCCTAACAAAATAGCAAATGTTGCCCGCGGTCTACCATCCATATATAAAGGAAGCAAACCCTAATCCAACCCATCCATCTCCCCCATCCGCCGCCCACCGCATCCGGCCGCCTCCCTGCTCCGTCCGCGTCCCCACCTCCCTGCTCCGGCCGCGTCCCCACCTCCCATGCGGCCGTAACGCCGCCAACTGCCTCGTCGCGCCGGCTGCTCCTCCAAGCCGACGCCCGCGAGCCCTTCTCCTCGCACGGCGCCGGATCTCCTCGAGCCGGTCCTCCTCGCACGGCGGCGTCCAGGCGCTCGACGGCTAGGCACGCACGGCGCGGCGCGGCGCCTCTCCCTCCACCAGCGTCCAGGCGCGCGGCGCGGACCAGCCCGACGGAGGTCGAGCGCGCCCTCTAGGGCTCCTCCACGGAGAGGACGGGGGGACAGGGCCGTGCGCGGCGGACGCCGTCCCCATCCTCTATGCCTCCTCCACGGCGGCGCCGTCGCCGGGCTCCGCTACTGCTCCGGTCGAGGCCCTGCGAAGCTCTGCAACCACGACGAGCATCTCCGCTGTGCTCGCGCCACCTCTCCTCGAGCCTCCTGCCTCCCTTTGCGGTGGACGGGGAACGGAGTCATCGGACGCACGGATCTGGGCTCTGTTAGCCGAACCATCCTCTCTTTTTCGATCGGATCTGAGATGTATTTTCATTTTTTGGTTGATTTTTCTTGGTTATGCATCTGCTTTGATTCTTGGCAACATTTTCTTGATTTGTTTCTCTCTTTTTTTAACAGTGGGGATTCAGTCACGTTTCTTTGTGGATTCGATCTTTTTTCTGTATAGTTTTGATGTTGTTTCTGCGTAGATTTATCATTGTGTCGTTTATTTAAAATTGTTGAATCGGAAAACTAGGATGAATCTTGTATGTGGCTGCTGTGGAACAACAATAAATCTTGATGAATGTATGAAACAGTGTTGTTTCTTGATGGACCGATTGGTGGATATCTGTTGTATTATTTATGAACTAGGTACGAAATCCTTGTGAAAAGTTTGTATCTATTTTTTGTTGTTTCAGATGATAAACAATATTTATCTTGTACGGAAAATATTGAATGTATTGAATGGAACTTTGTATGAATATATTGAACTTGCGGAAACTGCTACTCAGAAAATGTTGAATTGGACATGAACTTGTCAGAGCGGTAAATTTGTTCAATCTATGCGAATATTTTCGATGAACATTATTAGTTTCACTCTATTATTAATAATTTTTCTATCGAGTATTCAATAAGAAAAACGAGGTTTATGCAGAGAAAAACATCAATTATACTGATCTGAAAATCTTAACATTAATTTGTTCATTTTTATAATTGCTACTCTGAAACCCCGTGATGAATCTTTGATAGTGTTCAAAATATTTAAGAAAAAGAGTAACTGGGAGTGGACAGAGAAAAAAAACCCCCAAGAACTAAATATCTAAGAGTATATATGGGACTGTTGCGCAAAAATAAAATGGACCTAACAACCAGCCTGTGCTGAGTTGGGAGGACAATTTTAAAATTTTGGCAGCACGAATCTCCAACAAACTCCACCAAATGGAGTGTAGAGATAGTGTCGGGAGCCCCAACTTACAAGTGGAATAGCATTTTCGGTGCAGATGAGCAAACACCAGCCACCCGCCAAGATTGGGCGCCGATGGCAGAGAACAAACTTCCCGGAGCTCCCCGCGTCGCAGCAGAAAAAACACACACACACGGCACAGAACGGAACGGAACGGAACCCACGCCGCCACGCCTCATCGATCCAATTGAATTGAAGAATACTGGAGTACTTCTTGTCTCGCCGGCCGTCATGTCCTCTAATTCCTCGGCACCCCAGTCGGCGCCACCGAAGAACACGACTCCTCCTTCATCCGCTCCGCCGCCGTCGCCGGAGCACGCGTCGTCTCCACCAGCGCGCAACAACTCTTCTCCGGCGCCATCGCCTCCGCCGGCCCATGGCGCTCCGCTGTCACCCGCCGGGATCCACAATCCGCCAAAGGAGTCCTCCAGAGGCACGGGTGACTCGACCAGGCCGGCGCAGGAATCTGTGCGCCGTGTCAGCGCGGCTGAGATAATTTTCGCTGCCGCCGGGGCCGCGGCTCTTCTCGCCCTCCTCGTCGCCGCCTGCGTCTGCTGCTCCAGGAGGACGGCGCCCAGGAGGCGGCGGAAGCCTCGCAATCCGATGCATTCCTACGCGGATACTACTGCCTCCAGGCACAAAGGTAAAGCGCCATGCTCGTTCTTGCTCTGGATGTGCGTGTGACCGTGTGTTAACCACCAACGCCACCACCACAGGCCATAGCACGTACTACACCAGCGGGCCGCAGCCACAATGGCAGAGCGACACCGGCGCGGGGCCGTCGACGAGCACACCGGGCCCAGTGGGTGCCTCCTTGCACGTGCCGCCCGACATGAACCCCGGCGTCCCGCGCGGCCAGGCGCTACCGCACGATGCGTTCGGGCTCGGCAAGGGCACGTTCACCTACGACGAGCTAGCGGCGGCGACGGGGGGCTTCTCGCAGGCCAACCTGCTTGGGCAGGGCGGGTTCGGGTACGTGCACAAGGGGGTGCTTCCCAGCGGCAAGGCCGTGGCCGTGAAGCAGCTCAAGTCCGGAAGCGGCCAGGGGGAGCGCGAGTTCCAGGCCGAGGTGGACATCATCAGCCGCGTGCACCACCGCCACCTCGTGTCCCTCGTCGGACACTGCATCGCCGACGCCAACCGTATGCTCGTATACGAGTTAGTGCCAAACAAGACGCTCGAGTTCCATCTCCATGGTCAGTGGCTCTGTGACTCTGTCTATCTACTTTTCACCTGGGTGCGTCGTGCGCATACTGATGGTCGGCGTGCTGAGTTGCAGGGAAAGGACTGTCGCCGATGACATGGGCGACGAGGCTGCGCATCGCGCTTGGATCGGCGAAGGGGCTCGCCTACCTGCACGAAGACTGTGAGCGTCACTCGCTAGCTCATCTCAACTTCTTCAGTACTCTGCACAGTAAGGTTCTGAATTCTGACGACTGAACTGCATTTGCCATGTGGTCACCGTGAAGGCCAGCCTCGGATCATCCACCGGGACGTCAAATCCGCCAACATTCTGCTCGACGACAACTTCGAGGCGATGGTGGCCGACTTCGGGCTCGCCAAGCTGCTGGCGTCCGACGACAGCACGCACGTGTCGACCCGCGTCATGGGTACGTTCGGGTACCTGGCCCCGGAGTACGCGTCGAGCGGGAAGCTGACGGAGAAGTCGGACGTGTTCTCCTACGGCGTGGTGCTGCTCGAGCTCCTGACGGGGCGGCGGCCCGTCGACGCCCACTCGTTCCTTGAAGACGGCCTCGTCGACTGGGCGAGGCCGGCGCTGTCCCGCGGCTTGGCCGGTGGCGACTACGGCGCCGTCGCCGACCCCAGGCTGGATGGTAACTACGTCCCGGTGGAGATTTCGCGCGTGGCCGCAAGTGCGGCGGCGTGTGTCCGGCAATCGGCAAAGAAGCGCCCCAAGATGAGCCAGGTGCAATGCCCCACTCCGAAGCATATTTATGCTCCATCTTCTGACGAATTTCAGGGCAAATGGACATGTTTTTTTTTCTTGGTGCAGATAGTGCGGGCGCTGGAGGGGGACGTGTCGCTTGAGGACCTGAACGAGGGGGTCCGGCCGGGACAGAGCATGTTCCTCGGCGAGGCGGGACCGTCGGGGTAGAAGAAGGAGACTTTGGCGCAGACATACATACAGGTCCGATATGGACCGTGTCAAGCGAGCCCGGCCGTCGTCGTTCCGCATAGAGGCACACTTCTCTGACGAGATGCATGGCCCTGGCGACGGATGGATGCTGTGGCTTCTTTTCTCTCTCTCTCGTACGTCGTCGTACGGCTTGGCAACAAGGATACGTGAGAGACAGAGTGCGCGGACGTCCCGTGATGAGCAGCTCGATGGAAGGAGCAACAATAGCTAGCGCTAGGCTGCTTTTCTCTCTCTCTCTCACGTATGGTATGGCCCTCCCCTTTCGTGCACAACAACCTAGCTAGACCCTCCCTCCAACTTTCCTCACGTACGGAATTGCCATGCTTATTTCCAGTGGTTTCTTCCGCTACCCATCCAGAAAAAAAACTACACCTACCAGCGGACTCCAAGGGATGGATTACCGCTCGATCCAAGCCGACGATCGCGCTCGCTTCTCGACGCCAGCTCATCAATCCGCGTTAAAACGCATCTTAATTAGCGGTTCAATACTCCGGCCGGCACACACTATTAATTACATCAAGGACTTAATACTCTCACGCCTTGAATCCGGCGCTTGCAAATCAAGGAGCTGATTAATACTCCGGCAAAGTATTACTAATTACATCAGTCACCGCCACTCTCTCTCGAGTTCTATTTCTTTTAAGCCAAACATCCGCCATGGATCAAATGCCTCCTTGCATGTATAGAATCGAGAGAGGAATCAAACTGAAGCTTTATTATAATCATTACGTGCACTCGAATTAATAACACTCATACTACTTCAAAGAATTAGTGCGTGGAGAAAACATAGCTAGCGGTGCACAAAATGAGATGCGCCCGCGGAGCCAACTTCCAAACAGAAAGATGAGATTCGTCATACATACTACGAAACAACATGTATCGTGTTGGCTTGACGTAGTGCTTGTTTTTATCACTGGCTTGACAAATGCAAATTCTATGGTCACGGCACAACACAAATCCTGATAATATGGTCGAAACAGTCCGTCATACATGGCCAAATGACCACAAAATAATTATACGTGACAATATAAAACGCATTCAGCCTTCCAGGTCGCACTTAACCAACTCCAGCCTCGAACCAGCGGCGGCGCTCCCTTCGCCTAGCTCCAGCCGCTTCACGCTCTAGACGACACCCTCGCACAGATATAAAATGGTCAGAATCACACTTGAGAGGTGGATAACAGTTTATACCAACAAAAAAAATTCAAATGTTACCACCCTCGTCTACTAAAACATGGAAATCAACTTATACACTATTAACTATACATCGCTCCCCATCGCCGCCCTCTCTTACCGGGACAAAGACAACATCCGTGCATCGCTCCCCATCATCATGTTGTTGCTTCCCTGGCCTGGTTTCTCCATGCTCAAAGGTAGGGTGCCATATAATTCAGTAAAAAAAATAGCCATATGTAGCTTGCGTACCAACACATGGGTTCAACCATCAAATACAACTACATGCCAAGTTTCGAAACTATCCATTGGTATCTTCTCTCAACGGAACCTCAGGCTAGCGACCATAGTGAGATGAATTACAAGTGGTATGTTCGACCACACCGATGAGATATAGGGTAGGAGAAGTACTCAGCTTGTGCGGGGAGGGAGATACTTATGAAATCGGTCATACATGCAAATCCCTACGTACAACATGAGTTGCTTCAGGTTAACAAAGAAGGTGCGCAAGAATATCTTGTCATGCATGGCTACGTACCGGTGGGGAGCTCTCTACATATAAGGTCGCTTCATTCGCTATTGTGGGAGAGGCTCGATGCACCGAAAGAGAAAGGAGACATGGGACTTCAGAATTTTCAGATGTTTAACTTGGCGACCCTAGGTAAACATGGTTGGAACCTATTGAAAAATCCTGACTCTTTATGCGCTCGAGTGTTAAAAAGTAAATATTCCCCATAGACGGGTTTTCTCCATGTGACGATACCACGCAATGCTTCTCCAACTTGGAGGGCAATTATTGCTGGGAGAGCAGCCTTGGACATTAGTCTTCTTATAGGGTCGGCAATGGTTTGACAATTGGAATATGGACTTCATAATTCCTATCATGTTGGCTGACTATAAAGGTATGATTGTTATCTAATAAAGGTTCTGAAGTTCTAACAAACAAAGTACATGCCACAAAAATCTCAACCGGACTTTTACCACGAGGACCACACCATATCTTCTCGGAGGCAACATCCACTCACGGGGCACCGGAGCTGAGCATCTCAGCCACTCATCCGTCCTCGCCTCGATTTCCTCTCATACGACAACTACCATCGGATCTATCCAAAACCGATCCCGTGCCGACCACACACCTTTGTTCGCTAGTGCACGGAAAACCACGCCACTAAAAAGGCAATGTATGTGAATGCATAGAACTAGCGCAAATCCTCCACGTGACTGTGAGGGCACATCTCCCATTGCACCACCCGCTGAGGTCGTCGTCATATCATCCAGTTCTATGTTGGCATCCCGCGGCTCAACTTGCCCAACCCAATTAGCAAACAAGTCAATTGTATTTATTAGACAGCCTCAACAAGTTGTCACTCATGGATTTGTTCTCCATTAGATTTAGAAATTGCGTTTGACAATGTTTAGCCACCTTTAGGTTGCTTTGGAATGGCTCACTTCCATATCACTAGTGGTAGAAAAAGGAACTGACTACACAATATCGACAAGTTGTCCTAGATCTACATACTACAAAATTTTCAACTCAACCATTCGAGAGCTTTCGGTAGCATATGAAAATCCCTTCACCCGGGAGTTTCTATGCAAAAACATCGTTGGTGGAATCTATAGACACCTAGGTATCCTAGCATGCGTCCATGACACAAAATAATAATATATGACAATTAAAAAAAGCATTAAGCTATAGACAATTGCCTCCCTCCAAGCATAAAATATTATTGACGGATATTGAAAAGAGACATGAAATGATCGGCGGTAAATCTCTCCTAGTATATAAATAACACAGGGCAATGAGACAATAATAGGCATCTCTCCTAGCCTACAACAGATGGAATTATAGCCAATTGCCATCTACTAGTACATACGACAACAAACCAACACATAAAATGCAGTTTCAAAAAACACATAAAATGACAGCCAAATGGTTTTCTAGCATAAATAGGAATGACCGACAACGACATGGCACGTGAAATGGTAGATAATAGTTATCTCTTAGAATAAAATAATGACACGTGATAAGAAACAAATGATACGCAATAATTATCTCCTAGTATAAAACAATAACGTTGCATTGGCAATGCAACTACACATGAAATGATAGTCAATAGATATCTCTTAGTATATAATAATAATAATAATGCTCTACAATGAAACATCGCATGAAATGATAGTAAGTAGCTATCTCCTACCATTAAATAATAACAAGTGACGATGACATTGGACATGAAATGATAAGCAAGCCTAAGTACGGAGTACTATTATCAAACAATGTAGTATGAGATGCAAGAAAATCGTGGAACAGACTCACACAAGAAAACTTCTAGAAATATCAAATTGAGATGCCCGTGGTGGATCTTAGATGCAAGTAGTTAAAATCCTTGATTATTTAAAACCTAGGAATTTTGTGGGCTAAAAATAACTAAGCATGTGGAGGACGGATCCAAAGGTGGCACGTGAGGGCGACATGTGGGAGTAGCAGGCCACTACATCAGGTAGATGGAGTCGATCTCGATGGTCTCCGTCCTAGCATCCTCTTCCCCGTCGACGACTCTCACACAAGAGATGGTAAACACCAACATCAAGCAAGGATCATATCTACCTCTAGGCATACAAGAGTATGAAATTGGCAGTATATCATTCAAGCATCGCTAGCCCAACAAGTTCGTCCAAAACTGCTCAATCTCCCAACTCAATTAGGAAAAACTAAAGTGAATTTTTGTTTTGACAAACACGATAGGCGGCGACTATCTCCTAGTATAAAGTAGCAGCGTTGAACAACAAAACAACACATGCAATTATTGATAATAGCTATCTCCTAGCAAAAAAAATAAAAGGCTCTACTAAAACTTGGAAGAGAAACCACGCATGAGATGATAGGATATCCCGACCAAGAACACATCAAGCTAGGCTCAACTTTAATCATACCGAAATTATCAATTTTACCACTTATTGAATAATTATCATGATACTTTAATATAGATTCTTGTTTCGAGATGCATGTTTGATTTTTTTTAATTGGTATAGTCGCGTGATTTAGATTACAAACAATTTTTAATTAAATATTAGTCTCATATTTGGAGTAATTAAATATTAGTCTCATAATTGGAGAATTTTTTTATGAGCAAACAATAATGTCCAAGAAAAAAAATTAATCAAGAATTTCTTAGTTTACAAAGCATGCATTCATGTGGAAATAGAGATTTTCTCGTATCACACTTGGTTAAGGCTGAATTGGAGATTCGTTATCACATGGTGTATTTTGCGACCTTCATTGAACCGTAAAAAGCAAAAAACACTAAAAGGAATAACTCACGAAGAAACTAAAATCAAAATAACCGAAGGCTAAGAAAAAGGGAATAAATTCATGAGAAAATTTCTTATTTAAAACCGCCTTAAAATCAACTTCTTTATTTGACACTACCAAATTTTGTCTTTCCTATTCGACACCTAGTCTTAATTTCTTCCCAATATGACACTCTAGCGCATTTTTGTGCACTAACGGTGTTTTTTTAAAACCGCACTAACGGTGTTAAAGTGAGGCATGAAATGATCTTACTACCCAGATGAATAATGTGGCCAAAAAAATATGTACAAGACAACGGCTGCAATCTGTACAAGATATTTGGTCTTGGTTAAATGACCAATTGAGACCCCAATGAGCATGTGCAACTTCTAAATAATCGTTGCGGGTACTGCACTATAATTGATTCAACCAAAACTTTATAATTTGTCAAGTAGGAATCAGTAACTTTCTCAACACAGAGACACTTGATCTCACTTCTAGCCATTTTTGGGTTGCCAATCATTCTATTTTTTCGTCAAATAAGCTGAATTTGAATCTATACTATATATAGAAGAGAAACTAATGCATAAGCATTGTTACTAGATATGAGGGAATTTGATCATGTTTCTACTCCTACTACATTTGGAGATCAATTCGTGGAAGAGAAGACACCCACTCTGCTAGAAATGACGACATTGAACCTGAAGCCGCTGCAGTTGCCATGTGTTCCCAACATGCATCCTCGCCGAAGAGCCCGCAATCCCACATTGGTCGCCGCCATCCCGGGGTCGCAACCCTCTTGCGTTTGGGTTGCGGTCCTCCGTGCGCATGGGACGTCGCCCTCCACCCTACATAGGTCGTGGACCTCGGCCGTGCCAGGGTCGTTCCCTCATCCGTTCCTAGCTAGGTTGCGGCCGCCCGCTGTGCCTGGCTTTCTCCATCCATGGACACCCCCCGGATATCTACTAGGGTTTGGGTCGGGTGTGGACAAAGTACGGGGACGATCTATGGACATGGTTCTCTCGTTTTGGTTTGTTTGGTTCGATAAATTTTATTTGTTAGGTGAAGGATAAGGGTAATGTTGTCTGTCTCAAAAAACATCGAGAATTTTTTTTAACAAAACTAAATGCAGTGTCATATATGGTAATAAATTAAGAATAGAGGTCATATAGGGAAGAAAATTTTGTCTGTTGTCAAATAAGAAACCTCATTTTAAGGCGGTGTCAAAGAAGTAATTTTCTTTAAAATCATCCACAACGGTAGTTCGGTCATTCATTCTCGCATATAAACCTCTCTTTGTCGTCTGAACTTCCCACGCTTGTCCAAACCATATAGACCTCAGTTCGTCATATGAACTTACCTACACCTATCTCGGTCGTATTATCCAAACCATATAGTCACTCATATGCCTCTATTGGACATCTGGTCAAGAATACACCTCTCTCGGCCATCTCCCTCGTACAACTTTGTTGGTAGTCCAGTCCCACATACCCCTATCTCGGCTTTCCGTACTAAGACACACCTCTCTCGATCATCTGATACCCCATAAACCTATCTATATCGTGTGGTCCCGCATACCCTTATCTCGATCTCCTGATCCCACATACACATATGTCGATCGTTGGGACCCACATATACCTCTCTTGCTCATCTAAACCCAATTCCACTTTTATTGATTGTTTGGTCATGTATGCACCTCTTTCAACCATCTGGTTTCGCATACAGGTCTCTCATGGTAGTAACATACACCTCTCTTCTGGTGGTCACATACACATTCTCTTGTGGTCGTTATACTTCTCTTGGTTTCATGTACCTACATACACCTTTGATAGTCATGCGACCTTATGTATACCTCTATCGGTCATTCCGCCTGACATACACCTCCCTATGTAATATTGCCTCATGTGCACGTATCTCGTTCATCGGGTAGCACATACAACTCTTTAGGAAGAAATGTGAACTTCCCTTGCTCATTCTAGCAGTCTAAACCTTTATCGGTCGTCCCGCGACACTGAAATCTCATTCGAATTTCTCGGGAAGGCCAAAAAAAATTATAAGTGGTAGAGAGAAGTGATGAAATAATTATGATACATTATTAATGCATTAACTAATTAATATATTGATTTATCTGTTATTATAAACACTAATATGAAATAAGGGGGCGGTTTTGGCTCCCAAGCCCATATGCTCCTGTTTGTTCGGAAATTCTAGATAAAATTATAGAAAACTCAAAATTCTAAAAGAAAATCAGAGACAAAGATGTCCTAGTGTTTTATATGGTGCAAATTCGGAATGAAATGACGGTTTTCTGGTCTCTGCAGAAACGATAAAATTGGTGCTCCAACATGGGATTTAATAATGTCTTTTCTCAGCACTGATTTTTTTTGCACAAAGCACAAAACATGTTATTTCATGAAGAAACTTTTCGAGTAAAAAAATTGGAAATATTTGTCTCTAATTGTTTCATAATTTTATGATTTGTTTTGCTATTTACGAATCTTTTAATCAAGCAAGAGCCTACGAAGTCGGGAGCTAAATTAGATTTCTATTGATATTTTATGCTTTAAAAATATAGTTCTACTAATTCGTGTGCTCGAATGATATGTACATTAATGAAAGCAATGATATTTCATAGAAAAAGAATGTCACATTAGTAAGAAAGTGCTTATAGAATAAAGTGCACGAGTGACGGGCAAGGAAAAAATAACGCGCTATAGGAAAAATTCACTATTAGCATGAGATATCATTCTATAACATGCTATTAAGGAGTGCACTGACTAATGGGTACGATGGGGAAAGGCCTACCCTAGTCCGGGACCAGTTCTATATAAATACCAGTGGCGTGGAGATCTTACTCTATCACTACTAATATGTTACTAGTGGTGTGGCACGATGAGGCTCGTTCCACTGCTTAGTGAAACCCAACGGCATGACCCGATTTTAATAACTAGTGGCGTGTTAATGACGCACACACGCCGGTGATAGAAATATTAGTAACCGTGTCGTAAGACAGTTAGCACGCCAGTAGAAAAACTTGAAAACAATATCCTACCCTTATTGATCCTAACCTACCGCAACCTTCCAAATCCAATCACACATTATCTTTCGTACGAGTACACTCGCAAAGACTCAACCACACACGCACACAACACCGATCGGGTCCTTCTCTCGCTCCTCTCACTCGTCCTCAAAACCCCGACACATGTCGTATAGGCAAAGCCCAAGCTCTGCTTTCTCTCGTCCTAGTCGTCGCACCATCACTGGCCGGAGGTGAACCTCGTCCATCCCCTTGTACGCCACCCTCCTATGTCCCCGCTTGGTAGACGACCCGCGCATCTTGGACTCGACGCTGCCGTCCCTCTGCTCCGAGACTACGCTGACATGACACCATCAATAGCCACATCCATCCGGATATCTTCCGCAGCCTTGGCGACCTCGACATCCACGCAACCGCGCCTCTGCTCTAACCATGCCTCTCCACGCTCTTCTCTCCTCCGCCTCCGTGATGTCATGCAAGGGCTAGCACTTGCTCGAGTGCCACGTCGTCTCTGGTTTTCTATGCTTGGCCACATCCCTGCCTTGATCTTCACCAAATACTAGTGGCGTATCAGCAGTGACATGCCATGTTCACGCCACTTATAAGAAAAATATCACGCTACTGGTAGGTATTTTCCTACTAGTACCAACACAGCATGTACAAGGCTAGAATGGCTATGACGACACAAACACCACGCCAGATGGCTTATAACGTAACCAACACCAACAAAACAACAAATAATCGCCTTGCATTGTCTTCTATGATGAATGACGAGCGGGCGCGTCACCTCCGCTGGAGGACCTTTGGTATACCTACCAAGAGTCAGCTAGTACGCGACATTACCGAATCATACAAGAGGAGGTGTTGACTAAATTCTACGTCGCCATTTGTTTTATTCTACGATACATTTATTATTGCCTTTTATTTCACGTGGACTATTTATTCCACACATCACCATTTTAATTTCACTTGTCATTTCTTCTTCGTGGTGACATGCGAGTACATTTTGTTGGCGGATATTTTGTAGGTGGATGGCCTATGCCATCTTCTTAAAAGTCGTGGCCGTCACCTTCGTTGTGCCGCCTCGCTCCCCATCTGTGAGCACCACTACCCTCGCCGCCAGGGCCATTCATCTATTCTTCGGCAATGTGGATCATCTCTCATGACCTTATTTTATGCTAGGAGTTTGTCATTACCGGTCATTTCATGTTTCATTTTGTTGTTTCATGTCCTTAGTGTATCCTAATTGTTAGGTACTCCCTCCATATCAAAATGTAAGATGTTTTAGCACTTCTTATACAACACGTATCTAAACATGTTTTAGTGTGAGATAGAGCCAAATGCACACACTAAAACATGTCCAAATACGTTTTGTCTAAAAAAGCTAAAACATCTTATATTTTGATACAAAGGGAGTACTTATTTTGATTTTTCGTGTCATCTCTTGTTATCGTGCTCTACATTTTATACATAAAATAGTACATACCACGTATCATTTTATGTGCCTTCTCGTCATCCTGACAACATACTATGATACTTAGGTGTATCACGATTTCACAACCAATGTATTTTTTTATGTGTGCCTAGATTTTACATACGAGTTCCAATTTAGGCAACTCTAGAGGCGGTGGAAACTGCTAGTGTGTCACATATAAACCTATAGTGTGTACCGTCGCTCTAGTCGAATTAAATGCATAAAATGATAAATAAAATAAAGAGATAAAATGATAAAATAGGACTCATGCCGGAATATTATTTGGATAATCATATATGATATTTTACTAATGTTGGCATTTATTCTTGCTGCCGCGAATGATCGCTCTAATCGAATTATATGCATATACTTCTAAATGAAATAAAGAGATTAAATGATAAAATAGGACTCACGGCGGAATATTATTTGAATAGTCAAATATGAATTTTTAGTATGTTGGCATTTATTCTTTCTATCACGAACAATCGCTCTAATCTAATTATATGCATAAACCGCTATATAAAATTAAGATATTAAATGATAAAATAGGACTATGTCAGAATATTATTTCAATAATAAAATATAATCTTTTAGTAATGTTGGCATTTATTCTGGTTGTCACTAATGAACGCTCTAATCAAATTATATGCATAAACTACTAAATAAAATAAATATATTAAATGATGAAATAGGACTCATGCGAGAATGTTATTTGAATAATCAAATATGAACTTTTACTAATGTTGGCATGAACTCTGCCATCGTGAATGACAATAATGGGCCAAGTATTGGATCATAGGATAAGCTTCGCTCCGTCATCCAAAGTATTCAAAATAGAATATTGACTAAAGAAAAAAAATGGCATTAAACGATCCTGATATCGACAAGCCTCAACCAACGCTTACTCTCGGTGCCCAAGAAAACTCGCAATTCTTTTTCACGAAACAAGGATTTCACACCGCTAAATTAACAAAGCAACCAATCAATACAACTAAAAGGCCACTACCGGGGCCGAACAACACAACATCATGCCCAAAAGAAGTAGAAAAGTACAAAGAAGAGAAAACATATATGAATCGCAAACGTTGCGCCCTCCAAAGAATTTCCACCACCCTACTAGCACTTTGAAACGTCACGTACCGAGCAGAACCTCCAAAAAGGGAGCGACTTCTACACCATTACTGCACGGACAGTTCCAATGCTTCCCCCGGAATGTGTCCTAGGGTTTCCCCCGGTACGCTGGGGGGTGGGAAATAGGTAGTGAACGCCCTTTAGGAAGGATAGTGACACCCGAGATTGTTACCGTGGCAGTGCCGAGACAACACGAATTTCTCCAAATAAACACACCCTGAGATGCTCCAAAAAGCTCCACCAATTTAGCCGCCCATCAGCGCACGCCACCACAATCCTGCAATAATATCCATCGTTTCATACCATGGCCCATGTCGCGAGGCCGGTAGTATGAAGTAGAAGAAACCTCGGCGAGGGTCAGCGGTATAGTGGCATGTGGGAGGGACCTGCCCCCACTGCCGAAAGGTAGTGGCCGTCCGGATATGACAGCAAGCACACCAGGCTCTAACTGCCCCTCCCCCACAAAAGAGTTTGTAAAGCTCCGCCACCGCACTACAACAAGGGCACCATCAATGTCGCCATCCGTACCATGGATTCCTACTCCTCCCAAATCTAGATGGCCCACTCGGGCCCAGATCTGAGCCGAAAAGGACTGCCGGACGCACTCCGGTGACCAGCCGGCCACGCGCAGGCTACCAGGCCCCCCCGCCACCAAAACGACCGCGCCACCGCCAGCAAGACCACCCGCAACTCGCCGGACCGAAGCCAAGCCGGAGATCACCGCCGCCTCGATCAGGATCCCACGCGCCGGGTAGAGGAGAGCCGGTCGCTGCCAACACCGCACTGGCCTAACCCGGTGTCGCCCGCCGACACTAGCCGGGAGGGGGGTAGCGAGCTAGGGCTTGGACCGTCCGCCTGCATGGTGGCAACGCGAAACTACCATGAGAGGATAGAAGCAGTGACTTTTCTAACCTTATTGTACTTGCTCCAAAACTCACAATTCTTGTCCCCTCTTTTGAGCCATAGCACAAAAAAATTGGGTTTCACAGATTCATGTTATGTGGTTAGTGACACGGGGAAACTCATTGAACGTCATTTTTAGATCAGAATTATGAATTAACACACTTGAATTTTTTTATTAACAAATGGTAAGAAACGCATGTATGTGAATACACGGTCAAGCCATTTATTATACGGTCCACTTCACCATTAATGGGTGTTAAGTTATCGGGGGAAATTGGCAGGAGCAAGAGACAATTTAATTGACGCAATTCATTCTACAGTTTCCTCCAAGGTCATTAATTTGGTTAATTAATTTTTGACCAATTGTGAGGGTGAAACCGGCGTGCATGCACAACCGTTTTCCAAGCAAGGAATTGAATGTTGCGGTTAGCAAGCAGGGAAACAAGAGGAAAACGAGAGAATAGAGTATACATGGATTTGTGTGCTGAATTTTAGGAGAATTAAATGCTCCAAATCTAAACATATCTGAGAATACTCCCTCCGTTTAGTTTTACTTCTTTTCAGTTTTTTCCCTTTTACTTTGCGTTTGGCAATTGAATGACTAATTTGCCCCCACGCTAGTCTCCCTGTGCATTAAATTCTGCCTGCAAGTGGCTCACATTCCAGCTGATATCCTCACGCGCTGCGAGCTGGCAATAACTAGAAGTAAATAGAGGAGGAGATGAGGAGGCATAGGCCAATGCATGCACGTTTTTATGTGAAGCCGCTTCATTATTTTCTCACGTAGCATGACTACATAGGGGCACATTAGTCCATCCACTCCCTAATTTATCCCCTCCAAACCTCTCCTTGGTATCTGTGTTTTGTCTACGCAAAGTAAAAATAAACGGAGGCAGTAATCCATATCTCCGAATGGTAGAATGGAAATTACTTTTTTTCTTCGCGTGTACTACCTGCCAAGTTTAGGATGTTGACCTCCGAAAATAGACTCACAAAATCATTGCCACGTAGTAGTGGATTACATGTGCTATACGCATACAAAACATATACTCCCTCCGTTCGCTTTTAATCTACATTCTGGCTCATGATTTTGTTCGGAAATACTCTACATTCTGGATGGTCCCCACTCTGGTAATTAAGAGGAGAGAGAGGCCACACACCATGCATGGTTAGAGATTGGCCAAATTATATGCAATTTGCATGCATTGCATTAATTAAAATTGGTTTAACCAATAGGGTGATTTCTTTCTTGTGAGACCATAATTATGATGCTTAGGAGATTGTGCAAAGTGGTACTAATAAATGGCCCTCTAATTTGTCTGAATTTTCCCAAGATATAGACTAAATCCGAACGGAGGGAGTAGATACGTGTGCGGTATGCTGTCCCGTTTGGGTCATGCCATAGATCCCGATTTGAGCTGTCCACGACCCACCCAAACCAACTCGTCTCGGATGGACCGAAAAAACAGAACAACACCCCCACATTTTCGACATTTCTCTCCGCTACCCCCCTTCCGTCGTCGCTGCTCCTACGCTGCACCCACCCAGTTCGTTGATCCCCTCCCGCCTCCGCTCACCGGATCGGCCGCCCTCCTTGCTTCCAACTCGATCGGTCTATCATGTGGTCCTGTTTCCCTACGTGGAATTGTCTTTGCCGGCAACGATAACATTGTAGATACCCGCGCGCGCGTTGTCCACTTCGACACTCTCGCAAGTTAGGCCGGCAACGGGTACCATATGGATCGATGGTCATAGTATGATCAAAATTATCTCAAGGAGTGGGTGTTAAGTTATGGGAGTAGTAGGAGTAGTATGCATCGATGCATGCATGAGGAACAAATTAATGACTCAGAATTAAGGTCACCGGGAAGGACAATCCACGCGTCCGAGAAGGAATTAATGGCTCGGAAGAGATCACATCCAGCCAATGAGACGACAGAACCAGCCTCCACGCGCGGATCACTACCTAGCGCTCGATCGGAACCGTCCACCACCCACCCCATCCAACGGACAGAAAAACCGGAAGGAACGCCTCTATCTCTCGCTCCACTCCAGCCTCCTCGTCTCCTCGAATCCCTTTCTTCCATCTCAAAAAAAAATCCCCTTTCTTCCTTCCGCCGCGCCACCGTTCACCCACCCATTTCCCTCGATCCCCTTCCTCCCGCCGCCGCTCCTCCCCTCCAAATCGAGCAGCGAACATACAAGGACGCAAAGCCGGGACGGCGGCCGTCGCGATCCCACTGGACCTGCAACTGCAAGGGCACGCCTCCGCCGCGGTCGCTCGCCCACCGTCGGAAGGGACGCTCAAGGTACGAGTTGTTTTCCCATATCTCAGTCTTCTTCTCCAATCCCCTATAAATCTGACCTCCATAACGATTTTCTCTTTTCACTGACAGAGGACGACGACAAATCGGTCGAGGAGGAAGGACGCCATCCGCTGCTGTCCGTCGCCGGAGTCCGTGGCGCCATAACCGTCGACCCTCGGTAACCTTACTCTCCACAACCCCTTATCGTTTTGATATGTTTCCCTGTTTGTGGTAGATGCTCATCTCTCCCTCTCTGTCTCTCTCAGCCAGCAGATGCCAATCGCCGCCGGTGGAGCTCCTTCTTCAGCGCCGGCCACCACGCCAGGGGAGGCAAGGTCGATCTGCTCCTACCTAGACGACCACGCAAGGGTACCTCAACGCACACTTGTCCCTCCCTGTTTTCCATTCCAGGAACGTTCAGATGCATGCTATGATCCGACACAAGCGAAACGGTTTTTTTTCCTTTTGCTTCAGGTTTTCTTCTACCGAACATCTTATTCCTATGTAAGCATGTCTCCAGATTCACTGCAAATTCAAAGCCTGCATACGCGTGGATCCGAAATCCCCTGCAAATTCAATCTTCTATCTAGTTTGTTTTGTAAAGATGCAGCTGCTATGTAGATACGAGTACATATGCTGTCAGGGGCACTTTAGGAAACTCTGCATCTGGTTCAGTTCAGGGACACAACACTCCAGAGTTTATTCATGGAAAAAAAATACTATGAGCTTTAGTTTGTGCCCTTTTTCTGGTTGGCTGGGGGCATAACTAGGGATCATAAATATTCAGACCTTCCGGCAGATGTTCATCTCTCACTCTCTCTGTCTTTCTGCAGATGTTAATCCCCGTCGGTGGAGCTCCTTCTTCCGCGCCGGCGACCACGCCAGCGCCCTGTTCAAGCCAGCGGAGGAAAGGTGTACACCTACCTAGACGTCGACGCGAAGGTACCTCCATACACACGCGCATGCCCCTCTTTTCCATTCTACCAACATCAACATACATGTCATGTCCAACACAAGCAAAACGGTTTATTTTTTTGCTGCAGATTTTCTTCTACTAAATGTCTTATACATAATGTAAGCAATGTCTTTTTTGCTTGATATTGTGCCAGTAGTACGTGATGTTGGAGTTTTACTGGCGTCATATCCATTAACTTACCTGATAAGTTGACGATTTATTTTCCCAAAGCACTCGGATAACATTAATACTGAAACATATATTGTTGTTTGCAGATAATTAATTATTGCTCTTCGTCTGTCCTCTCGGACGGAGGAGCTGCTTGAGCAGGTAAGGGAGAGGCTGCTGGACTGCTGGTGTCTACCCTGAGCTCCTCGAGCCACTGACCGGTGACCTCTCCGACATGCTCCAGCGTCGTCGCCAGTGGTGGCAAAGTCTGCACCCACCAAGACGACGACACCTAGGTCTATGCACACACATGTCCAACACCAAATCGGCCTCCCCTGTTTTCAATCCAGTTGGAGATTACATGTCAGGATCCACAACTAGAAAAACCTTTTTTTTTTTGCATGGCCCTAGCTCGCCCACATTAATCTTCTCTTCATTTTGATCTACAAGGAGAATCAAATGTGCTTGTTTTTTTATTTCCCTTGAGTGTTGGCGTTGGAAGCCTGCTGGTTTTTTTAGATAATACGTCAATCTCAAAGTATACTTGCCTGTTGTTAGATGCAGTGTGTAACTTGTGAGGTTCTCCTCCACAATTAGATAGTACTAGTTCAGTAAACTACCTACCCTGACTTAAATGTTTGATACACGGACAACACTCCAAAATTAGGTATTGAACCAATTAGTTCATATGAGACTGTAAACTTGTACCAAATACGCAGATTATTCACGAGAAAGTCCACTAGTGTGAAACACCGGCCTCTGCAAACACCTGCCTAGCGCCACCTTCAGTCCTGCAACGATGTTCACCTAATTCATATCAGAGCAATACTTGTTGTTAGCATATCAGAGCAGAGTGTACGTGCGTACCACTAAGGATGATAATGAATATTTTCTCTTCATATGTTATCAAGCTTAGAGACGGGTTGTCTCATGCAATGCTGAGATACATGTCATGATCCAACACAAGGAAAACGATTATTATTATTTTTTGCTTCAGATCTTCTTCCACTGAATATTTTATTCATATGTAAGCATGTCTCTAGATTCACCGCAAATTCAAAGTCTACATATGGATCCGAAATCCCCCGCAAATCATTTTCTTGCTGTATATATCTTCTATATAGCTTGTATTGTAACGATGCAGCTGTTACGCAGATAAAAAAAAATGTACATATACTGTCAGGGACGCCCATCTAGGAAACTATGCATGTGGTTCAGTTCAGGGACACAAGAGTTTATGCAGGAATAAAATACTATCAGCTTTTGAAGTCCCTGTTAGCTTAGTTGGTGCCTTTTCTTTTGGTTGGCTGGGGGCATAACTAGGGATTATATTCAGACCTTGTTGGTGCTAGTATGAGCTGGACAATTTCTCTATGCTATCTAGTACAACATGTGCAGGGAGGAATGGCTCCATTTATTGGACATCGTTCTACTTCTAGCTACACAACAGAATCAAACCACACCTGATCCTTGCGTGGTCTGGTGTATGTCTATTTGGACGAATTTGTCGCGAATCCCCGTGCTCAACATATTTATCTGTTTTCTGCTTATTATGCATAACTGTGCAGTGTGGTAACTTTTTATCTTTTCGGGTTGTAGGCCCAGCCGGCCAATGGTTTCGACTACTCCGGCCACCTCTGCGGTGCGATGGCGACCTCTTCTTCGCCATGGCTATTCTGTGTTCCGGCCAACTTTTGCCCAAGAAGTTGATCGCCATCAAGGAGGCTAGCCTGCATGGAACGACCAGACCAACCTGAGGGAGGAAATGGTAATTTTGGGTTTGAAAATTTAGAGATTTGATAGTGGCAGGTTGCAAGTGTTGCAGTTTTAATTTTTTTCTGAATATATGGTGGTCTCTGGAAAAGAACTTGATCATTACCCTCCTCTATGATTTACTCTAGGAGAAGAAGCTGTAGGATGAGCACAAGCTGCTGGCTTTTAGGGTTGTAGTTTATTTTTCTGAAAAATATACATTATTGTTGATAGTACTGAACTCCATGAGTGTGTTATCCTTTGTATTTTTCTCAAGTTCATCGTTTTCTTTCTGATAAGTAAATCACCAATTTAAAATCCCAGGATTGGTTTCTTGTTGTATAGATCTTCTAGGTTGTACTGTAATGCTGATGCAACTGTTTCGTAGATATGCTTCTGCGCTGTCAGATAAGTACACATTAGCAACGTTCTTTTCATGCATAGAACCAACATTCTTCTTCAGTACTAGAGCAGCGTTTTTTTTTCTGTTCTTCTAGCTTGCAATGAGCCTTGTGTTGCTGTACGAACCCGTCTTGTGTTGCTGGAGGATCTACTCGTATAGGTCCACAAGGTGTTCTAGATCATTTGCTTGATGCAGTAACTTTTGTTCAGATCCAAAGCTGATTCGAAATTCCAATAACTGTTTTACTGTCCACGTCTTTTATCTTGTACTAATGCTGATGTAACTGATACATAGATAATAGATATGGTTGTATCTTGTCTAATTTACAAGTCCACAACCAACCTTCTTCTGTATGATAAAACTATAGTACCTCAAGTTCTCCTTTTCTCTCGGGGAGGTGAATCATGATCATATTATTTAGCAGGTGTTCTACATATTTTGCTTGATGTAGTAGCGTTTGTGCAGACTTGAAGCTGGTTTGAAATTCTGGAAATTGTTTTGCTGTCCACACTTTATATCTTGTACTAGTTCTGGAAATTAGTACCTTTTCATGCTGTTGTAGAACTGTGGTTGTTGTATTTCTAACTTTTACTCCGGAGATATTGTGGTTATTAATAGCATTTGTTTTTCTGGCTTTTACACCATCAATCTGGATGTCATTGTGTTGGTTTAACGTGTCTAAGTATGGGATATAACTATTGTGTTTAGCACTTTTACATTAACCACGTGTAAAAGCATGTAGTTTCATTGATTCACCATGTTTAGAATAGTAGTACAACAACCACTAAGATGATTATTTGTGTACCTTATTTGGTCATGGTTTTAAAGGCGTCTCTAATGCGCAAGCGCCTTATTATTTAGCCTGCTTTAGGTGATTAGATCAAAAGCTGATTCAAAATTCCAGTAATAGTCTTACCGTAGCCTCCTTTTTGTTGTGTTGGGCAGTTACTTTTCCTCCCGCCGCCGCTCACTTCCGCCCCTCCTCCCCTCCAAATCGACCAGCGAACCTACAAGGATGCAGAGCCGGGGACGGCGGCCGTCGCGATCCCACTGGACCTGCAAGGGCCAGCTACCAGCACGCCGCCGTACGCTGCGGTCGCTCGCCCACCGTCTGAAGCATGTCTCCAGAGGGACGCTCAAGGTACGAGTTGTTTTCCCATATCTCAGTCTTCTTCTCCAATCCCCTCTCAATCTGAACTCCATATCGATTCTCTCTTTAGCCTGCCCCTGGAGGACGGCAGATCGGCCGAGGAGGAAGGAGGACGCCATCCGCTGGTGTCTGTCGCCGGAGTCCATGGCGCCATAACCATCGAGCTTCGGTAATCTTACTACCCTCCACAACCCCTAATCGTTTTCCGTGTTCCAGAAACATGTCATGATCCAACACATGTTCCATCTTTTTGCTTTCCTTGTTGTGTGCAGGTTGTTGAGCTAAGTGAAAGCGAGAGGCACTTGCTGCTCTGCTGGTGAACATCAAGCTAGATCGAATTGCTGCACGTGCGTGTTTGCCAGTTGGAGAGAGAGAGAGAGAGAGAGCAGGAGGAGCCATGCAGCTCGCTGGTGGGTAGCAACCACAGCGGCGCACTTGCCGGCGTTGTTACTGGATCTGATGGCCGGGTGTGGTGTCCACTTCGTGCAGGAGATCAAGCTGCTCACCTCCAAGCGACCTGGATGTTGCTGGAGCTTGTTAACATCGCCATGGCCGCTGGATTGGGTGTGTGACCCAACCATTCCGGCTCTGGTGGTGGTGTTGGCGTGCTGGTTGCAGCCTCCTGTGCCTTGTGCATGGTGATGGTGGCAAGTTCATCGCACCGCATCCATGGTGGTGGTGGTGCTCTTCCTCGGCTACAACCTGTTCAAGTGAGTTCTCCGTGCCTCCTTTCTTCTATGAACACCTGATGATCATCACTTATTCACTTTCTGCACATTCCTTCGCATCTGTGTTGATGAGTGGCCTAGCATAATAAATCTTTTTTGCGTGTTGTCCTATGTATCTTGCTCAAGTTTTCCTTCTCTCTCTTGAGAAGTGAATCATGATCGTAGTAGGTGTTCTACATATTTTGCTTGCTGTCGACGTGTAGTAGCTTTTGTGCAAACTTGAAGCTGGTTTGAAATTCTGGAAATTGTTTTGCTTTCCACATCTTCTATCCTGTACTAGTTCTGGAAATTAGTACCTGTTCATGTTGTAGTAGAACGGTGGTTGTTGTATTTCTAACTTTTACTCCGGAGACATTGTGGTTGTTAATAGCATCTGCTTTTTGGCTTTTATACCATCAACATGGATGTCATTGTGTTGGTTTAACATGTAAGTATAGGATATAACAATTGTGTTTAGCACTTTAACATTAACCACGTGTAAAAGCATGTAGTTTCATTGATTCACCATGTTTAGAATAGTAGTACAACAACCACTAAGATGACTAATTTTGGACCTGATTTTTTCATGGTTTTAAAGGCGTCTCTAATGCGCAAGTGCCTTATTATTTTGCCTGCTTTAGGTGATTGACTAATTGACTAAAACACTTAAGGACGCCTTACTTCCATTAAAAACCATGAGTTTGGTACTACCCTCTGGGAGCAAGAACACATATCTTATTCTTTTTAATATTAATTTTTGTAGTGTTGCATGTAAAATTCTTTGTATTCTTTGTAATATAAAGTGTTCTCATTTCTAGGTCTGTTTGCAATCTTATCGTCTATCCAAGATAACTACAACATGGAGCTATTTTATTATGGTTTATGTGTGACTAACCAAGACAATAGTTCTAGGAACTAACCAACAACAGAAGTTCCGGGAAGTAATTAAGTTCTAGTGTTAGCATGTTCTATTTTATTTGACATGGAAGTAATAGTCTTACCGAAACCTCTGTTTTGTCTAAAAAAAACCTCGGTTTTGTAGTGTTGGGAAGTTACTTTTCCTCGTTTTATCTTCTTACAAGATAAATTGGAAGTTTCTTATAATTCTTCTTGTGTAGACCAGTGGGCGTTGACAATTCGGTCCCGCATGACCTAGTCATCCTGGCTCCGGCGATGATGCTGTTTCTGGGCTTGCAGTGGCCGCTTCCCGTGTCTTGTGAGTCATGGTAGGCTCGGCTGCCCCTAGGCTTCAACTACCTCATTGGCTCCAGCCGCCATGCCCCAAGTGCAGTTGTAGTGACTTTGGCATCGGCTACAGCCCCCGGTGAGCTCCTCGGGTTCTCCTCGTCTTCTATCGTGTAAAGCCAACTTTAAATGTTCCGGTTAACTATTCTGGTCTGGTTAAGTAGATACTGCCATGTTTGTTTAGTTCAGTTGTGTTGCTGGGTTATGAATGAATGAAGAATAGCAAGAAATCTAGTCTTGGTAATTAATAACAGTGTTTCAGCCGGAAGCATAGGGGTGTTGTTATCATTGCTTTATAGTTCAGCCTTTTATTTATTTTAAATACGGGTTAACTTTGTGGTTGTTGGTCTGTAGGATGCCTTCTGTGTTACATGCCAATTCCAATGTTCTGTTTTATTTTAATCGTTGTCAAATGGCATGCCTGAGGATGCTCATAGTATTGGTAAGTGTGTGTGATATGGTGCTGTTTTATTTGCCTATCTTTCTGATAAGTTGATTTCCATTTCTTCTTTTTGAATGTGTAAATCAAGTTTGAATGCAACATGCTGGTACTGTTTAGTGAAATGCGACAAATGTTGCATACCGTCAAATTCATCCTCCTTTCCTTGTTGTGTGCAGGTTGTCGCTCGGCTGGCAAACATCGAGCTAGATCGAAGTGCTGCATGGGTGAGTTTGCCGGTGGGAAAGAGAGATAGCGGGAGGAGTCGTGGAGCTCAGCGCTTGCCGGCGTCGTTACCGGAACTGAAGGCCTGGTGCGGTGTCCACGTCGTGCTAGATGTGAAGCTGCTCGCATTCAAGCGACCTCGACGCTGTTGTCCAGTAGCTCGGCATCCGCAAGGTACCTCTTTGGTCGTGCTCGAGTCAGTTGTTGCGTTCGTATATAGTGCAACCTGAAGCCATTGCTCTGTTTATGATCATGGGGTTGTGTGCTTGTCTAAAAAAGGAGTTAAATGGAGTCATGTTGAGGTTAGGCCAGTGAGTAGACCTGTACTTGTGTTTTTTTTCTGATAACTCCTATAGCATGTATTCATATGTGAGGCGAAATAAATTGGTCCAGGATGCTAGTTTGAAGAGTTCGATTGTTCTTTTCATAGGTTATTTTCCAAGTTGCACAATGTTAGAAAATAGTCTATCCAATGTCGACTGGATCTTTCTTTGATGTAATATAAATCCTCCTGTCCTCCCCGTATCTGAACTCCCGCCATCATCACATGTTAGTAGTAGTAGTAATAGACTACAAAATCGCATGCATAATTGTCATCACCTTGTTTGTTGCATGTGTTGATGCTAGAGTAATGGTTTCTTATATGCCATAGAGTTGAACCTTCCCTTGTTTAGTGTCGCCCAGAATCTCACACGTGAAGGTGGAGCTTGGCCGGGAGGGAGCCATGGCGGCCGGGGATCACCAAGTTATTTCTTGAGCTGACGTTGAGATAAAGGTCGTGGAGCATCTATCTATCTAGTGTAGACTGACTGAATAAGTGTTGCTTATCTCATGGCAAAAGAACCAAAAGACATACCGTTGCAGGGATGAGCAAAGGGTGATATGTATGAGGTGGTGTTTGTGTGTGTAGATTCCTTTGATTTTGAGTCTGCTAGTTGAGGTCAAGTGCATGCAGGCTTACCTATCTTTATACTCCCTTCGTTCCATATTAGATGCCTCACATATACGTGTATCTAGACATATACTAGATACGTCTATTTGAGAGTCATCTAATATGGAACGGAGGGAGTACATGCAAATGTATGGTCTGGAGATGTTTTTCTGGTTGAACCCTACGTAACATAGACGATGCATCTTTTTAAATATTGTCTCTGGCCATGCCATTTAATTAATAACTCTTCTTGGCACATACAGAAAATTATTAGTCTACAAAGAAGAAGCCACAGTAAGTAATTGAAACGTTAGTTGGGTTTTTTTAGGGCCGGCGAAACCCCAACGGTGGCATGGATTTCCATTACCAACAAATATGAGAGAAACACACATATACCAGCATCGAGGTTGCAACAACCAAAAGTAAAAGATTTTATGCGACGGTTGGTGTCGGAGTGAAAATTAGGAAACAAAGAAAGCAGAGATAAATGCAATTCATCGTTGTGGAATTTTTTTCTAGGATGTAGCAAAGCCTAGACCGAGATCCCCCTCCCAGATACTTAAAAAAAAATGGGTTGCACGCTAACCGAACAGGCACACGCCAATCCCTCGCCATGTGCCAACCGAAAAGGCACTTCCCTCCCCAATTTAATTAGGGACCCGCGCAGTGCATTTACTCTCGTTGATGGATTGACTGGACTATTAGTAAAGATGCCATCCATGCATGGTAGGCTGTTTTGACGGGCCACGTGAGCGATCCGGGTGAGCAGACATCTCGGCCGTCCATCCTCTCCCCAGAGAAAAGAAGAGAAGACAAGAGATCTGACCGAAGGTGAGACACAGCTAGCATTTTCCTCCCTCCCAGCGCTCTCTTCTTCCAACCTCTGCGTCTATAAATCCAAGACCCCCGTCACGAGATCCGCGTGCGGTTAGCGCGTGACTTGTGACTTGGGCTTGGCGAGGGGAGGGGAGGCGAGGAGCTGAGTGGTGAGCAGTCGCTCATAGGCTTACGGTTGTTTGATGGCGGCGAGCTCTTCTTCCTATCCAGCGCAACCATCAGTTATTTGCTGGTTCTCACGTAGGGTACGCGCCCCTCTATTTTTTTTTTGTTCCTTGTGTTGGTGGCGTGAAGAATCAATCCACTGGCTGGAGTCTCTTTTTTTTTTCGTCGCGTGCCACTCGCTCTCTCCATCACACATGTGGATGCGTTTTTGTTTGAGACGTAGTACGCGTGTACTCCATGTGCTCTTTGGTTGAGATGAAAAAAGAAGAAAAAGATCCTCGTACGTATTGTGTTTGTTAGCCTTCCTCCTACAAAAGCGCTCACTTGTTTTATGGACCCCAAGAGTGGGTTTTAACAGCAGGTAAATCCATCTTGAGTTTACCGCGCGCTTCAGACTTGGCCTTGGGTCGCTGATTTGAAGCTTTGCAAGGAACCCACCACGCCGCTGCTCGCGTTGGCGCAGCTTCGGGGAAACGACGGAACATCCTATGCGTCCGTACGCAACCTAGCAGTGGAAGTGGTAGAATCAACCACGACGCCGACGCGGGTCCCTCCATTGGTGAGATCGATCGAGCGGAAGAGGTTTCGCGCACTCGAAACACTGTTCGTCAACTCACATATAGCTGCACCTGCACGCGTCGAATCAGTATAGGTAACCGGCCCGGTTTCTATGATCCCTTTCCATCCCGCGCAAATCAGAAATCACTCGTAGTTCCCCTCGACTCACGCGATCTCGCTCACACGCGGCGCCGACCCTAGCTATGAATATGATGTCGACCGAAATTCCCACGTCGCCGACATGGTCGACCCTCACGGTCGATCTGATTCTCAACATCGTCGCCCGCTCCGACGTCACAAACCGTCGTCCGCAGCGCGGCGACCTGCAGGACCGTCCGCGCCGCCATGCTCGCCCCGTACTTCCTTCGGCTCGTGCTCCAAGAAGCGGCCGACGACGGCGGCTTCGACCCCTCCGGCCTCCTCCTCGGCGTCACCTACCAGGATAGCAGACACGCAAAATCCGCGTTCACCAACCAACGCGTCATCCATTTACCAGATCCATCCCGACCTCGCGTCCGTCTGGACGCCGGCAGCGATATACAGCAGTGTTTCGAGCCGGTGGCCGCCCAAGACGGTCTGTTCCTCCTCCGCCGGACGGAATATATTTCCCCCGTCAAGCTGCGCGTCTGCAACACCCTCACTGGCCACATCAGCGACATACCTCCCTCCGCCGTGATCTGGACGTGGGCACACATCTTGCTCAGCGTCGGCGACGGCGAAGACGGGCGCTCCTTCCGGCTGTACGTTGTGGATTATAGACTGATGAGGTTCCAGATCTTCTCGTCCAAGGACGGCGCGTGGGGCGTCGTCCGTGAAGCCTCCGTGCCCCAGCGCCAGCGCAGCCCCTACCGTCCAGTGGTAGTCGGCCGCACCATCTACTGTCTCGAAGAGCGGTATGTCTGGGAAAACCCCGACATGATCCTCGCTCTGGACACCGACGCGGCGGAGGTGACGACGATGGAGCTCCCGGACGGCTGCGTCTCCAGGATGATGGGATGCAAGAGCGAAATGCATCTCCTCCTCGCGTCGGTGCGTGGTCGGCTCAGCTTGCTCGTCACGGAGAGCCGCGGGATATCCATGTGGACCTTCACTCCGGCCTCTTCCGGCTCGGCGGCGACATGGAATCGGCGGCTGCTCATCGGCATGACCGAGATGTTGCGGCAGGCTGGGCTAGACGACGGTCTCACGTGCATGCCCTTTAACCTCGAGGGCTTCGGGGAAAGGAGCGGCTCCGTGATCCTGTCTCTCGCCAAAGGCCAGCTCTTCCGGCTGGACACCAAAACAAAGGACCCAATTGTCTTCAGGAGACTCACTCGGCCGGCCGAAAATTTGTGGATCACCAACGTGATCTTGCATGAGATAGATTTCTCTTCTTTGCTAGGAACCATGAAATTTTTCTGAGTTCCAAACTTCCAATCCAGATGCAGTTTTCTTATTTTCCAATTTTTTTAGCAGAACACGGTCGGAGGTCACCATGTGGCTCCTTACTGTGAGAGTTTTGGGGATGATATATATATTCATAAGGGATTGCCTAGCCCTAACTCGAGTGAGAAGTAATTAGTTCTCACTCAACTGACGTCACTCGTTTCAATGTGTCATGAGTGATGATACAACTTTGCAAGAGCATATGGGTGCTAAGGTCAACACATATTTCCATTTCTTATAACAAAAGCGAACTAACAAGTGATTCTTACTTGAAAAAATCTAATTAACCAAATTTTAACACATTGCAGAACCATATGATCATGATCACTGACAAATATGGCCGAGCATAGGTTCATGTAAGCCAAAGGTTGTAACCGCGCCCACTCTGCCGGCTTCCCAGGAAGAGGATGTGATCAGGCAAGGAGTCGGACGGTACTGGTGGTTAAATTTGGTACACCCCTACATGGTTAAATCTTTTCGCAAAGTCGTGTCCACGATTATGGACGCTTGGGAATGTACGATATGATCACAGAGAACCTGAACAATAAAATCTGAGTAGTAAGGTGTGATGCTGGATTGGTGGATGCAATGATCAGAAGTTGAAGAAGAGTAACAATTTATATCTCATTTCAAAACCTTCTTATAGAAGTTGCCTAGTTGGGTCTTTTAAAAGGAAAACTAGCTTTCTGCAAAACAACTACCAAATAGCCTTACTAAAGCCTCATTCGAGCTAGTAGCTCTAGTAACCTTGCGATTACCCCATGTACTCACTGTTGCTTTGTTGAATCTGTCTCTATTATAGTTGAGAACTTCTCAGAAGTCAAAGGTGAGTTCTTCATCGAAGTCAACGAGTAGTCTGTGTTTGCCGGGTGGCAGCCTAGAGCAATACAGAACAGACTGGCGCTGTTATGTTATTGTAGGCCTCTTAGGACATATTTGGATCTTGTTCTTAGAACACTTAATTTGCTTCCGCTTGTTCTAATGTTGGGTCAGTGATCTCTGTTGTGGTACTCAGTATATCTTCTCTGCTAAGAGTTGAACTATATGATTTGTGTCGTACAGACTGTGATGTGCCAGATTGTTCCGAGTCTTGATATCCTAATTATGCAACATGGTTGGGCCCGACGTTATGTCATGATTGAGGGGTTGTGGGCCGATGATCCATGATCGAGCCGCGCCTGCTGATGTGATTCAGCCTGGGAGTGGTAACCTTCAGTCGGGTATCCTAACTGGTGACACCCAGCATTTTGCATATTTCCGTGGTCGGGGCGCTACAAAATGGTAGCTAGGCCATGGGGAAAGAGTGAGGCAAACCCTTGTACGGTAGGTCTTTGTGCTTTAATATATTGATTGCAATGTTTATAAATTAGTACTAGAAAGAATTATGTTCTCAAAATGCGCCCTTCCATTTTCAACCAGTTTTACGAAAACCCTGGTGGAAAAATAGCGCCCCCAAATCCCACTGGTGTTGTCTTCTCCCCTAAATCCCTAGCTCTCCTACATCACCACCATCGCCCAAATCCCTAGCCCGCCTCGCCTCCTTTGACTCGCTTAGTTGCCTCCCTCGCCATCGCCTCCCTATGTTGCCATCATCGTCTCGCTCAATCCGTGGCCTCCCTATGTCGCCATTGCCTCCCTCCATCACCTCACTCAGTCCGTTGCCTCCCTCCGGTGCTAAGAGGAGATCAAGACATGAGGAGATTTGAGGACGCCGAGTGTTTTGCTAGAGGGTGAAGATCGCTAATCCCTCACTGGAGAGTAGAGGACGTCGAGCCTTCTGATGGACTTCAACTCGCGATGGTCATTCAAGTACCGAAGGACTTCTGGTAAGTTCTACCGCAATCACTGCATCTCTACTCTATTGTGTTCATCTAAATTGTTGTGAAATCAATCCGAGATTGAGTAGTGTTCATCTGAATTGGTTCAGTAGTGTTCATGTAAATTGCTTAAGTAGTGTTCATCTAGAATGTTGTGGTACTAAATTACTCCAAGGTTCTGTTCAACTAAATTGTTGTGACAGTTGTAAAATTACTCTCGTTCTAATTGCATTCACACTAAGAGTAGTGAAATTGTTGTGATTGAATTGACACTGATAGTTTAGCTTTTTGAACTCTTGTTGTGCTTGAGTTGACAGTGATTACAGTGATAGTTACTTGAAAGTTTTGAATTGACACTTTGTGTGTAACGAAATTTGGCACATACAAGCAAGCCATGATTTAGTTACTTGAAAGTTTTGGAATGCACAACAAGATTTCAAAAAGCTTTGGTTACACACAAAGCTATACTATCACTATCACTGATTATGATGATGATGAACATACAACCTTGAAATGGCTTAGATGTCACCTGAAAGTTTTGGAATGTGTTGTACTTCTCATTTATGCACTAATGATGATGAACTTAGTGAAGATGATGATAACAACAATGTCCTTGATCATGATTGTGAAGCTTACAAATCCCTAGTAGAAGATGTAAGCAAGGAAGTTTTTCCTAGTAGTTAGTTAAGCTACTGAACATAAAAACACCTGGAAAGTCCCAAATGTTCTATATGATGCCATCTTATCATTTCTGATGGTCATTCTGTGCCTAAAAATTACCATGCATCAAAAAGATATATCAAGGATGTTGGTATAGGTTATGAAGCTATTGATGCTTGCACCCATGAATGCGTCATGTTTAGAGGTCAGCACTCTAATGCCACTAAATGTCTAGTCGTCGACAAAACTAGTAGATGGAAAAGTGTTAACACGGGGGTTGATGGAAAAAGGGAGTAAAAGGTTCATCACAAAGTTATAAGACACTTTAAACTTAAGCCTGGAAAGTTATACTGACGTCATATCCTCCCTCGCGACGCCCTGTTCAAAGGCATCGTTGGCACGTCACGTAAACTCTTCTGGGCCTACGGTTGTAAGCTTGATGCCCTAAACTAGGGCGTCGTATCCTATAGCATGACGCGTTTGATGGAGCGTCAAACCTGAAACTTTGCATAGTTCACTGGCATCTCGTGGAGACAGTGGCCACATGAGGTAGTGCGTCAACAATGACGCGTTTGACTAGGGCGTTATGACAGATGGTATGTCATCCTGGCACCGACACTACAGGAATCGCCCGATATGCCGACGACCAAATTCTATGCCGACGGCAATTTGTCAGGTCCGTCGGCATAGACCCAGTGAGGAAATCTCAAATTGCGAAAAAAAAATTAGCAAACTCGCCTTTAAAAGAACTCCACAATAAAATCTGAATAGTAAGGTGTGATGCTGGATTGGTGGATGCAATGATCAGAAGTTGAAGAAGAGTAACAATTTATATCTCATTTCAAAACATTCTTATAGAAGTTGCCTAGTTGGGTCTTTTAAAATGAAAACTAGCTTTCTGCAAAACAACTACCAAATAGCCTTGCTAAAGCCTAATTCGAGCTAGTAGCTCTAGTAACCTTGTGATTACCCCTTGTACTCACTGTTGCTTTGTTGAATCTGTCTCTATTATAGTTGAGAACTTCTCAGAAGTCAAAGGTGAGTTCTTCATAGAAGTCAACGAGTAGTCTGTGTTTGCGAGGTGGCAGCCTAGAGCAATACAGAACAGACTGGCGCTGTTATGTTATTGTAGGCCTCTTAGGACATATTTGGATCTTGTTCTTAGAACACTTAATTTGCTTCCGCTTGTTGTAATGTTGGGTCAGTGATCTCTATTGTGGTACTCAGTATATCTTCTCTGCTAAGAGTTGAACTATATGATTTGTGTCATAGAGACTGTGATGTGCCAGATTGTTCCGAGTCTTGATATCCTAATTATGCAACATGGTTGGGACCGACGTTATGTCATGACTGTGGGGTTGTGGGCCGATGATCCATGACCGAGCCGCGCCTGCTGATGTGATTCAGCCTAGGAGTGGTAACCTTCAGTCGGGTATCCTAACTGGTGACACCCAGCATTTTGCATATTTCCGTGGTCGGGGCGCTACAAAATGGTAGCTAGGCCGTGGGGAAAGAGTGAGGCAAACCCTTGTAGGGGAGGTCTTTGTGCTTTAATATATTGATTGCAATTTTTATAAATTAGTACTAGAAAGAATTATGTTCTCAAAATGCGCCCTTCCACCTTCAACCATTTTTACGAAAACCCTGGTGGAAAAATAGCGCCCCCAAATCCCACTGGTGTTGTCTTCTCCCCTAAATCCCTAGCTCTCCTACATCACCACCATCGCCCAAATCCCTAGCCCGCCTCGCCTCCTTTGACTCGCTTAGTTGCCTCCCTCGCATATTTTCAACACAACTGTCATATTCCAAGTTTATTATTTTTGGTGGATACTAGGACATATATAATGACACCACGCGAAGGTCTTGCATCATTTTGGGGTTTTTTAAATTTTCTGGAATTTTCTAAGTCGGTTTCATGAAAAAGTCAAGACAGCGGGCATGACCGTTCGTAGCTAGGGCTTGAATATTGAGAAACTCTTGGTGTATCTCTGATGAAATAGGTAGGTTTGTACCTAAAAATGATTTTTTTCCAAAAATCATGAGCAAACTAGGAGACACCTGTAGTTCAAATTTGACCCGTTTCCATCTAAATCGGCAGAAACTTGTGTTTTTCAAAAGAGGTGGATGAAAACCTTTTCAGAGGAAAGTAATTGGTTATTTGTGCATATAACATGGTCTAGTATTTTCAAAAAATGCATCTCCTAGGTTTTGCAACATATTTGTGCTTGATGCTTCACAAAAAAAGCCATTTTTCACACTCGGTGAATGGAAAATGGTTTTTTTATTCAATGAAAAGGAAAACTTTCTTCGGGAACATTGTCCGTGCTTCCAATATGCATGTTTATGTGTAATATGGGCATATTTAAACACACTATGCCATGGATTTGGCCACTACACCCGTCATTTGGCCCGAAACCCTAGAATGTTCGTAGGAGATAGCTCATTTATGTGAACATATTTTCAACACAACTGTCGTATTCCAAGAATTTTTTTTTTGGTGGATACTAGGACATATATAATGACACCACGCGAAGGTCTTGCATCATTTTGGGGTTTTTTACATTTTCTGGAATTTTCTAAGTCGGTTTCATGAAAAAGTCAAGACGGCAGGCATGACCGTTCGTAGCTAAGGCTTGAATATTGAGAAACTCTTGGTGTATCTCTGATGAAATAGGTAGTTGTGTACCTAAAAATGATTTTTTTCAAAAACATGAGCAAACTACGAGGCACCTGTAGTTCAAATTTGACCCGTTTCCAGCTGAATCGGCAGAAACTTGTGTTTTTCCAAAGAGGTGGATCAAAACCTTTTCAGAGGAAAGTAATTGGTTATTTGTGCATATAACATGGTCTAGTATTTTCAAAAAATGCAGCTCCCAGGTTTTGCAACATATTTGTGGTTGATGCCTTAAAAAAAAGCCATTTTTCACACTCGGAGAATGGAAAATGGTTTTTTTATTCAATGAAAAGGAAAAAATTCTTCGAGAACATTTTCCGTGCTTCCAATATGCATGTTTGTGTGGAATATGGGCATATTTAAACAAACTATGCCATGGATTTGGCCACTACACCCGCCATTTGGCCCGAAACCCTAGAATCTTCGTAGGAGATAGCTCATTTATGTGAACATATTTTCAACAACTGTCGTATTCCAAGTTTATTATTTTTGGTGGATACTAGGACATATATAATGACACCACGCGAAGGTCTTGCATCATTTTGGGGTTTTGTAAATTTTCTGGAATTTTCTAAGTCGGTTTCATGAAAAAGTCAAGACGGCGGGCATGACCGTTCGTAGCTAGGGCTTGAATATTGAGAAACTCTTGGTGTATCTCTGATGAAATAGGTAGTTGTGTACCTAAAAATGATTTTTTCCAAAAACATGAGCAAACTACGAGGCACATGTAGTTCAAATTTGACCCGTTTCCAACTGAATCGGCAGAATTTTGTGTTTTTCAAAAGAGGTGGATGAAAACCTTTTCAGAGGAAAGTAATTGGTTATTTGTGCATATAACATGGTCTAGTATTTTCAAAAATGCAGCTCCCAGGTTTTGCAACATATTTGTGGTTGATGCTTCACAAAAAAGCCATTTTTCACACTCGGAGAATGGAAAATGGTTTTTTTATTCAATGAAAAGGAGAACTTTCTTCGGGAACATTGTCCATGCTTCCAATATGCATGTTTGTGTGGAATATGGGCATATTTAAACAAACTATATCATGGATTTGGCCACTACACCCGTCATTTGGCCCGAAACTCTAGAATGTTCGTAGGAGATAGCTCATTTATGTGAGCATATTTTCAACACAACTGTCATATTCCAAGTTTATTATTTTTGGTGGATACTAGGACATATATAATGACACCACGTGAAGGTCTTGCATCATTTTGGGGTTTTTTAAATTTTCTGGAATTTTCTAAGTCGGTTTCATGAAAAAGTCAAGACGGCGGGCATGACCGTTCGTAGCTAGGGCTTGAATATTGAGAAACTCTTGGTGTATCTCTGATGAAATAGGTAGTTGTGTACCTAAAAATGATTTTTTCCAAAAACATGAGCAAACTACGAGGCACATGTAGTTCAAATTTGACCCGTTTCCAACTGAATCGGCAGAAACTTGTGTTTTTCAAAAGAGGTGGATGAAAACCTTTTCAGAGGAAAGTAATTGGTTATTTGTGCATATAACATGGTCTAGTATTTTCAAAAAATGCAGCTCCCAGGTTTTGCAACATATTTGTGGTTGATGCTTCACAAAAAAGCCATTTTTCACACTCGGAGAATGGAAAATGGTTTTTTTATTCAATGAAAAGGAGAACTTTCTTCGGGAACATTGTCCATGCTTCCAATATGCATGTTTGTGTGGAATATGGGCATATTTAAACAAACTATGCCATGGATTTGGCCACTACACCCGTCATTTGGCCCGAAACTCTAGAATGTTCGTAGGAGATAGCTCATTTATGTGAGCATATTTTCAACACAACTGTCATATTCCAAGTTTACTATTTTTGGTGGATACTAGGACATATATAATGACACCACGTGAAGGTCTTGCATCATTTTGGGGTTTTTTAAATTTTCTGGAATTTTCTAAGTTGGTTTCATGAAAAAGTCAAGACAGCGGGCATGACCGTTCGTAGCTAGGGCTTGAATATTGAGAAACTCTTGGTGTATCTCTGATGAAATAGGTAGTTTTGTACCTAAAAATGATTTTTTCCAAAAATCATGAGCAAACTAGGAGGCACCTGTAGTTCAAATTTGACCCGTTTCCATCTAAATCGGCAGAAACTTGTGTTTTTCAAAAGAGGTGGATGAAAACCTTTTCAGAGGAAAGTAATTGGTTATTTGTGCATATAACATGGTCTAGTATTTTCAAAAAATGCAGCTCCTAGGTTTTGCAACATATTTGTGCTTGATGCTTCACAAAAATAGCCATTTTTCACACTCGGTGAATGGAAAATGGTTTTTTTATTCAATGAAAAGGAAAACTTTCTTTGGGAACATTGTCCGTGCTTCCAATATTTATGTTTATGTGTAATATGGGCATATTTAAACAAACTATGCCATGGATTTGGCCACTACACCCGTCATTTGGCCCGAAACCCTAGAATGTTCGTAGGAGATAGCTCATTTATGTGAACATATTTTCAACACAACTGTCGTATTCCAAGTTTATTGTTTTTTGGTGGATACTAGGACATATATAATGACACCACGCGAAGGTCTTGCATCATTTTGGGGTTTTTTACATTTTCTGGAATTTTCTAAGTCGGTTTCATGAAAAAGTCAAGACGGCGGGCATGACCGTTCGTAGCTAAGGCTTAAATTTTGAGAAACTCTTGGTGTATCTCTGATGAAATATGTAGTTGTGTACCTAAAAATGATTTTTTCCAAAAACATGAGCAAACTACGAGGCACATGTAGTTCAAATTTGACCCGTTTCCAGCTGAATCGGCAGAAACTTGTGTTTTTCCAAAGAGGTGGATCAAAACCTTTTCAGAGGAAAGTAATTGGTTATTTGTGCATATAACATGGTCTAGTATTTTCAAAAAATGCAGCTCCCAGGTTTTGCAACATATTTGTGGTTGATGCCTAAAAAAAAGCCATTTTTCACACTCGGAGAATGGAAAATGGTTTTTTTATTCAATGAAAAGGAAAACTTTCTTCGAGAACATTTTCCGTGCTTCCAATATGCATGTTTTTGTGGAATATGGGCATATTTAAACAAACTATGCCATGGATTTGGCCACTACACCCGCCATTTGGCCCGAAACCCTAGAATCTTCGTAGGCGATAGCTCATTTATGTGAACATATTTTCAACACAACTGTCGTATTCCAAGTTTATTATTTTTGGTGGATACTAGGACATATATAATGACACCACGCGAAGGTCTTGCATCATTTTGGGGTTTTTTAAATTTTCTGGAATTTTCTAAGTCGGTTTCATGAAAAAGTCAAGACGGCGGGCATGACCGTTCGTAGCTAGGGCTTGAATATTGAGAAACTCTTGGTGTATCTCTGATGAAATAGGTAGTTGTGTACCTAAAAATTATTTTTTCCAAAAACATGAGCAAACTACGAGGCACATGTAGTTCAAATTTGACCCGTTTCCAACTGAATCGGCAGAAACTTGTGTTTTTCAATAGAGGTGGATGAAAACCTTTTCATAGGAAAGTAATTGGTTATTTGTGCATATAACATGGTCTAGTATTTTCAAAAAATGCAGCTCCCAGGTTTTGCAACATATTTGTGGTTGATGCTTCACAAAAAAGCCATTTTTCACACTCGGAGAATGGAAAATGGTTTTTTTATTCAATGAAAAGGAAAACTTTCTTCGGGAACATTGTCCATGCTTCCAATATGCATGTTTGTGTGGAATATGGGCATATTTAAACAAACTATGCCATGGATTTGGCCACTACACCCGTCATTTGGCCCGAAACTCTAGAATGTTCGTAGGAGATAGCTCATTTATGTGAGCATATTTTCAACACAACTGTCATATTCCAAGTTTATTATTTTTGGTGGATACTAGGACATATATAATGACACCACGCGAAGGTCTTGCATCATTTTGGGGTTTTTTAAATTTTCTGGAATTTTCTAAGTCGGTTTCATGAAAAAGTCAAGACAGCGGGCATGACCGTTCGTAGCTAGGGCTTGAATATTGAGAAACTCTTGGTGTATCTCTGATGAAATAGGTAGTTTTGTACCTAAAAATGATTTTTTCCAAAAATCATGAGCAAACTAGGAGGCACCTGTAGTTCAAATTTTACCCGTTTCCATCTAAATCGGTAGAAACTTGTGTTCATCAAAAGAGGTGGATGAAAACCTTTTCAGAGGAAAGTAATTGGTTATTTGTGCATATAACATGGTCTAGTATTTTCAAAAAATGCAGCTCCTAGGTTTTGCAACATATTTGTGCTTGATGCTTCACAAAAAAAGCCATTTTTCACACTCGGTGAATGGAAAATGGTTTTTTTATTCAATGAAAAGGAAAACTTTCTTCGGGAACATTGTCCGTGCTTCCAATATGCATGTTTATGTGTAATATGGGCATATTTAAACAAACTATGCCATGGATTTGGCCACTACACCCGTCATTTGGCCCGAAACCGTAGAATGTTCGTAGGAGATAGCTCATTTATGTGAACATATTTTCAACACAACTGTCGTATTCCAAGTTTACTATTTTTGGTGGATACTAGGACATATATAATGACACCACGCGAAGGTCTTGCATCATTTTGGGGTTTTTTTAAATTTTCCGGAATTTTCTAAGTCGGTTTCATGAAAAAGTCAAGACGGCGGGCATGACCGTTCGTAGCTAGGGCTTGAATATTGAGAAACTCTTGGTGTATCTCTGATGAAATAGGTAGTTGTGTACCTAAAAAATGATTTTTTCCAAAAACATGAGCAAACTACGAGGCACATGTAGTTCAAATTTGACCCGTTTCCAGCTGAATCAGCAGAAACTTGTGTTTTTCAAAAGAGGTGGATGAAAACCTTTTCAGAGGAAAGTAATTGGTTATTTGTGCATATAACATGGTCTAGTATTTTCAAAAAATGCAGCTCCCAGGTTTTGCAACATATTTGTGGTTGATGCCTAAAAAAAGCCATTCTTCAGACTCGGAGAATGGAAAATGGTTTTTTTATTCAATGAAAAGGAAAATTTTCTTCGAGAACATTGTCCGTGATTCCAATATGCATGTTTGTGTGGAATATGGGCATATTTAAACAAATTATGCCATGGATTTGGCCACTACACCCGTCATTTGGCCCGAACCCCTAGAATGTTCGTAGGAGATAGCTCATTTATGTGAACATATTTTCAACACAACTGTCGTATTCCAAGTTTATTATTTTTGGTGGATACTAGGACATATATAATGACACCACGCGAAGGTCTTGCATCATTTTGGGGTTTTTTAAATTTTCTGGAATTTTCTAAGTCGGTTTCATGAAAAAGTCAAGACAGCGGGCATGACCGTTCGTAGCTAGGGCTTGAATATTGAGAAACTCTTGGTGTATCTCTGATGAAATAGGTAGTTGTGTACCTAAAAATGATTTTTTCCAAAAATCATGAGCAAAATAGGAGGCACCTGTAGTTCAAATTTGACCTGTTTCCAACTAAATCGGCAGAAACTTGTGTTTTTCAAAAGAGGTGGATGAAAACCTTTTCAGAGGAAAGTAATTGGTTATTTGTGCATATAACATGGTCTAGTATATTCAAAAAATGCAGCTCCCAGGTTTTGCAACATATTTGTGGTTGATGCTACACAAAAAAAGCCATTTTTCACACTCGGTGAATGGAAAATGGTTTTTTTATTCAATGAAAAGGCAAACTTTCTTCGGGAACATTGTATGTGCTTCCAATATGCATGTTTATGTGTAATATGGGCATATTTAAACAAACTATGCCATGGATTTGGCCACTACACCCGTCATTTGGCCCGAAACCCTAGAATGTTCGTAGGAGATAGCTCATTTATGTGAACATATTTTCAACACAACTGTCGTATTCCAAGTTTACTATTTTTGGTGGATACTAGGACATATATAATGACACCACGCGAAGGTCTTGCATCATTTTGGGGGTTTTTTAAATTTTCTGGAATTTTCTAAGTCGGTTTCATGAAAAAGTCAAGACGGCGGGCATGACCGTTCGTAGCTAGGGCTTGAATATTGAGAAACTCTTGGTGTATCTCTGATGAAATAGGTAGTTGTGTACCTAAAAAAATGATTTTTTCCAAAAACATGAGCAAACTACGAGGCACATGTAGTTCAAATTTGACCCGTTTCCAACTGAATCGGCAGAAACTTGTGTTTTTCAAAAGAGGTGGATGAAAACCTTTTCAGAGGAAAGTAATTGGTTATTTGTGCATATAACATGGTCTAGTATTTTCAAAAAATGCAGCTCCCAGGTTTTGCAACATATTTTTGGTTGATGCTTCACAAAAAAAGCCATTCTTCACACTCGCAGAATGGAAAATGGTTTTTTTATTCAATGAAAAGGAAAACTTTCTTCGGGAACATTTTCCGTGCTTCCAGTATGCATGTTTGTGTGGAATATGGGCATATTTAAACATACTATGCCATGGATTTGGCCACTACACCCGTCATTTGGCCCGAAACCCCACAATGTTCGTAGGAGATAGCTCATTTATGTGAACATATTTTCAACACAACTGTCGTATTCCAAGTTTATTATTTTTGGTGGATACTAGGACATATATAATGACACCACGCGAAGAGCTTGCATCATTTTGTGGTTTTTCAAATTTTCTGCAATTTTCTAAGTCGGTTTCATGCAAAAGTCAAGACGGCGGGCATGACCGTTCGTAGCTAGGGCTTGAATATTGAGAAACTCTTGGTGTATCTCTGATGAAATAGGTAGTTGTGTACCTAAAAATGATTTTTTCCAAAAACATGAGCAAACTACGAGGCACCTGTAGTTCAAATTTGACCCGTTTCCAACTGAATCGGCAGAAACTTGTGTTTTTCAAAAGAGGTCGATGAAAACCTTTTCAGAGGAAAGTAATTAGTTATTTGTGCATATAACATGGTCTAGTATTTTCAAAAAATGGAGCTGCCAGGTTTTACAACATATTTGTGGTTGATGCTTCACAAAAAAAGACATTTTTCACACTCGGAGAATGGAAAATGGTTTTTTTATTCAATGAAAAGGCAAACTTTCTTCGGGAACATTGTCCGTGCTTCCAATATGCATGTTTATGTGTAATATGGGCATATTTAAACAAACTATGCCATGGATTTGGCCACTACACCCGTCATTTGGCCCGAAACCCTAGAATGTTCGTAGGAGATAGCTCATTTATGTGAACATATTTTCAACACAACTGTCGTATTCCAAGTTTACTATTTTTGGTGGATACTAGGACATATATAATGACACCACGCGAAGGTCTTGCATCATTTTGGGGGGTTTTTTAAATTTTCTGGAATTTTCTAAGTCGGTTTCATGAAAAAGTCAAGACGGCGGGCATGACCGTTCGTAGCTAGGGCTTGAATATTGAGAAACTCTTGGTGTATCTCTGATGAAATAGGTAGTTGTGTACCTAAAAAATGATTTTTTCCAAAAACATGAGCAAACTACGAGGCACATGTAGTTCAAATTTGACCCGTTTCCAACTGAATCGGCAGAAACTTGTGTTTTTCAAAAGAGGTGGATGAAAACCTTTTCAGAGGAAAGTAATTGGTTATTTGTGCATATAACATGGTCTAGTATTTTCAAAAAATGCAGCTCCCAGGTTTTGCAACATATTTTTGGTTGATGCTTCACAAAAAAAGCCATTCTTCACACTCGGAGAATGGAAAATGGTTTTTTTATTCAATGAAAAGGAAAACTTTCTTTGGGAACATTTTCCGTGCTTCCAGTATGCATGTTTGTGTGGAATATGGGCATATTTAAACAAACTATGCCATGGATTTGGCCACTACACCCGTCATTTGGCCCGAAACCCCACAATGTTCGTAGGAGATAGCTCATTTATGTGAACATATTTTCAACACAACTGTCGTATTCCAAGTTTATTATTTTTGGTGGATACTAGGACATATATAATGACACCACGCGAAGAGCTTGCATCATTTTGTGGTTTTTCAAATTTTCTGCAATTTTCTAAGTCGGTTTCATGCAAAAGTCAAGACGGCGGGCATGACCGTTCGTAGCTACGGCTTGAATATTGAGAAACTCTTAGTGTATCTCTGATGAAATAGGTAATTGTGTACCTAAAAATGATTTTTTCCAAAAACATGAGCAAACTACAAGGCACCTGTAGTTCAAATTTGACCCGTTTCCAGCTGAATCGGCAGAAACTTGTGTTTTTCAAAAGAGGTGGATGAAAACCTTTTCAGAGGAAAGTAATTAGTTATTTGTGCATATAACATGGTCTAGTATTTTCAAAAAATGGAGCTGCCAGGTTTTAAAACATATTTGTGGTTGATGCTTCACAAAAAAAGACATTTTTCACACTCGGAGAATGGAAAATGGTTTTTTTATTCAATGAAAAGGAAAACTTTCTTCGGGAACATTTTCCGTGCTTCCATTGTGTGGAATATGGGCATATTTAAACAAACTATGCCATGGATTTGGCCACTACACCCGTCATTTGGCCCGAAACTCTAGAATGTTCGTAGGAGATAGCTCATTTATGTGAGCATATTTTCAACACAACTGTCATATTCCAAGTTTATTATTTTTGGTGGATACTAGGACATATATAATGACACCACGTGAAGGTCTTGCATCATTTTGGGGTTTTTTAAATTTTCTGGAATTTTCTAAGTCGGTTTCATGAAAAAGTCAAGACGGCGGGCATGACCGTTCGTAGCTAGGGCTTGAATATTGAGAAACTCTTGGTGTATCTCTGATGAAATAGGTGGTTGTGTACCTAAAAATGATTTTTTCCAAAAACATGAGCAAACTACGAGGCACATGTAGTTCAAATTTGACCCGTTTCCAACTGAATCGGCAGAAACTTGTGTTTTTCAAAAGAGGTGGATGAAAACCTTTTCAGAGGAAAGTAATTGGTTATTTGTGCATATAACATGGTCTAGTATTTTCAAAAAATGCAGCTCCCAGGTTTTGCAACATATTTGTGGTTGATGCTTCACAAAAAAGCCATTTTTCACACTCGGAGAATGGAAAATGGTTTTTTTATTCAATGAAAAGGAGAACTTTCTTCGGGAACATTGTCCATGCTTCCAATATGCATGTTTGTGTGGAATATGGGCGTATTTAAACAAACTATGCCATGGATTTGGCCACTACACCCGTCATTTGGCCCGAAACTCTACAATGTTCGTAGGAGATAGCTCATTTATGTGAGCATATTTTCAACACAACTGTCATATTCCAAGTTTACTATTTTTGGTGGATACTAGGACATATATAATGACACCACGTGAAGGTCTTGCATCATTTTGGGGTTTTTTAAATTTTCTGGAATTTTCTAAGTTGGTTTCATGAAAAAGTCAAGACAACGGGCATTACCGTTCGTAGCTAGGGCTTGAATATTGAGAAACTCTTGGTGTATCTCTGATTAAATAGGTAGTTTTGTACCTAAAAATGATTTTTTCCAAAAATCATGAGCAAACTAGGAGGCACCTGTAGTTCAAATTTGACCCGTTTCCATCTAAATCGGCAGAAACTTGTGTTTTTCAAAAGAGGTGGATGAAAACCTTTTCAGAGGAAAGTAATTGGTTATTTGTGCATATAACATGGTCTAGTATTTTCAAAAAATGCAGCTCCTAGGTTTTGCAACATATTTGTGCTTGATGCTTCACAAAAATAGCCATTTTTCACACTCGGTGAATGGAAAATGGTTTTTTTATTCAATGAAAAGGAAAACTTTCTTTGGGAACATTGTCCGTGCTTCCAATATTTATGTTTATGTGTAATATGGGCATATTTAAACAAACTATGCCATGGATTTGGCCACTACACCCGTCATTTGGCCCGAAACCCTAGAATGTTCGTAGGAGATAGCTCATTTATGTGAACATATTTTCAACACAACTGTCATATTCCAAGTTTACTATTTTTGGTGGATACTAGGACATATATAATGACACCACGTGAAGGTCTTGCATCATTTTGGGGTTTTTTAAATTTTCTGGAATTTTCTAAGTTGGTTTCATGAAAAAGTCAAGACAGCGGGCATGACCGTTCGTAGCTAGGGCTTGAATATTGAGAAACTCTTGGTGTATCTCTGATGAAATAGGTAGTTGTGTACCTAAAAATGATTTTTTCCAAAAAATCATGAGCAAACTAGGAGGCACCTGTAGTTCAAATTTGACCCGTTTCCATCTAAATCGGCAGAAACTTGTGTTTTTCAAAAGAGGTGGATGAAAACCTTTTCAGAGGAAAGTAATTGGTTATTTGTGCATATAACATGGTCTAGTATTTTCAAAAAATGCAGCTCCTAGGTTTTGCAACATATTTGTGCTTGATGCTTCACAAAAAAGCCATTTTCACACTCGGTGAATGGAAAATGGTTTTTTTATTCAATGAAAACGAAAAATTTCTTCGGGAATATTGTCCGTGCTTCCAATATGCATGTTTATGTGTAATATGGGCATATTTAAACAAACTATGCCATGGATTTGGCCACTACACCCGTCATTTGGCCCGAAACCCTAGAATGTACGTAGGAGATAGCTCATTTATGTGAACATATTTTCAACACAACTGTCGTATTCCAAGTTAACTATTTTTGGTGGATACTAGGACATATATAATGACACCACGCGAAGGTCTTGCATCATTTTGGGGTTTTTAAAATTTTCTGGAATTTTCTAAGTCGGTTTCATGAAAAAGTCAAGAAGGCGGGCATGACCGTTCGTAGCTAGGGCTTGAATATTGAGAAAATCTTGGTGTATCTCTGATGAAATAGGTAGTTGTGTACCTAAAAATGATTTTTTCCAAAAACATGAGCAAACTACGAGGCACATGTAGTTCAAATTTGACCCGTTTCCAACTGAATCGGCAGAAACTTGTGTTTTTCAAAAGAGGTGGATGAAAACCTTTTCAGAGGAAAGTAATTGGTTATTTGTGCATATAACATGGTCTAGTATTTTCAAAAAATGCAGCTCCCAGGTTTTGCAACATATTTGTGGTTGATGCTTCACAAAAAAGCCATTCTTCACACTCGGAGAATGGAAAATGGTTTTTTTATTCAATGAAAAGGAAAACTTTCTTCGGGAACATTGTTCGTGCTTCCAATATGCATGTTTGTGTGGAATATGGGCATATTGATACAAACTTTGCCATGGATTTGGCCACTACACCCGTCATTTGGCCCGAAACCCTAGAATGTTCGTAGGAGATAGCTCATTTATGTGAACATATTTTCAACACAACTGTCGTATTCCAAGTTTATTATTTTTGGTGGATACTAGGACATATATAATGACACCACGCGAAGGTCTTGCATCATTTTGGGGTTTTTTAAATTTTCTGGAATATTCTAAGTCGGTTTCATGAGAAAGTCAAGACGGCGGGCATGACCGTTCGTATCTAGGGCTTGAATATTGAGAAACTCTTGGTGTATCTCTGATGAAATAGGTAGTTGTGTACCTAAAAATGATTTTTTCCAAAAACATGAGCAAACTACGAGGCACATGTAGTTCAAATTTGACCCGTTTCTAGCTGAATCGGCAGAAACTTGTGTTTTTAAAAAGAGGTGGATGAAAACCTTTTCAGAGGAAAGTAATTGGTTATTTGTGCATATAACATGGTCTAGTATTTTCAAAAAATGCAGCTCCCAGGTTTTGCAACATATTTGTGGTTGATGCTTCACAAAAAAAACTATTTTTCACACTCGGAGAATGGAAAATGGTTTTTTTTATTCAATGAAAAGGAAAACTTTCTTCGGGAACATTGTCCGTGCTTCCAATATGCATGTTTTTGTGGAATATGGGCATATTTAAACAAACTATGCCATGGATTTGGCCACTACACCCGTCATTTGGCCCGAAACCCTAGAATGTTTGTAGGAGATAGCTAATTTATGTGAGCATATTTTCAACACAACTGTCGTATTCCAAGTTTATTATTTTTGGTGGATACTAGGACATATATAATGACACCACGCAAAGGTCTTGCATCATTTTGGGGTTTTTTAAATTTTCTTGAATTTTCTAAGTCGGTTTCATGAAAAAGTCAAGACGGCGGGCATGACCGTTCGTAGCTAGGGCTTGAATATTGAGAAACTCTTGGTGTATCTCTGATGAAATAGGTAGTTGTGTACCTAAAAATGATTTTTTCCGAAAATCATGAGCAAACTAGGAGGCACCTATAGTTCAAATTTGACCCGTTTCCAGCTGAATCGGCAGAAACTTGTGTTTTTCAAAAGAGGTGGATGAAAACCTTTTCAGAGGAAAGTAATTGGTTATTTGTGCATATAACATGGTCTAGTATTTTCAAAAAATGCAGGTCCTAGGTTTTGCAACATTTTTTTGGTTGATGCTTCACAAAAAAAGCCATTCTTCACACTTGGAGATTGGAAAATGGTTTTTTATTCAATGAAAAGGAAAACTTTCTTCGGGAACATTGTTCGTGCTTCCAATATGCCTGTTTGTGTGGAATATGGGCATGTTTAAACAAACTATGCCATGGATTTGGCCACTACACCCGTCATTTGGCCCGAAACCCTAGAATGTTCGTAGGAGATAGCTCATTTATGTGAGCATATTTTCAACACAACTGTTGTATTCCAAGTTTATTATTTTTGGTGGATACTAGGACATATATAATGACACCACGCAAAGGTCTTGCATCATTTTGGGGTTTTTTAAATTTTCTTGAATTTTCTAAGTCGGTTTCATGAAAAAGTCAAGACGGCGGGCATGACCGTTCGTAGCTAGGGCTTGAATATTGAGAAACTCTTGGTGTATCTCTGATGAAATAGGTAGTTGTGTACCTAAAAATGATTTTTTCCAAAAACATGAGCAAACTACGAGGCACATGTAGTTCAAATTTGACCCGTTTCCAGCTGAATCGACATAAACTTGTGTTTTTCAAAAGAGGTGGATGAAAACCTTTTCAGAGGAAAGTAATTGGTTATTTATGCATATAACATGGTCTAGTATTTTCAAAAAATGCAGCTCCGAGGTTTTAAAACATATTTGTGGTTGATGCTTCACAAAAAATGCCATTTTTCACACTCGGAGAATGGAAAATGGTTTTTTTATTCAATGAAAAGGAAAACTTTCTTCGGGAACATTTTCCGTGCTTCCAATATGCATGTTTGTGTGTAATATGGGCATATTTAAACAAACTATGCCATGGATTTGGCCACTACACCCGTCATTTGGCCCGAAACCCTAGAATGTTCGTAGGAGATAGCTCATTTATGTGAACATATTTTCAACACAACTGTCGTATTCCAAGTTTACTATTTTTGGTGGATACTAGGACATATATAATGACACCACGCGAAGGTCTTGCATCATTTTGGGGGTTTTTAAAATTTTCTGGAATTTTCTAAGTCGGTTTCATGAAAAAGTCAAGACGACGGGCATGACCGTTCGTAGCTAGGGCTTGAATATTGAGAAACTCTTGGTGTATCTCTGATCAAATAGGTAGTTGTGTACCTAAAAATGATTTTTTCCAAAAACATGAGCAAACTACGAGGCACCTGTAGTTCAAATTCGACCCGTTTCTAGCTGAATCGGCAGAAACTTGTGTTTTTCAAAAGAGGTGGATGAAAACCTTTTCAGAGGAAAGTAATTGGTTATTTGTGCATATAACATGGTCTAGTATTTTCAAAAAATGCAGCTCCCAGGTTTTACAACATATTTGTGGTTGATGCTTCACAAAAAAAGCCATTCTTCACACTCGGAGAATGGAAATGGTTTTTTTATTCAGTGAAAAGGAAAACTTTCTTCGGGAACATTGTTCGTGCTTCCAATATGCATGTTTGTGTGAAATATGGGCATGTTTAAACAAACTATGCCATGGATTTGGCTACTACACCCGTCATTTGGCCCGAAACCCTAGAATGTTCGTAGGAGATAGCTCATTTATGTGAACATATTTTCAACACAACTGTCGTATTCCAAGTTTATTATTTTTGGTGGATACTAGGACATATATAATGACACCACGCGAAGGTCTTGCATCATTTTGCGGTTTTTTAAATTTTCTGGAATTTTCTAAGTCGGTTTCATGAGAAAGTCAAGACAGCGGGCATGACCGTTCGTAGCTAGGGCTTGAATATTGAGAAACTCTTGGTGTATCTCTGATGAAATAGGTAGTTGTGTACCTAAAAATAATTTTTTACAAAAATCATGAGCAAACTACGAGGCACCTGTAGTTCAAATTTGACCCGTTTCCAACTGAATCGGCAGAAACTTGTGTTTTTCAAAAGAGGTGGATGAAAACCTTTTCAGAGGAAAGTAATTGGTTATTTGTGCATATAACATGGTCTAGTATTTTCAAAAAATTCAGCTCCTAGGTTTTGCAACATATTTGTGGTTGATGCTTCACAAAAAAAAACATTTTTCACACTCGGAGAATAGAAAATGGTTTTTTATTCAATGAAAAGGAAAACTTTCTTCCGGAACATTGTCCGTGCTTCCGATATGCATGTTTTTGTGGAATATGGGCATATTTAAACAAACTATGCCATGGATTTGGCCACTACACCCGTCATTTGGCCCGAAACCCTAGAATGTTCGTACGAGATAGCTCATTTATGTGAACATATTTTCAACAAAATTGTCGTATTCCAAGTTTATTATTTTTGGTGGATACTAGGACATATATAATGACACCACGCGAAGGTCTTGCATCATTTTGGGGTTTTTTAAATTTTCTTGAATTTTCTAAGTCAGTTTCATGAAAAAGTCAAGACGGCGGGCATGACCGTTCCTAGCTAGGGTTTGAATATTGGGAAACTCTTGGTGTATCTCTGATGAAATAGGTAGTTGTGTACCTAAAAATGATTTTTTTTACAAAAATCAGGAGCAAACTACGAGGCACCTGTAGTTCAAATTTGACCCGTTTCCAACTGAATCGGCAGAAACTTGTGTTTTTCAAAATAGGTGGATGAAAACCTTTTCAGAGGAAAGTAATTGGTTATTTCTGCATATAACATGGTCTAGTATTTTCAAAAAATGCAGCTCCCAGGTTTTGCAACATATTTGTGGTTGATGCTTCACAAAAAAAGCCATATTTCACACTCGGAGAATAAAAAATGGTTTTTTTATTCAATGAAAAGGAAAACTTTCTTCGGGAACATTGTCCGTGCTTCCAATATGCATTCATGTGTGGAATATGGGCATAATTAGACAAACTATGCCATGGATTTGGCCACTACACCCGTCATTTGGCCCGAAACCCTAGAATGTTCGTAGGAGATAGCTCATTTATGTGAGCATATTTTGAACACAACTGTCGTGTTCCAACTTTATTATTTTTGGTGGATACTAGGACATATATAATGACACCACGCGAAGGTCTTGCATCATTTTGGGGGTTTTTAAATTTTCTGGAATTTTCTAAGTCGGTTTCATGAAAAAGTCAAGACGGCGGGCATGACCGTTCATAGCTAGGGCTTGAATATTGAGAAACTCTTGGTGTATCTCTGATGAAATAGGTAGTTGTGTACCTAAAAATGATTTTTTCCGAAAATCATGAGCAAACTAGGAGGCACCTATAGTTCAAATTTGACCCGTTTCCAACTGAATCGGCAGAAACTTGTGTTTTTCAAAAGAGGTGGATGAAAACCTTTTCAGAGGAAAGTAATTGGTTATTTGTGCATATAACATGGTCTAGTATTTTCAAAAAATGCAGGTCCTAGGTTTTGCAACATTTTTGTGGTTGATGCTTCACAAAAAAGCCATTTTTCACACTCGGAGAATGGAAAATGGTTTTTTTATTCAATGAAAAGGAAAACTTTCTTCGGGAACATTTTCCGTGCTTCCAATATGCATGTTTGTGTGTAATATGGGCATATTTAAACAAACTATGCCATGGATTTGGCCACTACACCCGTCATTTGGCCTGAAACCCTAGAATGTTCGTAGGAGATAGCTCATTTATGTGAACTTATTTTCAACACAACTATCGTATTCCATGTTTATTATTTTTGGTGGATACTAGGACATATATAATGACACCACGCGAAGGTCTTGCATCATTTTGGGGTTTTTTAAATTTTCTGGAATTTTCTAAGTCGGTTTCATGAAAAAGTCAAGACGGCGGGCATGACTGTTCGTAGCTAGGGCTTGAATATTGAGAAACCCTTGGTGTATCTCTGATGAATTAGGTAGTTGTGTACCTAAAAATTATTTTTTCCAAAAAATCATGAGCAAACTAGGAGGCACCTGTAGTTCAAATTTGACCCGTTTCCAACTGAATCGGCAGAAACTTGTGTTTTTCAAAAGAGGTGGATGAAAACCTTTTCAGAGGAAAGTAATTGGTTATTTGTGCATCTAACATGGTCTAGTATTTTCAAAAAATGCAGCTCCCAGGTTTTGCAACATATTTGTGGTTGATGCTTCACAAAAAAGCCATTTTTCACACTCGGAAAATGGAAAATGGTTTTTTTATTCAATGAAAAGGAAAACTTTCTTCGGGAACATTGTCCGTGCTTCCAATATGCATGTTTGTGTGGAATATGGGCACATTTAAACAAACTATGCCATGGATTTGGCCATTACACCCGTCAATTGGCCTGTTTCCAGCTGAATCGGTATAAACTGTCAAAATGGCCACCATGGCTATTCATCAAAAGAGTTTAATTTTTTCAAAACTATCAATGTTTTTATGATATGGATGTCATATTTAAATTTCTCTAATTTTTCTAATCGATTTAGACATTTTATTTGTCAAATTTCGATTTACGGATTTAAAGATATAAATTATTGTATATTAAATAATTTATTCACAAAATAAAGTAATTTCTAACATTATATTGTTATTTAGTCAATAAAGATAATTATATAATCATTGTTATTTGTTCAAATATTGTTTTATATTTAAACAGTAGAAAAGTTTAACATCATTCCCCACAGGTTAATATGATTGATATGATAATAATATCAGTAAGTTTTAACATCTCATATGGAATCTAGTTTGGAAGGAACACAAAGGTTAAGCGTGCTTGGGCTTGAGGAATTTCAGGATGGGTGACCGAACGGGAAGTTTGACTAAGTTAAGTATGTTGACTAGATTAATTGTGTAATTGGAGATTACAGATTCAATATGTGGCTAAGTGAAAAATTCTGGAATAGAATTTCAAAAAAGTTCAAAAAAAATTGAATTTTTCTTGATTTTTTTTTCATTTATTTTGGAAATATTGTGCCGACGGCTTTGCCGTCGGCATAGAGCATGGTATGCCGACGGTTATTTGATCTATGCCGACGCGGACATATGCCGACGGCAAGGTGCCGACGGTGGCCGTCGGCACAGTCTGTGCCGACGGCTGCTGGCCGTCGGCATATCGGGCGATTCCTCTAGTGCGGGCGTCAAGATAAAAAATGTTAGATTGTGAACTAATCTAAATTTAGGTTTATTTTATGCGAACGTTTCTAAAAGGGGATGATAGAGACGCTCTGCTCTGTGTTGAACGTAGGACCGGGAAAATGTGGTAAAGAAAAGGAGGAATACGTGACTGGCAAGTGGCCCAGGGCGACTAGCCTGGACAGTCCATGCTGGCATTCCCCAGATGTCACGACCTTGGTGCAGATGAGGCAAACACCAGCCACCCGCCAAGATCGGGCGCCGATGGCAGAGAACGAACTTCCCGGAGCTCCCCGCGCGCGCACACACACGGCACAGAACGGAACGGAACGGAACCCACGCCGCCACGCCTCATCGATCCAATTGAATTGAAGAATACTGGAGCACTTCTCGCCGTCATGTCCTCTAATTCCTCGGCACCCCAGTCGGCGCCACCGAAGAACACGACTCTTCCTCCGTCCGCTCCGCCGCCGTCGCCGGAGCAATCGTCCTCTCCACCGGCGCCCAACAACACTTCTCCGGCGCCATCGCCTCCGCCGTCCCATGGCGCTCCGCCGTCACCGGCCGGGGTCCACAATCCGCCAAAGCAGTCCTCCAGAGGCACGGGTGACTCGACCAGGCCGGCACAGGAATCTGTGCGCCGTGTCAGCGCAGCTGAGATCATTTTCGCTGCCGCCGGGGCCGCAGCTCTTCTCGCCCTCCTCGTCGCCGCCTGCGTCTGCTGCTCCAGGAGGACGGCGCCCAGGAGGCGCCGGAAGCCTCAGAAACCGATGCACTCCTACGCGGATACTACTACTGCCTCCGGGCACAAAGGTAAAGCGCCATGATCGTTCTTGCTCTGGATGTGCGTGTCACCCTGTGTTTAACCACCAACGCCACCACCACAGGCCATAGCACGTACTACACCAGCGGGCCGCAGCCACAATGGCAGAGCGACAATGGCGCGGGACCGTCGACGAGCACACCGGGCCCAGTGGGTGCCTCCTTGCACGTGCCGCCCGACATGAACCCCGGCGTCCCGCGCGGCCAGGCGCTACCACCGCCGGCACCGCATGATGAGTTCGGGCTCGGCAAGGGCACGTTCACCTACGACGAGCTAGCAGCGGCGACGGGGGGCTTCTCGCAGACGAACCTGCTCGGGCAGGGCGGGTTCGGGTACGTGCACAAGGGGGGTTTTTTACGGTAGGGACTGGAAAATATTGACCGTCCATGTTAGTAGATCTGATGGTCCAGATTGACTAATACTTATTGACAAGAAGAGTAGTATTTTTTCACCCAAGGGTACATTCGGTAGAGGAAAAACACATACCTCTAATAAAGGAAACTTTCTGTGTATTACTCCTTTGTCTAACCATTGTAATCGGTTCTTTATTTTATTCCTTAACAAACAATCTGTGGATGCGCATGCTGCCAATTTGGATAACCTTTTTACGGTTCCTAGAGAAAACTTACGCGAAGGAAAATTTAAAGGAAATATATAAGAGCGATGTAATAATTTGTTGATACAAGTCTAAAAAATAATTAGAGCGATGTAATAATTTGCTTAAATAGTGAAAAAATTAGAGTTAAAAAAGACGTGGAGTTTTTCATGAATCTTTGCAGGTTCTCCAACATCGACTAATACTTGCCCGGTTTGATTGACGGTTTGCAAAAATAAAGTTCGAAATAGGTAAAAAATTAGGCTGCTCGCGTCTCTCTCAGGGGGCGGGGGATGGCACGGGCGAACCCTAGTCACCAACCTGTCCCTTTCCTCAGCTTTCATCCCGGGTCGCTGACGGATGAAGCAGACGGGCGAAGCCCGCCTCGGCGGACTGCAGCAGTAGGTGAGCCCTCATCGCAGTGAAGTGCGTCGCCCTGACCGATTTATACTTCTTGCGCTGCAGCGGTGGAAGCCAGGGCGGGGGTCTAAACGGAGGATTTGGTGGCTTCCTGCTGGTCAGGGGAGGTCCAGCACGGCTCACATCGCGACGACACGCGAGGGATTCGGGCCTTGATGCACATTCGCTACGGTGGTTGTCGTGCTCGGGGAGGTCGTGCACGACGATGGGTGGTCGCAGGTAGCACTCGAATTCGAGGCCGCGGCCCCTGTGTCTGGTGGTGCTTCGGGCCTTGATGCACATTCGCTATGGTGGTTGTCGTGCTCGGGGAGGTTGTCCACGACGATGGGTGGTCGCAGGTAGCACTCGAATTCGGGGCCGCGGCCCCTGTGTCTGGTGGTGCTTCGGGCTACGGGGCAACTCGGAGCTTGGCGAATATGTCCCTCGACACACTGCTTCGTTGGTGGTTGCGGCGCCTGTCGGATGCATGTGGTCGGCAGGTTTCCGGCGCGTGGTGTGGTGGTGGTAGTTTGGTGTGGCCAATGTGTCTCCGGCTTGGATTTGTGGAGATGAAGGCGAAAGCATGGCTCGATCTTGGTCGGTTGGTGACGACTAGACTCGCCCTTTGTCGTCACTTTCCAGAAGGAGTCGGTCGAGTGTATTGTCGTGTTCCTGTTCCTTCTCGACTTCTCTAGTGAAATTCCTCGAACCGGTTGCTCCGGATCGGATGATGGCGGCACATTTAATTGTTTTTTAGATCGACCTAATCGCGCATACACCACTATTAGTCATCATGTCCTATCTACACATTTAAGAATATTTGGGACCCAGTTACACTTTTACATCTTTGATTTGCCAATTCATATAAAAAGTTTGTCCGATTAATATTTACATGCAAGAGATACACCGCAAGTGGTAAAAAACGCATCAAAGGTGGACAGTGGTAGCAAATCGTGTGTGCACTTCACTTCTTCGAGGTTCACGTGCTTCATTTTGTTTTTTTACACAATTTATTGAGTGTTACGGTCAGGTGGAGTAAAAGTATTGGTGTAGGGCTCGAGTCACATGTATGGTAAGTATATATTGCACTTACATAGTAACAAATCAAATCAAATCCCGTACCATAATTTCTTGCCCAGTGAATTACCCATGATAGCCTTCAAATTGAACGGTGGACATATCTCGATACTACTGCTCTGTTGGAGTAGTAAATTGTACCCTAAAAAGGGGGTGCTCCCCAGCGGCAAGGCTGTGGCCGTGAAGCAGCTCAAGTCCGGGAGCGGCCAGGGGGAACGCGAGTTCCAGGCCGAGGTGGACATCATCAGCCGCGTGCACCACCGCCACCTCGTGTCCCTCGTCGGCCACTGCGTCGCCGGCGCCAGCCGCATGCTCGTCTACGAGTTCGTCGCAAACAAGACGCTCGAGTTCCACCTCCATGGTCAGTGGCTCTGTTTCCCTACACTTTCGTCAGTTACAAGTTAGAACTGACACAGCATTGCTGTTTCATACTTATTTTTAGCGTGTCCTGAGATGCAGGGAAAGGGGCACCGATGCCATGGGCGACGAGGCTGCGCATCGCGCTTGGGTCGGCGAAGGGGCTCGCCTACCTGCACGAAGACTGTGAGCGTTCATCGCTAGCTCGTCTCAAGTTTCAACATCTCCATTGTTAACAGCAACCAGCTGGTTCTGAATTCTGACGACTGAATTGCATTTGCCATGTGGTCACCGTGAAGGCCAGCCTCGGATCATCCACCGCGACGTCAAATCCGCCAACATTCTGCTCGACGACAACTTCGAAGCGATGGTGGCCGACTTCGGGCTCGCCAAGCTGCTGGCGTCCGACGACAGCACGCACGTGTCGACCCGCGTCATGGGCACGTTCGGGTACCTGGCGCCGGAGTACGCGTCGAGCGGGAAGCTGACGGAGAAGTCGGACGTGTTCTCCTACGGCGTGGTGCTGCTCGAGCTCCTGACGGGGCGGCGGCCCGTCGACGCCCACTCGTTCCTGGAAGACGGCCTCGTCGACTGGGCGAGGCCGGCGCTGTCCCGCGCCTTGGCCGGTGGCGACTATGGCGCCGTCGCCGACCCCAGACTGGACGGCAGCTACGACTCCGTGGAAATGGCGCGCATGGCCGCAAGTGCTGTGGCCTGTGTCCGGCACTCCGCCAAGAAGCGCCCCAAGATGAGCCAGGTGCACTGCAATGCCACTCCGATCGAAGCATGCTCCATCTTCTGACGAATTTCACGGCAAATGGACATTTTTTTCCTTGCTGCAGATAGTGAGGGCGCTGGAGGGGGACATGTCGCTTGAGGACCTGAACGAGAGGGTGCGGCCGGGACAGAGCGTGTTCATCGGCGAGGCGGGGTCGTCGGGGTAGAAGGAGGAGACTTTGCCGGGGCCATACAGGTCCGACATGGAGTTATGGACACTATCAAGCAAGCGACCATGGCGAGCCCGGCCGTCGTCGTTCCGCATACAGGCACACTTCTCCGGCGAGATGAGTCCGGCTGGGGAGCCATCCGCCGCATCCTGCGGTACGGGCCGTAGATCTGCTGGTCCTCGTTCAGAGCCATGTTAGCTGGTGGGAAATATTACGAGGCTTTGGATATAGAAAGGGAGGGGAAATTCTGTTGGTTTCATCGAATTTTGAAATACTAGACGGAGCACGTGTTTGAACCTAAAAATGATTTGAGAAACTCTTGGTGTATCTCTGATGAAATAGGTAGTTGTGTACCTAAAAATGATTTTTTCCGAAAATCATGAGCAAACTAGGAGGCACCTATAGTTCAAATTTGACCCGTTTCCAGCTGAATCGGCAGAAACTTGTGTTTTTCAAAAGAGGTGGATGAAAACCTTTTCAGAGGAAAGTAATTGGTTATTTGTGCATATAACATGGTCTAGTATTTTCAAAAAATGCAGGTCCTAGGTTTTGCAACATTTTTGTGGTTGATGCTTCCCAAAAAAGCCATTTTTCACACTCGGAGAATGGAAAATGGTTTTTTTATTCAATGAAAAGGAAAACTTTCTTCGGGAACATTTTCCGTGCTTCCAATATGCATGTTTGTGTGTAATATGGGCATATTTAAACAAACTATGCCATGGATTTGGCCACTACACCCGTCATTTGGCCTGAAACCCTAGAATGTTCGTAGGAGATAGCTCATTTATGTGAACTTATTTTCAACACAACTATCGTATTCCATGTTTATTATTTTTGGTGGATACTAGGACATATATAATGACACCACGCGAAGGTCTTGCATCATTTTGGGGTTTTTTAAATTTTCTGGAATTTTCTAAGTCGGTTTCATGAAAAAGTCAAGACGGCGGGCATGACTGTTCGTAGCTAGGGCTTGAATATTGAGAAACCCTTGGTGTATCTCTGATGAATTAGGTAGTTGTGTACCTAAAAATTATTTTTTCCAAAAAATCATGAGCAAACTAGGAGGCACCTGTAGTTCAAATTTGACCCGTTTCCAACTGAATCGGCAGAAACTTGTGTTTTTCAAAAGAGGTGGATGAAAACCTTTTCAGAGGAAAGTAATTGGTTATTTGTGCATATAACATGGTCTAGTATTTTCAAAAAATGCAGCTCCCAGGTTTTACAACATATTTGTGGTTGATGCTTCACAAAAAAAGCCATTCTTCACACTCGGAGAATGGAAAATGGTTTTTTTTATTCAGTGAAAAGGAAAACTTTCTTCGGGAACATTGTTCGTGCTTCCAATATGCATGTTTGTGTGAAATATGGGCATGTTTAAACAAACTATGCCATGGATTTGGCTACTACACCCGTCATTTGGCCCGAAACCCTAGAATGTTCGTAGGAGATAGCTCATTTATGTGAACATATTTTCAACACAACTGTCGTATTCCAAGTTTATTATTTTTGGTGGATACTAGGACATATATAATGACACCACGCGAAGGTCTTGCATCATTTTGCGGTTTTTTAAATTTTCTGGAATTTTCTAAGTCGGTTTCATGAGAAAGTCAAGACAGCGGGCATGACCGTTCGTAGCTAGGGCTTGAATATTGAGAAACTCTTGGTGTATCTCTGATGAAATAGGTAGTTGTGTACCTAAAAATGATTTTTTCCAAAAACATGAGCAAACTACGAGGCACATGTAGTTCAAATTTGACCCGTTTCCAACTGAATCGGCAGAAACTTGTGTTTTTCAAAATAGGTGGATGAAAACCTTTTCAGAGGAAAGTAATTGGTTATTTGTGCATATAACATGGTCTAGTATTTTCAAAAAATGCAGCTCCTAAGTTTTGCAACATATTTGTGGTTGATGCTTCACAAAAAAAAACATTTTTCACACTCGGAGAATGGAAAATGGTTTTTTATTCAATGAAAAGGAAAACTTTCTTCCGGAACATTGCCCGTGCTTCCGATATGCATGTTTTTGTGGAATATGGGCATATTTAAACAAACTATGCCATGGATTTGGCCACTACACCCGTCATTTGGCCCGAAACCCTAGAATGTTCGTAGGAGATAGCTCATTAATGTGAGCATATTTTCAACACAAATGTCGTATTCCAAGTTTATTATTTTTGGTGGATACTAGGACATATATAATGACACCACGCAAAGGTCTTGCATCATTTTGGGGTTTTTTAAATTTTCTTGAATTTTCTAAGTCAGTTTCATGAAAAAGTCAAGACGGCGGGCATGACCGTTCGTAGCTAGGGCTTGAATATTGAGAAACTCTTGGTGTATCTCTGACGAAATAGGTAGTTGTGTACCTAAAAATGATTTTTTCCAAAAACATGAGCAAACTACGAGGCACCTGTAGTTCAAATTTGACCCGTTTCCAGCTGAATCGGCATAAACTTGTGTTTTTCAAAAGAGGTGGATGAAAACCTTTTCAGAGGAAAGTAATTGGTTATTTATGCATATAACATGGTCTAGTATTTTAAAAAATGCAGCTCCCATGTTTTGCAACATATTTGTGGTTGATGCTTCACAAAAAAGCCATTTTCACACTCGGAGAATGGAAAATGTTTTTTTATTCAATGAAAAGGAAAACTTTCTTCGGGAACATTGTTCGTGCTTCCAATATGCATGTTTGTGTGGAATATGGGCATATTTAAACAAACTATTCCATGGATTTGGCCACTACACCCGTCATTTGGCCCGAAACCCTAGAATGTTCGTAGGAAATAACTCATTTATGTGAACATATTTTCAACACAACTGTCGTATTCCAAGTTTATTATTTTTGGTGGATACTAGGACATATATAATGACACCACGCGAAGGTCTTGCATCATTTTGGGGTTTTTTAAATTTTCTGGAATTTTCTAAGTCGGTTTCATGAAAAAGTCAAGACGGCGGGCATGTACGTTCGTAGCTAGGGCTTGAATATTGAGAAACTCTTGGTGTATCTCTGATGAAATAGGTAGTTGTGTACCTAAAAATGATTTTTTCCAAAAATCATGAGCAAACTAGGAGGCACCTGTAGTTCAAATTTGACCCGTTTCCTGCTGAATCGGCAGAAACTTGTGTTTTTCAAAAGAGGTGGATGAAAACCTTTTCAGAGGAAAGTAATTGGTTATTTGTGCATATAACATGGTCTAGTATTTTCAAAAAATGCAGCTCACAGGTTTTACAACATATTTGTGGTTGATGCTTCACAAAAAAAGCCATTCTTCACACTCGGAGAATGGAAAATGGTTTTTTTATTCAATGAAAAGGAAAACTTTCTTCGGGAACATTGTTCGTGCTTCCAATATGCATGTTTGTGTGAAATATGGGCATGTTTAAACAAACTATGCCATGGATTTGGCCACTACACCCGTCATTTGGCCCGAAACCCTAGAATGTTCGTAGGAGATAGCTCATTTATGTGAACATATTTTCAACACAACAGTCGTATTCCAAGTTTATTATTTTTAGTGTATACTAGGACATATATAATGACACCACGCGAAGGTCTTGCATCATTTTGCGGTTTTTTAAATTTTCTGGAATTTTCTAAGTCGGTTTCATGAGAAAGTCAAGACAGCGGACATGACCGTTCGTAGCTAGGGCTTGAATATTGAGAAACTCTTGGTGTATCTCTGATGAAATAGGTAGTTGTGTACCTAAAAATGATTTACTACGAGGCACCTGTAGTTCAAATTTGACCCGTTTCCAACTGAATCGGCAGAAACTTGTGTTTTGCAAAATAGGTGGATGAAAACCTTTTCAGAGGAAAGTAATTGGTTATTTGGGTATATAACATGGTATAGTATTTTCAAAAAATGCAGCTCCCAGGTTTTGCAACATATTTTGGTTGATGCTTCACAAAAAAGCCATTTTTCACACTCGGAGAATGGAAAATGGTGTTTTTATTCAATGAAAAGGAAAACTTTCTTCGGGAACATTGTCCGTGCTTCCAATATGCATGTTTGTGTGTAATATGAGCATATTTAAACAAACTATGCCATGGATTTGGCCACTACACCCGTCATTTGGCCCGAAACCCTAGAATGTTCGTAGGAGATAGCTCATTTATGTGAACATATTTCCAACACAACTGTCGTATTCCAAGCATATTATTTTTGGTGGATACTAGGACATATATAATGACACCACGCGAAGGTCTTGCATCATTTTGGGGTTTTTTAAATTTTCTGGAATTTTCTAAGTCGGTTTCATGAAAAAGTCAAGACGGCGGGCATGACCGTTCCTAGCTAGGGCTTGAATATTGAGAAACTCTTGGTGTATATCTAATGAAATAGGTAGTTGTGTACCTAAAAATAATTTTTTACAAAAATCATGAGCAAACTACGAGGCACCTGTAGTTCAAATTTGACCCGTTTCCAACTGAATCGGCAGAAACTTGTGTTTTTCAAAAGAGGTGGATGAAAACCTTTTTAGAGGAAAGTAATTGGTTATTTGTGCATATAACATGGTCTAGTATTTTCAAAAAATGCAGCTCCCAGGTTTTGCAACATATTTGTGGTTGATGCTTCACAAAAAAGCCATTTTTCACACTCGGAAAATGGAAAATGGTTTTTTTATTCAATGAAAAGGAAAACTTTCTTCGGGAACATTGTCCGTGCTTCCAATATGCATGTTTGTGTGGAATATGGGCACATTTAAACAAACTATGCCATGGATTTGGCCATTACACCCGTCAATTGGCCTGTTTCCAGCTGAATCGGTATAAACTGTCAAAATGGCCACCATGGCTATTCATCAAAAGAGTTTAATTTTTTCAAAACTATCAATGTTTTTATGATATGGATGTCATATTTAAATTTCTCTAATTTTTCTAATCGATTTAGACATTTTATTTGTCAAATTTCGATTTACGGATTTAAAGATATAAATTATTGTATATTAAATAATTTATTCACAAAATAAAGTAATTTCTAACATTATATTGTTATTTAGTCAATAAAGATAATTATATAATCATTGTTATTTGTTCAAATATTGTTTTATATTTAAACAGTAGAAAAGTTTAACATCATTCCCCACAGGTTAATATGATTGATATGATAATAATATCAGTAAGTTTTAACATCTCATATGGAATCTAGTTTGGAAGGAACACAAAGGTTAAGCGTGCTTGGGCTTGAGGAATTTCAGGATGGGTGACCGAACGGGAAGTTTGACTAAGTTAAGTATGTTGACTAGATTAATTGTGTAATTGGAGATCAGATTCAATATGTGGCTAAGTGAAAAATTCTGGAATAGAATTTCAAAAAAGTTCAAAAAAATTGAATTTTTCTTGATTTTTTTTTCATTTATTTTGGAAATATTGTGCCGACGGCTTTGCCGTCGGCATAGAGCATGGTATGCCGACGGTTATTTGATCTATGCCGACGCGGACATATGCCGACGGCAAGGTGCCGACGGTGGCCGTCGGCACAGTCTGTGCCGACGGCTGCTGGCCGTCGGCATATCGGGCGATTCCTCTAGTGCGGGCGTCAAGATAAAAAATGTTAGATTGTGAACTAATCTAAATTTAGGTTTATTTTATGCGAACGTTTCTAAAAGGGGATGATAGAGACGCTCTGCTCTGTGTTGAACGTAGGACCGGGAAAATGTGGTAAAGAAAAGGAGGAATACGTGACTGGCAAGTGGCCCAGGGCGACTAGCCTGGACAGTCCATGCTGGCATTCCCCAGATGTCACGACCTTGGTGCAGATGAGGCACACCAGCCACCCGCCAAGATCGGGCGCCGATGGCAGAGAACGAACTTCCCGGAGCTCCCCGCGCGCGCACACACACGGCACAGAACGGAACGGAACGGAACCCACGCCGCCACGCCTCATCGATCCAATTGAATTGAAGAATACTGGAGCACTTCTCGCCGTCATGTCCTCTAATTCCTCGGCACCCCAGTCGGCGCCACCGAAGAACACGACTCTTCCTCCGTCCGCTCCGCCGCCGTCGCCGGAGCAATCGTCCTCTCCACCGGCGCCCAACAACACTTCTCCGGCGCCATCGCCTCCGCCGTCCCATGGCGCTCCGCCGTCACCGGCCGGGGTCCACAATCCGCCAAAGCAGTCCTCCAGAGGCACGGGTGACTCGACCAGGCCGGCACAGGAATCTGTGCGCCGTGTCAGCGCAGCTGAGATCATTTTCGCTGCCGCCGGGGCCGCAGCTCTTCTCGCCCTCCTCGTCGCCGCCTGCGTCTGCTGCTCCAGGAGGACGCCCAGGAGGCGCCGGAAGCCTCAGAAACCGATGCACTCCTACGCGGATACTACTACTGCCTCCGGGCACAAAGGTAAAGCGCCATGATCGTTCTTGCTCTGGATGTGCGTGTCACCCTGTGTTTAACCACCAACGCCACCACCACAGGCCATAGCACGTACTACACCAGCGGGCCGCAGCCACAATGGCAGAGCGACAATGGCGCGGGACCGTCGACGAGCACACCGGGCCCAGTGGGTGCCTCCTTGCACGTGCCGCCCGACATGAACCCCGGCGTCCCGCGCGGCCAGGCGCTACCACCGCCGGCACCGCATGATGAGTTCGGGCTCGGCAAGGGCACGTTCACCTACGACGAGCTAGCAGCGGCGACGGGGGGCTTCTCGCAGACGAACCTGCTCGGGCAGGGCGGGTTCGGGTACGTGCACAAGGGGGGTTTTTTACGGTAGGGACTGGAAAATATTGACCGTCCATGTTAGTAGATCTGATGGTCCAGATTGACTTATTGACAAGAAGAGTAGTATTTTTTCACCCAAGGGTACATTCGGTAGAGGAAAAACACATACCTCTAATAAAGGAAACTTTCTGTGTATTACTCCTTTGTCTAACCATTGTAATCGGTTCTTTATTTTATTCCTTAACAAACAATCTGTGGATGCGCATGCTGCCAATTTGGATAACCTTTTTACGGTTCCTAGAGAAAACTTACGCGAAGGAAAATTTAAAGGAAATATATAAGAGCGATGTAATAATTTGTTGATACAAGTCTAAAAAATAATTAGAGCGATGTAATAATTTGCTTAAATAGTGAAAAAATTAGAGTTAAAAAAGACGTGGAGTTTTTCATGAATCTTTGCAGGTTCTCCAACATCGACTAATACTTGCCCGGTTTGATTGACGGTTTGCAAAAATAAAGTTCGAAATAGGTAAAAAATTAGGCTGCTCGCGTCTCTCTCAGGGGGCGGGGGGATGGCACGGGCGAACCCTAGTCACCAACCTGTTTTCCTCAGCTTTCATCCCGGGTCGCTGACGGATGAAGCAGACGGGCGAAGCCCGCCTCGGCGGACTGCAGCAGTAGGTGAGCCCTCATCGCAGTGAAGTGCGTCGCCCTGACCGATTTATACTTCTTGCGCTGCAGCGGTGGAAGCCAGGGCGGGGGTCTAAACGGAGGATTTGGTGGCTTCCTGCTGGTCAGGGGAGGTCCAGCACGGCTCACATCGCGACGACACGCGAGGGATTCGGGCCTTGATGCACATTCGCTACGGTGGTTGTCGTGCTCGGGGAGGTCGTGCACGACGATGGGTGGTCGCAGGTAGCACTCGAATTCGAGGCCGCGGCCCCTGTGTCTGGTGGTGCTTCGGGCCTTGATGCACATTCGCTATGGTGGTTGTCGTGCTCGGGGAGGTTGTCCACGACGATGGGTGGTCGCAGGTAGCACTCGAATTCGGGGCCGCGGCCCCTGTGTCTGGTGGTGCTTCGGGCTACGGGGCAACTCGGAGCTTGGCGAATATGTCCCTCGACACACTGCTTCGTTGGTGGTTGCGGCGCCTGTCGGATGCATGTGGTCGGCAGGTTTCCGGCGCGTGGTGTGGTGGTGGTAGTTTGGTGTGGCCAATGTGTCTCCGGCTTGGATTTGTGGAGATGAAGGCGAAAGCATGGCTCGATCTTGGTCGGTTGGTGACGACTAGACTCGCCCTTTGTCGTCACTTTCCAGAAGGAGTCGGTCGAGTGTATTGTCGTGTTCCTGTTCCTTCTCGACTTCTCTAGTGAAATTCCTCGAACCGGTTGCTCCGGATCGGATGATGGCGGCACATTTAATTGTTTTTTAGATCGACCTAATCGCGCATACACCACTATTAGTCATCATGTCCTATCTACACATTTAAGAATATTTGGGACCCAGTTACACTTTTACATCTTTGATTTGCCAATTCATATAAAAAGTTTGTCCGATTAATATTTACATGCAAGAGATACACCGCAAGTGGTAAAAAACGCATCAAAGGTGGACAGTGGTAGCAAATCGTGTGTGCACTTCACTTCTTCGAGGTTCACGTGCTTCATTTTGTTTTTTTACACAATTTATTGAGTGTTACGGTCAGGTGGAGTAAAAGTATTGGTGTAGGGCTCGAGTCACATGTATGGTAAGTATATATTGCACTTACATAGTAACAAATCAAATCAAATCCCGTACCATAATTTCTTGCCCAGTGAATTACCCATGATAGCCTTCAAATTGAACGGTGGACATATCTCGATACTACTGCTCTGTTGGAGTAGTAAATTGTACCCTAAAAAGGGGGTGCTCCCCAGCGGCAAGGCTGTGGCCGTGAAGCAGCTCAAGTCCGGGAGCGGCCAGGGGGAACGCGAGTTCCAGGCCGAGGTGGACATCATCAGCCGCGTGCACCACCGCCACCTCGTGTCCCTCGTCGGCCACTGCGTCGCCGGCGCCAGCCGCATGCTCGTCTACGAGTTTGTGCCAAACAAGACGCTCGAGTTCCACCTCCATGGTCAGTGGCTCTGTTTCCCTACACTTCGTCAGTTACAAGTTAAACTGACACAGCATTGCTGTTTCATACTGATTTTTAGCGTGAGCTGAGTTGCAGGGAAAGGGCTGCCACCGATGCCATGGGCGACGAGGCTGCGCATCGCGCTTGGGTCGGCGAAGGGGCTCGCCTACCTGCACGAAGACTGTGAGCCTTCACCCGCTAGCTCGTCTCAACATCTCATCTTCAGTACTGTGCACAGCAACCAGGTTCTGAATTCTGATCTGACGACTGAACTGCATTTGCCATGTCGTCACCGTGAAGGCCAGCCTCGGATCATCCACCGCGACGTCAAATCCGCCAACATTCTGCTCGACGACAACTTCGAAGCGATGGTGGCCGACTTCGGGCTCGCCAAGCTGCTGGCGTCCGACGACAGCACGCACGTGTCGACCCGCGTCATGGGCACGTTCGGGTACCTGGCCCCGGAGTACGCGTCGAGCGGCAAGCTGACGGAGAAGTCGGACGTGTTCTCCTACGGCGTGGTGCTGCTCGAGCTCCTGACGGGGCGGCGGCCCGTCGACGCCCACTCGTTCCTGGAAGACGGCCTCGTCGACTGGGCGAGGCCGGCGCTGTCCCGCGCCTTGGCCGGTGGCGACTATGGCGCCGTCGCCGACCCCAGACTGGACGGCAGCTACGACTCCGTGGAAATGGCGCGCATGGCCGCAAGTGCTGTGGCCTGTGTCCGGCACTCCGCCAAGAAGCGCCCCAAGATGAGCCAGGTGCACTGCAATGCCACTCCGATCGAAGCATGCTCCATCTTCTGACGAATTTCACGGCAAATGGACATTTTTTTCCTTGCTGCAGATAGTGAGGGCGCTGGAGGGGGACATGTCGCTTGAGGACCTGAACGAGAGGGTGCGGCCGGGACAGAGCGTGTTCATCGGCGAGGCGGGGTCGTCGGGGTAGAAGGAGGAGACTTTGCCGGGGCCATACAGGTCCGACATGGAGTTATGGACACTATCAAGCAAGCGACCATGGCGAGCCCGGCCGTCGTCGTTCCGCATACAGGCACACTTCTCCGGCGAGATGAGTCCGGCTGGGGAGCCATCCGCCGCATCCTGCGGTACGGGCCGTAGATCTGCTGGTCCTCGTTCAGAGCCATGTTAGCTGGTGGGAAATATTACGAGGCTTTGGATATAGAAAGGGAGGGGAAATTCTGTTGGTTTCATCGAATTTTGAAATACTAGACGGAGCACGTGTTTGAACCTAAAAATGATTTGAGAAACTCTTGGTGTATCTCTGATGAAATAGGTAGTTGTGTACCTAAAAATGATTTTTTCCGAAAATCATGAGCAAACTAGGAGGCACCTATAGTTCAAATTTGACCCGTTTCCAGCTGAATCGGCAGAAACTTGTGTTTTTCAAAAGAGGTGGATGAAAACCTTTTCAGAGGAAAGTAATTGGTTATTTGTGCATATAACATGGTCTAGTATTTTCAAAAAATGCAGGTCCTAGGTTTTGCAACATTTTTGTGGTTGATGCTTCCCAAAAAAGCCATTTTTCACACTCGGAGAATGGAAAATGGTTTTTTTATTCAATGAAAAGGAAAACTTTCTTCGGGAACATTTTCCGTGCTTCCAATATGCATGTTTGTGTGTAATATGGGCATATTTAAACAAACTATGCCATGGATTTGGCCACTACACCCGTCATTTGGCCTGAAACCCTAGAATGTTCGTAGGAGATAGCTCATTTATGTGAACTTATTTTCAACACAACTATCGTATTCCATGTTTATTATTTTTGGTGGATACTAGGACATATATAATGACACCACGCGAAGGTCTTGCATCATTTTGGGGTTTTTTAAATTTTCTGGAATTTTCTAAGTCGGTTTCATGAAAAAGTCAAGACGGCGGGCATGACTGTTCGTAGCTAGGGCTTGAATATTGAGAAACCCTTGGTGTATCTCTGATGAATTAGGTAGTTGTGTACCTAAAAATTATTTTTTCCAAAAAATCATGAGCAAACTAGGAGGCACCTGTAGTTCAAATTTGACCCGTTTCCAACTGAATCGGCAGAAACTTGTGTTTTTCAAAAGAGGTGGATGAAAACCTTTTCAGAGGAAAGTAATTGGTTATTTGTGCATATAACATGGTCTAGTATTTTCAAAAAATGCAGCTCCCAGGTTTTACAACATATTTGTGGTTGATGCTTCACAAAAAAAGCCATTCTTCACACTCGGAGAATGGAAAATGGTTTTTTTATTCAGTGAAAAGGAAAACTTTCTTCGGGAACATTGTTCGTGCTTCCAATATGCATGTTTGTGTGAAATATGGGCATGTTTAAACAAACTATGCCATGGATTTGGCTACTACACCCGTCATTTGGCCCGAAACCCTAGAATGTTCGTAGGAGATAGCTCATTTATGTGAACATATTTTCAACACAACTGTCGTATTCCAAGTTTATTATTTTTGGTGGATACTAGGACATATATAATGACACCACGCGAAGGTCTTGCATCATTTTGCGGTTTTTTAAATTTTCTGGAATTTTCTAAGTCGGTTTCATGAGAAAGTCAAGACAGCGGGCATGACCGTTCGTAGCTAGGGCTTGAATATTGAGAAACTCTTGGTGTATCTCTGATGAAATAGGTAGTTGTGTACCTAAAAATGATTTTTTCCAAAAACATGAGCAAACTACGAGGCACATGTAGTTCAAATTTGACCCGTTTCCAACTGAATCGGCAGAAACTTGTGTTTTTCAAAATAGGTGGATGAAAACCTTTTCAGAGGAAAGTAATTGGTTATTTGTGCATATAACATGGTCTAGTATTTTCAAAAAATGCAGCTCCTAAGTTTTGCAACATATTTGTGGTTGATGCTTCACAAAAAAAAACATTTTTCACACTCGGAGAATGGAAAATGGTTTTTTATTCAATGAAAAGGAAAACTTTCTTCCGGAACATTGCCCGTGCTTCCGATATGCATGTTTTTGTGGAATATGGGCATATTTAAACAAACTATGCCATGGATTTGGCCACTACACCCGTCATTTGGCCCGAAACCCTAGAATGTTCGTAGGAGATAGCTCATTAATGTGAGCATATTTTCAACACAAATGTCGTATTCCAAGTTTATTATTTTTGGTGGATACTAGGACATATATAATGACACCACGCAAAGGTCTTGCATCATTTTGGGGTTTTTTAAATTTTCTTGAATTTTCTAAGTCAGTTTCATGAAAAAGTCAAGACGGCGGGCATGACCGTTCGTAGCTAGGGCTTGAATATTGAGAAACTCTTGGTGTATCTCTGACGAAATAGGTAGTTGTGTACCTAAAAATGATTTTTTCCAAAAACATGAGCAAACTACGAGGCACCTGTAGTTCAAATTTGACCCGTTTCCAGCTGAATCGGCATAAACTTGTGTTTTTCAAAAGAGGTGGATGAAAACCTTTTCAGAGGAAAGTAATTGGTTATTTATGCATATAACATGGTCTAGTATTTTAAAAAAATGCAGCTCCCATGTTTTGCAACATATTTGTGGTTGATGCTTCACAAAAAAGCCATTTTCACACTCGGAGAATGGAAAATGTTTTTTTATTCAATGAAAAGGAAAACTTTCTTCGGGAACATTGTTCGTGCTTCCAATATGCATGTTTGTGTGGAATATGGGCATATTTAAACAAACTATTCCATGGATTTGGCCACTACACCCGTCATTTGGCCCGAAACCCTAGAATGTTCGTAGGAAATAACTCATTTATGTGAACATATTTTCAACACAACTGTCGTATTCCAAGTTTATTATTTTTGGTGGATACTAGGACATATATAATGACACCACGCGAAGGTCTTGCATCATTTTGGGGTTTTTTAAATTTTCTGGAATTTTCTAAGTCGGTTTCATGAAAAAGTCAAGACGGCGGGCATGTACGTTCGTAGCTAGGGCTTGAATATTGAGAAACTCTTGGTGTATCTCTGATGAAATAGGTAGTTGTGTACCTAAAAATGATTTTTTCCAAAAATCATGAGCAAACTAGGAGGCACCTGTAGTTCAAATTTGACCCGTTTCCTGCTGAATCGGCAGAAACTTGTGTTTTTCAAAAGAGGTGGATGAAAACCTTTTCAGAGGAAAGTAATTGGTTATTTGTGCATATAACATGGTCTAGTATTTTCAAAAAATGCAGCTCACAGGTTTTACAACATATTTGTGGTTGATGCTTCACAAAAAAAGCCATTCTTCACACTCGGAGAATGGAAAATGGTTTTTTTATTCAATGAAAAGGAAAACTTACTTCGGGAACATTGTCCGTGCTTCCAATATGCATGTTTGTGTGTAATATGAGCATATTTAAACAAATTATGCCATGGATTTGGCCACTACACCCGTCATTTGGCCCGAAACCCTAGAATGTTCGTAGGAGATAGCTCATTTATGTGAACATATTTTCAACACAATTGTCGTATTCCAAGTTTATTATTTTTAGTGTATAATAGGACATATATAATGATACCACGCGAAGGTCTTGCATCATTTTGGGGTTTTTTAAATTTTCTAAAATTTTCTAAGTCGGTTTCATGAAAGAGTCAAGACGGCGGGCATGACCGTTCCTAGCTAGGGCTTGAATATTGAGAATCTCTTGGTGTATCTCTGATGAAATAGGTAGTTGTGTACCTAAAAATGATTTACTACGAGGCACCTGTAGTTCAAATTTGACCCGTTTCCAACTGAATCGGCAGAAACTTGTGTTTTTCAAAATAGGTGGATGAAAACCTTTTCAGAGGAAAGTAATTGGTTATTTGTGCATATAACATGGTATAGTATTTTCAAAAAATGCAGCTCCCAGGTTTTGCAACATATTTTGGTTGATGCTTCACAAAAAAGCCATTTTTCACACTCGGAGAATGGAAAATGGTTTTTTTATTTAATGAAAAGGAAAACTTTCTTCGGGAACATTGTCCGTGCTTCCAATATGCATGTTTGTGTGTAATATGAGCATATTTAAACAAACTATGCCATGGATTTGGCCACTACACCCGTCATTTGGCCCGAAACCCTAGAATGTTCGTAGGAGATAGCTCATTTATGTGAACATATTTTCAACACAACTGTCGTATTCCAAGCTTATTATTTTTGGTGGATACTAGGACATATATAATGACACCACGCGAAGGTCTTGCATCATCTTGGGGTTTTTTAAATTTTCTGGAATTTTCTAAGTCGGTTTCATGAAAAAGTCAAGACGGCGGGCATGACCGTTCCTAGCTAGGGCTTGAATATTGAGAAACTCTTGGTGTATCTCTAATGAAATAGGTAGTTGTGTACCTAAAAATAATTTTTTACAAAAATCATGAGCAAACTACGAGGCACCTGTAGTTCAAATTTGACCCGTTTCCAACTGAATCGGCAGAAACTTGTGTTTTTCAAAAGAGGTGGATGAAAACCTTTTTAGAGGAAAGTAATTGGTTATTTGTGCATATAACATGGTCTAGTATTTTCAAAAAATTCAGCTCCCAGGTTTTGCAACATATTTGTGGTTGATGCTTCACAAAAAAAGTCATTTTTCACACTCGGAAAATAGAAAATGATTTTTTTATTCAATGAAAAGGAAAACTTTCTTCGGGAACGTTGTCCGTGCTTCCAATATGCATGTTTGTGTGGAATATGGGCATATTTAAACAAACTATGCCATGGATTTGGCCACTACACCCGTCATTTGGCCTGAAACACTAGAATGTTCGTACGAGATAGCTCATTTATGTGAACATATTTTCAACACAATTGTCATATTCCAAGTTTATTATTTTTGGTGGATACTAGGACATATATAATGACACCACACGAAGGTCTTGCATCATTTTGGGGTTTTTTAAATTTTCTAGAATTTTCTAAGTCGGTTTCATGAAAAAGTCAAGACGGCGGGCATGACCGTTCCTAGCTAGGGTTTGAATATTGAGAAACTCTTGGTGTATCTCTGATGAAATAGGTAGTTGTGTACCTAAAAATGATTTTTTTACAAAAATCATGAGCAAACTACGAGGCACCTGTAGTTCAAATTTGACCCGTTTCCAACTGAATCGGCAGAAACTTGTGTTTTTCAAAATAGGTGGATGAAAACCTTTTCAGAGGAAAGTAATTGGTTATTTGTGCATATAACATGGTCTAGTATTTTCAAAAAATGCAGCTCCCAGGTTTTGCAACATATTTGTGGTTGATGCTTCACATAAAAAGCCATATTTCACACTCGGAGAATAGAAAATGGTTTTTTTATTCAATGAAAAGGAAAACTTTCTTCGGGAACATTGTCCTTGCTTCCAATATGCATTCATGTGTGGAATATGGGCATATTTAGACAAACTATGCCATGGATTTTGCCACTACACCCGTCATTTGGCCCGAAACCCTAGAATGTTCGTAGGAGATAGCTCATTTATGTGAACATATTTTCAACACAACTGTCGTATTCCGACTTTATTATTTTTGGTGGATACTAGGACATATATAATGACACCATGCGAAGGTCTTGCATCATTTTGGGGGTTTTTAAATTTTCTGGAATTTTCTAAGTCGGTTTCATGAAAAAGTCAAGACGGCGGGCATGACCGTTCGTAGCTAGGGCTTGAATATTGAGAAACTCTTGGTGTATCTCTGATGAAATAGGTAGTTCTGTACCTAAAAATGATTTTTTCCGAAAATCATGAGCAAACTAGGAGGCACCTGTAGTTCAAATTTGACCCGTTTCCAGCTGAATCGGCAGAAACTTGTGTTTTTCAAAAGAGGTGGATGAAAACCTTTTCAAAGGAAAGTAATTGGTTATTTGTGCATATAACATGGTCTAGTATTTTCAAAAAATGCAGGTCCCAAGTTTTGCAACATTTTTGTGGTTGATGCTTCACAAAAAAGCCATTTTTCACACTCGGAGAATGGAAAATGGTTTTTTTATTCAATGAAAAGGAAAACTTTCTTCGGGAACATTGTCCGTGCTTCCAATATGCATGTTTGTCTGTAATATGGGCATATTTAAACAAACTATGCCATGGATTTGGCCACTACACCCGTCATTTGGCCTGAAACCCTAGAATGTTCGTAGGAGATAGCTCATTTATGTGAACTTATTTTCAACACAACTGTGGTATTCCAAGTTTATTATTTTTGGTGGATACTAGGACATATATAATGACACCACGCGAAGGTCTTGCATCATTTTGGGGTTTTTTAAATTTTCTGGAATTTTCTAAGTCGGTTTCATGAAAAAGTCAAGACGACGGACATGACTGTTCGTAGCTAGGGATTGAATATTGAGAAACTCTTGGTGTATCTCTGATGAATTAGGTAGTTGTGTACCTAAAAATGATTTTTTCCAAAAAATCATGAGCAAACTAGGAGGCACCTGTAGTTCAAATTTGACCCGTTTCCAACTGACGGCAGAAACTTGTGTTTTTCAAAAGAGGTGGATGAAAACCTTTTCAGAGGAAAATAATTGGTTATTTGTGCATATAACATGGTCTAGTATTTTCAAAAAATGCAGCTCCCAGGTTTTGCAACATATTTGTGGTTGATGCTTCACAAAAAAGACTTCACAAAAAAGCCATTTTTCACACTCGGAAAATGGAAAATGGTTTTTTTATTCAATGAAAAGGAAAACTTTCTTCGGGAACATTGTCCGTGCTTCCAATATGCATGTTTGTGTGGAATATGGGCACATTTAAACAAACTATGCCATGGATTTGGCCATTACACCCGTCATTTGGCCTGTTTCCAGCTGAATCGGTATAAACTGTCAAAATGGCCACCATGGCTATTCATCTAAAGAGTTTAATTTTTTCAAAACTATCGATGTTTTTATGATATGGATGTCATATTTGAATTTCTCTAATTTTTCTAATCGATTTAGACATTTTATTTGTCAAATTTCGATTTACGGATTTAAAGATATAAATTATTGTATATTAAATAATTTATTCACAAAATAAAGTAATTTCTAACATTATATTGTTATTTAGTCAATAAAGATAATTATATAATCATTGTTATTTGTTCAAATATTGTTTTAAATTTAAACAGTAGAAAAGTTTAACATCATTCCCCACAGGTTAATATGATTGATATGATAGTAATATCAGTAAGTTTTAACATCTCATATGGAATCTAGTTTGGAAGGAACACAAAGGTTAAGCGTGCTTGGGCTGGAGGAATTTCATGATGGGTGATCGAACGGGAAGTTTGACTAAGTTAAGTATGTTGACTAGATTAATTGTGTAATTAGAGATTACAGATTCAATATGTGGCTAAGTGAAAAATTCTGGAATAGAATTTCAAAAAAGTTCAAAATAATTTGAATTTTTCTTGATTTTTTTTCAATTATTTTGGAAATATTGTGCCGACGGCTTTGCCGTCGGCATAGAGCATGGTATGCCGACGGCTTTTAGTGTGCCGACGGTTATTTGATCTATGCCGACGCGGGCATATGCCGACGGCAAGGTGCCGACGGTGGCCGTCGGCACAGTCTGTGCCGACGGCTGCTGGCCGTCGGCATATCGGGCGATTCCTCTAGTGCGGGCGTCAAGATAAAAAATGTTAGATTGTGAATTAATCTAAATTTAGGTTTATTTTATGCGAACGTTTCTAAAAGGGATGATAGAGACGCTCTGCTCTGTCTTGAACGTAGGACCGGGAAAATGTGGTAAAGAAAAGGAGGAATACGTGACTGGCAAGTGGTCCAGGGCGACTAGCCTGGACAGTCCATGCTGGCATTCCCCAGATGTCACGACCTTGGTGCAGATGAGGCAAACACCAGCCACCCGCCAAGATCGGGCGCCGATGGCAGAGAACGAACTTCCCGGAGCTCCCCGCGCGCAGCAGAAAACACACACACACGGCACAGAACGGAACGGAACCCACGCCGCCACGCCTCATCGATCCAATTGAATTGAAGAATACTGGAGCACTTCTCGCCGTCATGTCCTCTAATTCCTCGGCACCCCAGTCGGCGCCACCGAAGAACACGACTCCTCCTCCGTCCGCTCCGCCGCCGTCGCCGGAGCAATCGTCCTCTCCACCGGCGCCCAACAACACTTCTCCGGCGCCATCGCCTCCGCCGTCCCATGGCGCTCCGCCGTCACCGGCCGGGGTCCACAATCCGCCAAAGCAGTCCTCCAGAGGCACGGGTGACTTGACCAGGCCGGCACAGGAATCTGTGCGCCGTGTCAGCGCAGCTGAGATCATTTTCGCTGCCGCCGGGGCCGCAGCTCTTCTCGCCCTCCTCGTCGCCGCCTGCGTCTGCTGCTCCAGGAGGACGGCGCCCAGGAGGCGCCGGAAGCCTCAGAAACCGATGCACTCCTACGCGGATACTACTACTGCCTCCGGGCACAAAGGTAAAGCGCCATGATCGTTCTTGCTCTGGATGTGCGTGTCACCCTGTGTTTAACCACCAACGCCACCACCACAGGCCATAGCACGTACTACACCAGCGGGCCGCAGCCACAATGGCAGAGCGACAATGGCGCGGGACCGTCGACGAGCACACCGGGCCCAGTGGGTGCCTCCTTGCACGTGCCGCCCGACATGAACCCCGGCGTCCCGCGCGGCCAGGCGCTACCACCGCCGGCACCGCATGATGAGTTCGGGCTCGGCAAGGGCACGTTCACCTACGACGAGCTAGCAGCGGCGACGGGGGGCTTCTCGCAGACGAACCTGCTCGGGCAGGGCGGGTTCGGGTACGTGCACAAGGGGGGTTTTTTACGGTAGGGACTGGAAAATATTGACCGTCCATGTTAGTAGATCTGATGGTCCAGATTGACTAATACTTATTGACAAGAAGAGTAGTATTTTTTCACCCAAGGGTACATTCGGTAGAGGAAAAACACATACCTCTAATAAAGGAAACTTTCTGTGTATTACTCCTTTGTCTAACCATTGTAATCGGTTCTTTATTTTATTCCTTAACAAACAATCTGTGGATGCGCATGCTGCCAATTTGGATAACCTTTTTACGGTTCCTAGAGAAAACTTACGCGAAGGAAAATTTAAAGGAAATATATAAGAGCGATGTAATAATTTGTTGATACAAGTCTAAAAAATAATTAGAGCGATGTAATAATTTGCTTAAATAGTGAAAAAATTAGAGTTAAAAAAGACGTGGAGTTTTTCATGAATCTTTGCAGGTTCTCCAACATCGACTAATACTTGCCCGGTTTGATTGACGGTTTGCAAAAATAAAGTTCGAAATAGGTAAAAAATTAGGCTGCTCGCGTCTCTCTCAGGGGGCGGGGGATGGCACGGGCGAACCCTAGTCACCAACCTGTCCCTTTCCTCAGCTTTCATCCCGGGTCGCTGACGGATGAAGCAGACGGGCGAAGCCCGCCTCGGCGGACTGCAGCAGTAGGTGAGCCCTCATCGCAGTGAAGTGCGTCGCCCTGACCGATTTATACTTCTTGCGCTGCAGCGGTGGAAGCCAGGGCGGGGGTCTAAACGGAGGATTTGGTGGCTTCCTGCTGGTCAGGGGAGGTCCAGCACGGCTCACATCGCGACGACACGCGAGGGATTCGGGCCTTGATGCACATTCGCTACGGTGGTTGTCGTGCTCGGGGAGGTCGTGCACGACGATGGGTGGTCGCAGGTAGCACTCGAATTCGAGGCCGCGGCCCCTGTGTCTGGTGGTGCTTCGGGCCTTGATGCACATTCGCTATGGTGGTTGTCGTGCTCGGGGAGGTTGTCCACGACGATGGGTGGTCGCAAGTAGCACTCGAATTCGGGGCCGCGGCCCCTGTGTCTGGTGGTGCTTCGGGCTACGGGGCAACTCGGAGCTTGGCGAATATGTCCCTCGACACACTGCTTCGTTGGTGGTTGCGGCGCCTGTCGGATGCATGTGGTCGGCAGGTTTCCGGCGCGTGGTGTGGTGGTGGTAGTTTGGTGTGGCCAATGTGTCTCCGGCTTGGATTTGTGGAGATGAAGGCGAAAGCATGGCTCGATCTTGGTCGGTTGGTGACGACTAGACTCGCCCTTTGTCGTCACTTTCCAGAAGGAGTCGGTCGAGTGTATTGTCGTGTTCCTGTTCCTTCTCGACTTCTCTAGTGAAATTCCTCGAACCGGTTGCTCCGGATCGGATGATGGCGGCACATTTAATTGTTTTTTAGATCGACCTAATCGCGCATACACCACTATTAGTCATCATGTCCTATCTACACATTTAAGAATATTTGGGACCCAGTTACACTTTTACATCTTTGATTTGCCAATTCATATAAAAAGTTTGTCCGATTAATATTTACATGCAAGAGATACACCGCAAGTGGTAAAAAACGCATCAAAGGTGGACAGTGGTAGCAAATCGTGTGTGCACTTCACTTCTTCGAGGTTCACGTGCTTCATTTTGTTTTTTTACACAATTTATTGAGTGTTACGGTCAGGTGGAGTAAAAGTATTGGTGTAGGGCTCGAGTCACATGTATGGTAAGTATATATTGCACTTACATAGTAACAAATCAAATCAAATCCCGTACCATAATTTCTTGCCCAGTGAATTACCCATGATAGCCTTCAAATTGAACGGTGGACATATCTCGATACTACTGCTCTGTTGGAGTAGTAAATTGTACCCTAAAAAGGGGGTGCTCCCCAGCGGCAAGGCTGTGGCCGTGAAGCAGCTCAAGTCCGGGAGCGGCCAGGGGGAACGCGAGTTCCAGGCCGAGGTGGACATCATCAGCCGCGTGCACCACCGCCACCTCGTGTCCCTCGTCGGCCACTGCGTCGCCGGCGCCAGCCGCATGCTCGTCTACGAGTTTGTGCCAAACAAGACGCTCGAGTTCCACCTCCATGGTCAGTGGCTCTGTTTCCCTACACTTCGTCAGTTACAAGTTAAACTGACACAGCATTGCTGTTTCATACTGATTTTTAGCGTGAGCTGAGTTGCAGGGAAAGGGCTGCCACCGATGCCATGGGCGACGAGGCTGCGCATCGCGCTTGGGTCGGCGAAGGGGCTCGCCTACCTGCACGAAGACTGTGAGCCTTCACCCGCTAGCTCGTCTCAACATCTCATCTTCAGTACTGTGCACAGCAACCAGGTTCTGAATTCTGATCTGACGACTGAACTGCATTTGCCATGTCGTCACCGTGAAGGCCAGCCTCGGATCATCCACCGCGACGTCAAATCCGCCAACATTCTGCTCGACGACAACTTCGAAGCGATGGTGGCCGACTTCGGGCTCGCCAAGCTGCTGGCGTCCGACGACAGCACGCACGTGTCGACCCGCGTCATGGGCACGTTCGGGTACCTGGCCCCGGAGTACGCGTCGAGCGGCAAGCTGACGGAGAAGTCGGACGTGTTCTCCTACGGCGTGGTGCTGCTCGAGCTCCTGACGGGGCGGCGGCCCGTCGACGCCCACTCGTTCCTGGAAGACGGCCTCGTCGACTGGGCGAGGCCGGCGCTGTCCCGCGCCTTGGCCGGTGGCGACTATGGCGCCGTCGCCGACCCCAGACTGGACGGCAGCTACGACTCCGTGGAAATGGCGCGCATGGCCGCAAGTGCTGTGGCCTGTGTCCGGCACTCCGCCAAGAAGCGCCCCAAGATGAGCCAGGTGCACTGCAATGCCACTCCGATCGAAGCATGCTCCATCTTCTGACGAATTTCACGGCAAATGGACATTTTTTTCCTTGCTGCAGATAGTGAGGGCGCTGGAGGGGGACATGTCGCTTGAGGACCTGAACGAGAGGGTGCGGCCGGGACAGAGCGTGTTCATCGGCGAGGCGGGGTCGTCGGGGTAGAAGGAGGAGACTTTGCCGGGGCCATACAGGTCCGACATGGAGTTATGGACACTATCAAGCAAGCGACCATGGCGAGCCCGGCCGTCGTCGTTCCGCATACAGGCACACTTCTCCGGCGAGATGAGTCCGGCTGGGGAGCCATCCGCCGCATCCTGCGGTACGGGCCGTAGATCTGCTGGTCCTCGTTCAGAGCCATGTTAGCTGGTGGGAAATATTACGAGGCTTTGGATATAGAAAGGGAGGGGAAATTCTGTTGGTTTCATCGAATTTTGAAATACTAGACGGAGCACGTGTTTGAACCGTCACTAAACAATGTGCTAGTGTGATTGTGCTAGTTGTCTTCTCTACATAGTGTCTGTGGCGTTCTATAATCTATTGGCTAATAGCAGCCATCCTGAATCCTGATGCACCAATCATGTTGTACATGTGCTATCTTCGGATCTTGCTACTCTACCATTAGTCCCTGCATAAGTGGGTTGCCTATGTAAGTGTGTCGCTTATGCAAGTGTGCTGCCGTGCTGTCTTGGAACTTGCAATATCATTGCTATTTTGTCATAACTATGTGTAAATTTCTTTCAGTCTTGTCTAAGGAAGTAGCTATTTCATACTCCTCCAATTAGAACATTACTGACAAATTACCCCTGGATAAAGGTTTGCACAAACGAGCCCGATGCCGCGCAACTGCGTCCAACACAAAAATATAGTCACAACACGTAGGCTAAACAATGTGTCCTATCCTAGAATGGGCCTCTTGAGGCACACATGGAAACAGCCATTGCTTGTCTCCAGCAACAAAATAAGATTATTCAGTAAGGAAGACACTTGAAACTTCAGTAACATGCTCCAGAACATTGCACGCACAGACGTATGCTCTCTAAATGTAGCAAAAAAAAGAGCAGATCGGCACAATGCACCGCTATGTAAGCATGTACAACAACAGACCCAACCATAAAGCTAAATTACATGCCGAATTACCTTTCAGCTAGCCCCTAAAGAACCACTATCCAACATCTCTAACATAATTTCTAAGATAACCATTGCATGAATCGACAATGTTGCCCCCCTCCCCCAACAATGCAATACAACTATGTGAAATGTTATCGAACTTCATCACAGAATCAGTATTTGATATCGTCCACGTCATATCTGGTTTCTAGCATGATCTGCCGGATCATTTTTCTACCAAGGTTTTCCCAAGCATGCGCATCAAGAAGCCATGGATCTCCACAGACTTTCCGAAGTGTAAACCGGAAAGGATTCTCTCTAGCAGGCGGGCCATATATGATCCAAGCTACTGATCTTCCTGATTCTATCTTGTCAAGCCCTTCCGCATATATGTTTAAACCTAATTGTTTGATCATGCCACGGCTGACCATCACGCGTGATAGCGATCGCCTATATGAACATTGAAAAAATAAGCTTAATATTGTTGGAAAAAAGGAGCTCACAGTTCTATGATGACAAACAAATGATGCCGTATTTTCTTGTGCCATCATCATGTGTATAACCGTATTGCCTACAAGAATGCTCCAAAAATCAACCTAATATGAATAAAGGAAATTAAAGCATTCACAACAACAAACATATTCTACCGTATGTGAAAAAGCACAAAATGTAAACCTGAAATACACGATAATCACACTACACCGCATGGGCCGGAAAAATGTTTCGTCAGTTGTGATACAAAATATCTATGATCCATGGGATGTAAATAAAAATGATAAAGACATGGATGCCAAGGAATGGAAAATTCTGTGAAAGGAGTACCCTAATTGAAACAGGGGGTAAGATGGTTAAACATGTACATGAAAATACAAGAAAATTAAAAAAACTGAGAGTAAGATCAATCTATAGTCATTAACCATAAGTTCAGTTAGGAATGTCTAAATTACTATTAAAATCTATTGTGAAAGCATTGAAGTAGTACATCATAATCAGTCAAATAGATTTTTTCTCACATAATTGAATACAACTAAATAAATGTTTCACATGGATTAACCGCTTGCATAATATACTTTTAACGCTACAACATTACTAATCAAATTTTATTTGGAAGATATGCATTCTTGAGCCTATATAGGAAATAAAAAGGCGGTGCTGCTAAAAATAAAAAAGCATGCTATATCGCAGCTAATACATGTCTAGAACAGTAGAATGAGAAAGACCGGGCTAAGATACCAGCTCATGCTGTGGGTTTGCTCTGCTGCCATGGTCCTCATAGCTCCACCTTGCCATCTGCATCATGGGTGCCCTGGTTGTCATCCCGGTAGCAGCTTTCAGGTGACGCTCCCTGATCTGGAGCAGGCGCCTACATTGTTGGGTCGTCTGCGCCCACTCGGCTGACCAGTTGGCAGAGTCACTATCCAAGTGAGGAGTTGTGGTGGGAAAACCAGTTTGTATGATGTAAATGATACTTAGAAACATAGGGTATTTGTCAAACATAAAACTATATGAGTAGCAGGTTCTCATGTTAACTTGTCAATTCATTAACATTTCCTGTCTATGACAACATTAGTTAGTGAGTACACAAATGGATTTCTCACAATTCAGAATAAGAGGTGGAGCTGGTATATATATTGTTTATCTAAGAATAGGCTAGCACCATAGTCAAAAATAAAGAATGCATAATGTAGGAGCAGACCTGACCACATATCTACTCCTGTAAACAAACAAACAGTTCATACTCCCAAATGAATACAACAAGTTTCAAGTCTTGGATGCAAGTAGAAAATAGCCACTCAATGTTATTTCAGCTTTCTTTCACCCGAAAAGGGGAATTTTTTTGTTACCGCTTACCGGTAGTCGAAACAATATTCCCTTATGTAGCTAACTGAACCGCACAACTATATAACTTCTTTGACCAAAGGAAGAGACAAAATATCTTTCACTTACGGGTTAATGTGTGAAAGAAAAAAAATCTGGCAATCAAGAGGTTTCAAGGCAACATTACCCAGAGTAGCTGACACAATAGAGCATTGTTCAAATCTACGTGTCTGACAACCTGCAGATGGACAGAGAATAAATCTCAAGCCTAGAAATATCAATGCAGTAGAATGACATTAAAACAGTTAATCTATTATGTGCATAGCTAGTACAGTAGTCTGTAGTGCACATATATGAAAATAATAATAAGAGGACTGTACATCTTTTATGGATAATTTATAGACAGGGCTAAACTTCTCAAATCCAAGTTTTTTGTAACCAAAAGAATACGATGAATCAGATCAAATTTCGGTACGTTATCTTCTAAATCATGTTAATTCAATATGGGACAACATTAAATAACAGAGACACTCGAATACGAATTTAAAATATGGATTTTCATTCACACATGTCATACTTTGCATAGGAACTTGACCTTTCGAGAAGAGAACTAAATATCTAGAAGAATAACGGAAAATGCAATAGGAAGTTATGGCATAACAAGTTAGCACACCGACCTCGCACTTGCCGTTGAGCTTTCTTCTATCTGATTTCCTCGGTGCATCTTGAAGAGATATGCTGGAGGTTACAGATGCACTACAATTGCCGCAGTGGAGAGAGGTCTGATAAATTGTGGGCAGCAACAGCGACCACGTACGCTAAATAAAGAAATTCCAACACGGACTGCGTCTGCATTTCCCAACTCGGTGCTTTAATAACACTGATGGATATGCGAGCTTCGCCTCGCCGCCAGCATTTTGTTTTGACACAGCATGGTCGGCGCAGTGAAATTGTAGCCGTTTTTTACCTACGCACTACCATGAATAACACTTACAGATTTTTGAACATCTTATCCTTGTTGGCACATGTAGGCAAAAGCCAATTCTAAGGAGCCCAGGCAATGGAGTTTCATTGAGGATTTGTGGTTGCCAAACACATGTGCCTGAGATCACTGCCTAATCGGGCACCCTCCTTCCAGACTAACACATGACCGATTATAAGGCTCAAACCATACTTGGGATGGGCCCATCTGACACACGCCACAGGGGACCATAGGGTCCAATGAGGGCCGCCAGGAGCTGGGATGGGGCAAATGCACCTGCAATGTTGATGATCTTCACAATGTTGACGATCTTCACAGTGGAGTCTGAGGAGGCTGTGGCAAGGCTCTTCCGATAGTATTCAATGGAAGAATTATGAACCGTCCTTGTGGTCTAGCTCTATCTTCTTCGACGATATGTTAGTGGCAATCTGAACTATCACCCTGCCTTGACAGCCTCTGGTATACTGTACAAGATGAAAAAAATGAATTAATGAGATCTTCACGAACACATAGTAGATAGTGCAACTTATATTTGAACTTCATGGGAAGTAAACAGATTGGAAGAGGAACTCGATAATTGCACCGCGAATTTATACTGATATTAATTCTTCTGAGACTACTCAACTGTCATTTTGCTGCACCTATAAATTGATTGCAAATCCATTAACCACAAAATTTAAGTGAATTTTACATCGGTCAGCATTCATATATACCTCAACACAAAAGTATGCCTCTTCATGAGATCATGCACCTATCTTGCACGGTGCCGCTCGTAGAAACCAATATTTATTTAACCTTATACATAATTTTCTCTATGCTCATAGTATAAAGCCAGCACCTATGGATCTCTACATAAAACTGGAATTAGACAAACCACTCAAAAAATGAGAAACACCAAAAATTGCAGATGCATAATGCATGCTCCTTTATCGAAAGAAAGAGGTATATAACTTCTACTACATTGTCTAGCAGACATGTCTTTGAACTGTGCTGCTATAAAATTGTCCGTCTAGTCAGTCACAAAGAAAAGAGAATGCCATGATAAATGAACTTACTGAAAGTGAGGATAGCGGATAATCCATACATATCAGCATACCTCTCTAAGCTAGCGTTGCTCTAAGAAAGTATGGCAGCAAACTACCATCAAGAAGTAGGTGCTCAGGATCTTCAAATAATTTTTTACTTGCTAGATCGAAAACTGTCAACAATAAAGTATTTATTTTTGACAGACTTTCAAATGTAGCATGTGAGTATGGCACATTTGGGGCAACAGTAGCAGGTTGTGGCGCCCTGGTAACCTTTGCCCAGGTTGCGCGAATCACGAAACATTTTTTTTTTTGTTCCTAGTAAGAATGCTAATTGCCAAGAGGTGAGATTAATATTGCATAGACCCTTACCACTGCTCTGAGTGCTCTGCATGTCGTGTCACATTCGTGATCACCGACTCGGGATCGAACGACATCACTAGTTTCATCCTCAGTGAGCATGCATTCCCCGGTACGGCGCTAATTGAGAATGATGGTGGTGCAGAACTGCTCACTCTTGGCCATGTTGGAATTGAGTACACGAGGTGCGTGAATATAATAAAGCTGTCTAAAGCTATAACTTGAACCATACAGCTAGTGGCTTTTTTTAAGATACACCTAGTTGCCTTGTAGATAGTAAAATTTTAAAAACAAAAAAACCTGAAAACTACACAGGATATGATCTTGCATAATGAGTTAATGACAAAACTGACATATTGGCAATGTAACTACCCAAAACAAGAACATTACCTTCAGGATTACTGAGAGAAGCAATTTCCCTACTACCTAGAATTTAAGATCTACTGCCAACAAGGTAACCAGGAGTCCAGGACAATACCACAGTGCAGCTTTGTGAGGTAAACACTAAATAAACAATGTGAATCATACATGGAGAGATTTAAGCCTAATTATATAGAAATTTTCCACGAGCTGCTTATGGAAAAGAAGATGGAGGTGATGCTCATTAGTAACGCCACCATCACCACATTGCAACATATGACATGAATTTCAGACGAGGTAATGGCTTTTCCTATAGCGACCTAAAACCTACATTTCAAAAGGTTGTACTTTCGCAAAATGAATTAAAGTTACAGTTTGAGTCCACAAAGGAAAGCATAAGAGTGAATCTAAACACAACAGAATAGTAGAGAATTGCACTGAGTCCGGAGCGGATGGTTGAAAAAACCTTAACACCCACTGTCTTGCAGAGAATAATACTTCAATTTGCAATTTGCAATCTTGTTTACATGTGAACAAAAATTATGTAATATGATGCATGTGGTAGTCTACATATACAGCAAGCAACAAAGAATTAGAGCAACAAACAAACCGTAGTATATGGAAATGGACGGTTTGAGAGTACACACAGTGATATCATATTGCACCAACACATAACCTGTAGTATATGGGAATGGACGGTATGAGAGTATTCACCGTTATATCATGTAGCACCAAGCATACGCCTTTTGATATTTTAGAAGGATTTTTCGGTGTGATCTCAAATATCTCTTTGGCTCTTTCTTATAATGCTTTTCTGTCTCCTTAATCATATGCTATGTTCTTGTCTAGTTATCATGAATGTGGTTTAAACAACAGATACCGGTGTAAACAATGGCATTGCACTTAAGAAAAAAATTATATTTTCAAGAAATAAGGCATTCAAGGAGCTAGTTTATTATCACATCGTACATGCACCATCAGGTTTTCGTCGTCCACAAAACTGGCGAACAAACTCAGACGACGACTCCAGTTGATGCACATGAGATGAATCTTGTGAAGTTGAACAAACACAGGCAATAAGAAACTAAGAAACCACCATTGGGACCAGTGTGGGGTATCGTTACCTCTTTAATTGTGGTGCTTTCTTTGTCTTGCTTCTGCTCATCAGCTACATTCTCTTGGTCCTGATCGTCTGCCTCCATATTGTCGGTTTCTCTGAAGGTTCAGCCATGTTGGTATCAGGCTTAGGGAGTAGTAGTCATCTAAAGTGTTTTCAGGGACGACACATTGAAATACTATTGCAACACTGTAAAGAATGCAGCCGGTTCATCATTTGTTTACCAAAATACTTACAGTATTTCTTTATCAGAAGAATACTTACAGATAGTACTCTCATCAACATATAAAGTGAAACAAAATGTCAAAAAAAAATTCAAATTTCATATTTACTGCTACAAATTACAGTGGAAGAACCAAGTAAACAATTCGAGATGTGCAGAATAGTACAAGTGTTCTGAACCTGTACAAAAGCTACTTGGTTGCAATCTTCACGTCTGTGCTTGTGTACCAAGCCAGGGGATCTCTCAGTTGCGCCACCGCCAGCATGGTCAACGTGTCCGCGTCGGCGCATCTCTCGGACGGCACAGCGGCATCCAGCGAGTGGATGGTGTCCGGCGACTCTGCCAGCCGGCTGCCGATAGCAGTGGACGCCGCGAGGTCGCGAGGATCTATGGAGTAGGTCAATGAACCAGGTGGGCGTTGATGGTAGCGGCCGGCATTGGCGGCGGAGGCGCTAACCCTAGCGAGGAGCAGTAGTATGAGGGTCGGGATGGAAGAAGAGGGTGGAGAAGAAGCAGCCGCACAGACTCATTGCAGGGCGCTCGCCCGTCGGGAGGGAGCGGCAGCGAGACCGTGCCCTCGGCTGCGTCGACCGAGATGCGGGGAAGGGAGGAGAAAGGGTCGCGCTGGCTGCGGGGAAGAAGAGAAGCGGCCAAGCGAGGAAAGAAAGCCACAGCCCACATGCCAGCCCGTGAAACCGAGAGGTCCACCCACGATGAGGAACCCAGACAAAGGGTCCACAAAGCAGCGGCAGCGGGAAGCGCTGATGCGCTGAGAATCGTCCGTCGACTCCAGGGTTAAAGCCATAGTTAATACGAAAAACGGGTGTGAGATGTAAAGTCGACCAGTCAATGCAACACCGAACCTCACAACGACTAAATTTTTTATGTGTACGCAACGTCCCATGCCACATGTTTTCAATGCATGGCATGTAAGACCCGTGAAAAAATGTTGCAACACACGACCGTAGCAATAATCAATTGAACCGTGAATGTAACAGTTGTAATAGGCGTCTAGAAGCATATGGCATATCGCTATTGCGTTTGCAGCAAAACAGACACAAGACGACAGCAAATTGAAACACCGTTCGCAACATAAACTGAACCAGAAATCATATACCTTGAGCATCAACAATGGTCTCCGCTGCTCTGGTTCGCCGATGAGTCAGTTCCTCGCGGTCCCTGCCATCTCCTTTGAGCTGGGTGGGCAAAAAAGTTCACCACCAACCACATGGCGACCACAGGGCAGGAGTTTGGGCCTCCTAGGAGAGAATTACGAATAAAGAGAAGTTCAAGAGAGGACGACGTTTCGTCTCTTGGGCGATCCTGGAGGCGACCGCGGGAAACAAAGGAGAGAGAGCGACGCCAGACTTGAGAGAGAGAGCACCGCCGGACCCAAGCAAAATAGTGAGATAGAAGCCCTGCCTCAGGTGATTCACCCTCCCCCATCCTACCCCTTAAGCCTTTTGCCCGCGGAATGGAGAGAGAGAGAATGAGAGAATCTTCCGGCGGATCCAAAGATCCCCTTCTCTGCTTGGAGAGTTGCAAGACCAACTCCACCTTCTTTCTGAGTCGGCGGGGGAGGCAGGTGGAGTTCCCTGTCGCGGAGAAGAAGGAGGTAATAGCCACCAGGCCGGAGGTGTGCATTGATCGCAGGGAGGCGAAATTGGGGTAGTTTCTAAATCTTTCATACATGGAGCGGATGAAAATTGAACGGATTATAAAAGAATCCATGGGATTTACGCCTCCGCAGGCCTTCAAGCAGCAGATTAGTGGAGTGAAATCAGAGGAAGAACCACCTAATACGCCATGGAGAGGCATTCAAGATCAAGCAACGGTCAGAACGGTAATTTCGTACCATGGCCTTCAAGTAGAAGAGAAATTTCCGGCGTCATACACGGTGCCCGTTCTATGGTATGATTCTCCCTTTTATGACAAAGAATAATGGTTGGATCTCGGACCCTGGTGGAACTTGTATAAATAGAGAGGAGGCCGGATACATGTACCACTACACCATTCAGCTCACTCACCCACACACCACTGATCCCGTCATGCCCATGGCAATGGAGGGCAAGAAAGTTGTTTCAACCGGCAAGGGAAATGGTGTTGTCACCGTGAGTGCTGCTCCATAAAAAGACCTAAAGATCGTCACTGAAGCTGGCCCCTCCCATAGGAGGATGGGGAAGGAACTCATGGAGGAGCTCTGGACGGAAGAGGAGAAGAAGGCGGTCGTCATCAACATGGCCAAGGCGAGAGGTGCAGTGAGAGCTAGGTACCTGGCAGTGGGCATTTTTATCTCCATGCTCATTGTCAGTACCATTCAGCTCGTCGACTACATGAATAAAAATATGGAAGCTCAGAGGGAGCGTCGACAAGTGCCCGCTGCAAGGCATGAGCTCCGTGCTCGAGTTCGCTGAAGATGGTGACTTCAACCATGTCACCCGCATCGGCCCATGGAGGTATAGAGAGGACGCAATCCTGATAGAATCTCTGTAGGAAGGCGAGCAAGTGTGCTTATGCTCGATGCCGATATGGGTTCAGTTCAAGGAAATCCCTTTCTATCTCCTTTCAAAGGAGCTAGCAAGGAAGTTGGGAAGGAGGATAGGTGAGCTGATGACTATTGACAAAAACTATCATGGTGATATATGCGGCAAGTTCATCGGGTCCAGGGTGAGAATCCCAATCCACTCCCCCCTGTTTCACTAAATCACGCTAGAGGATGAGGTTACGGATAAGAAGGTGGTGGTGTCCATCCACTACGAGAGGCTTCCTAGCTTCTGCCTCTGCTGCGGCATCATCGAGCACACCATGGTGAACTTCCCCATCCAGGCAGAGGACAGGAGAAAGCACTACAATGTCGGATTGGGAGTGCCTCCCACTCACGCCGCCGACCCTAGGCGTTGGTACCTGCCGGAGTCCATCGGGCAGAAGAGGAGCCTTCATCAAGTAGCCCTGCCATGGCGCCTCCCCTTTAACCCCGCGCCCACCACGTCAACACCAAACTTGCAGAAGAAATTTTCCAGCGTGGCACACGTCATAGACGAGGTGAACAAACTTTATGTGCAGGACCCCTGCACATACTGTGACACCAATGGGCATGCCCCTACTACGACACCTTCCCCGACAGCCTTTGTGGGCTTGAAATAGCTCACACAGTAGGATAAGTAAGGGGGAGCGGAGGGTGAAGGAAGCAACCTATCTATTCCCCTGAAAGAAGAGGAAGGGTACATGGAGCAGACTTGCAAGAGGGAGGACCAAGAGGAACAGAACACAGCGTGGAAAACCCAGGGCCTCACCCTGAGGGCTCCATGACACAGGGGGATGGAGAAGAACATGGACTTATGCCGGACACCAAGAGAAGATACCTTGAAGTTCCATCTTGGAGACCTGCCTGGGTATAGAGACTCTGCGGGAGCTGAGAGAGATGGACAATGCAGGGGAGACACATAGGCAAAAGATAGCACTTCCCACCTCAGAACAAGGAGCCAAAGGAATGGAGAGTGCTTCCCTAGACCTTCTAGTAAAAAATGTAAATACCCAATTTGTAATAGGTGCTAGTAGAGAGGGACAAAAGGAAGAAGGCGGGATGGACAAGCCTCCAGAATAGGGGATAGAGGCAGGAGGGCTGAAAGGGATTACCAAAAAGACCGATCATAAGTCTGACAACATTAAATCGGGCACCGAGGAGGCTGCATGGGCGAACAAATGAGGATATTGTGTTGGAACTACCACGACCTAGGGCAGCCTCATACAGTTCAGGAACTCACTACTAGAGATTTGCTTATAGCAGCACAACCTACCACAGGCGAACACATAATGCGATGCGCCTGGGCTAATTAGCGCAGGAGAACGAGTGCACTGTGCGCCTGGGGTAAGTCTGTTACCCCAGGCGAACCTTGTCCAGGGTAAAGTGTGGCATGGCCACCACCACCACCCCCTGGCACTCTTCCTTTACCCCAGGCGAATGCCATATTTGTTCGCCTGCGGTATAACACATACCCCAGGCGAATATTCACGGAAGCGCCTGGGGTAAAAAGTGGACTCGGGTACCACCCCTTAGCGCAGGCGCACCACATCCTTGTTCGCCTGGGGTGAAAAGTGGCCTGGGGTAGCACCCCTTAGCGCAGGCGCATTTCATGACTTATTCGCCTGGGGTAATATATGGCCTCAATAAGTGCGGCCAGCCACCCACCACCACCCCTATCCACCCCACTCACGCACTCACTAGTCCAAACTCGACCCATTAGTGATCCTAACTCAATCCCCCACACCCCTCCACCATTTTTAGCTAATTTAACCAATCATGTTTGTTATATTTTAGCTAGTACGCTACCCCACTTTGCCTCTTCCAAATCTCTCCACTAGATCTACTAACCGGACACTAGATCTCACCACAAATGCACCACTAGCTACTTCTAGATCTATCACACTCTCTTATCGGCCGTCTCTCCGGTGATCTTCGACGTCGTCATCGCGTCTATATATTTTGCATTGTGTGTCATCTTAATAGGTGCGTGGGATTGGTCGGTGGATGAGAATTCGATCTCTTTTTCATTTTATTGTGTTGCCATGAGGATGAGTTGCCAATGTTTTGCCGAAATGTTGATTCATTTCCTTTTCGGCAAATTTCTGGCGCTCCGCGTTACACCTTTTGTAGGAAGGTCATGCCGAAATTTTCCGTGAAAACCAGATCTAGTTAATGAAACCTCTCTCTCTTGCATTTTGTAGAAATGGTCATTGCGATGAGGACAAGCGTAGTGCATAGGTACGTGCGACGCGCGACGGCCGAGATGCATCGAAACAACCGCACCGAGATAGAGTGTCTGTGTCGGAAATGCAAGCTGGGGTCCTTGTTCAAACCAGATTCTAGTAATGTGGAGAAGCACCTGCTCAGGTATAGTTTCATGGAGGGCCACACTAAGTGGATGGATGATGATGAAGACGATGATCACGTCGAGACCACTTCGGCGGCGACATGTGAAGATGATCAGGAGGAGTCTGAACATGGCAATGGAGAGGACGAAGAGGCTGCCGACGGAGACGACTATAGTGAAGAAGGGAGTCATGGTGATCAACAACATGAAGACGAGGACATGAACACTCCGCTAACTTAAGTCGTGCGGCACGCTCATGTTCAAGAGCTTCTTCTCAAGAACACGTCGACCGACGCCAGACGTAAATCTAAGATCACGCAACTAGAGATAGACTCTTCAACTCCGTTGTATGACGCAAGTCGCGGGGCGGGGGAGTCACGCTTGAGAGTAGCTCTGGATCTTCTAGAGATGAAGGAAAAATACGGATGGACCGACACAAGCATGGACGATCTTCTGCGATACCTGAAGACGCACTTACCTGAAGGGAACACATGTGCTAGTAGTCTACAGGAGGCCGAGAAAATCGTGTGCCCCCTCGATTTACCGCACACAAAATACCACGCTTGCGTCCGTGACTGCATAATTTATCGTAACGAGCACGCAGACCAGATCAAATGTCCGGTGTGCGGTGCTGGTCGTTACAAGAGGGGGACGAAGAAAGCTCCTAGGAAAGTTGTGTGGTACTTTCCACTCATTCCCCGTCTGCAGCGGTACTTCGTGGACCCCAAGGAAGCAAAGCTCATGCGTCGGCACGAGGACAGAAAGAAGGTGGTGCTGAGCGATCCAGAACGTGTTGAAAAACCAGTGGTAACACACCCTTCGGATGCACGTCAGTGGAAAGCATTAGACGCATTCGATGAAGAATTCGGGAACGACCCAAGGAACATCAGGCTTGGTGCGAGCACCGACGGTCTCAATCCATTTGGCAACCAGAGCAACAAACATAGCACCTGACCCGTGTTTGTATGGATGTACAACCTCCCCCCGTGGCTGTGTCTGAAGAGGAAGTACATACACATGAGTATGCTGATTCAAGGGCCGACCCAGCCAGGGAGCGATATCAACATGTATCTCGAGCTATTGAAGGAGGAGATAGACACGTTGTGGGAGGAAGGGGTGGAAACATGTGACGCCTTCAAAGAAGAAACTTTTCGTATGAGAGCCGCACTGATCACGACGGTGCAGGACTATCTCGGATACGAATATATTGCGTGTCAGGTGTGCCATGGACACAAGGCTTGTGTCAGGTGCATGGAATTTCCGCCGTTTCTACAGCTACACAAGGATCCCGGATCTTCGAAAACCGTATACATGAGGCATCGAATGTGGCTACCACAGAACGACCCGTGGAGAAAGCGCGGAGACCTGTTCAACGGTAAAGATGAGCTCGATCTACCTCCACGCAAGAGAAGAGGAGAAGAGATCGATACTCTATTGAAGAATTGGAAAATGTGTCCTCCGTCGGGAAAGGTACAGAAGCGGAAGCGAGGAGAGAAGCGAAATAGAGGAGAGAAAAAGTGTCCTCCGCCAGAAGGACCGCTCTTGGGGGTATGGAAAAGGAGGTCCGTGTTTTGGGACTTGCGGTACTGGCCAATCCTCGGAGTGCCTCACTGCCTTGATGTCATGCATATCACGAAGAATGTGTGTGAGAGCTTGCTTGGCACCTTGTTCAACATGCCAGATAGGACCAAAGACGGGCCAAAATCAAGATACGACCTGATGGTCCTGAATATCAGGAGCGAGCTTCACAGGGCCGGCCCTGAGCAGTCCAGGGCCCGGTGCAAGACAAAAAAAATGGGCCCTTATACACAAAAAATTGGGAAGGAGAAGTCAGGGTCTGGCAGAGGTGGAGAACAAGGAGTCAAGGTCTTGAGGAGGCTAGGGAGAGCTTGCGTCGCTCGATTCATTTTTTCAGCGAGAAATATTGTGTTTGTTCAGCTGCTAGGCAAATTTTATTCTGGCAGGGCCTTCCTATACATATGTAACATACCTAGCGGGGCCCCTGTCTAGTGAGGGCCCTGTGCGGCCGCACATGCCGCACTTGCTCAGGGCCGGCCCTGGAGCTTCACTTACCGCCTTCTACGCGTGAACAGACGGAGGAGAACGAGGATGAGGTGGAGGAGATGGACGACTGCAAGCGGAAAAGGGCTAAGCAACACCAAACTCACCGCCTGAAACCCTCTTGCTTCACTCTAAGCCCCGACGAGCTCGCGCAAATATTCACATGCCTCCTCGGAGTGAAATTTCCCTTAGGTTACGCGGGGCTGATAAGCAGATACCTAGACGCGGAGAAAAAAAATCTTCAGCGGGATGAAGTCTCATGACTGTCACGTGATGATGACGCAGATACTTTCGGTTGCAATCAGAGGGATAATGGAACCGCACGTCCGTCAAACGCTCACTGGCCTCTGTAACTTTTTCGACGTCATCACTCGGAAGTCGATAAGCGTGAAGAAACTCGGAAGGCTGCAGGAAGAGATCGTCACCATCCTATGCGAGCTTCAGATGTACTTCCCACCTGCCTTCTTTGACATTATGGTACATCTCTTGGTCCATATCGTGGACGATATCACCAATCTTGGTAGGCCTTTTTGGTTCGCCTAGGGTAAGATTTCCTCTAGTAGTGACTCGCGCGCTTAGTGCGAGAACTTAGTCCCAACCTAGTGTTCCTGTCTTAAACTAGGAAAAATAAAAGGAATGTTGAGAACATCTGCTCGCGACTCGGCTTCTCGAACTTCCCGGTGGTGAAAGTTCAAGGTAAAGGAGGAGGGCTTGCTCTCTTCATTGATGATCCAGTGAAGATCGATATGATTAGCTTTAGGCCCCATCATATTGATGTTATTGTAATCTATCAAAATAAAATAAAGATATGGAATATGTTCGTGTATGGCGAACCGCGTCCGCAAGATCGCACTGAGTTTTGGAAACTCATGAAAAGAACCAAACCTATGTCCCCCCTTCCTTGGCTTACTGTAGGAGATTTCAAAGAATCTCTATACCAAGCCGAACATTGGTATGCTAGTACAAAAAGTGAGGATCAGACGAAGAACTTTAGAGATACATTAGCCATTCGTAACTTGCATGACTTTGGATATACGAGCTCTGATTGGACCTACGACAATAAACAGTGGGGTAATAAGAATGTCAGAGTCAGACTCGACCGTGCGGTCGCCGCCCGGCTTGGTCTACCATGTTTCCTCTCGCATCTGTCTAGCATGTGGTATCCTCCCGGCCAGACAGCTTCCCAATCCTGATTATCTTCAAGACGGAGAACGTCCAGAAGCCACACATAACACCCAAGTATGAAGCAATGTGGGAAATGGATCCTACTCTCATGGAGTGTGTGGAGACTGCTCGGAGACACTCTTAGTAAGATAATAATTTCGATGACCTTCTTCTCAAACTATCTAACACTATGTCCATGATGAATTATTGGAGAAATAAGAACTTCCGGTCAGTGAACAAAGAGATTAAGAAAATCCAAAATAGACTTGGAGATCCGTAGAAGAAAAACAAAAAGGAAATCAAGTTAGTGGAGACCAGATTGGTTGAGCTTCTCCACAAGGATGAGATCATGTGGAGACAACGATCATGTGTGAACTAGCTGAAAGAAGGCGACCAGAACACCTAATCGGGACTGCTGAAAGTTTTTTCGTTGACTTGTATACAAAAGATCCCCAGGTGGAGCCATCGGCCTTGCTAGACCTGATAAAGCCTACTATTACTTACGAGACCAACCAAACTATAACACACGGTTCCACGGCTGATGAGATTGGTGATGCCTTGTTCCAAATCGGACCCTTGAAAGCACCCGACCCCGACTGTCTGCCTACCAGGTTGTTTTAGAATAATTGAGGCATGATGAAGAAGGAGGTATGCGATGTTGTTCAAAAGTTTTTCAAAGATGGATCACTGCCTGAAGAATTCAACCTAACCAAAGTTGTGCTTATCCCAAAGCACAACGACACAACAAACCTAAGAGATTTTAGACCCATCGCGCTCTGCAACGTCATATATAAAATCATCTCTCGAAGTGTCTTGTCAACAAAATGAGGTCCATTTGGAATGACCTCATCTCCGAAACCCAAAGTGTGTTTATTCCAGGTCGTCTAATCTCTCACAATGCCCTGGTTGCCTTTGAGTGCTTCCACGCAATTCAAAAAAACAAAAAGGAGTCTGAAGATTACTATGCATACAAAATGGACCTCCGAAAACCCTATGATAGAGTGGACTGGAGTTTTCTCGAGGAAGCACTCCTTGGCTGGGGGTTCAACAAGATTTGGGTGAAGTGGGTAATGAGCTATGTCAAATCGGTCAAGTTCACCATCCAAGTGAATGGGAAAATAAAAAAAATACTATTGTCCCTTCTCGAGGATTAAGGAAGGGGGGTCCACTGTCTCCCTACCTTTTTCTTTTTGTAGCTGAAATCTTAACGTCGGTAATCAAACACCCCATCCAAACCAATGTGTTGCAGGTGTTCAATATTTGTCGGGGATCCCCTTGGATATTGCATTTGATGTTTACTGATGATTGTCTCCTATTCTTCTAGGTCAATGGAGATCAAACAAATGTTATCAAACAAACCATCGAAGCATTTGAAAAGGGAACCTGTCAGTTGTTTAGTGTTGTGAAGTGTTCTCTCCTTTTTAGTGACTCCTTCTCTGAAGCAAACCAAGCATCAGTTAGACAGATCCTTGAGGTTACGCGTGATAGTTTCAAGGACAAGTACTTGGGATACCCCACTCCAGAAGGTAGAATGAGTTAGGGAAAATTTCAGCCAATAAGAGACAGATTATCAAAGAAGCTATCAAACTGGGATGAGATTTTTTTTTAAAGTGTTACCTTAGGGGAAAACCCCTACGGTGTAGATTTTTATATATTTAAATATTTAAATATTCACATAATAGTACAAAAAGAGAAGCAAAGGATTACATCAGGGGGGAAATGAAAACAGAAACACAAATACATTAAGAGAAAGTAGATAAAACCCAGTCCAAGAGGTTTGGGACTATGGAAGATTTCACCCTATATTGGTGAAGGAGAAGGTCGTGATGAAATTTCACTTTCCATCTAGAGAGAGATGGGGCCTTATTTTTGAAGATATAATCATTCCATTCCTTCCAAATATTCCACAACGCACAGTAAACTATCTCCATAAAATAGGGACCATGGAAGTCTCTTTGTGCTCTTGCAAAACGTGAGAAGATTGAACTAGAGCTGAACCAATGTACATCAATAAAATCCCAGCAAGCCATAGTGAAAGGGAAAAGGAAGAATAAATGATCCCTTGTTTCTAACTCATTATCGAAGCAAAGAACACAGGAGGTACCTGAAGCAAGAGACCACTGCTTCCTAGCTATCAAGTCTTTCGTATTAAGCCTATCCCGCAGAAGTAACCAAATAAAACAGTCAGTTTCGGAAGACATCTCGACTTCCAAACGGATTGGAAGGTCGGATCTTGGGGGGCTAGAGCAAAAGTAAATTTGTAATATTTTGCTGAAGTGAAGAGATAAGAGCCCTAGGAAAAAAAAAACCTTTTGTCTTTACTATGCAGATCAGAAATAACCTCTTGCTAATAAGTCTGGACTTGAGCCAACTCAGAAAAAGCTTGTCGAGACAGTGGGAGTGCAAACAGAGAGCTTAAATCCTCAGAGTTAAGTAAATCCGCCACTGTGACATCCTCGTCAAGGGTGAAATAAAATAATCTTGCAAACTTATCACAGAGGATCTCACGCGAGTGCTAGAAATCTTTCCAAAAAAGTGTTGATTCACCGCTACCAACGATGCACGAGAGATACTACGGTAGTCGTGAACCAAACTGAAAATGTCAAGACACCAAAAACAAACCCCTCTTACTCTGAGCGTGAGGGGCACCAGGGCCGTACAGGGACCAAACAAGATGCACCCATGGAATATCCTCCTTGCATAGAATTTATGAAGTTTCTCTGAGTGTGAGGGGTACCTGGGCCTTATTTTGCAGCTCAAGATTCATGGCACCCATCCCCCAACCTTTTTTGGCTGACAGACAACCAACCATGCTGCTAATGATTTGGAAGATGAATCATCTTCATATTGTGCCCAAAGACATTGGCGGCAAGAGAGGTCAAAGATATTAATCACTGTTTTATGAACTTTGAGAGAGCAGAGGTAGTGCGTCCGAAGGGAGGGCAGAACAAAGGTCAGCAGCTTTAGTCTTCCTCTTCCTTCGTAATCAAGAAACCTAGAGGTGGCATTGAGACGACGCTCAATATGATCTACAATGGGGGTGAGATCTTGGACTGTCGGCTTTGTTGTACCCAAGGGGAGACCGAGGTAGGTGAATGGCAGAGTTCCAAATGTGCAGCCACAGGTGTTGGCAAGCATATGAAGGTGGTAATCATCAATATTAATTCGCATCAAACAAGATTTAGCATATTTCACTCGGAGACTGGTAGCCGAGGCAAAGGTTTGGAGCATATTCTTGAGAGCTAGCAGCTGAGCCAGACAAGCTTGAAGAATAAGTAACGTGTCATCTACATATTGCACAATAGGGAAGCTCGAGTTTGTAATTGTCCAAGGTGGGTGAGAACTCCATCTTAAGCCAGACTATTTACCATGGATTGAAGGAGGTCAGCCCCAGCAACAAACATGATAGGAGAAAAAGGATCTCCTTGACGCACACCTCGACGACAAGGGAATTTATAGCCAGGCACCCCATTAATAAGTAGCAAATAAGAAACAGAAGAGAAAATGACTTGGACCCACTGCAACCACCTATTATCAAAACCCCAACATTTTAGAATTTGCAAAATAGACTGATGCTCAATCATACCAAAAGCATTTGCGAAATCCAGCTTTAGAATCACAACTTCTCTTTTGGATTGCTTCAATTGATGAATATACCCATAATCCCACGCAACACAGTCTTGAATTGTTCGGCTCTTCAAAAACCCGTATTGATTCTTGTGGACTAGCGACAATTTTTTTCCTTGCAACCGGTTTTCCAACAGCTTGGTTAATAATTTTAAACAAGAGTTCAACAATTAAATAGGTATGTAGTCATTTGGCCCCTCCAGAGAACTGATTTTAGGAACCAAGGTGATGAACGCATCATTGATACTCTGTAGATTAACTGTTCCCTCCCAAAACTCATGACAAACACGATAGAAATCATATTTAATAATTGGCCAGCAAACCTTGATGAACAACCCTGTAAATCCGTCTAGGCCTGGAGCATTGTCACATGGAAGCTCAGCCACAATTTTGTCTATTTCATCACGAGAGATAAGAGTAGAGAGACTCTCCAAACCTACAACCGACGAAATATAATAAACAAAGTTAAAATGAGTATCAATGTGTGTGGAAATACCAAGCCTATCTCTGAACACCCGCCTAAGAATGCGAGCTTTCTCCTGATGGTCATAGGCAATTGATCCATCATCATGGCTAAGAGAAGTGATGCTATTTTTCCTATACCGAATTGTCGCCATCGGGAAATAAGAGGTGTTCTCACTTCCAAATTTTTCCCATCTTGCTATAAACCGTCTCTTCTAGTACTCCTGCTTGCAAGTGAGCAAGAATTGAAGTATGTGTTTGACTATATTTCTGAAATTCCATTCTACAATATGTAAAGGCCGGTGCTCTTCAAAACCATCAAGGAGCAGGTTAATTTCATTGCAGTTTTGGACCAGTGAATTAATGACCGAAATACTTGTGCTCTAGATTTTTAAACCCTTGCGAAGCAACTTAAACTTAGCAGGCAGACTTTTAGCACTGTCACACGGACAAGAAATATCCCAAATTCTCCAAACCACTTCGAAAAAACCTCGTAATTTAACGCAATAATTCTCGAAACGAAAAATCTGAGCTTTCGGAATATTAGTAACAACAGAAACAACGCAAGGGATGTGATCTGAGATGGGGCGAGCAAGAGGATTAACAAGGGTGTTAGGGAACTTAAAAGTCCATGCCAACAAAGTAAAGAACCGTTCGATTTTCTCCAGTAGAGGCTCGGACTGCATGTTACTCCAAGTAAAACGTCTCCCCTTGATCAGAAATACCACCAAGCCAAGGTAATTGATTACCTCATTGAACGTAACCATATCTGACACATTAGCTCCAGACATGCTTCTATTCTCAGAGAAACGATAGAAGTTAAAGTCACCTACTAGCAACAACAAGGAATCATTTGGAATATCTAATTGAAGGGTCATTTATCGAATTGCCCACACCGGACCACTTGTACTCAGTTTTACCCCTAGTTCCGAATCGACCTCAGTTTTGCCCCTAGTCTGTGCGCAACTACTATGGAGAGGCTGGAACGGTAAGTTTGGAGTCGAATCCGTTAGTCGAAGTGGGCCCGGAGGAGTCAGGCTCCGTTTCGCGAAGTGGGTCCGCGTGGGACTGCCAGTTCGCTGAAACCGTCCGGAGCTTACAGGTGGGACCGGGCAGTTAGTTGACTAAACTGAATAGTCCACACCCGAGCTTCCCGCCACAACCGTCGTGCCCTGCCGCCCAATTTAGTTGCCCCGCCGTCGTGTGCTGCCGCTCTCGCCGCCGCCACCTCCGCACCACCCCCTGCTGCGCCACGAGCACCTGCGGCACCACCACCTGCGGCACCACCACCACCTGCTCCGCCGCCACCTTCCTCAGCCAGCGCGCCACCGCCACCTGTGTCACCACCTGTGTCGCAGCCAGTAGCACGCATTTGCGCCGCCAGCACCACCTGCACCGCCACGGCCGTTCCGCGTGGCCACCTGCTTCACCGCCGGGGCCGTCCTGCGACGCCGCTGGTGGGGCGCTCGTTCCACCACTCTGCCCGCCACCTGCTTGACGAAATGGATAGGAATGAAATGGAGAGCGGCCGCGCCGTGGGGCCGGAGACATGCCGCGTCCACGATTGGGTTCCCATTGGGTAAGTACTGAGCTTTGAATTATCGATTAGACACGGATGCCATTGATTTGCAGCTGATTGCGTCTCTGTTTTCGTGGGTTAGGATGGAGTTGCGGTTTGCTTTCTTGGTGCACGTTATAAGAGATCGCTACATCGTCGATGCAGACAGTAAGAAGAAATACCAAGGAGGTTTCAGTTATTCGGTCCCAATGGAATGTAACTGGAGTTTCAGACAATTTGGGAAGATAGTTTGCAGCCCATATCCTTGGGGTTTGCATGATGAAGTGTAATTTAGATACTTTGATGGGGGAAAAGATTGGATCCAAATTAGTAATGATGAAGAGCTCGCTACCATGTTCGCTAAGCATAAGGAGGCAGAGAATTTTAATGTGAAGCTGCAAAATGATGTGGTTGTGCCGGCAGTTGTGGCGGGTTCATCTTTTGTGGCAGGACCATCACGTCGTACTGCCAACTCCAGCCAGAACAGTTCAAAACCAGCTCGACGTGGTGGCTCGACAAGTGTGGGCACTGGGAAAAGGGTTCATGTCGCTGTGGAGGAGGATGCCTGCATGTCTGCGGATGATGAAGAGAGGCTATATCCTGATGTTATTAGGAATTTAAGATAGACACCTTGGGTTGAAATCCAATATCAGTCTGACAGTGACGATGAAGAAGAGGAAGACCGGACACCTGTTGAATGGAACCCTGCGAACCCTCTTATGGCAGAAGGTTGCATTTTTCTTCTATGGCTGAGTGTAGAAATGCACTTGTGACGTACTGTATGAAGGTAGAACGTGCCTTTGTAGTTGACAAGAGCGATAAAAGGCGCTACACCGTGCACTGTGTGTCTGAAGATTGTCAATGGAGGATGCACGCATCTAAAATGCGTGGCAGCACCAATGTTCAGGTAAAAGTGAACCCTTTTCCCCACACATGCGAAGAATCAACCCTTAGGAAGCAAACAATCAGCAGAGCCAAGTCAAGATGGGTGGCGGATGAAGTAAAAAGATGGGTGGCAGAAAACCATCAAGTGAGTGCAAAGCAATTGCAGAATAACATGAAAGACAAGTTCAAGATAGATTTACCATACATGAGGGTGTTCACTGGTAAAAACAAAGCATTGGAATCTATCCATGGTAACTGGAATGAAAGTTTTCAGTTGTTGTATGCATTCAAAGCTGAAGTGGAGAGGGCAAGCCCAGGCAGTGTTGTCGAAATTGATCACCACGCCGTGGAATACACATTGAAGAAAGTGACAAGGACCAAGCAATGCTTTAGGAGGGTTTTTGTGTGCTTTGAAGCTTGCAAAATGGGGTTTTTGGTAGGCTGCAGGCCTTATTTGGCTATTGATGCTACTTTTCTCACAGGGAGGTTTAAAGGCCGGCTAGTAGCAGCTTGTGCAGTTGATGCACACAGTTTTGTTTTTCCAGTTGCCTACGGTGTGCTGGAGACAGAGTACGAGGAGAGCTGGACATGGTTTTTGCAGAATCTGCGCCGGGCTATTGGACATCCCAATGGATTGGTAATCCACACAGATGCATGCAAAGGTTTAGAAGTGGCCGTGGATAATGTGTTCCCAGGAGTATAGCACAGGGAATGTATGCGTCACCTTGCTGCAAATTTTGTGAAGAAATTCAAAGGAAAGTTTTATACCGATCATTTATGGCCTGCATCTTTGACTTGCAGTGTGAGGAAGCACAACTACCACATGAGGCAGTTGTACACAAAAGAGAAAGTGAAGGAATACTTGGAAACACACCACTCGAAGCTATGGTCTAGAAGCCAATTCAGTGAATTGAGAAAAGTTGACTATGTGCACAATAATCTTACAGAATCTTTCAACTCAACGATCCGGAAACTAAAGGATCTTTATTTGGCTGATTTGCTTGACAGGATAAGGATAGAATACGCCGAGAAATTTCATTTCCGTCTTGAAATAGCTAATGCAAAATTCATGGGCCACATTATTATCCCGAATGTGATGAAGGCGTTGAAGCAGAAAAGAGAGGGCTTGAATATGAACATGAGATTTGTCTCGGATACCAAATCAGAGGTATCATTCTTTGATAAAAGTAACAAAGAATGGAGATATCCAGTGGATTTAGAAGCGAAAACTTGCACTTGTAGGCAATGGCAGATAACTGGTTTGCCATGCATTCATGCCTTGTTTTTCATCACTTCTCTCACAGGTCCAGCAGGGGATATAAAGCAGTATGTCCATGATTACTACTCTGTAGCAATGTTCAGAGCCACATATGCACATGCCTTGCCTGCTTTGGAGGGAAAACAGCAGTGGGATAGAGTGGACCCTGGATTCAAACTTTGTGCTCCGGTTCTGAAGAGAGCTGCAGGTAGACCGAGGAAGAGTCGACACCGACGTCGCAGTGAAGGTGGAGGTGGAGCGAGGGTGCATAAGTGCACAAGGTGTGGTGGGACTGGTCATTTCGGCAAATATTGTGATAACGCAGTCGATCCAGGGTTTGTAGAGAGTATTCCTGATGAAACTGATGGTCAGCAGCCGGATGCAGCATTTCAAAATGATGATCAACAGCCGGATGAAACATTTGAAAATGATGTTCAACAGTCAAGTGATTCAGATGATGCTCGAACAAAATGATGATCAAGTACATGATCCAACTGATTATTCATATGATGATCAAGTCCATGATGCTCCATTCGATGATCCAGATGCTCCAGCTGATGATCCGCTGGATGCTCCAGCTGATGATCCAACTGATGCTCCAGATGCTCCAGATGCTCCAGCTGATGATCCGCTGGATGCTCCATTGGATGATTCTGCCATGATCTCACAAGTTTCATTGGATGCTCCATTGGATGATTCTGCCATGGACACACAAGTTTCGTTGGATGCTCCATTGGATGATTCTGCCATGATCTCACCAGTTACAAGCTTAGATGGGTATGTAAATCCTGCCATGATCTCACCAGTTTTCATTTTTCATTTTATTTATTTATCATGATCATTTATGTTTTATACAGATCTAGTGTAGTTTCAAAGAAGAAGGCCAAGGTACCGACTACCAAGAGGAGAAGACCAGAAGTTGTGAGCAAGATGAGCACAAGGAGCAAAGCGCCACCAAAACAGCCAAGGATCACAAAGAAGCCCCGACGCTATTTGGACTAAGTTGGTGTTCTATTTCTGTTGAATAATGTTGTATTTATGTTGACTGGTGATGTATCTAAGTTAGAACATAGTTGGTGATGTTTGAATAATGTTGGATGATGTTGAACCAAGTCGTTTTAAATTTTTAGAAAAATATGCTTCAAATGAGGTCTCAAGCTAGGGTAGACACCCCCGTTTGAAATTTCATGAAAAATTCTACCTTGTCAAAATTATCCAAGTAAATTCGAGGAGCAACTATATCGCATATAACAACATGGTGCGTTGGATTCATGCCATTTTGATTTTTTTTGAATTATTTATGCTCATTTGAAACCATCGCTCTATTCTCATGAGAAATGTGCTTCAAATGAGGTGTGAAGCTAGGGTAAACACCCCCATTTGTGCTTCAACAATTTTTGGCATCTCGTCTACATCAGCCAAATTAATTTCCTAGACAACTATTCTACATATATAGTGTAAGTCTGAAGTTTTGTTATGTTTTCAATAATTCTTCTATTTTCTTTAATATATTATTTAAAGAACTTGGTTTAATAGAAAATTCATATGTAAAACAGATAAAAACCATCGCCCTAGTAAATCTGAAGTTTCATTATGTTTTGAATAAGGGTATTCTTCTATTTTTTTTATTTAAATAACAAGGTTTAATACTTAACAGCAAAGAAATCATATGTAGAACAGATAAAAACCATCGATCCCTGTGGCCAACGGACCAACCAATCAGAGCGCAGAACGAGCGTCTCGCGGATCGCTGTGGCTGCGAGCGCATCCGTCCGATGCACGATTCCTTCTAGAAGGCGTCGATCCAACAGCCCAAGGTCGAATCTCTGTGTTTCCTTCTAGAAGCTTTTCGGTTGGTCAAACAGAGGGTTGACCAAGATTGAAATGAGCATACATAATTCAAAAAAAATAAAAAAAAATATTGCCGTTGCACATAGTAGTGTTATGTCATATAGTAACGATAAAAAAATATAAACCTGTCTTATAAAGAATGGAACGAAAAAGCCTTGTGTAACATATGATATCTTGAACAGTCTAGTAGAGAGTTCAAGATAATGAGATGAGTTTCAAACCTTTTGAACTCAAATAAGGTCAAAATCTCACCAAAGCTTCATTTTAGTGTGACTAAGAAAGATCCAATGTTATTTTTTCATTTTGATGTTTTAAACTTGTTTTATTTACGATTTTCGATTAAAACCATTATTATTCAAAAGAAAATAAATAATACGAATATTCATCTAAGAAATTTTTGGGCTTCGAAATTGCATTATATAGGTCTAATAAAAGTCTAGGAAAAATATAAATAGGATTTATAAACATTAGAACGAAAGCCACCACTAAAATGAGATTCCTCGAATACAAGACTAGAGATTTCAAAGAATAAGAGGTGGAAACATTGTGAATCTTCCGAAGAGGTGGGTTCTACCTTTTTGTTTTGTGTTCCTATGGGCTATCCTAGCACAACCAAGCAAATAGTTCCACATTGCTACCCCCTTTCGACGTCGTTACCGCGTGTTTCCGTATAAGTCCGGTATTTCTCCAGCGGGGCGAGGGTTTCACCGGGAGGGGGGCTACGGAGCGTCTGGATCCCAACACAAGCTAGGGGGTGCCATACCATGTTAGTATAGGTGTGTTGTGTGCTTTGGATGTCGAATATTTCTCTCCGGGGTGTGACCCGGCTTCATCGGCATCCACTTCTCTCTCGTAGGCGATTACAGGGTGAAACTCCCGTATCGGACCAAACACCGTGAATCTTCCGAAGAGGTGGGTTCTACCTTTTTGTTTTGTGTTCCTATGGGATATCCTAGCAAAACCAAGCAAATAGTTCCACATTGCTACCCCCTTTCGACGCAGTTACCGCGTGTTTCCGTATAAGTCCGGTATTTCTCCAACGGGGTTAGGGTTTCACCGGGAGGGGGCTACGGAGCGTCTGGATCCCAACACAAGCTAGGGGGTGCCATACCATGTTAGTATAGGTGTGTTTTGTGCTTTGGATGTCGAAGATTGCTCTCCGGGGTGTGACCCGGCTTCACCGGCATCCACTTTCTCTCTCGTAGGCGATTACAGGGTGAAACTCCCGTATCGGACCAAACACCGTGAATCTTCCGAACAGGTGGGTTCTACCTTTTTGTTTTGTGTTCCTATGGGCCATCCTAGCACAACCAAGCAAATAGTTCCACATTGCTACCCCCTTTCGACGCAGTTACCGCGTGTTTCCGTATAAGTCCGGTATTTCTCCAGCGGGGCTAGGGTTTCACCGGGAGGGGGCTACGGAGCGTCTGGATCCCAACACAAGCTAGGGGGTTCCATACCAGGTTAGTATAGGTGTGTTGTGTGCTTTGGATGTCGAAGATTGCTCTCCGGGGTGTGACCCGGCTTCACCGGCATCCACTTCTCTCTCATAGGCGATTACAGGGTGAAACTCCCGTATCAGACCAAACACCGTGAATCTTCCGAAGAGGTGGGTTCTACCTTTTTGTTTTGTGTTACTATGGGCTATCCTAGCACAACCAAGCAAATAGTTCCACATTGCTACCCCCTTTGGACGCAGTTACCGCGTGTTTCCGTATAAGTCCGGTATTTCTCCAGCGGGGCTAGGGTTTCACCGGGAGGGGGGCTACGGAGCGTCTGGATCCCAACACAAGCTAGGGGGTGCCATACCATGTTAGTATAGGTGTGTTGTGTGCTTTGGATGTCGAAGATTGCTCTCCGGGGTGTGACCCGGCTTCACCGGCATCCACTTCTCTCTCGTAGGCGATTACAGGGTGAAACTCCCGTATCGGACCAAACACCGTGAATCTTCCGAAGAGTTGGGTTCTACCTTTTTGTTTTGTGTTCCTATGGGCTATCCTAGCAGAACCAAGCAAATAGTTCCACATTGCTACCCCCTTTCGACGCAGTTACCGCGTGTTTCCGTATAAGTCCGGTATTTCTCCAGCGGGGCTAGGGTTTCACCGGGAGGGGGGCTACGGAGCGTCTGGATCCCAACACAAGCTAGGGGGTCACCGCACTGTACCAACTATCTCTAAAAATGTCTAGAAATGACATGGCCGAGTAGTGCAGACAGCACCCGTCTATACTATTGTACATGCACTAAAAACAGAGGGAACCCAATCCTCTTACTTTGCCCACCTTATGTTCTCTGACTTTGTCCCATGACACGTGGGTCCGGTGTGTGATGGGCTCCATTTGTCAGTGACCTAAAGTCAGAGGATCGCGTCTCAGCGTCTGCAGGCCGTTGCCGCCGTAGTTTGCATGCATGGACTCTATCTGCACCGTTCCTTACGATCAAACGGTCGAAAATGACGCAGGCGCATGGACGTGGTGTTTTGGCTCAATGTAACTGCATGCAACAACGGACACTGTCTACTGGGGCCCCGTTCACCAGCCGGGTGTATGCACGCCTCGTTTTTTCATAGTAAACAACGTGGCAGAAGAAGAAAAGATCGAGTGAACGCCGCGTCGCATTTGCAGCAGCCCTGCACGCCTCCTTTCAGAAACACAAGTCGCGTCGCATTTGCAGCGACGCAGCCCTCCACGCCTAGTTTTTTTATAAGATACGCATCAATGCATATGCAGCGAGGCAGGATTTAGCGTGAGACTTTGGATTTCTTCTCTTCACCTCTTTAATACACGCATGCAACGTCAAATCACTTTGACTCCCTAAGCGCTCTGTCCTACACCTACGCCTGTTCTACCACCGCTTTGACCATGCATCGACTGTACTTTCTACACTGCATCCTACGTTTCACACAGTTTGCTTCATCTACCCCAATAAATTCGCGTCTCATCGTGTCTTTAAATAGCCCGTTTCTCCTCCTCCATCTTCTCATCACTCTCCAGCCTCTTTGCCTTCTCTCCCTTCAAGCCACGAACACCATGTCTTTCTACTCTCTCCCCTCAAGCCCCGAGTCTGTCTCCGACGAGGACAACCACCCCAAGGCTCGGCCTTGGTACGAGCCCGACTGGACGCCGGAGGAGACGGGCCACGTGCCCGTCGAATCTCGCAAACGGGAGCGATCGTCGTCGACCGACGTCCCCGACAGCGACGAGCGCGCCGCCGAGAACCTCTCCCCCAAGACGAAGAACCGCCTCCTCAAGAAAGAGGAGCGGCTGGAGAAGAAGGAGCTCGAGAAGGAGGAGAAGAAGGAGGAGGAGAGGGAGGAGAAGGCTCTCCGGGCCCGCATCAAGAGGGCCCGTGAGAACGACGTGGAGAGGTGGCAGGAGGCGAACCGCCGCGCCCGGATCGACGATGAGATCAAGATCAGGGCGGCGGAGTGGAAGAAGTAGGCCAACCGCCGGTTGGCCGGACGGCCGGAAGGGCGCCCGCATGCATGCCGCGGGCGGTTAGGGTTTAGGGCTAGGCCCCCTTTTTTTTTAGTAGATGTAATGTCCGACGGGCCCCACTAAATATATGTAAAGTGGGGCCAATGATTATCCATATATATATATATGTCCACTGTTTAATTATGTTTGCCAATTAAGTTATTTTTAATTCTATTTGCCCAAATGAAGTCAATGTTTAAATTATATTTGTCCGAATGTTAAAATTATATACGTGGGGCCTCATTTAACATTGGGCCTGTCTTTATTTTAGATGAGCCTGCCTTAACTGAAGCTAAACTGGACTGAACACTGAACCTGTACATACGAACACTGAAAACTGAACTGAACACTAAAAACTGAAATGAACTGAAAACGAACTGAAACAAACGAAATCAGGGCTGGATTCCTGACGCATTTATTCCAAGTCTTAGCCATACTCAAATTGACCATGTCAAGCTAACTACAACACTAACTACATTATTTTTGACTAATGATCTGCAAATACACAATTCCAAGAACAATTGCACATAAATAAAAAAATTGCAGCCATCATATTGCTCTGCTTCTTTAGATCGACAAGCGTCTCCAGCTGTTTTGCCATCTTGTTGAACTCGTCCTTCTGTACCCCATTATGCACCGTAGCAGATCCCAATTGCTCCACTGCCGGTAGCAAATTGGGCACCTTTTTTTGTCCTCCTTTTGAATCCTCTTTATGTACTCCTCAAGCCACTCGAAATGGTCACATGGAGGAAGATCCTACAAATACGAAAACCCAAATCGGATGAAAATTGAAGAAAAAAAAACGAAATTGACAGGGGGGAACACAGATCTCACCTCCCCAAGCTGTTCTTTGCTCTCGCATTTCACATACTCGCGCCCGCGGTTGCCGTGCCTGTCGCTCCCGGTGACCCGCCGCTGCAGGGGCGCCGTCCGTGGGCAGTCAGGGCATCTTCCCATCGGAACTGGCCCGGAGCGCGGCCATTTGGAGTGGGAATCGGAAGCAGAGGTCGACGACATGCCGCCGGAGAAGAAGGGGACGCGCTGCCTGAGAAGCTCGGCTGATTTCCTGCTCACCGCCACGAGCTCCGCCGCTTTTAAACCGCCGGCCGCAAGCAACGGTCAACAGCTGGGGCCCACAAACCGCGCCAACGGTCAACAGTTGGGCCCACAAGCTGCGCCAACGCTCAACAGCTGGGGCCCACAGGCCGCGCCAACGCTTCTATGATGGGTCCCACAGGTCAGGATTCTAACGGGGGGCAGAAAGTAACGGTGGGAGCAGCCAAAGCAGTCCTTGCGCACTGACTAGGGGCAAAACTGAGGTCGATTCGGCGCTAGGGGTAAAACTGAGATCGTGGTGCCAACTGAGGGCACCCTGTTAATTATCCCCTAATTGAAATAGCTAGGCTATGAAATTATCCCTCTCAATCCCATCGCATGGCCCATACACCTTAACAAGGGTGAAAACTTTCTTGCATCGGAACTTGAACGGAGAAAAATTACCAATCCACAGAACCAAGATACCCCCCGAGGCCTCATCAGAAGGGACGTAAAAAAATTTATCAAAACGGCGTGGAGGAAAACCCTTAATAAATTTCAGATCAACCATTTCACGTTTAGTTTCTTGCAGACAGATGATAGACACAACACATTCATCGATTTTGTTGTGAATCAAAGGCCACTTGTCAGGGCTATTGACACCACAGATGTTCCAATTTAACACAAACCAGGAACGATTAACACGGTTCATCGGAGTAAAATTATTAAGCACACCACACGAACACCTTCAGGGTGAAAAACAAAAGCAGAGCACACTCCAGAAGCCGAAGGAAGACTAGTCGCGTCGAACGTGCAGCGGGCGCTCCTCGGTGAGATCCTCTGGGGTGATGACGCACTGCTCCACTCTCATGCGTTGCGTTTCGGAGATCTGCAACACAAGAGGAGACACAGCATGAGGGACAGAGGAAGCACGACACCGAGGAGTGTGGTCAGGCAGAGCCAAATGCATGTACCCATCATTGGAGAGCTGAGGGGAGCGACGAACAAAAAAAAAGTGACTACAGGAGGCTCTGTCAGGCGAGGACGACCGCGGACACGTACAGGAGCAACCGCAGGAGCAGCATTTCTGACGGTCAGAGCCAAAGGAGCAGAGCCCACACCCCCTAAATGAGAAACATCGGATGCAACCGGAGCAAAAGGTACCTCATTGAATCTGGGAGACATCTGATTAGAGGACCTAATCTCGGACTGCTGCATAACATCCTCAAGCACAAAACCCAAATTTCCCAGCTCAGCAGAGTTAGCAGAAATCTGAAAATCTAGAACAGGAGCTTCGTCCGATACAAATCCAACTCTAGCCTCAAACAAAGAAGCTAGTGGACGCTTGAAAATGTTTCAGGTGCCAGGCATGAAACATGAAGTCCCTAGCTAGCTAGCTCACCCTCGCACAGACAGAGGTAGAAGAAGAAGTGGACTCAGAATGTTTTCCCGGGCGCACAAACACCCCAGCCGCACTGACGGCTTTCTTTCTTCCCGAGCTCTAACTCGTGGCTTTAATGGAGATTACAGAGGAGTAGGTTATATAGGCGCCCAGGCTCGCACACACGACGCCACGCCCGCGCACTCCACGCGCACACACGCGCACTCACGCTCCAGCACGCCCCAGCTCCGCGCTCTAACGCGATCGCCACGGCCGGCCCGCTGCTAGACCAAATCCTCCTATTCTCTCGCTAACTACCTAACAGAATCAAAACAAACGCACGCACACACCTACCAGGCCATGCACGGACCCGACCTAGTGCACAGACACCAGCCCACCGTGCATGCCATGGCTTAGTGCCAACAATCTCCCCCTAAGCCATGCCTAGTACAGGCCTGGCTGGTCGTCGGCCGTGGCGAGGAGTGCCTTCTCCTCCTCCGCCTTCTTCGGCTTCCTGCAGTCGCGGGCGAAGTGGCCGCGGATGCCGCAGTTGTGGCACTTGCCACGCCTGCCGTTGCCCTCCGCTCCCGCGCTGCTCCGCGTGTCGTCGTCGTCGAAGCCACCACCACGTGCTCGACGCCTCTCCTCCCATTGCGCCGCCATGAGCAGGAGCTGGCCGTCGCTCCGTTCGCCGCTGATCTGCTTGCGCCGCTGCGAGCGTTCATCAAACGCCTTGAGCCTCCCGAGCGCCTCGTCGAACGCATCTTCTCCACGTCGCAGAACTGCTCAATCCCGGCCACCGCGGAGTACAGCCGGTCAGGCACAGTGTCGAGCAGCTTCTTCACCATGGAGGCGTCACTGAGCGTCGAGCCGAGGCTGGCGTACCTCGCCGCCATGCCGCTTATCTTGCCGGCGTAGTCGTCCAGCAACTCCCCCTCGTCCATGTGCAGCTTGTCGAACTCCCCTCGCAGAGTGGAGAGCCGTGCCGCCTTGACGCGATCGGCGCCGACGAACCTCGTCTTGAGGCTGCCCCACACCTCCTTCGCCGTCTTCTTCCCCGACACCTGCAGGAGGATGTCCTCCGACAGCGCGCCGAGGAGCTGCGCCCTCGCCGTCTTGTTCTTCTTCTCGTCCACCGTGGCGCCCTCCTCAGGTGACACCGCCTCCCAGACGCCCTGGGCGTCGAGGATCGCCTCCACCTTGATCGCCCAGACGGTGTAGTTCGTCGGCGTCAACATCGGACATGAGAGCGACACCGTGCTCCCCCCAACGCCAGCACCGTGCGGGACCAAAGCCATGGCTCTGATACCAAATGAAGTCCCTAGCTAGCTAGCTCACCCTCGCACAGACAGAGGTAGAAGAAGAAGTGGACTCAGAATTTTTTCCCGGGCGCACAAACACCCCAGCCGCACTGACGGCTTTCTTTCTTCCCGAGCTCTAACCCGTGGCTTTAATGGAGATTACAGAGGAGTAGGTTATATAGGCGCCCAGGCTCGCACACACGGCGCCACGCCCGCGCACTCCACGCGCACACACGCGCACTCACGCTCCAGCACGCCCCAGCTCCGCGCGACGCGCTCTAACGCGATCGCCACGGCCGGCCCACTGCTAGACCAAATCCTTCTATTCTCTCGCTAACTACCTAACAGAATCAAAACAAACGCACGCACACACCTACCAGGCCATGCACGGACCCGACCTAGTGCACAGACACCAGCCCACCGTGCATGCCATGGCTTAGTGCCAACAATCTCCCCCTAAGCCATGCCTAGTACAGGCCTGGCTGGTCGTCGGCCGTGGCGAGGAGTGCCTTCTCCTCCTCCGCCTTCTTCGGCTTTCTGCAGTCGCGGGCGAAGTGGCCGCGGATGCCGCAGTTGTGGCACTTGCCACGCCTGCCGCTGCCCTCCGCTCCCGCACTGCTCCGCGTGTCGTCGTCGTCGAAGCCACCACCACGTGCTCGACGCCTCTCCTCCCATTGCGCCGCCGTGAGCAGGAGCTGGCCGTCGCTCCGTTCGCCGCTGATCTGCTTGCGCCGCTGCGAGCGTTCATCAAACGCCTTGAGCCTCCCGAGCGCCTCGTCGAACGCCATCTTCTCCACGTCGCAGAACTGCTCAATCCCGGCCACCGCGGAGTACAGCCGGTCAGGCACAGTGTCGAGCAGCTTCTTCACCATGGAGGCGTCGCTGAGCGTCGAGCCGTGGCTGGCGTACCTCGCCGCCATGCCGCTGATCTTGCCGGCGTAGTCGTCCAGCAGCTCCCCCTCGTCCATGTGCAGCTTGTCGAACTCCCCTCTCAGAGTGGAGAGCCGTGCCGCCTTGACGCGATCGGCGCCGACGAACCTCGTCTTGAGGCTGTCCCACACCTCCTTCGCCGTCTTCTTCCCCGACACCTGCAGGAGGATGTCCTCCGACAGCGCGCCGAGGAGCTGCGCCCTCGCCGTCTTGTTCTTCTTCTCGTCCACCGTGGCGCCCTCCTCAGGTGACACCGCCTCCCAGACGCCCTAGGCGTCGAGGATCGCCTCCACCTTGATCGCCCAGACGGTGTAGTTCGTCGGCGTCAACATCGGACATGAGAGCGACACCGTGCTCCCCCCAACGCCAGCACCGTGCGGGACCAAAGCCATGGCTCTGATACCAAATGAAGTCCCTAGCTAGCTAGCTCACCCTCGCACAGACAGAGGTAGAAGAAGAAGTGGACTCAGAATTTTTTCCCGGGCGCACAAACACCCCAGCCGCACTGACGGCTTTTTTTCTTCCCGAGCTCTAACTCGTGGCTTTAATGGAGATTACAGAGGAGTAGGTTATATAGACGCCCAGGCTCGCACACACGACGCCACGCCCGCGCACTCCACGCGCACACACGCGCACTCACGCTCCAGCACGCCCCAGCTCCGCGCGACGTGCTCTAACGCGATCGCCACGGCCGGCCCGCTGCTAGACCAAATCCTCCTATTCTCTCGCTAATTAACTACCTAACAGAATCAAAACAAACGCACGCACACACCTACCAGGCCATGCACGGACCCGACCTAGTGCACAGACACCAGCCCACCGTGCATGCCATGGCTTAGTGCCAACAAAACATAGCACCAGCAGCGGCCCAGTTAACAACACTAACCATCCGAGCAATGAACCGATCCAAAAACAAATGCAGGAGCAGACTCCTCAGACCAGGAGGGAGCAGCGCACGAGTGTGAACCTGACAAAGCATCCAAGCAAGGAAGTGCAAAAATTGACGGCCACATTGGAATGTCCAACTCACGTTGGTCACCTCCAGCTCTAATAAATCAAACCTGTTGTCCACTAGCATTAGCCGTTGGTAATACTTTCAGCAGCTGACTCAACCTCATCAGTGTCTTCATTCCAAGAAGAGAACGGGTCATCACTGACATTATCATCATGTTGCACACCAACAAGCATGGAGGGACCCTCATACCTAGTCACCGCTCTGAAGCTGAAGCCCTGGAACACCGACGGAGCAACCGGCCAAGGGGCCCAACCATTATCTTGCACAGCTTCCTCGTCTTGAGCACCACCTTGATTCGATCCCAAGTCTGCATTTTGATGCATCCAATTCTGAACTACCAATTGATGCTGCTGAACCATTGACAAAAAAGGTAATAAGTCTGGGTGGGGGATGCATTCAACGGTGGTGCATGCTCTTCATTACTGAATAGCGTTGGGTTTCTGTGACGGCCATTCAAGATGTTAGCAGGCACCCACCATGCAAGCCCGATCCCCCCTAACAGACCAATCGTTTTAACTCCCAGACTATGCGGTACAAGAGCAACATCATTGAACAGAGTCTTAATAAGGGCCCTCGCTTTTCGAAAACCCGAACGGTGCCAAGTAATGAGCTTGGCAAAACAAGAGACATCTTTGTTTACATAGTGTTCATTTTGATAGTCCAAAGGGAATCCAAGCAATATCACCCATGCCTCATATTCAAAAACAGGCAAACGCAGATTGAGACCCTCCTCATCTCTGATTAAAGAGAAAGTGACATTTTCATCTAGAGAATCATCATCCAAAGCATGAAGACTCTCACGAACCAGATGATCTCTAATAATCTGAGAAAAATAAGAAATCAAGCGTACTACAAAGGGGTGAATCTCTAGGTGAAAAATCTCATACTGAAAATCATCAACTAAGATCTCACAGATTCTGTTCAGCACCTCATGTTTCTGAGCATCAAGGATAGGAGGGTTAATAGTTACTAGAGCATAGTTTGTTAGCACTAATCTTGACATGTTTGTTAGTTGCATGCAAAGTTGTTAGCTAGCTACGTGTGTGTGGCCAGCTCGAGTGGTGATCCGAGCATCTAGCTGCGTGAGTTAGTTAGCTGGCCGGGTCAAGTGCCCGTGTGCAGTTGGTGGGTAAACCGTGTGTGTGCATGTATCCACTAGCTTAGGAGGTGGCGTTAGTGGCCGAGTTGCAGGGTGTGTGCGTGCTTACCTGTGAAGCTCGGCTATAAAAGCCTAACCCATGTGCTCTTTATAATTGAGCCGAAGAGAAAGAAGACTAGGGTGTATGTGCGCCCACGGCGGCGTTCGTGCGCCGGCCGGAAAAATCTTGTGTCTCCACTCCATCGTCTCCCTCCGCTCGTTCGCGCGGCGAGGAAGAGGAAGGTGCAGCCGAGGCGCTGCACCAACATTTGGTATCAGAGCCTTGTCGATCCGAGGCGTAGCCGTGGCGTGCGGTCAGTCCGCGACGAGCACGGCGGACACGGAGACGGCGAGGTGGTAGAGGCCGCGGTGGCGCGCCATGGCGTCGGCGTGGAGGAGCTGCGCGACCATGGAGGGCTGTAGCGGCCCCATGCGACCGCTGTGGCTGAAACCGGCGTGTGTCGCCGGCGGAGGAGCTCGGCGTTTGTCGCCGAGGAAGAAGTCCGCGTCCTGGGCGCTCCGGGCTGGCCACGTTGCCTGCGTCAGTGCGCGGCATGGGCGTGAGCTCGAGATGTGTGGAGCGCGGCGTGTGTCGCCGGAGACAAGGAAGAAGGAGGCGACCGGCGTTAGTGCGCCAAGGTCGGGTCCGTGGCGGTGCAGACCGGCGTAAGCGCGCCAGGTCGGGTCCGCGGGCTGGGTCACGGCCATGCATCTGTGTGTGCCTGTGGCGCGTGAGTATGTGCTCGTGTCGTGTCCACTGGTCAGGTCGGAGCAGGCAGGGATGGCCAAGTCGCAGCCAGTTGGAGATTGCAGGCCGTAGTGCGGCCGGAGGCGATGAAGATGACGGCAGATGCAGCAACTCCGGCAACGGCAAGTCAAGATTAGGAGGGAAATTGTTAGCACTAATCTTGACATGTTTGTTAGTTGCATGCAAAGTTGTTAGCTAGCTACGTGTGTGTGGCCAGCTCGAGTGGTGATCCGAGCATCTAGCTGCGTGAGTTAGTTAGCTGGCCGGGTCAAGTGCCTGTGTGCAGTTAGTGGGTAAACCGTGTGTGTGCATGTATCCACTAGCTTAGGAGGTGGCGTTAGTGGCCGAGTTGCAGGGTGTGTGCGTGCTTACCTGTGAAGCTCGGCTATAAAAGCCTAACCCATGTGCTCTTTATAATTGAGCTGAAGAGAAAGAAGACTAGGGTGTATGTGCGCCCACGGCGGCGTTCGTGCGCCGGCCGGAAAAATCTTGTGTCTCCACTCCATCGTCTCCCTCCGCTCGTTCGCGCGGCGAGGAAGAGGAAGGTGCAGCCGAGGCGCTGCACCAACATAGTTCTCATGACTCAGCGGAGGGTCGTCGACGATGATCAGTTTGTGCGCCAGCCGATCAGCAGGTCCTTGCTCGATCATCATCGGACTAGGAAGGAAGGGGATGGGATTGACAACAAACTTCGCCATCAGGAGGGTGAAAGGGGGGAGCACAGGCGAGCGGGGGAAGCTAGGGATCAACCTGAAAACAAATGAATGAGGAGAGGTATATATGTCTAAAAAAGCAAGATCAGCAGACCAAACGACCGAGCCAAAGAAAACCTTGATCGTGCATTAATACATCGATTTCCTTCCCCACAACAGAAGTAGTTTCCAAAGAGGGAGCGATCACCATGATTTCCTTATGTTTATTAACCAACTAAAATTTTGGATACAGAATAAAGGCTTACCGAGTTTACTGCATTTTGCATCACCACCTTAGGCCCCAGGCAATCTATCCACGAATGGCCGAAAAGACGACAATCATGAAAGAACATGCATGGACAAGCGCTAACGGAATGGCCCAATAAGGAGCAGCTAGAGCACTAATTGAGATAATAAAAAATCACTTCAGACTCGGCCAACCAAGGCAGGTTTAGACACTCCATAATTTCGGGATTAGAATAATTAGCCTGCCGAAGATCAAGGATATGCTCCACCAAATTCCGCGAGGAAAGAAGCAAGAGGCAATCCAGTCTGAAAACCTTCCCCAAGAGAAGCGGTAATTGAGGCACTGAAAAATCGACTTGACTAATAGGATCAAAACTGCCAAAATGGATGGAGCTCTCTGAAACGTCTGCTGATGGGAGGGAACTGCTGACAGACAATGGCGACAGAACCAAAAGATCAAAGGATCCAAATATAACTGAAAATTTGCTGCTGACAAACCTTTCTCTGATGAACATCCCCTTTAAGAAAATCCAGATTAGTTTGCACTGCCAGATTAACTGGGACAGGGCCAGATTTATCTGGGAATGTCTCGAGCCAGAACTAAGCAGCTCTATCAACAAAGATGGAAGTGTCACCTCGAAAAAGAGAAATTTGGCAGATGAAGTCTGGGCAAACACGATCTTTGAGGCCATAAATAAAATGACAAACACGATTAGAAGCCACTAAAAAACGAAAGCGATGATCACTAAGATTATAGACACGAAAACCCACGTGATCGCCACCAATGCAACACTAGAGAGAAAGAGCAACTGAATATTCAGAGAGGGGGAAGGAGGCATAGGAGAAAGAAACCACTAAGACTAACTCTTTTCCCAAGGGGTATGGAGAAAAATGAACCGAGGAACTGAAGCGACGATGCACCTGAGCCGCAAGCGTGATGCCTGGGGAGAAATCCCAGTGGAGGAGCCCTTCCATGGCGTCTAGAGAGGGAAAACATGGTTGGGAGGAGAGCCATTTTTTGCACATATACCTAGTATGTCCATGGGAGATAAGTAAAATCTTATTAAAGCTGTGGCCCGGGCCATTCCTAACTATATCATGAGTGCGTACAAACTACCGGCCGGTCCATGTTGACTACATGAAGTTAATCCGAAACTTTTGGTGGGAGAGGATGAAAATAAAAGGAAAGTTCATTGGGCTTCTTGGGACATTCTTACAAGCCCTAAATCCCGGGTGGCATGGGATTTAGAGACTCCAAACTGATGAATCAGGCTCTTCTTGCAAGACAATGCTGGAGGCTAATTTAAAAAAACAACAGCCTTTGCGCTAGACTGCTCAAATCTATTTATTTCCCTCGGGGCAATTTTATCGACATGGTCTTTAGACAGGACGCCTCACCGTCATGGCATGACATCAAATTTGGGCCGGAGCTCCTAAAGGAAGGTTCGATCTAGAGAGTGGGTAACAGAAAACACATTAACATCTAGAGGGACTCTTGGATCCTGAGAGACTACAACCTGAAATTCTTGCTTGGGAAAATGAACACAAGGGTAACCAACTCCTCCACCCTGGAACAAATAGATAGAACGAAAACTTGGTCCAGGAAATACATTAGAGTGAGGATGCGGACCGGATCCATGCGCAGAAATTACATACTGAAACTTGTGATGACCTACTAGCTCGGTCACGTATTTGCTCGGTGAAAAGCACTTATCGCCTGGCTTATAATCTGTCCAATCGCACCAGATGGCGAGCAAGGACCAGTTCTTCTCAGGATAATAGCAGAACTACCTGGAACCTCATTTGGAAGTCTGAAGTTCCTAGCAAAGTAAAGATGTTCGGGTGGAGAATAGCATGCAACAACTTGGCCAGAAAAAAAAAAGTTAATCAGAACCCTTGAGACTGACAATATATGTACTCCCTCCGATCCATATTAATAGGTGCTAAAGTGGATGTATTTAGACATGTTTTATTGCTAGATACATCCACTTCAGCACCTATTAATATGGATCGGAGGGAGTACAATTTTTGGGCGAGAAGAGGAAAATAGCTTCCATGCCACAGTGACATGTACCAAACCGAGAGCTCCCAGGCATGAAATCAGGAAACACTGGAATCTACCTCCTGAGAGATGTTTCATATACACCAGTCCTGACTGGCTTTTAAATATGTTAGCAAACTGTAACCAAAATCAGAAAAACCAAATTCTGATGCTAATGTGGAGATCATGGCACCTTCGGTGCAACGTCACTCATGGCAAAGGGTATGAAACCATTGCAAGATCAACATTATTTCTCGTCAGCTACAACAACTTAATAAACAATGTAAATGAGATAATCCAGTCGAGTAAAGGTATGTCGAAAATCTCGTATTTATTCAGTTCTTACTTGACTTCTGGTCCTCCTATCCACAACAATGAGAGAAACACTATAAAGGCAATCGAAACAGACACGTGATAGGAAGTCATGAAGATCTCTGTGGATGTGTCTTTCAAGCCCCCCCCCCCCCCCCCCCCCGGCAAGGCGGTTGTGGGATTGTTAGCGAAAGACCAAAATGGGAACATGTTGGTGGCTACCAGCCTTGCCATCAAAACCCGCGGAGGTAAGGAAGAAGCTGAGGCACAAGCGATCAAACATGGCCTTCAACTTGCACCAGACAGTCTGGACTACGTCAGTATTGTCTCGGACCGTACAAATGATGTTACTGCGGCCACAAAGGCTGAATCAAATACCTGACTATGACTTTGTGAAAATAGGGAGGAAATTTAATAATGCTGCTCATGGCCTTGCCAAGATGGCTCAAAGAAATAGGGATAGTACTGTTTGGCTCCCCCCATTTCCTGAAACTATTTTTAATTTATGTAAAACTGCAACAAATATTCCTTTGTTCAACAGTGAATGAATTATCCCTTCTCAAAAAAAAAAAGAATCACGAATAAAGAGGGAGGTGAGGAGAGGCGATTTGAGGGTACTACGATGGAGGGATTCCTGGTGAGAGTGAGAGTGTGTGAGAGAGGGAGAGGGAGAGGGACAGGAGAAAGGGAGCAAGACATCAATAGGCGCGTGTGTGAGCCAGTGCGCTGACGAACATGTAGATCTAGGAACTAGCTGCACTAAAGAATTTACCTCGTGACAGGAAATATTGGAACCAGAAACCGTGGATTTGAGCTAGATTCGAAAGTATCACCACATTTTAAAATCACACGACTGTAATCGCCTTCCCTCTGGACATCATACTAGTCTACATACATTTTCTTGTGAAAGGACACATAATCCACTATTTTTCTCAACTAGAGTTTTGTGAAAGAACATGTGTTCATTTCCATTTTATTATTAAGTAACAAGGCTAATACTATTGAGAAGGCTAGATATGATGCTATAGTTATTTAATTTTTGTTCCATAACACTTCCATCATGAGTTAAGAGAGTCTCTTATCACCTCTCTTAAAACTCAGGATCCTTGTAGACCAGATACCCTAGTTGGTTGGAATTGTAACAAACTACAATAATTATAATAAGTCTTGATTATGTGCGAGAGAGGCGATCTCACCTAATCTAGTATAAAAAAAATTCCATATTGTATTAGAGTGTCTCTCTTAACAATGTGAAACACCATGAGTAGTTCCTTCACTTTCATCGTTTGTCCAATCAACTCAAGCTCGATTTGATGAAATTTCTCCCATGAAAATCATAGGCCCTATTGTGCATTCGCGATCACTGAATACTTTGGTATGTAGACAATGCAAGGAAGCACCATCAAAGAAGAATTTCTTCCTTGGTGACAAAATCATAGTGTGACGCTTGGGTTGAGTAAAACCATCTTGTTTTGAGTTCTCTTCTTGCTACCATGTCCTAGGACGTGCTGGGGAAATTATATTTTCATGGCCACTATGGAGAAACTATAGACTACTTTGGAGATCATTGCCACGCATGCCATCAAGGTTCACAGAAAACTGGCAAATACGAGGAAGAATGTTATGACGGCTGATAAATTCAATAAAGTAGCAAAATGTTATGATTCTTTAGCCATGTCAAGATCCCGCCGCTATGTCATGTTTGGCCTTGACTCATACTAACATGTATGGGTGTTATCCATCGAAAGCATAGTCAATTAGTTTTCCCTTGATAAGAAATATTTCCATCTACTTAGCCTTGAAATTGTATCGGAGAAAAAACGCTCCCAAATATCATCATTTCGTTCTTTGCCTCTTGGGGCATAAGAATGGTATTATAACATCTTGTATTATGGCCAAATATTTTCAAGAAGATTTTTGGGAAACGAATAAAAACTAACGCATATTGTCAAATAGAAATGACAAATATTACAATTATGCCTCACAAGTTACCTCTTTTTCTCAAATGTGACATAATTTCCTTCTTTTTCCAAAACTATCCCAATTGTTTACTTGTATCAAGTTCACTTAATTGGTTGTATCTCTTGAAACACAAATATAAAGTTTTGAAAGTATTCATGCACTTTAAAATGCATATTGTGCACTTCTTAAATTGCATTATTATTGTCATACAAATAGATTTGGGTGAAGGGTATTAAAAAAACTATAGAGTTTATTAGATGGCAAGTCTTGATTAATATAAATAGTAGTGTCTTAGTAGATTATTGCAGACAAGTAGTTTTCAAGTCTGATATGGTATAGAAACTTTGACTAGTTCACCAAAAAGGATGTGAAATGCTGATTCTGGGTGATCTTGGGTTCGTTTTTGTCACTTTTACCCTTTCAAGTGATAATGAAGCCACTCCTTGAAATTCTTGGCAACATAGTTTGATGTTATTTCTCCAATCCATAGGATACACATGCATGATATGAACTATGATGTAGATCGAAACCATGTTCCCAATGCCCCCTAATCCATTTATCAAATGCAACCCACTTGGTAAGAGAAATTCTCAAAAGCTAGTTTCTCAAAATACAATGGCACGTTGTTGATAAACAATTCAGGAAACACTTGCAATATAAAGACTCAATCAAAAAGTGCATCCCTTCATTTAATTATAACTACACATGCCTCATATTGCTGCACATTGATGCATATAAAGAGGAAAAATATTATGTTGGTAGGCTCTTAAATTTTGGAACACAACTCACAACTTCACTTTTACAACTCACTTCTACACTTTTACAACTCACTTCTACAGCATCAACAAATATTCATTTGTTTATGTACGAAGTTAGCTTTAGTGTCAGTTTAGTTTCCTTATCCAACGATATTTTAAACATGATTCAAAATCTTGATATGTGATGGAATTCCATATATTTGTAGGAATGTAATTGGAATTGTATTCATACAATTTCAGTTTCCCGGTTGATTATTCATTTATGTTGTTTTGATCTATTTAGTTTGTGATACAAAACCTTATCACAACTTATTTAACAACAAAAGATTCACAAACTAGCTTTTTGAATAAACTTGATTAACTTGACATTATATCAAGAAACGTTTCATAGTGGAAGACGTCAAAAGGTGGATGACACAATGCCAACTAAAACGGTATTGACTTGTTTTTTTTTTAAACGGGTGGTGATAGAGATAAATGCGCATATTCATTTTTCATCAGCATTTATTATTAACCCTCTATATATGTGCATTTCACAAGCAATAGGACATATGCATAAAATCGACAAGTGACAAGTAGAACCAAACTTTCAGAACAACATGACACTTCCAAAAGTGTGAGGATATCTAGTGGTAGGTAGTACTCATGTAATACGTTATTATACCATCATTTAAGGTGTTCATTAAAATTTAATGTCCATGATCAAACGCAACACCAAGGGTTGCTCCCACCATGGTACATGTGCAAAGCAGATTCACGAAAAAACTATTTGTAGAACTCTATCATTTCACCTACAAGGAATGCATCACCAAATATAACACAAAAATCATGGTGATTAACTCCAGTAAATGGAAAAAACATTTCATATTGATTGGTACGATATGTGGAGTCAAAGGATACAACTTCCACAAACAAGTCATAGTTCCTACTAGAAGTATCATCCTCCCAAAAATAATGTGTTAGCTTGCTCTCTTCATCTTGTTTGTACGCAAAGAAGAACGATAGTTAATGATTAAATTACTTTGTTTACCATGAATAATTGTTTGCACATTTGAATGTTTAATTATTTCCTTGAAATCATGGTTGTAATTCTGTAAATCACACTTAGTGCAGGTTATGTATTTAAGTCGTGATTTTTCAACACTAAGTAAATGGCATTTACAAAAGTGCCATTAATGCCTTACTACATGTGAAAAGTGTGCTTCTGAGTACACTAATATTTTCTCTATTTTACCTAAAGAGTTTGCACTTACCGATAGCGACATGAGTGGGTGTGAGTCGTAGGGTGAACAGGTAACTAGTACTTGTGTTGTATCTTCTCTTCAACCCAATCGTAGCCTTAGAGCCATACTTATCTTTTTGTTTATTGAAAAGCTCACTTCTAAATTATTATTTTCCCTCTGGGCTTACTTGCACCCAAAAAAATTGCTTCCACAATGCTAGACAACCCTTCCCTAAGTGTTGTGTTCTTGTCCGTACTAAGAAACTCTCTCTCTCTCTCCATACTGTGGCACAAAATAACCATTTGTACGACTTAATCGTTTCACCTAGAAGGGATTCATTACAAAATATAACACAAAAATCATGGTGATTAACTGCAGCAAATGGAGTCAAATGATAAAACTTTCCGAAACCAGTAATAGTTCTTTTTAGAGGTACCATCATCGTCAATTTTTTTGGCTAGATTTCTCTCTTCATTTTGTTGTATGGAAATAAGAATGGTGGATTATGCTTTTATTAGTTTGTTTACCATGAATAATGGTTTGGACATATGAATCTTTAATTATTTTCTTGAAATCATGGTTGTAATTCCATAGATCACACTTAGTGCAGGTTATGTATTTAGATATGCTTTTTCTACACTAAGAAAATCATATGTTGCAATAGTGATCACTAGTGCCTTACTATATGTGAATAGTGTGCTTCTGACTTCACTACTAACTTATATATTTGACCTAAATAATTGACACTTACCGAGAGACATGAGCGGGTGTGTGTCGTAGGCTGAACCGGTAACCGGTACTTTCTGCCGTCTCTTCTATTCAACCCGATCATAGCTACTGATCAATACTTATATTTTTGTTTATTCCAAATATCACCGCTAATTTCTTTTGTTTCCTTCTCGCCTTTCACAAAAAATAGTTTCCACAATGCTACACGACGCTTCCCTAGGTGTTGTGTTCTCGTCCAAACTAAGAAACTCACATCATGAGCATATTGTGTGTACAATAACTAATTTTCCTCCCAAGTTTCAAATGTCATGCCAATTTTAAGTTGCAATTCATCATCTAATTCAGACTCTATACACCAATACCCGACCAAAAGATAGTTTATTTGAAATTCTAAATTGCTGCCTTGATGATCAAGGTTAAAGCGCTACATATAGTACTTGCACAAAATGGCAAGCTCTACGTTCTAGTATGTGTACTGTATTTATCCCCCTCAAGTGTGATTGACACTATTTCCCTCTAGAAGGATGTGCATGTGTGAAAAATGATATTGGACATGGTACCAAAATTTCGGATGCAACTACAAAGCTACGAAGAAAAGGTTGTTGACGCCGTCGCCTTTTATCCAAAGATCTGAGAAATGGCCTCCACCGGATCCATCAACATCATAGTCATAGTCATAGAACTGACAGATAATGAGTAGATCTCGCTATATTGTGAGGTTAGAGACAAGTAGGAGGTTCTGGAGCACTTTTTGTAGGAGACGGAGAGTGGACGAAGTCGAGATGATTTTGGTGTAGCTTTTTTAGGTGACTTGTTCAATTGACATATTGTACGCCATTAAAACCATTTAGAGCATTAGATCTAGGTGTTTGGATGGCGTGGATTGATTTCATATGTTCCACACGATCTTTATCGTGGTGATGGTGATTATTCCACGACTTTCTCTTTTTTTGCGAATATTCCATGACTTCCTAAATGTGTAAATTCCACAATTTTTGTGGGAACACCCATGAGTTGCATGATCGTTAAATACGAGAAATATTCAGGTCGACGCTCACCCCTAGAACCGCACAGACTGAAAAGGTCAGGTGGCCAACCTCAACACCCCAGACCCCACGTTGCACAAACCTTTCCAAATTGCCCAGCTTTGCAGAACGAACCACATCCCAATAAATCTTATGGACTTTCAAAGAAATAGGAAAATGTAGACGGGTTCCACTATACCCCCAAGCATTTGTGGCACTCCACTCCAAACGAATTTCGCAAGAACACATATTATGAAGATGTTATTCAAATCTTCATAAACCACTAGAGGGGTTGTGACCTTTGAATATTTGAGCTCTCGAAGGGAGACGACAACGAGAAAGTAGCCCGGTGATATTTTAACTTCGAGGGGAAAATTCATGACCAGAAGTCGTTGTCTAGCATCCATTCGCCACCCTAGCAAATCTTTATACATAGATTTGGTAGAAAAGGTACCAAAGGGCTCCGAAGCCCTAATTACCGTGTTAGGTTCCTGGGTCCAATTTCTATCCACAATTGCCCCAGTGGTGCATTAGGACTGCCCTAACTTTTTCAGTCCCTCGTTTCTCTCAAAATCAAAGTAGTAGAAAGACATGGCTAAAAAGTACTAACATTATTTAATTGTAGCACATACCTTTTGTTGTTGTGCATTAATGCATATTAATGAAGAAAAATATTGTGCCCATGCACTAATAAATATATTTGTGCGATGATGTGAATAATGCATGTGTAGGGGTAACCATTCACCCCGCCTTTCCAACACAGGAACTATGTACTGTGTATGAAACTCTTAAACGCATTATAGTTCCCTAATTTGAGGGTCATTAACCAAAATATGCACTTAGGGTATTGATGGAGGGATGATAACCCGGTAGGCTAACGCCAAGGAGTAACTCGGCCCAAAGGACGCTGCGCAAGACCCGGCTTAGGATAAAGGAGCTTCTAGAAGGACCAGGAAGATAGGCCTCGTAACCCGGATTGTGGGTTCCGGTAAGGAAGTTTAGGGTTTGTAAGCAGTGTCCGGGTAGGATTCAGAGTACGTCTTGGAGAGTAAGCCAGGGGGTCCGGATGTTATATAAGCCGGTCCCTAGGTTAGGGTGAGAAGAGTTTTTGAGCGTGAGCAAGAACACAATCGCCGGATTGCGAGGTATCGAGTATCCCTTGTAACACGAGAGTTGAAGTAATATATCTAGATCGGAGACTCGGCGACTTGATTGCCGGATACCAGATCGCATATCACCATGGTTTCCTTTGAGCTAAACCCTCTCCCAAACACCAGAGTCGATTTGCCCCAAGACAAAGTTACCCCCGGTAACGTCTGCCGTGATTATCCCACGACAGTTGGCGCCCACCGTGGGGCGTACGTCCAAGGGTGTTTACATCACGGGAGAAGCTCGGGAGAACATGAAGAACTTCGTCATCGGCGAGATCTACACCAACCCCGAAGGAGAAAAGATGGTGGACGATTTTGGCTGGGGGCCAGAGTCGGATCTGCTCGAATCCGGATCTGTCATGACGATCGGCCGGATCAACGTCTTCATTGGCATGGTACGTACGTCCGGTTCAATCCCTGACGATTTTGGATTTGATTCTGTGTCAGGGGAGGCCACCTGTGTTCAGTCCGATGGAGAAGAATCGGTCGAGACAGTAGATCCGACAGAAGAGCCCACCACGAAGAGGGAACAGCCGGAGGAGCCGGCATGGACCCCGCGTGGCCGGGTTATGAGAGAAGATGATACCGAGTCTATCTTGCACTTGCTGGAGGACCGGTACGAGGAGAATAGCAGTGATGAAGAAGAATACGAATCTGCGCCAAGCATCGTGCGCCAGGTCGCGGTCTACACGGCCCCTGCAACCAATCTTAATCAAGGGAATGTGACCGCGGCCGCCGTCAGAGCAGCACAAGCATTGGCCCAACAGCAAAATCCGGTTGACAGAAACCCGGTTTTAACCCGGGTTGACGGAGAATCGGCTTCAGTTACCAACCGAGCGGCGGATAGTGAGTTGCAGGCGAACACGTTCGGATATCTAGCAGACCGGACACCAGGGGCGGGTCCTTCAAATCCGCAACACCTGGCCCTGTTCAACAACAACCTGATCCTGGAACAACGTGTTAGGGATCTGGATGTAGCCCGTCGTGCATTGGAGCAACAGAGAAGGCAAGTGGAAGCAGAAAAGCAAGAGGTAGCTGCGCGCCAGCGCGATCTGGATGCATTGGAGAACCGGCTCCGAGAAGAGACAACCAGGGTGCGTCAAAGGCACCAGACCAGATTACCGGCAACGGGTGGAGTCATAAACCCGGCCACGCTATTTATCACGCCTCAGGATCAGCCGATTCCAGCGGTGAACCAAGGAACTGCACATCAACCCGCAACTGGAGGAGCACAGCCGGTAAACGTGCAGGCCGGGTTACCCATATTAAAGACTGGAGTTACTACCGGCAATACATTACCACCACCACCACCATCACGATTTCGCACGCCAGCAGGTCATTACAACAACCCCATGGATAATGTGTACGCGGCGACACTCGCATTGAATCAAATCCCCGTGAGAGAGTCACCCCACGCAGAGGAGACTCGGCGGGCGATAGATCTATTGCGCACTGCGGTGGCGCAACAAGTTAATTACCCGGATAACAGAAGTGGAATGCATGGGACACCGTATATCAGCCAGCAACGAGGCGATACCGGCAATGTTCAGACAAGTTCAGCGCGACGGAGGGCAGAGCAGCAGCAAATGCCGCCTCCTCCCCGCGTTCAAGCAGCACCAGCAGCATCAGCAACGCAAGCTATCGTGGATAGTTCCAGAGCCAGGAGAGCCGCGGCCGGGTCTGCGGTGCACGGACCCGCAGCAGTGCCGCGTCCAGCCGCACCCCCCGCAAGATCACACGTTTACCGAGTGAGGCCAGTCCCGACTAATCTCGCTGGGCCTAAGTGTCTGTCGGATAACATCAGGGCTGAGCCTTACCCGGATAAGTTCAAGGAACCGGGTAAAGTAGTGAATTATGAGCCGACTATGGATCCGGAAACATGGTTGAGCAGCTATGAGATGGCTATGTCGATTCGCAACGCATCTGAAAATCTTCAAGCCAAGTTCATGTACTTAATGATGTCAGAAGGAGCAGCCAAGTTATGGTTCAACAATTTACCGGAAGGATCTATCAAGTCATGGGAGGAGTTGAAAACTGTGTTTATCAAGCTTTTTCATGGGACGTGCAGAAAGCTATTTACTATTGATGACCTAGAGCGGTGTGTCCAGAAGAAGGGAGAATCGGCGCGCAGTTGGGTGCGCCGAGTTATGGAGATACTTAACTCATCTACAGATATTCAGCCCAAGGATGCGTTACAAGCTATGGCAAAGACGTGCAAGTACATACCTTTAGTGCAAAAGTTAACTCGCATGAAATCCAGTCGGAATGCTTCAGAGGTTACGATGGGAGAGCTAATGGACGCATGCAACAAACACGCTGCAACGGATACTACAGAAGAGGACGTCGATGACAAGAAAGCAAAAGCAAACACAAGTAACCATGGAAGAACCGGCAATGGATCAACGCCGGGTAACAACGGAGGTAACAATGGGAACAACCAGAACAAGCGCCCGTTTGAAGGAAGCTCCGAGTTTGTCGCTAGCACAGAAGCCGGGTCTTCGAGACCTAGAGCAGAAGGAAATTTCAATGGAGGAAACCATAACGGAGGAAATTATCAAGGACCGCCAAGGCCGGGTAACAATCGGGATATCTTCAGAATGGCGTGCCCAAAGCACAGCAGGAACGGTATGCCGGCTAACCACTCATTGGAGCAATGTGCGGACCTACAGAGATGGAAGAACGAGGAAGTAAACAAGGCTATGCGAGGTGCAGGTCGGGGAGGAGGACCGGGTCCGGGTGGAAACCCGGGCAACGGCCCACCCCCAGCCGGTAACCCGGCAGGCGGAAATCCGGGTAATAACCAGGGGGGAGCTGGAGGTTTCCAAGCCAACCCAAAGCAGTTAGGGCAATATCACGTGCATACTACAGGAATTTCCAACAAGGATAAAAAGATACTGAAAAAGGCGGTAAACTCGGTTTCATCAGCCGTTCCAAGATACCTGAGATGGTCGGAGCAGGATGTAACGTGGAGCAGAAGGGATCACCCGAAAAGGATAGAACACCCGGGAGCCTTAGCATTGGTGGTTGCGCCGCAGGTTAATGGTTATGAGCTGGAAAAGGTCTTAATGGACGGCGGTAGTAGCATCAACATCTTATATTGGGAAACCTTTCTACGCATGGGTCTCAAGGAGTCCCAGCTACAGAAGAGTTCAACAGTTTTTCACGGGATAGTACCGGGTCACTCAGCGTGCCCCGAGGGAAAAATCACATTGGAGGTAGCTTTTGGAGAATCGAAGGACAATTTCCGGGTTGAGTGGCTCACCTTCGAGGTGGTCAAGTTGCGCAGCCCTTATCACGCGCTATTCGGAAGGCCGGCTTATGCTAAGTTCATGGCCAGGCCATGTTATGTGTATTTACAGCTAAAAATTCCGGGTCCTAAGCAGACCATCACCATACATGGGAGCCGGGATATAGCGGCTGAGTGCGATGAAGGAGATGCGGCAATGGCTGAACAAGCTTGCAGAAAAGAGGAACTCAAGTATTACCGGTCTCAAGTAGACCCGGATGACAGAACAACGTTAAAAAGGCCGAATACTGAAGATGAGAGAGCGAAGTTCAAGGCAGCGCAGGACACCAAGATGGTAGCTTTTGTCGAGGGCGATCCCTCTAAGCAATTTGCTATAGGATCTAACTTGGACAGCGAGCAGGAAAAAGCACTTGTGGAGTTCATTCGTTCGAATCAGGATGTGTTTGCCTGGACGCCCAGCGATATGCCGGGTATCCCTACAGAGCTGGCAGAGCACAGTTTGCACGTGGATCCCAAGTCCAGACCTGTGAAACAGGGCCTGAGAAAAATGAATGAAGAAAGAAGGAAGGCTATAGGAGAAGAAATTGCACGGCTGCTTACAGCCGGCTTTATCATGGAAGTATTTCACCCAGACTGGTTAGCAAACCCGGTACTCGTGATGAAAAAGACCAATGAGTGGAGGATGTGCATCGATTATATGAGTCTCAACAAGCATTGCCCAAAGGATCCGTTTGCACTACCAAGGATAGATCAGATCATAGACGCAGTGGCTGGAAGTGACCTATTATGTTTCCTGGATGCATATTCCGGGTATCATCAGATCAAGCTCAAGAAGGAAGATTGGGAGAAAACATCGTTCATAACCCCTTTTGGGGCCTTTTGTTACAAGACCATGACGTTTGGATTGAAGAACTCTGGCGCAACCTATCAACGGTGTATTCAGAAGTGCTTCGAGGACCAAATTGGACGCAATGTCCATGCATACGTGGATGATGTGGTGATCAAGACCAGGAAAGCGGAGACATTTATTGATGATCTAAAGGAAACATTCAAGAACCTGAGAAGGTACCAGATGAAACTTAATCCGACAAAGTGTGTCTTTGGAGTCCCAGCCGGGAAATTACTCGGCTTTATCGTTTCCGAGAGAGGGATTGAGGAAAATCCGGATAAAATCAAAGCTATCCAGAGTCTGAAAAAGCCGGAAAATTTGAAGCATGTTCAGAAGCTCACAGGGTGCGTAGCAGCGCTTAGCCGGTTTATATCCAAACTCGGAGAAAAGGCAATACCCTTGTACCGGCTCTTGAAGAAATCTGATAAATTCGTATGGGACCAAGAGGCGGACGAGGTGTTCGAGGCACTAAAGAAGCATTTATCTAAGGCACCAGTCCTAGCAGCCCCGGGCCCTAAAGAGCCCATGCTATTGTACGTCGCAGCCGGGCCCCGGGCGGTTAGCGCAGTGGTTGTTGTCGGGCGTAAGGAGGATGGGAAAGATCACCCGGTCCAGAGGCCGGTTTATTACGTCAGCGAGGTATTATCAGAGGCAAAACAGCGCTACCCACATTGGCAAAAGCTGGTTTTCGGGGTCTTCATGGCCAGCCGGAAACTGAAGCCGTATTTTCAAGAACACCCCATAACAGTGGTTAGTTCTATACCAATGTCGGATATCATCAGAAACTCGGATGCAACAGGTAGAATAGCCAAGTGGGCGATCGAGATAGGAGATTATCACATCAACTACGAGCCCAGGTCAGCAATCAAATCTCAAGCTCTAGTTGATTTTATTAACGATTGGACTCACACATGCATGCCCACCATGGCTCCAAACTCCGAGTCTTGGATAATGCACTTTGATGGTTCCAAGCAATACGAAGGATCAGGAGCTGGAGTAGTGCTAACATCACCCAAAGGAGACAAGTTAAGTTACGTGTTGCAGATTCACTTTGACTGTTCCAATAACGTGGCCGAGTATGAGGCCCTATTGCATGGCTTAAAGGTAGCCAAGGAGATGAACATCAAGAGGATACGATGCTTTGGAGATTCAGACCTTGTGGTACATCAGGTCTCAGGAACTTGGGATAGAAAAGATGCAACTATGGCAGTATACCGCAGAGAGGTGGACAGGGTTGCCGGATGTTTTTCCGGGTATGAGGTGGAGCACATAGACAGAAGAAAAAACGAGGCAGCAGACGCACTCGCCAGACTCGGCTCGCGCAGAGAGCCGGTTCCACCTAATGTTTTCCTGGATGAGCTATGGAGACCATCAGTTAAAACCGAGTCTGAGGAAGAACTGGCAAATCAAGACCCGGATTTGGAGCTCGTGGCCGCAGTACGTGCTGTTCCCGAGTGGACAGAGCCGTTCCTGGCCTACCTATCACGGGGCGAGTTACCAAAGCAGGAGGTATTAGCAAGACAAATTCTGAGACGAGCAAAAGGATATTCTATCATCAATGGGGAGTTATACAAAAGAAGTGCAGCAAGAGTCTTTTTGCGCTGTGTAGCGCCAGAAGAAGGCCGACAGATCCTCAAGGAGATCCATGAAGGTGATTGTGGGCATCATGCATCCACAAGATCCCTCGTGGCCAAAGCTTATCGACATGGTTTCTTCTGGCTCACGGCCCTAGCAGACGCGGAACGCTTGGTGGCAAGGTGTGACGGATGTCAAAGGTACGCTCGCCAAACCCATGTGCCGGCTATGGAATTACGGACTATCCCGTTAACCTGGCTGTTCGCTGTTTGGGGTATGGATATGGTTGGCCCTTTTCACATGTCACCTTGCAAAAAGACACATCTCTTAGTGGCTGTTGATAAGTTTACCAAGTGGGTTGAGGTCATGCCAGTTACCAATTGTGAAGCAATTACAGCAGTCAAGTTCCTGAAAAGGATTATCTATCGGTTCGGATATCCTCACAGCATAATTACCGACAATGGAACCAACATGTCCCTTGGCGAGATGGAAAAGTTATGTGGAAACAATGGCATCCGTTTGGACATAGCCTCAGTGGCCCACCCACAGGCTAATGGACAAGTGGAGAGGGCAAATCAGGAATTGCTTCGTGGATTAAAGCCACGGTTGCGAGTCCCTTGTATCAGAGCTACTGGTGCATGGGTTGAGGAGTTACCTTCAGTAGTTTGGGGTATCAACACCACACCTAACAGATCTACTCAGATGACACCGTTTTTCATGGTTTATGGCGCAGAAGCAGTGTTGCCGAGTGATATTATTCATGACTCGCCTCGAGTATCGGCTTACGTCGAGGTGGAGAATGAGAAGACCCGGCAAGACGCCGTGGATATGCTAGAAGAACATAGGGAACAAGCTTTGGAGAGATCAACCATATATCAGCAAGATCTGCAAAGGTATCATAGCCGGCGCGTGAAAACCCGGGTCTTCCAGGAAGGAGACCTGGTTCTGCGCCTGGTGCAATCAACGGAAGGAAAACACAAGTTATCACCGCCATGGGAAGGACCGTTCATCATAAGCCGGAATATGCACAATGGATCATATTACTTGATAGATGCAACGGAAGAGTCGGCTACGGTTAATGACACCGCCCATACCACTTCATCTATGCAAGAGAAAGAAAGACCATGGAACGTGGCTCAGCTACGTCCCTACTATACTTAGTATAGGCCAGATTCACAAAGTGGAATTACACGATGTAACAGGCAGCAGGTTTCAGACGCACTCTTTTCCTATCCAGGGTACCTAAGGGGACTGGAGGGTTTTTAATGAGGCAGCTTGCTGACCTAACTTTTCTCATATCAATAAAGAGATGGTTAAACAATATATTGTTTCCTTTTCATGTGTTTTTATCAACTTTTTATTTCTGTTATGTTTTTTATCCTTCTTCCAGGTAAGTATTATTTACTGTTTTTAGTACATTAGTTTCTTTAGCAGTTTGCATATATTTAGGTCTTGGGGGCTGATTGCTCGAATAGCACAGTTACAAACTCAAAGACCCGGCCACGATGCCTATGAGTTATAAGGGCCGATTACTTGCAAACAAGTACGGCTGCAAGCTTATAACCGGACAAAGGAGCCAAACTTTCTTGACTTTTCTTACTTAAGCTCGATGTGACTCGCACTAAAGTGGCATGCTTTGCTCGCGTACGATCACAATCAGTCATGATGCCCAATGGGAGTTGCCTGACCCTGTGTTCGTATAGATGTAGCAACATGATTATCCACGCGAAAGCCGGCTTACAGTACAAGAGAGTCAAAAGGGTCATCTAAACCACAAGTTATGCAGAGTACAAGGTTAATAGCCGGAAACTCAAGGTTTATTAAGCATAACTTCAAACCTATGTGAAACGGCTCTAGGTTTCGGGCTTAGCAGAAATGATTTGTTCTCTTTGAATGACCCAATACCCTAGACTCGGAATTTCGGGCCTTGGTGACTCGGGAATTTGAAAAAAGAAACAAAATTTTTTAGCTACTAAGCTCAAAAACCCAAAAATCCGAGTCTTGGGGACTTGGGGACTTAGAGAAAAGTACACCTGTCAAAACCCACGAGACTCGAAAACCGATTCTCACAAAAGGAACCATAAAGTAAGTCGGAATATCAAGAATAAATAAGCTCAAAAGCAGATAGATATCAAATTCATCCAGAGGCCAGAAGGGCCACGAAAGCTATTAAGGTTTCAAAACGTATTACATGTCGCGATAGTAGCATCAAAGGTGCACAGGCTCACCATCAAAGAATAATCGTCTAAAAGGCCCATTGGCCGAATGATGCATTTGATATGACAGTGGATAAAAAATATTACTCGGCATCTTGGGTTGAGGCATCCATCTTGCCCTTGCCCTTGCCAGCCGGGTCCTGATCCTTGACTTGTTCCTCAGCAGTCTTGGCAGCAGCAACATCCGGATTAGCAGTGGCGCTGGCACGCGAAGGAGGAGGGACAACTGGCATGGAGCTAGCAGGCGCAGTATTAGCTTCAGCTTTTTTCTTCGCAGCCTCTTCCCTCAGTCGGGCAGATTCCGCCTTCCACCGTGCCAGCATGTCAAAAGGCTTCGGAGGATCCGACTTAATTGGCCTATCTTGCGCATCATACGGCGGCACCATCCGGCCGACATCCAGATTGCCGGCAATCAGGTTGGCTGCGTGACGAACCTCTGTCTGAATGGCCTTGTAATGTTTAGGTAAAACGGGGAGCCATCGTGGTTGAACTCTGGAAACCCGCCAACAAGCTTCGCCGGGTCAAGCTTGGGAAAATATGCTTTCGCCAAGGCAAGACCCCGGGTCACCCCAACTTGGCAGGATGAGCGCTTCCAGTGTTCAACCCACTCGGGGATGGTAGAACACGCATCAAGCAGCGTGTTCAAACCACCATCCCCAGTGCCTGGCCACTTCACAGCTTTCAGGGCCCACTTAGTCCCAGCACAGAACTGCCGGATGGTGCTCTTTACCTTCTTCAGCAGAACCACTTCATCCACATCCGGAATCTCCTCCTCGGACCCTGCAGAAAAGCAGAAACATCCAAAGTCAGGAATTCCGAGTGTTCTTCAGAGTATCCAGACCAAATTAAGATCAGTCAGTCGGGAAATTTTACCTATCAGAGAACGATAAGTATCAGCGATCTGATCCGACAGCTCGTTAACCCTACACACTACAGCATTGCATCTCTTTTTATATTTCCTTGCCTGCTTCCCGGCTTTCTTAGCTTCAGCCTCAGCCGATTCACGTAGCTTCGTTTCCGCCTTGAGAAGTTTGTCGGCTCTAGCCAACTCCTTCTCAGAGTGCGTTACGTAGACCTATGCGAAAACACAAAGAAATGTCAGTCGGACAAAACAAAATTATCAGTCGGCTATCTATGAAAGTTCCAAGCAAATTATGCATAAGTTCACTCGGAAAGCTCATGTCTTCGGGCTATCCAGGATGCCCTCCTCATCAGCTCTCCAGGTGTCTTCGGGCTCTAGCAAATTATGCATAAGTTCACTCGGAAAGCTCATGTCTTCGGGCTATCCAGGATACAAGCGGTTGTAACACGGTTTACCTCGTGTTTGGCTATCAGGGCCTCCAGGATGCCCTCCTCATCAGCTCTCAAGGTGTGCAGAGCATCGAGCATCTCCGCAAAGCTCATGTCTTCGGGCTTGGTGCCGGAAGAACCGGCTGCCTGGTAACCCGGAGTAGGGATTTTATCGCAGAAGGATGTGGCACAGTAGCTTGGCTCTCCCGAGAGATCAGGGCCAATTAATTGCGACTAGGGCAAAAACAGTTCTGGCCTATACAGATTCGAGACCTCCGACTCGAATCCGATGAGGTGATCGTTGCGACTGGGCCGTTGTGGTCTTATCGAGTCGAACTTAACCTATGGGGGTACCTGGCGCGTTCGCTAGGATTTTTCTTCGTGTTGTTGACACGGAATCATACCGGAGGACGCAGCTTGAGTGCGATTCCAGGCCCTCAAGAGAGATCTTTCAGGTCTTACCTTCGTATTCGAAGAATACGACATCCAGATGTGCCTAGTCGGCTGAACAATCCAGGTTTTTATGATGTAAGTATCATGTAAGTGAAAGAAAGTTCCTTCATCCATACGACAGAGTTGTCGTGTTTAGGAAATTTGTGCCCATATGAAAGAATTTTTCATGTTTGGGATGTTGTGCCCATACGAAAGAGTTTTCGTGTGGAGGGCATCTTTCTCTTGTTTTGAAGAGGTCTTATTTCATGATTTGTTCATGAAAGAGTTTTTTTTATTCGAAAGAGTTTTTGTAGGCGTATGGTCAAGATGGAGGGACCAGAGACAAAAGTATTCATCTGTCGTTTGATTCTCTGACATCCGTAGCAACGCACGGGCACTCTGCTAGTATTAACAATTGTCTCTACCCGTAAATATTAGAGACGGCTGTGAGAAATAGCCGTCTAAATGGGGACCGTCAATTATATCCACTAGGTGTAAATGTAATATTATTAGAGAAGGCCGCAAATAATTTCTGACTCCAATATTACTAGAGATCAAACTGGAACGATGGTCGTCTAAAGGATATCTTCTCAGACGGTTTTTTTTTTTGTCTAACCGATTCTTCTTGGATATTAGAGTTTGTACCGGTGGTATAGCCTACTTCATAGCCTAGTTTCGTAGGAGAAGGCATTGGAGGTTTCCGTGCTAACGGCGTGATGCAACCACTCGACATGCACTGAATGCCTTGTTGATATGCTCCAGCTACGTATCCCGAGTTTTGTCCTTCCCTATTACAACGAAGTTGATCTTTTATGTGCTCAGTTACATTCTCCTGCTGCACTAGATGAAGACATAGGTTGTGCAAGCACGGCTTCACCTTGATGCTAGTTGAAACCATGTTTCTGGTGCCTCCCACTACCATACCTTCTATTGGACTCTGAAAAGTCACTTGGCTGGCTACACATCTTAGATCTCTCAAAATCCATTTTGTACATTATTGGGCTAACAAGTCGCATAGCATCGGTAATATAAAGACTCGAGCTAGAATGTCTGGCCATGAGCTGCATATATGTGCCTTCTGTTGTTGTGCGGTAACGCATATAAATACTAACTATCGTGGTCCGATATGGAACGAACCATCGGACCTTACCTAAGCGGTCAATCTCGTCTCAATCAGACGCTCTCACTTTAATCGCCTCACATGGTTATTTTCTTTTTTTTCTCCACCCTAATTAGGCATATATTGCTTCCCGAACATCTTCCTTAATTGAGCGAAAGCTCCCCCCAACTCTTTCGCTCCTATTCGTCATCCCCAACCTCGCCTCCAACGATTTCTTCCATGAACGTGCAGCTCTCTTCCCCTCCGCCTCGTTCGCTTCTTCCTCCACAGCGCCGCTTCCCGCGACATGGCTCGTATAGCGCTGACACGCATGGCACTCTGCTGCATCGAGAATTCCCTGGAACCTGTGGCCGGCGGAAGTATCTGTCGAAAGCGTGTCAATCGGGTCGTCAGGGATAAAATCCGGATGAAGCATGAACTTGTTGGCTGCTTCAATCGTTCATATGATCCGTATCGATTCACGTTCTAGGACAACACGATTCAGGTAAGTAGATAAAACCAATGAACAAGATCCCAATCTGTGATCGTTTTCTTCAAATGGTTAATCAACCATATAGTTCGGGAGAAGGTGTTTGCATACGATCTGTGTCCAAATGTGCTAATTTTTTTTTTCATTTTAGAAGATGCAATCTCTTTTTTTCCTTAGATCATAACGTCCTAATTTTTTTATGTGCTTCCATATAATGTATGCTATGCTTTGTGAGGATGATGCACATGCTTCCTCGTCGGAATACAGTGTTCATGTAGCATTAATCTGAAATTACTAGTATTTAGATAGTGTATATGAAGTTTCTATGCTTCTGACATAGATGATCTTTGTTGAGGTACCACTAATATAATAGATGGTGTGTGGAAATTTTGTACTTCTAATAAAGATGATTTATATTGAGATATGATTAATCTCTCGCTTCGAAGTATCCATGCTTCATATGTATATAACTTGTATATGTTTTCTTGGGTCCATATTGTTTGGCGTATATAACCATGCTTCTTTCTTTTTGAATTTCGTTATTTTCATTTTTAGTACCATTGCAATTAAATATTTCCCTCACGCTAGTAGTTATGCTTGAGGTTTCAAAGCTTCTATGTGGCACTAGTTATGTTGAGACAACATCAATTTATGTGGTGGTGGTGTCAAGACAGATGCCATAGGATGGCTAAAAGTGTGGGGACGATGGACGCTAGAGGTGCTCGGGGAGGGATCACGCGACGAGTAACCGCGTGAGGTAAAGATCAAACACTGCAAACAACACAATCTACCCAGGTTCAGGGCCCTCGTGAGGAGGTAAAACCCCTACTCCTGCTTTTCTTTCTATGTATTGAGGTCTCACCGAGTAGGCACAGTACAAGTGTTCTTGTTACCGAGTAGCCACTCTTCTCTCTATGTGATGAACTAGGTCAAGAATGTGCCCCAAGTCTGGAAACTACGTCATCGTCCGATCATCCTTCGCGCAGGAGGGGGCAGGGCACCTTATATACCTGGTGCCCAGCCGGATACGTCCAAATACAAACATATGTCGATATTGTGTGCACACCGTCCTTCTTCCGAGTTCCCGCTGACAGCTTTGGCTTCTAATCTTGTCCTGTCCGGAAAGTCGTTGGGAAAAACCAAGTGATCAGTCTGGTATCACTGTGCCAAACACAGAGTAGGGCCCCCCTATCCTGCGACGCCCTGCTGACACACTGTCACTGTCCGGCACGCCGTCCTCAGATGAACAGTGCCATGAATAGTGCCAAGTACGGACCCCGGATACGCGGGATCCTGTGTCAGAACGGCTCCTTTGACTTCTGGCCCGAGTAGGTTCCCGCCAGTTTTACTCGGACCAGCTCTTCTACTCGAATGAACAAAATTTCCTTGACTCATCCTTCTGGTCATCTTTGAGTAAGACCGAGTAGCAGTCGACCGGGTAGCGAGTACCGGGTAGGCAGCTACTCGACCAAACATCCCTTCTGACCTTACCTTTAGCACTTGCCTTTACCCTACTCGGGGGTAACCCCCCGACATTAGTCCCCGAAGCTGGTAGAGTCCTGTGAATTCGTTCACTGGGCCCTGCCAGGTTAAAACCAATCTTGGCAACATTGCCCTTGAACCTCAAGATGTCGAGTAAAACCTCCGAGTAGTACCCTGGAAAATACCTTGAGTTTCTTCTCCTCCGAATAGAGCTAGTTCTCTTTTCTGTAACCGAGTAAAAAGACTTGGGGAATTTCCCAAACAGAATCTCTGCGGCGCAGAGCACAATCCGGCTTTCCGCGCTGCAACTGGGCACGTGTCACTCATCCACGACCCCGACGCCTCGCTGCCCAGGACCTGACAGGCCACGCGCCCAGTTTTCACGGAGTGGGCCCACTAGCCCATTATGTTCCATCACGCGCAGTAATTTCCCACGATCTCGTCGTGGGATCTAATGCGGCCGTTACGCGCGCGTTCCGAGCTGTGTGCGTTTCTAACAGGCCCAGAGACCCCACGCCGCACGATTACTGCCACGATCGATCCCACTTCCTCGAATCGTAACGGTAATCCGAGGAGCGGTATAAATACCCCCTCGGCAACTCCTTCTTCTCCTTCCGCTCACACTTTCCCCTTCTGCCTCCTCGTTTCTCCGCCGCCGCAGAGCTCCTCGCCGCCGCGCAACTCACTGCGCCGCCGCGAGTTCACCCACTCCACCAAATCCTTCGATATTTTCTCCAATTTCCTCCTCGCCGCCATGGCTCGTGACGACAACGCTCGCGCCGGCTGGGCCGGATCCGAGGTCACCGCCGAGGACTGCCAATGGTTGCTGAACACCTGGCGAGTTCCTCCCGGTGTTCGCTGCCGGCAACCTGACGGCGAACTAGTCCCGGCTCCGCAGGAGGGAGAGCATGTCGTCTTCCTCGCGCACTTCGCGCGAGGATTCGGGCTTCCAGCGTCCAATTTCCTCCGGTCGTTCCTCGACCACTACGGCCTCCAGATGCATCATCTTCCTCCGAACGCCGTCGTCTTCCTCTCATACCACGCCGTGGTATGCAAGGCCTTCCTGGGCGTTCGCCCCACGACGGAGACTTGGTCCAGGTATTTCTTCTTTCGCCAACAGAGCAAAGGCAAGAAGGACGGCGCGGACACCAGCAGCCGGATAACAAAGACTGGCAGCGCCATGATGGTGCAGCGCCCTGGAACCAATCATCCGCGAATCAAGGGATTGGATTCCGTCCACAAGTGGCAGAAGACGTTCCTGTACGTGAAGAACATCCCCGCCAAGAAGGGAGCCAAGGTGGAGGACCGAATCAATCTGCCCTGCTGGAGCAACCGAGCTCCCACTGGGCAGAACTGGCGGACCAAGCCGTCCGTCGACAGCAACTTGCGGCAGATGGACGAGCGCCTCGCCTATCTAATCGGAGAAGGGCTCAAGAGCGACGACCCAGTCGCCTGCTGGATCTCCAGGCGGGTGCTGCCGCTCCAGCACCGCGTCCATCCCATGTGCTACATGGGCGGCCCCCGCGACTGTACTCGGACAACCACGTTCGAGCTCAGCAACGCGGATGTCGCCGCTTATGCACGGTCCATCTTGACCACTGGCCTCAGGGACAATTGGCAGTATGGCTTCATCCCATACAGCCGTACAAAGCCAATCGAGCGGGTACGTACTACTTATCCTGTCTCTTGTATACATGTTCCGAGTAGACAGCCTTCTTATCTTGCTGCGACTAGCATTTGCACTCTGCGCTGAGTAGGGCACTTAGCCGAACTGCTTAGGCTTAATGTGCTTGGTGCTTGCACGCCTTGCTGAGTAGCACACTTAGCGGAATTGCTTAGGCTTAATGTGCTTGGTGTTTGCACGCCTCGCCGAATAGAGCGCCCTTATGCTACTCGGTTAACTTATGATGTTTCTCTATTCTTCAGGTCCTTGCTCGCCAGCTTGCTGAGAGCATGGAACGCTTCGAGGACAATTGGTCGGATGACCGAGAGGAAGACGACGAGGTTTCCTTCGAGACCGCGGACAAGCTCAACCTCCCTCATGCCGCTCGGACGGAGAAGCATCGCGTAGATGCGTCTGTCCGTGATTGGCCTGAGGAGGATGACGAAGGTAATTGAGCTCTCCTTGTCTGTTCGCGAGCAGCGCAACCCAATTTCTTCCTGTTTCTCAACTGTTTTCTTCTTCTCTACCCCACAGAAAATGCCGACGCTGAAGAGGAGGGCGAAGATGAGGACGAGGGCGAGGACGCCGTTGAGGTCGAACCACTTGCAGTCACAGCTCCTCTTACCCGCAAACGGACGGGTAGCGGTGCTCAGGAGCCCCCCGCCAAGAAGAAGAAGACGGCCGTGAAGAAGACCAAGGTTGCCGTGGTCAAGGGTAAGCCATTTTCTCCTCAGCTATACGCCTCTGTTGCCACAAATTCCCAATTCTTTCACTTCGTTGTTTGTTCTCGGTTTCCTCTACCCTCTAGTCTTTTCTGAACATGTTTCTTTCTTCAGAGCCCCCTTGGATGCTGACGCCGCTTTCGCGCCCACCAAGACTAAGAAGAAGTCTGCCATCGACGTCGATAATCTCATCGACCTCGACGATGAGAACGAAACCGCAGCGCAGGACAGAGCGTGTGCGTCCTCTCCTGCACGAGGAGAAGACTCCGACGAGGCTCGGTACATGGACACCGACGCCCACGACGTCGAGCAGGAGCAGCAGGCCCACGCAGAGCAGGAAGCGTAGGATGCTGCTCGCCATGAGAGGCCATCTTCTCCTCCAGCCAACACGGCCGAGGAGACCCTAGAGCAAAATCCCGAGATGCATGATGACGCCGCCCTTGAGCGGCAGGAAGAAGACCAAGAGCAGCCAGCAACAAGGGCTGCTGCACAAGACGATCCCGAGGCCCAGCCGCGGGTAGAAGAGCAAGATGCCACACATCTAGATCCTGCTGCCGAGCAGCGGGCTGAAGTAGTTGACGAGATGGAGCAGGACCCTCCGAGCTTCGCGCAGCCGGACACTGCGCCGGGTAGCGCGCCCTTGGCGCTGCCTACCGAGCAGGGTACTTCTTCCACTGCACCAAACTCCCCGCCGGTGAAGAAAACCAAGACTGCATCCAGCCCTGCGAAGAAGACTGCTCCCGATGATAGCACCAGGACGGAAACTGCTGAGAAGAAGGCCGGCGATAAGAGAGCCGCCGAGAAGAAGGCCGCCGAGAAGGAGATTTCCAAGAAACGGGCTGCCGAGACGCCGGCTGGCCAGCCAAAGGGCTCTGTCCGCAGGAACCCTTCCCGTGGCGGTGCACAGGGTGCTGCCACGATGCCGCCGCCAAGACCAACTGCGAAGCCCGGCCAGCTCACCATCCGTGAACCTGGCGCAGCTGCTGACGCCGCCGCGGGATCCGGCTTCTCGGATCCACCGAGCTTCCCGCCTTACATGGTGAAGATCAGCAACCAGTACAGCATCCCCGTAACCTCCGAGGAGAAGAAACTTGCCCTGAGGAAAGGCAAACAGGCCATGGCGGTGGACTCCGGACCTCCAGCCAAAGACAAGGATAGGTCCGTCTCGATCTCTTCGCGCGAGGTCCAAGATACAGAGGTGACGTCCGCAGGCCTCGAGCAAATGATCGACCTAGTCGGATTCATCGATGCCAAGTGGGACAGCAAAGTCCTTGGCAACCCAAACTGGGACGGCGTGGATTTGGGCGACTTGGATCACATGCGCGTCGACTGGAACAAGGCGGACATGGGTTACAAACCCATGACCATCTCGTCCAAATCCAGCACGCTCGCCGCCAAGATGTTCGTCCACCGCAAGGCTGCCGAGGATATTGAACAAAGTTATGCGGTAAGTCTTACTCATCCTTCCCGAGTTGGCCTTTTCCTTCTCTTGTACTCTTCTCCTTCTTCTTATCCATCACCCAGTCCCCGAGATTCTGGCCGAGTAGGCGAATACTCAACCGAGTTGCCGCCTTCTTGGGTTGAATCTTTACCGCTTTGCCTGATTCTTTTTCCTTTTGCTTCTCAGAATAGCCTATTGAAGCGGACCAAACTGTATCGTCGGCTGCTCTGGAACCATAGCATCGCTAGAAGGCGCCTTGATGCCCTAGAGAAAGAGCGCAAGGCCGACGAGGTGGCAGAGAAAGAGGTCATGGATAGTGCCCTCCGAATTTCCGAAGTGGAAGGTAGGCTCTTAGCTATGCGGTTCCTGCGTTTGGTGTTTACGCCCGCTCTTGCTTTCTGCTCTAACTGATCCTACTCTGCAGGCAAGCTTAAGGCCCTGGCCGATGAGCACGCGAACTGCCGTGCTTTTGTTGAGAGTGGCCAAGCCACGATCAAGAAATTGGAAGGTAGGTTGCCGTCTTCTCGGCTCGTCTTTCTCTTTTCCTTCTTGGCTACTCTGCTAACCGTGTTTTGCTCTTCACAGAAGATCATAAGAAATTTGTCGAGGAACACCTCGACTGCCTCAAGCCTGCTGAGGTGCAGCAACAGCTGGATAGCCTTGAGGTGGAATTCAAGAAGAGACACCTCACCGAAATGGAGCCACTGCAAGTTAAGCTGAAGACTGCGCTCCAAGATGCTCTTGACATGGCAGCCGCGAGGGACAGAGTAGCTGCCGAGAAGACCAAAATCGAAACAGCAGCCGCAGCCAAGCAAAAAACCCTCGAGATGGAGTGCGAGGTGCTGAAGAAGAGCAACGCGAATCTTATGGCTCAGCTGGCTGGGGTGCGCTTGATCGAAGAAAGGCACATAGCCGACGAGGAGCTGTGGAAGAACAAGCTTCAGGGGCTGCTCTACGATTTGAACAGTAAGTGCCCTCTTCTCTTCGCTTTCGCTTTTTTCTTGCGCTTCTCTTCTGCTCGGTTCATTTTTCTACTCTGCCTCTGTTTCTGATTTTCTCGATAGCTCTCTCAGAAATCTTCCCCGACCTCGAGTCATCTTGCAAGCCTGCCTTGGCAAAGGCCCGAGCAGCTCGCACCGAGAAGGGCGAGCCCTTGGACACCAAAGCAGAAATCGAAGAGAGCCTCATAGTCATGCAAGGACAGTTTCAGCGTCTAGCTGGCGTGGGCACCGAGCTGGTGCGCGTAGCCTTCAAGCTGCATGACCTGTTCTGGCCTCGGGACTCCGCGCCAACGACTATCCGCGGACTCGCCTTGAAGCTGAACGGCGTGAAGGCCGAGCTGAAGAAGTGGCGGGCGTCTGGAGCTCGGGCAGGCGCCGATCTGATGCTGCGGTTCATCACCAGCTGGTATGAGAACCTCAACTTGCAAGTTGTCCGCGAGATGCGCGAGGACTCCAAGTGGGAGACGGACTCCGATTGCGTGGCTCTCCGCCAGGCCGTCGCGTACGAGGTCGCCCAGTACGCAGACACCGCGCACTTCATCGACGGTCTCACCGAGCCTGACACCGAGGTGGACGAAGGCGAGGAGGAGGGCGAGGACGAAGAGACGGACGAGGAGGAGCTGGATCTGAGCTGCTTCAACACTCCTGACGGAAAGACCGGGAAGGGGAAGGCCGCAGTTGTCGCGAATAGCGATGATGAAGCCGAGAGCGAGGGGATGATGATCGACACCGCCGCGCTCGAGTTCGGCACTTCGTCAGGAGCTGCTCTTGACGACACGGCTCGCCTCCGCGCCCAAGCGGCTGCCTCCACCTCGGCGACAGGTCCCATCTCGGTGGCCACGGCCACTTCAGACCAGGCTGCCACTGAGCCAGACGCAGACGCAGCGAAGACCGACCCCGACAACTCGATAGCTCTCTCAGAAATCTTCCCCCGACCTCGAGTCATCTTGCAAGCCTGCCTTGGCAAAGGCCCGAGCAGCTCGCACCGAGAAGGGCGAGCCCTTGGACACAAAAGCAGAAATCGAAGAGAGCCTCATAGTCATGCACGGACAGTTTCAGCGTCTAGCTGGCGTGGGCACCGAGCTGGTGCGCGTAGCCTTCAAGCTGCATGACCTGTTCTGTCCTCGGGACTCCGCGCCAACGACTATCCGCGGACTCGCCTTGAAGCTGAACGGCGTGAAGGCCGAGCTGAAGAAGTGGCGGGCGTCTGGAGCTCGGGCAGGCGCCGATCTGATGCTGCGGTTCATCACCAGCTGGTATGAGAACCTCAACTTGCAAGTTGTCCGCGAGATGCGCGAGGACTCCAAGTGGGAGACGGACTCCGATTGCGTGGCTCTCCGCCAGGCCGTCGCGTACGAGGTCGCCCAGTACGCAGACACCGCGCACTTCATCGACGGTCTCACCGAGCCTGACACCGAGGTGGACGAAGGCGAGGAGGAGGGAGAGGACGAAGAGACGGACGAGGAGGAGCTGGACCTGAGCTGCTTCAACACTCCTGACGGAAAGACCGGGAAGGGGAAGGCCGCAGTTGTCGCGAATAGCGATGATGAAGCCGAGAGCGAGGGGATGACGATCGACACCGCCACGCTCGAGTTCGGCACTTCGTCAGGAGCTGCTCTTGACGACACGGCTCGCCTCCGCGCCCAAGCGGCTGCCTCCACCTCGGCGACAGGTCCCATCTCGGTGGCCACGACCACTTCAGACCAGGCTGCCACTGAGCCAGACGCAGATGCAGCGAAGACCGACCCCGACAACTCGGAAGCGGATGCTACCAAGGTCAGCGCTGAGGCTGAAGTGGCGAAGACTGACGCCGCCAGCTCGGAAGCAGAAGCTACCAAGGCCGGCACCGAAGATGAAGCTGCCAAGGCCAACGTCGAGAACGCTACTTCCTCGACCTGATTCTTTCCTGCAATTTTATCCTTCAAACATTTATCAGATCCCCGGAATGCCGGGTGCAGATGTATCAAAATACTTATGCCGTTTGCTCGCTACTCAGTTTTATTCACACTTGAAGTTTTTAACTTAGTTAATTTGTGCAACCTTGGCTCGATGCCGGGTTGCGTTATCATGCAAGTCCCCGAGTTGCATTTCTTATTCGCTCTTACTTTTCATCTCAGCTCTTACCCGCAACTCGTTGCTTTTTTGGTATTCGAGTCTCAAGAGTTCAAAGTCAGAGTTGCAAATACTTAGCCACTTAGAAACACTCATAGTAATGCTACCCACCATTTAGACGAAAAGAGTTAACAACAAACAGTACTAAATGCACCCTACTCGGTTCCTGCACTCTTCCTCTCCTTAGCAATTTTTCTTGTGCTCATTGACCTTTTGCTTGTTCTCTTGCTTGCCATGAAGCCGGGTTTCGGACAGCAGCAGAGTCGAAGAGTTGGCATGTAGGTTTAAACACAATACTCAATGTACTTATGAAATTTGAAGCAGAGCAACCGAATAGACAAAGAACGAAGCCGAGTAGAAAACACACAGAGCAAATTCGGACGAGGGCAGTCCCCGAGTTCAATTTCAAATTGCAGAGTAGAATTGAGAGTACATACACATTTTTGCTCACGAATGAAAGCGACGGAGTAGAGCTACATTCCAGGGACGCTTAGATTCCTCTCCAGCTTTGTCTACCCTGTTCGCCTGTGATGGACGCACGTCCACAAGATAGTAAGCATCATTGTGCAGCGCTTTGCTCACAATGAAAGGCCCTTCCCATGGAGGAGACAATTTGTGCATACCGGCTGTGCGTTGCACAAGCCTAAGGACCATGTCTCCTTCTCGGAAAACCCTCGGGTTCACCTTTCGGCTATGATAATGCCGCAGGTTTTGCTGGTAGATAGCCGAACGTGACAGAGTCAGCTCTCTTGCTTCTTCAAGCAGGTCAACGTCGTCTTCTCGAGCTTCTCTCGCCTCCACCTCCGTGTAGAGGGTTACTCGATGGGAGTCATGCTCTAGGTCTATTGGCAATACGGCCTCAGCCCCATATACCAAGAAGAATGGCGTGTAGCCGGTGGACCGGTTAGGGGTAGTCCTTAGACTCCACAACACTGCTGGCAACTCGTCTAGCCAACTCCCAGGTGTTTTCAGCAGTGGCTCGATTAGCCTTGGCTTTATGCCAGCTAGCACCATGCCATTTGCTCTTTCAACTTGCCCATTGGAGGCGGGATGCGCGACTGACGCAACGTCTAGTCGGATATGCTTATCTCTGCAAAATCGCACCATTGCTCCTTCAGCAAAGTTTGTGCCATTGTCTGTGATGATGCTGTGCGGGTAGCCGTATCTCAGGATCACATCCTTTAAGAAACTCACGGCTGTGGCTCCATCGCACTTCCGAATAGGCTTCACTTCTATCCACTTGGTGAATTTGTCAACCATGACCAAGATATGAGTCATGTTGCCTCTAGCCGGCTTGAAAGGACCAACCATATCCAAGCACCAAACAGCAAATGGCCAAGTAATGGGAATGGTTTTCAACTCGGAAGCAGGCATGTGGATCTTACTTGCAAATCTCTGGCAGCCATTGCACTTCCTCACGATGTCCTCAGCCTGTTTCAAGGCAGTGAGCCAATAGAAACCATGCCGAAAAGCTTTCTTGACCAATGCCCGAGAAGAGGCCTGATGCCCACATTCTCCTTGGTGTATCTCTACCAGAATCTCTTCTCCTTCTTCTGGTTCCACACAGCGTTGCAGCACGCCGGTTGCACTTCTCTTATGCAGCACTTCTCGGAATATAGTGTATCCCTTGGATCTTCTCTGAATCTGCCTTGCAGCGACCTCATCTTCAGGCAGAGTGCCGTCCCTTAGAAAGGATAATATGGGCATAGCCCAACTCGGTGTCTCCCGTGTAGGAAACACTGGTTCGTCCACTTCCATTGGAACGGATACCTCAGTCTGCACTTTAGGGTTGGGAGCACTTCTTTGAAGTCCTGAACGGTTTGCGAGAACTTCCTCAATGAATGCGACAATCCCCGGGTCGAGCGGGGCAGTCCCCGGGTAAGGAAGGACAGTCCCCGAGTAGGGAACGGCAGTCCCCGAGTAGAGAACGGCAGTCCCCGGGTTCTGTGTGGCATTCTCCCAGTCAATCTCCATGGGGACAGCTTCCTCATTTGGTAGAGAAGGAACGAAAATGGATTCCGAGTTGGGGGATGGCTTGATGGATGGCTTTCTCAAATGCTCCAAGGCGATTCCCGCCGGGATGGATTGCCGAGAAGACCCCAACTTGGACAGCTCGTCTGCTGCTTCATTCTCTGCTTGGTGGATGTGCTGGAACTCGCAGCCTTCGAAGAATCCGGTCATAGTCTGCACCAGGAAACGATACGACGCCATGTTGGCATCCAGGGCATCCCAAGTGCCAGAAACTTGCTGCACCACCAAATCGGAATCACCATAGCATATGATGCGCTGCACACCAACCTCCTTGGCTACTCGCAAGCCGTGCACCACGGCTTCGTACTCTGCAACATTATTGGATGCCTTGAAATGGATCTGCAGCACATACTTGAGTTGATCTCGCTTAGGTGACGTAAGCACTACGCCAGCACCCAACCCTTCCTTCACCTTCGAGCCATCAAAGTGCATCCTCCAATAATTGGAAACTGGAGCAGGAGGTTCATACTGCACCTCGGCCCAGTCCACCAGAAACTCCGCCAGAATCTGAGACTTGATAGCTTCTCTTCTCGCATACGCGGGAGCGTACGCGGCTAGCTCGATCGCCCACTTGGCTACTCTTCCACTCGCCTCCTTGTTGCCCATGATATCCGAGATGGGAGCAGAACTCACAACAGTGATAGGATGCTCTTGGAAGTAGTGCTTCAGCTTCTTGGCGCCCAGGTACACGCCGTAGGTCATTTTCTGGTAGTGCGGGTAATTCTGCTTGGAGCTGGATAGCACTTCGCTGAGGTAGTACACTGGGCGCTGCACGCTCTTGCCTTACTCTTCTCGTTCCACCACAATCACCACGCTGACCACTCGGTTGGTAGCGGCAATGTACAACAGCGTTGGCTCTTTGGGTAGCGGACTAGCCAAGATGGGAGCGCTACCCAGCATTGCCTTCAGATCGTTGAACGCCACGTCCGCTTGCGGCGTCCAGACGAATTTATCACTCTTCTTCATCAATTGATAGAGAGGCAGAGCCTTCTCGCCCATTCGGCCCAGGAAACGACTCAGAGATGCCAAGCAACCAGTGAACTTTTGCACATCCTTCAAGGATTTCGGCAAAGACATGCTCTCAATAGCTTTTATCTTTGAAGGATTGGCCTGAATGCCCCGACTAGACACCAGGAAGCCGAGCAGCTTGCCAGCCGGGACGCCAAAAGTGCATTTACTCGGATTCAGCTTCATGTTATACTTGCGCAGGTTAGCAAAGGTTTCCTCGAGGTCGGCAAGCAGAGTATGTGTTTTATTCGTTTTGATGACAATGTCATCTACGTACACCTGCACATTCTTGCCGAGCTGATCATGCAAGCATTTCTGCATGCATCTCTGATAGGTAGCACCCGCATTCCGCAACCCGAAACACATGACGCGATAGCAATAAGCCCCGTACGGGGTAATGAAAGCAGTCTTTATTTGATCAATAGGATTGAGAGCTATCTGATGAAAACCCGAGTAGACATCAATGAAAGACAAAAGCTCACAACCAGCAGTGGAATCGATAACCTGATCGATGCGAGGTAGCGGAAAAGGATCCTTGGGGCAGGCCTTGTTCAGGTCGGTGTAGTCGACGCACATGCGCCACGCGGTAGCGGCCTTAGGATCCTCCTTCTTCTTCTCGACCATGACCGGGTTGGCTAGCCAATCCAGATGTAGTACCTCCATGATGAAATTTCTTATCAGCAGCTTAGTGATCTGGTCACCAATAGCTTTCCTTCTCTCATCCCCGAAACGGCGCATGGCCTGCTTCACTGGCTTGGCGTCAGGACGCACATGTAATAAGTGCTCAACCAACTCCCTCGGGACACCTGGCAGATCTTCATTGGACCAGGCGAACACGTCCCGATTCTCACGGAGGAAGTGGATGAGCTCGCCTTCCTATTTCTCCGCCAACCCGGAGCCAATGATGGCAACTCGGCTAGGGAACTCAGGGTCGACCTGGATCTTCTTCGTTTCCTGGGATGCCTGGGACGCGGTCCCGTACTGGGAACTTGGCATCCCAGGCGCAACACCTTGCGCAGCTTGCGCCATGGCCACCACCTCATGTATCTTTTTCTTCTCGGCAGCAATCACCATCGACTCCGCCAGCTGAGAACCAGCAGAAGCACACTCCATGGACTTCTTGTAATCACCAGAGATGGTAATCACGCCATTGGGACCAGGGATCTTCATCTTCAGATAGGCAGTATGGGTAGATGCCATGAACTTTCTCAGAGCAGGCCTGCCGAGTAGAGCGTGGTAAGGGCTTTGATGATCAACCACCTCAAATTGCAGCCTCTCTGTGCGGCAGTTCTCCCTGGTACCGAATAGCACATCCACCCACACTCTGCCCATTGGAGAGCAAGAGATCCCCGGCACAATGCCATGGAAAGTTGTCTTGCTGGGTAGCAGCATGTTCTCGGCGATCCCGAGCTTCTCAAGTGTATCCTTGTACACGATGTTGATGCTGCTGCCGTTGTCGATTAGCACCTTGCTGAACCTCACGTTCTTCTCGGGACCCAAGAAAGTAGGGTCCAGCACCAATGCGTAGCTACCCGGGTTGGGCATCACCTTGGGATGGTCAGCTCGGGACCATGTGATCTCTACATTGCACCAGTGCATGTAGTGAGGAACGCCTGTGTTGTGACTGCTTGTCGACAGGCTCGGAAGTGAAGATCATGTAGCTCTCGTGGTGCTCTTGGTACTGGTTGCGGCCCCCATCATCATTGTTACCATTGTTGTTGCCCTGGTAGCCATTGTTGCCTCTGTTGTTGTTGCGGTTGCGGTTGTTGTTGTTGTTGCGGTAACCCTCATTGTTGAAGTAGCGGTTGGCTCCTAAAGCCACTTGATTCACATTCTCTCTTCTCGGGAACGCCGGAGGCCGAGCTGCGGGTGCGCGGGGCAGGCTGAACGGCAGCATTCGCAACCGGTAGGGGAGGAGGAGGAGGCAAGCCTTCATTCCTGATCAGATCCCACCACTCGCATTGCCGGGTAGTATGATTGGCTGGCCTTGAGGGGTGCTGAGTGTGGAAGCTGCACGGGCCATCCTTCATGTCGTCAAAGACGAACTTCTTAGCCGGTTCCGAGTTGCCGCTTCCCGGCTGAGGAGCTCGGTATGGCTTCTTGTTGCCTTGGCCCTGGTTCTGGTTGCGCCCGTACTGGGCTCCAGCAGGTTTTTGCCCTTGGCTACTCCCAGCTCCAACACCCACGGCATTCACCTCCTCAGGGTCATACCGAGTATCTATTTGGTCACCCTTGCGCTTGTTGCGGAACTCGTTGCGCTTGTTGTTGAAGTTTCTTCTCGGCTCGGAGGAGTCCATCAGTGGTTGAGTAGGATCACCAAGCGCGTACTGATCCGCAATCTTGATGGTCTCCGCCAGCGTGTTCGGCATCTCTCTCTGCAACCTTTGCCACAACATGCTGCCGTGCTTGCAACCCTGCGCAAACCAAGTAATGGCCTGCGCCTCGTTCACACCTTCGCAGGTGTTCCGCAGCGTGCTCCACCGAGTAAGATACTCGCGATCCGTCTCGTCTTCTCGCTGCTTGCAGGCAGACAGCTGCTGCGGCCTATTCGGCCTCTTGTAAGTGCTTGTGAAGTTGCTGATGAAGGCTTCCGAGAAATCTAGCCAGCAATTGATGCTGTTCTTGGGCAAATTGTTGAGCCAAGTGCGAGCTGGACCCTCTAGCATCTGCGGAACGTACCGCACTGCCCATCTCCGATTGCCGTTCGCGATATGAACCGCAGTGACATAATCGTTGAGCCAGTCTTCCGGCTTGGTGCTGCCATTGTAGCTCTTGGTGCCCCTTGCGAGCTGGAAGTTCTTCACGGACGGCTCATTCATGATGCGCGGGCTGAAGCACTCAGGGCCGGGAGGCCCCGTGTTCTCAAGCCGCGCGGACTGACTGATCCGGTCCAACTTGTAACGAACATCAGTGGGCTCCAGCACGCGCTCGCCCACGCGATCCAAGATGTCATACCCAGCCAGCCCCATGGCCGAGTAGCCATCGTCGTATCTGTCCGCCTCCGTGGCCACAGGCCGCTCCACCAGGTTGGCTACTCGGTCAGCCGTACGCGGCTGAGCAGCAGTTGCCTGGCGAGGCCTCTGCCGAGCAGGCTGAGCAACTTGTTGCCGGGAAGGACTCGGGCGATCTCCACCTCGCGTTTGGCTATGAGCTTTATGGGCTTGCAAGCCTGCTCCAGCAGAGTTGTGTTTCTGGCCTGACTGTCGCGGCATAGCGAGCTGTTTCGCGGCGACAGTCGGGTCGTACACCTGCATTTGCCTGTTCCTTCCCGAGGTGCCACTGCGGTCCCTCTCGCGGCTGGGGTGTGGAGATGAGGCCTGATCGTTAGATCTGGCCGCATACGAGAGTGCACCACCTGCGAGCCGCCAGCACCCGGGTTGGCTTTCCGGAACTCTTCGTTTTGCCTAGCAGCCTCTAGTACTAGCTCATTGAGCCTCTCCTGCTGCCTAACGCGCGCGTCGCCGTCGAGATGAGGCAACTCGGCGGCTACGGCCTCTGCAGCTCTAAGTGTTTTGGCGGGGGTGCTATACCTAGGCCTAGTGGAGGTGTTTGCGGTGGCGGACTGGCTAGGAGCCTCCACGACGGTTGCCATCTCGGCTCCTAAGTTGCGCCGCGTGGCGCCTACTTTGCTAGCTCTCCTAGTAACTGGCGTGAAGCCGTGAGCCTTGTTGTACTCAAGCTGATCTAGACTTAGCTCAAGCCTAACCTTATCCAACTCCGCCTGCTCGGCGAGCAGCTCCTGGCGCTGCCGGTCGAGCTGCTCCTTCATGGTCAAGAGCTCGATGTCGGTGGGAGGCGGCATGCCAGTCCGCCCAGCGGACGCGGGAATGGTCGGAGTAGTGGAGAGAGGGAGGTTGCAGTCCTTCTCGTAGGGCTTGTGGGTCTTGCCGCCAGCGCTCGAGCCAGCCAGATCCTCGATGACGACCGCAGCGCCAGCAGCACCTTTGCCGGCGTTCGCAGCCAGGCCGGTCACCATCACCTCAGTGCCGTGCGCAGAACGGCACGCAGGCCTTCCGCGAGCAGCGATCACAGCAGGAGGATCCTCTGCGACCAGCACCTCCTCCGGGAACTCGTTGACGACGGCGGTGGCGACGTAGACGAGGTGCGAGCCGAAGGAGATCACCGTGCCGCCCTCCGGCATGGCCTTGCCGCTGAAGTCACCTGCATTGTCGATGACGAAGTCGAAGGAGCCGAATCTGTGGACAAGGCCACAGTCTACGCGCTCCACCGAAGAAGATCCCGTCCGAACGGTAACTCCAGCCAGCGCCGCTGGTTGCCCCACGGTGGGCGCCAACTGTCGTGGTGGTGTCAAGACAGATGCCATAGGATGGCTAAAAGTGTGGGGACGATGGATGCTGGAGGTGCTCGGGGAGGGATCACGCGACGAGTAACCGCGTGAGGTAAAGATCAAACACTGCAAACAACACGATCTACCCAGGTTCAGGGCCCTCGTGAGGAGGTAAAACCCCTACTCATGCTTTTCTTTCTATGTATTGAGGTCTCACCGAGTAGCCACAGTACAACTGTTCTTGTTACCGAGTAGCCACTCTTCTCTCTATGTGATGAACTAGGTCAAGAATGTGCCCCAAGTCTGGAAACTAGGTCAGCGTCCGATCATCCTTCGCGCAGGAGGGGGCAGGGCACCTTATATACCTGGTGCCCATCCGGATACGTCCAAATACAAACAGATGTCGACATTGTGTGCACACCGTCCTTCTTCCGAGTTCCCGCTGACAGCTTTGGCTTCTAATCTTGTCCTGTCCGGAAAGTCGTTGGGCAAAACCAAGTGATCAGTCTGGTATCACTGTGCCAAACACAGAGTAGGGCCCCCCTATCCTGCGACGCCCTGCTGACACACTGTCACTGTCAGGCACGCCGTCCTCAGATGAACAGTGCCATGAATAGTGCCAAGTACGGACCTCGGATACGCGGGATCCTGTGTCAGAACGGCTCCTTTGACTTCTGGCCCGAGTAGGTTCCCGCCAGTTTTACTCGGACCAGCTCTTCTACTCGAATGAACAAAATTTCCTTGACTCATCCTTCTGGTCATCTTTGAGTAAGACCGAGTAGCAGTCGACCGGGTAGCGAGTACCGGGTAGGCAGCTACTCGACCAAACATCCCTTCTGACCTTACCTTTAGCACTTACCTTTACCCTACTCGGGGGTAACCCCCCGACAATTTATGTTTCCAAAGCATGCAGGGGTGTGTTTCTTCCTCAGTTTTTATCAATAGAACTATGCTTCTACATTTTTGCATTTGTTGTTTAAATTATCAATGACATTATATTTTAGACATCCACAGGCTTCCTACATTTCTCATATCTATTGCTCATGAATATGCCCAACACATTCCACATTAGCCTTTCCGGCCCCAATGGCTGCTACGATGTTGGCCATGAGCACGTCGATCTCGAGATTATGTTGGTCAAGATTTCCTATTTGAAGCACCACCACGGGGAACAACGACTTATTCACACACTCAGACCGGTCTGCTGCTCCTAGCTAGTACCTTTGTGCACTTCACTAGTGGATGTAGGCACTCCAAGAGGCAGGGAGGATTACTAAGAATGGATTGAGCTATATGTTCAAGGTCATTGACGAACCTCTCATGTTCCTCGTCGACGTGGTGAGCCACCACTAGTAGAAAAAGAGGCTTCCATACGCCCCCATTAGTCCCCAAAATAATCGAATCTCGACCAAAGGGGTCTTTAGTCGCGGTTCGGGAGGAGACCCGCGACCAACTATCTGGGCCCAGCGCGCTCGGTCGACAGCTGGCGGACGGGAGGGGCTTTAGTCCCGGTTGGCCAGGCCAACTGGGACTAAAGGTCCTCAGGCTGGCCCTGAAGGCCTTTAGTCGCGGTTGGCCAGGCCAACCGGGACTAAAGGCCCATCCCTATATAGGACTCAGCTCACTTCACTTAGCCACAATTGGTGCCACCTCTATTTACAATATTCACAAGGGGGTGGTGGGTTTGCTTTTGGTTCCTCCTATGCACACAAGGTGTTCGATGAAATACCCGAGAGCATGAAACAAACATGATATGAAGTGTCCGAGCCACACTTGAGCTTTCTCGTTTATTTTTCCTCCGCGATCGTGGTTAGCAACTTGAACCTTTCATGATTTGTATTATTTCTAACTAGTTAGTTTAACAAATGCATGATGGTTAATTATATACTTTATATAATAATAATGCAGATGAATCGGCAATGGATGTACGGTACCCGACTCCCCGGCGAGTTCACTACGGGTTTGAAAGATTTCCTCGTAGTGGCAAATGCGAACAAGCAGCAAGGTTTTATTATCTGTCCATGTGCTGTCTATAAGAATCAGAAGGGTTACTCCTCCTCAAGAGACGTTCACATGCACCTGCTTCAACACGGTTTCATGCCAAGCTATAATTGTTCGACCAAGCATGGAGAAAAAGGGGTTATAATAGAAGAAGATGAAGAAGGGGATGATATCGATGACAACTATCATGATCATTTCAGTGATACTTTCATGGAGGATGATGCTGAAGGTGGGGAAGTGTCGAATCTCTGACTCTACAAATCCCTTCGGTGAACCTATCGGGTTTCGATTAGGAGAACCCATGAGCGCTGGTGGAATCGTCGGCTAGACAGGGGCGAGATTTACCCAGGTTCGGGGCCCTCGAAGAGGTAAAACCCTTACTCCTGCCTCTTGTCGATCTGTATTGATGAATAGATCGGTTACAATGGTGGTACTCGAATCGAGAGTAGGATCTCGAGTTCAAGGTTTCGATGGTGCGGTGTTGCTTGGTCCTCTTCCGGTGGCTCTCCTGGCCTTATATAGGTGGCCAGGTCTCAAACCCTACCCGGAGAGGACTCGAACTCTGTCCCTAGGTCGGTTACATATTCCTAACTTAACCCGTAAGACAGTGCGGGTAGGCTTCACGTGGGCCTTCTAGAATACTCCAAGGGCTCCTCTTCTTGGGCCTTAACCTTGGGCCTGAGATGGGGTGTCCTTACCCGTAGGGTCTAGAATCCATATCTTCGTCAGTAGCCCCCGAGCGTTTGCTCGAGTGGGATTTTTCTAGTCGAGTAGACGGTCAAAACTTTCTTGTCTTCTTTCTTGTGGATAACCAACTTGGTTGTTTCCTTGTTTAGAGGGCGCGTACCCTGTGTATTGAGCTTTCATACTCGAGTATCGAGCAATTCAAGTGCCTGTTTTTATGGCTTTTATCGCAGAAGGATGTGGCACAGTAGCTTGGCTCTCCCGAGAGATCAGGGCCAATTAATTGCGACTAGGGCAAAAACAGTTCTGGCCTATACAGATTCGAGACCTCCGACTCGAATCCGATGAGGTGATCGTTGCGACTAGGCCGTTGTGGTCTTATCGAGTCGAACTTAACCTATGGGGGTACCTGGCGCGTCCGCTAGGATTTTTCTTCGTGTTGTTGACACGGAATCATACCGGACGACGCAGCTTGAGTGCGATTCCAGGCCCTCAAGAGAGATCTTTCAGGTCTTACCTTCGTATTCGAGGAATACGTCATCCAGTGCCTAGTCGGCTGAACAATCCAGGTTTTTATGATGTAAGTATCATGTAAGTGAAATAAATTTCCTTCATCCATACGACAGAGTTGTCGTGTTTAGGACATTTGTGCCCATATGAAAGAATTTTTCATGTTTGGGATGTTGTGCCCATACGAAAGAGTTTTCGTGTGCAGGGTATCTTTCTCTTGTTTTGAAGAGGTCTTATTTCATGATTTGTTCATGAAAGAGTTGTTTTTATTCGAAGGAGTTTTTGTTCATACGAAGTTATTTTCGCGTTTTGAACTTTCCATTCGAGACTTTCTTTGCCTTGATGATGCATGGTATGACGTCATGGTGCACATCTCTCCTCCCGATGGGACGTGACGGAGTGCGAGCAGATAAGTTGGCCCACATGGTCAGCTTTTTGACCGGGAAACGAGACGTCGTTCTCGGTTTTCACGCAAACCGTGCAGTAAATGCGCACGATCTTCTGTTGAGATCGTGGCAGGAAACAACGTTCACCGCCTCCTCGTTTCATCTTCACACGTGGTGGCGGCGATGGGCGCCACGTGACGCATCGAGTGGCTGGGACTGATTTTCTCCGTGTATAAGTACGGGTCTTTGTGTTGCGGTAAATCTTTCCCAGCCTTCGCCTTCATCTTCTTCCTCGCGCTCATCTTCCTCCTCGTGCTCAAGCTCGCGCTGTCAGTCATGGCTGGAGGCAAAAGACGCGGTGATGCCACTTCCGCATCCGGGGAAGCTTCTGCGCAACCTGCGCCGCGTGCAGGCGACTAGAGTTCGCCCAACACCACCGCGAAGAGCATCAAGGAGATGCAGCGGGAGGGGCTGCTGCCTACGGAAACCTGGGAAGCGCGTGCGTCTCGGAAAGAAGGAAGAGGTACCCAACCCGCAATCAAACGAGCGCGTGGTCTTCGCGGACCATGTGTCTCGCGGTCTCTCCTTTCCTCTCCATCCATTTCTCCTCGGGTTGCTGTATGTCTACGGCATACAGCTTCACGATCTTCCCCCGAACACGGTGCAGCACATATCGTGCTTCATCGTGTTCTGCGAATGCTTCCTAGACATTCGCCCATATTGGGCGCTCTGGAAGGCCCTCTTCAAAGTCCGGATCTTCCGCGAGAAATCGCGGGTAGAGTCCGAGCCCGGCGAGCCGCTACGCACGGGTGGCTTCGGGATCCAAGCTCGACTGGAGACCAGCTACTTTAGCATGCACTTCGTCGACTCCGCCCAGGGCTGGCGAAAAAAGTGGTTTTACGTCATCGACAACAGCTCGGGTGGGATCGTAGAATTCCACCCGGTCGCTGTTTTGAAGAGGCGGAGGTCTTGGTCGCACAAGTTGACGGCCGAAGAAACCCAAGTCGTCATGCCACTACTCGCAAGGGTGATAGCCCTCCGTGATCAAGCTGCCGGGGTTGTACTCAACAGGCTACACCTGGCGAGTATCTTTCTGAAGCGCAGGATCCAGCCTCTGCAGCACAGGCCTTCAACAATGTGGGAGTACCAAGGCCCTGAGGACCCTAGCCGAGTGAGCCGCGAGAAACTTTCGAACGTTGAGTTCGAGAAGAAAATCGCGGCTATCACTAGTTTGAAGGTGGGAGAGAAGTTCCCCGACTGCACAGTCGCAGCCTTCGACGCGTCGAGACCTCCGTCAGCTGCAGTGAGTTTGTTCTTCTTTTCTCCTCTTATTTTCTTGCTTGTTCTTTGTTTCTGTCGATTGAATTTTCTCTTGTTTTCTTCTTTCTTCTTCCGTAGAGTTTATCCATGGCCACCTGCTACCCTCCTGTATCTGGGACGGAGACCTCAGAATTACTAGCGAGTAACCTGGACGTCCCAGCCGACACCAGTGTCGCCGATGCTTCTTCGAGCTCCGACCAAGATTCTTCGGATGGTGTAGAGGACTCGGATGGCGGTCTTCAGCATCGTAAGCGCCGTCGAGTTGGCGATGACGAGGCTACTTCCAAGGATAACTCCTTGGGGGATTCGCCCGGGAAGAATCCCATCTCGGCGACTCCGTTACGCTCACTCGCCCCTCCTTCCTCTTTCCCAGTAATCCAAACCGCCTGGAATGCGGATATGCTGGATGAGGATGAAGACGATGAGTAAGCTTTTCTTCTCGCTCTTAGTCGAACGTTTATCATTCGCATCTATGTTTGACGCTTTCTCTTCTGCTGCAGCTTGCAGACCATTAGTCCTCGCAGGTACGCCTCCTCCCTTCCTACCGAGAGAAACAATAGGGTAGGAGCTGCGGGTGAGACTCCTACTGCTGGCACTGTCCAGAATTCGCCCAGCGTAGCCCCCAAAGCGGCGACTACGGAACATGAAATTCCTAGTTTTGCTGCTGGGGCTTCAGCTTCAAAGGAGGTGTCGGGTAGCTCCGCAGATCCCCTCTCCCGTGCCAAGGGCCAGGTAAATTCCATTACTTGTCTTTTAATTTGTTATCGGGTGCACGACAGTGCTCCCGATGGGAGTAGCCCCCGAGGCTGTAGTCGATCGCATGCGATCGGCTGCAGGCTCAAAGTCTGTCTTTTTCTTCTTCCTGATTTTATCGGGTGCACGGCAGTGCTCCCGATGGGAGTAGCCCCCGAGGCTGTAGTCGATTGATTGCAATTGGGTACAAACTCCAAGTCTTTCTCTTCTAATTCTCTTATCTTTGAATTTCTTCCAGTCGCTCGTTGATTCCTTTGCGGCGATTGGCTGTCGTGTTGTTTTCGCTGAGTCTGAGTGCGGGACGCTTCGAAGCAGACCGTAGTCGACTCGCCTCCGATAACGAGCTTCTTCGGAGTAAGTTTTTATCATCTTTTCTTGTTTCTATTCCATCATGAATTCTTGGCTTCTGACAAATATCGCTATGCAGCTCGACTCGAGTTTTTGGAGGCCGAGAAGGATAGTCTCTCTGAGCGGGTAACTACTCAAGAGGCTGATTAAGCGGATGCTCGACAAGAACTTGAAGCCTCCCGCATGCGATCGGAGGAACTTGAAGGAAAGCTCGCGGATGCCCAGAGCGCTTTGAAGAATCTGGAGGATGCTGGCAATAAGGCGGATTCTGACCTTGTCACATTCCTTCGTCCTCTTACTGAGCGTCTTGCGGGTAAGTAATTTTTGGCTCTCGCAATTTCATCTTATGTCCTGGTGAACTTGCTGAGTCTTGACATTCTTTTCTTTGCAGGTCTTCTTGGTGTTCCTTTGGAGATTCCAGGGATCCAACGGGTAGATGTGCTAACCGACACTCTTGCTCAGCTCAAGAGGCATGCCGAAGGGGCTTGCTCCTTGATTGGCAATGCCACTCAAGTGTTGACGCAATTGCACGGTCGCCTCCTCGCCAACGCTGCATCTCCACCCGCGCTAAGCGACCTGCTGAAGATCTTTTCGGAGAGCAATCTCCTGGATGCCTACGCAGTCGCCCAGTCGGAGTCTGGCGCAAAGACAGCGATCCAGATTGCGTTGGCGCATGGAGTCAGCGGTTTGGAGGAGGCTTACTCGGATCTCCCAGTCGACCCCTCCATGGGCAAAAAGGTACGGCTCTCTCATTTTGGCGAGCCAGCCGCCATCCTTGCTCGGAGGCTGTCTGAGCTGTTTGCTCGACTCAAGGGAGGGGCGACTGCCGCTAGTGGGAGCACCACTGTAGCTCCTTAGTTTTGTTTTTCTGTAGCTTTTCCAGCTTGATTGTAATGAACCTTGAGATGTATTCCCGTATTTTCATTGTCTTTAATCGAGATGTTCTTCTGGAAATTGCTTCTTGTTGATGTATATTTTCTCCCGATGGGAGTAGCCCCCGAGCATTCGTCAAATGTGCGACTAGAGATACTTCGAATAGGGCGTCTTACTTCTTTCCTTGTATTCTTCCAGGATGCTGGGGTTGCCGCAGAACCTTCAGGTGGACGTACTGCGCCAGCAAATCCTCTTGTTGCCGCTGTTGGCACCTATGCGGGTCTTCACGATAGGGTCCAGGAGGGTGAGCAAGCTGAAAGCTTTGCGCGGGGTAGCCGATGTGGCAAAGTCCAAGCAGAAACTGGCTATTGAGCGCGAACAGTTTCTGATGGATGAGTTAGCTTCTGACGCTAGGGATTTACTGTGTAAGTAATATAGCCCCCTTGTCTTCTTCGCCTCGTTTCCTTTTTTGATCAAGCATGTTTTCTCTTCAGTTGTTAAGCCGGATGATAGGGAGGAAAAACAGTGGGTAGAAAACCACATTCATCAAGAAGCTGGCAGCTCAAAGCCTCATGCGGACAATTTTTGGTCTGATCGCAGTCGAGGATTTGTGATGGCCACCTTGAAGTTCCGTGCCATCCAGGCGAGAATTCTCGTGAGCTCTTTTCACGAGGTCTTGGTCGCGATGAACGCTTCGTTCTATCCGCTGGAAAGGGGTCCTGAAGACTGGAGATATCTTCTCAGGCTGTTCAGGCGGGAGGGAGAGATTCGCGGGTGTGTGCGCAATCAGATGACTTGCGGCGCGGTAGTGGCTCTCTCGTTTGTCCGAATATGGCATCCTGAGATAAATTTTAACTCTGTGGCTAGGCTCCCAGATGGCCCAATCGATGATATTTCTCCGTATTATGATGATGTTCGTCCCGCAGCGGAGAGAATTATTCGACTGACCGCTGAGGAAGTAGATAGAGTGTTGGTGACGGAAAATGCTCAACGCTTTGGTTGATTGTGGGGTGTGGACATCCTGTAATAGGGTATAGTTTGTAAAAACTGTTGAAAGGTGTGTAACCTTGTATATATAAATTTTCTTCTGATGCTTAGTTGTAGGCGTAGCCCCCGTGTGTTTTATGGGGTGTGTACCTGTAACTATTTAGCATGTAAGAATGAATAATCTTCGAAGGAATATGGTTGAGAAACCATGTATTTTATTGCGATGACTGAAAAGTCATGTATTCGAGCTACAAGAGTGGCTAGTATAGCCTTATTTGTTGTGAGAACAAGTAAATCTAGGGATAAAATTTGCGGAGGAGCGCAATATTCCAAGGGTTGGAATAGATTCCTCCAGTCGACGGATTCTTCAGCCTGTAGGCTCCACCTGGGATGACTTCGTGTATGATGAAAGGTCATTCCTATGGTGGCTCGAGCTTGTGTCCTTCCTTCTGCTTGAGTCGCAGCACGAGATCTCCAACCGCGAATGCTCTGTGGCGTATGCGGCGACTGTGATAGTTTCGCAGTGATTGTTGATATACTGCGGATCTTGCGAGAGCTATATCCCGCATTTCATCGAGTGCATCCATATCTTCCGCGAGTGCTTTGTTGGAGGCTTCTTCGTTGTAAGCCACGATTCGTGGGGCGCTGAATCGAACGTCCTCGGGAAGGACGGCTTCTGCCCCGTATACCATGAAAAATCTCGTGTAGTTTGTGGATCGATTTGGAGTTGTACGAAGGCTCCATAGTACGGAGGGTAGTTCTTCGGCCCAATGTCCTGCTGTGGGGTGTAGACGATCGAGTAGACGTTTCTTTAGGCCAGCTGAGACTAAGCCGTTGGATCTTTCGACTTGTCCGTTCGTTTGCGGGTGGGCAACTGAAGAAAACTTGAAGTTGATGCCTTTTTCCTTGCAGAACTGTTGTGTCTCCTTTGCTGTGAAGTTTGTACCATTGTCTGTAATGATGTCGTGTGGCACCCCTGAATCTGCATACGATGGAATCAAGGAACTTGACGGCGCATTGGGCGCTAGCTGAAGTTACTGGCATGGCCTCGATCCACTTGGTGAATTTGTCGACTGCGACCAGCAAGTGTGTATATCCACCTGGCGTGGACTTGCGTAATTGCGCTACCATGTCCAGCCCCCATTGTGCGAAAGGCCAGGCGATGGGTATCATGTGTAGTTCCGTAGCAGGTGCACGTGGTCTTGGTGCGAATCGCTGGCAAGCGTTGCACCGTTCGACCAGGTCCTTTGCATCGGTCGCTGCCGTGAGCCAGTAGAATCCTGCTCGGAAGTCTTTTCCCATGATTGTTTTCCAGCTAGCATGATGTCCACAGTCCCCTTGGTGGATGTCTTGGAGTAATTCTTTGCCATCTTCGGGTGCAATGCAGCGTTGAAGTATACCCGAGATGCTTTGCTTGTATAATTCCCCGTTGACTACCCGAAAGGATTTGCTGCGTCTGATTATCTGTCGCGCCTCGCGAGGATCGGCCGGGAGCTGTCTGTTGATCAGGTAGTCGAGATATTTCTGCGTCCAGACTGATTCGACCAGAAAAACCTGTCGTGAAATGTTATGAATAAGCTCGATAATGGCGACTTGCGGGCTGGCCTCTGTTTCTGACACTGCGGGTGTTCCTGCAGCTTTCTTGACTTTAACTGAGCGCTTGATTATCCGTTCGAAATATATTCCTGGCGGTATGGGTGTATTTGTGGAACCCATGTTTGCCAGTCTATCCGCTTCTTCGTTGCTGGATCTTGCAATGTGCTTCAGCTCGCACCCTTTGAAACTTCCTTCGAGTAAGTTGTACATGTCACGATATTGTAACATAAAAATTTTGATAACAAAGGGTTGTGGTGTTGTTGGCATCTCATACATGCATGAATCAAAAATTTAAACCATGTTTTAAACAATTTTGTTTGTGAATTCAAATGGTTTGAGAAAATTCCAGCAGATAGTACTTAAAAGGGGTTCCAAATTTTTGTTCTGAAAAGTATTTCAATTTCACCAAAACAATACATGGTGAGGTTGGAAATTTCATGAGCTTTCCAAAGATAATTTTTGCCAAATTTTATCTTTTCAAAAAGGCCCTCAAAAGCTAGTTTTCTGTTCTGTTTTAGTTTGGAAAAGGGCTCTTCTGTAATTTTCCAAATCCTGAGGGGGTTTCTGCAAATCCCTTTTTCTTTTCCTCTTTCTTCTTCTCCTCCGGCAAGAAGGACGAGCGGCAGCGTCGAGGTGGCCGTGCCACCTCCTGCTTCAACCGCGGCACGGATAAGACGCGAGGAGACGTCCGCATCTCACTCCTCCTCCTCCTTCCACTCGCCCCGCGCTCCTCTCTCTTTCTCTGTCACCCAGCGCACGCGAACCTTAGCTCGCCGGAGATACGTCGTCGCCGTCGATTCACCTCACCCGCGACCCCGATTAGGAGCTCCAGAGAACCGTCTCAGTCCCCTCCTCCACCACGAGCACGCGGAGAGTCTCGGATGGCCCAGGCGTCGCGGATTTCGCCGCCTTCTTCCTCTCCGGCCGCCGGATTCCTCTGCACAGCGTCGCAATTTCTGACCTTCCCCGGCCCCGATGACAGGCTCGTCGAGTTTGTGGTGAGCTAAGCTCCCTCCCCTTGCTCTCCGTTTCGTTCCCCGCCGCCGGATTCGTCGTTCCATCGGAGACCCGAGAGCGCCGCCGCTAGCCGTGCACGGCGGCTCGCCGTCGACGACCCTACGCAGGCGGCGCCACCACGATTAGGTAGCTCTCGTCGCTACGGTTCCAACGAACCCATCTGCGCACGCTAAGGGGCCCGGAATCGCCGCCGGCGACCACGGCCGTGGCTCTCCGGCCAACCGCTGACATCACAGTGACGTCAGCGTGATGTCACGGCGGGTCCCACCCGTCAGGTTCAAATAGAATTAAATGAAATGCGTTTTCTTTTTTTGAACAGTATATAGCAGTGGGTCCCACCCCTTTAAATATTTCAGAAAATGATTTAAAGTTGTAAAATCAATAACTAATAAAATATTTACCAGAAAAATATAATGAAAATATGGGAGAGATCAGAAAAATGTAAGCTATCCAAAAATGTCACTTTCATACATGTTTGACACATTTCATTTTTGGACATTATTTAATGCTATTTAATCATTTTAAAAATAGAAAAATAAGTTTTTATTCAATAAAATTAGAAAATTAAAAGTTATATACCAAATTGCTCAAAATGATAAATGTAATCTAGTTATGATGTTTTCAACCTCATTTGAGCTTTTAAAATGGTACCTACTTTCATAACTGCCCGAAACCCCCTCCGGGGCCTATTTCGGGATAACTTCAGTAAAAGTGCATATTAACCATACGAACCCTAGAAACCCAACGATCATGTTTAGGGCTTTATTTCAGTGCATTAATCTGCTCTTGCATACATATTGCGCATTGCATCGATGCCATGATTGATTGTTGTTCTTCTTTTCGGTGCTGTTTCCCCCTCGGTAGAACGTGACTCCGAAGAGAAGGCCAGCAATCCAACGACGAATACTTGATCCTAATCGACAAGTCAAGCACTTATTCCAGAAGATCTTTATCTGGTTTTCTTATAACCAAGGCAAGCATAACCTCTTATCTGCTCATATATAGTTTTCGAAGTGTTTTGGATCTCGTATATTCCATGCGGTTCAAAGTATTTATGGTCTTAGATAAAGTTCTCCTATACTTACTGCATAACCTAGATATCCTGATCCACTGCACCTAGAAGCTATAGGTTTGTTTGTGCGCGCTCCGCTAAACCCTGTGAGTCTTGCTTAGCCATGCTTAGTTGTGATCAGATCCATCCGGTTGATGAATCTGGTCATATGCGTGAATCTATTATGTCATGTTGTTATGATTTGAATTAACTTTGATAACTTGACTAAATACTGGCATGGATGTGAGGCCACAATGGGTTGTGGCGTTTTGTCCTATTCATGCCCCTAGGAGCGAGTTCTCGCCTTCGAAGCCAAGACTGAGCGTGCAACCACACGCGGGGCCTAACAGACCGCGCTCGACCAACTAACTTGTTTGGCCACGTCCATGAGTCACGTAGTTTGATCTTTCCATCTGCGTGTGAGTCAGAAAACGATTTGGAGAAAACTTAGGGCGTGACCGGGACAAGTGATGGACGTACACGGATCTTGTTCCCGACTCACAGAACAGGTGCCGTCAGGAGGTGGCCAACTCCCTGTTGACGGGGTGGCCCTGTTTGGGTTGACTCATGGATAGGGTCGAGCAAGGTAAAGGTCGTGGCCAGCCACCCTCTGCCGCGCTCCATGGACGAGCGTACATGTGGCGTTAAGAGTCGGATGGTACGTGTGGGTAAAGTGTACCCCCTGCAGGGATAAATCTCCTCGAGAAGCCGTGTCCACGGTTACGGACGACTTGGCAACGGATTCTGTGATCATAGATAACTTCAACGGAATGACTAAAACTTGTTAACCATGAGTGAATGGTGCCTCCCCGGAGATGCCGGGAGGGGTGATCCTTGTAACATGAGATAGTGTGGGAATGAGAAGGACTTGGTGGAATACAAGAATATGATGATCTCAGTAGTTGAGTAGCTTTCTCATCTGTTTTCAAAATACTCCATGAGACGTGCTATTCTTCCTAGATTTCAAAACAAAGATTGCTTTACGCAAAACAGCCTTCATAAAACCTTTCTGAAGATAGCAGATATATAATAGGTTAATTAAGTCTTGTTGAGTACCTCCCGTACTCAGGTTAGCTTAATTTTGGTTCAGGAGAAGATCTCACATCGGTGGTGTTTCAACGTGGACATCGACGAGTAGTTTGGGGTTCCCAGGTAGCAGCCTGGAATCTATGGGCTGGGACGTCGCCTTATGTTGCGGCCTCTTAGGCCTTTTTGGTTCTTGTTGATTAGCAACATAATTTGCCTTCCGTTGTCTGATGTAATGTTGGGTCGTGTGACCTCTGCTTGTAAGCTATACTCTAGTATCTTCTGTTAATACAAGTTTCATGTCTAGAGTGCTGCTGTGATCGGTTGTTGGTTTCGAGCTCATTGTTATACAGTTTTGGCTATGCCTGCATAGTTGTCGCAGTCGAGGGGTTGTGGAGCCGATGATCCATGTCCGAGCCCGCCTGTCGATGTGATCGGCCTGGGGCGAGGTAACCCCAGTAACCCTCGATTGTTGTTGCACTTTCTGGACACATAGCATCTCTGTATAGCTTTGGTCCCGTTTCCTTCAGTTTCATTCGATTCGTGGACGCTTTGATATGCATAGTTGGTTATGACTAGCATGGATACAAGGAGTAGTAGACTGGGGATCCGGTCTACGTGCCGATGAATCCAGTCTGCCTGCCGTTGTTTGTTGCGGCCGGGGCTGGTAACCCTGAAGCCCTTGTGGGTCCATGTCTAGGAGCACATAACAGTATGTATATCTCTGGGTCCGGGGTCGTGACAAGTCTTGGTATCAGAGCAGGACTGCCTGTAGGAAAACCTTACTGCTTGGTCGAAGTTGAGTCTAGTGATTGTGAAAACTACTTTGAAACTCCAAATGGATTGTGAAAAACCTTCTTAGGATTCTTTTTACTCCGTATCTGGTATCGCTCTAACTCTGGGTCTTCTTACCTGTTTTGATTTGAAAAGGTTTTTCTATCTCTCCTAGTCATTCAAAACCTAGGTGCCTTCTTTGGCAAGAACGTTGTTACCCAAGTTGACCTAGTGTTAAAAAGTTTATAGAGTCGTGTGTGTTCCGTGTCCCGTAATCTCTCGTTTCAACTGGGATATTCCTTCCATCCTAGTCTCTCAAAGTTGTGTGGATTCCACAGTCTTTCTTGTTCTAAAGTCTCGAAATCCTGAACCTCGAGATCTTCTTTCCATCTCGAATGTATCCGTTATCCTCAGCTCAAATTCTTCCGGAGCTATCGTTAATTTTGGAAAGATACTTCGTGATTGCTATTCGTAGTGTCCTTCAAGGCACTAAGATAGTAGTTATTCCTTTCTCAATGTTTTAACCTTGGACTTGAACCGAAGGTCCCGGAATGTGCTGAGTTGCAGTGGGTTGAGTCATGTGGTTTCTTAACCATGTAATGCTCATGCTATCAGTACAGGACGCTGACCTTTAACCCAAGTTCTGTTTCGTTGAATCCTGAGGAACATTTCCTACCTCAGGATAGCTAGAAAATTCCAGCTCTCATAGCCATAGGTTCTCTACTGGAACCAAAAAGGATCACAGCAAGAGTGATCATCCTGAACTCCACATCTTCGCTCTTATTTCAGTTATACCAACTCTTTTGCATGGGTTTTACAAATGAGTATTACCCTGTGCTTCAACTTGATCCGAGGATCTTCCCTGAGCATGATTCTACCCTTCAGTTGCTTTCAAATCTCTAACCGTTGTTATGAACACCAAGTTGCATATGGGTGTTGGATTCCTCCGATACATTTGTTCTTGATTTCTGTCAAAACATTCCACCTTGGGATGTCAGGAGAAACAAACTCCAGTACCTTGTTCATCTCCAGGACTAGGTCAAAGTTTTGTAATCCACAGATTAAAGAAGTTTTATCAGCTTCTGTTCTGTTCTACCTTCGAGTATCACACTCTTTTATATCACGAGACTGTGTTAAGTTTCATGGCTCTATTGATGAAGTGATGCTCTCACACATCCTTACCCACCTTTCCTCCAAGCCTTAGTGCTCGAGATGGATGGGTGTGTGTTGACACGTGTATCAGGCACTCCTAGCAATTATTATTGCTTCGAAAAACCTAAGAAACATTTGTATCCTTCTTAGCACTATTGGTCAACCGGTCTCTACTAAAGTTGGCCGTGTTACCAAATCCGTTCATTCCGGTGCACATCCTCGGTCAGAGAGTTAGGTTCATGCCAAATCTCTCCAGACCATATCAGTTGCTTTGAAAAGCAAGCCTCCTTTCAAATTCCTAGACCTAACGGTAGGTTGTGATATTCTGGTTGTCTTTCTAGAAGTATCACCAGGTTTTACCTGACCGTGATGTCTAAACCAGGAGTAATTTGAACCACTCCTCTCTCCAAGAACCTACGCTAGACACCTTGGACTAGTGGTTGAGCTTAAAACACTAACTTGGAGAGTTGAAAGACAAAATCTCATCCTAACTTGTTCCTTTGATAAGGGATATCTAGTTTTCCTAGTGTTGAAGCATGATAGTATCTCTTTAATGGACATGCTGTCATTCTACCTTGATTTGATTTGGGCTATCGTCAGATCGAGTCCAGATTCAAGGACTATCCTGATGGTGTTTTCACTCATGGTGTTTGGCCCGAGTACACCTCATGTCCTTTGGTCTGACCAATGTTCTGCCTTGTTCATATATCATATGAATCCCTCTTCTTGGAGTGTTTTGATAAGTGTGTTTTCGAGCCCATCGATGACATTCCTATTTTCTCCAAGTTGCGAGAGGCTCATGTTGAACATTGGCAACAATGTTGGAAACTTTCGAGAACCAACTTTGTGCTATCACGAAGTTGTGTTCTGGATGTTTGAAGTAACCTACTCCGGTCCATGTGCTTTTGGTGAAAGTTGTCGCCGTGGATTCGAGAAGAGTTTTCTTGTTCCTTCGGGAATAATACCCAGTCGGTCACGCATGTGTGGAGTATTCTTGAGATGGTTGGTTGCTACCTCCATTTATTTGAAGAAGTTTGCATCCACTCTAAGCCACTGACTGATTATTCGTAAAAGAGAGGAAGTTTAAGAACTTCGTTATCTTTGCTACCATCTTGCCAACCAGGACTCCGGTGTATTCTTTTGCAAGTAGTTCACGTAGGTGCAACCGTCTTTGACAAGTTACTAATACATGAGTTCTGCAATCTCGCTCACCTTCTTGAGTTTGACATCGTAGTCCATATCTTGAGAATCCAGGAAAGGTATCTCGTTGATAACCGGTGCAATCTCTTTGATCCTATACCGAGCCTGAGCTATAAATCCACTACCAAGAGCTAAATCTCAAGCAGCAACGATGGTTAGTGTTTCCTCAAGAGTATTGAATCAGGTCTTTTCAAAATCCGGCATGGTTGATGTGGTGGTTGACACAATTAGCCGGAAGACCTAATGTCATATCTCTTTGAATCCGTAAGAACAACCACTCTCCGTGAGAATTCTTGTCTGGCTTAATTCTAACAAGATCTCCTCCCCGATCTTCCAAACCGGAGTTTTACTTTCACCTGATAACCTATAGAAGGCTTGTCGTGAGCCTGCTGTCGGTATCTAGAACATCCAGGAGAACCTGGAAGTTGATCTTTCCAATATCTCTCCGTTGAACCTCCAAAACCATTGTTTCAGTGGAAACAAGTTCATCAGGAGAACATCTCTTGGTGTTTTGTAACCACCATTCATCAGTTCCCTTTTTCAAGTTGTGTGTACTTGAAATTCTGTTCATCTCACACATTGTGTGAATTTGTCAGTCACTCCAGCCGTGGGATATTAACTATGTGGTAAACGTATTGCTATGTCAAAACCACAATAGGAAAGAGATTCCCTATTTCTACCGGTGTTTCAACCCTCGTTGGTTACCCATCTGTCGGGGGGTTACCCCCGAGTAGGGTAAAGACAGGTGGTAAAGGCCGCTTACAGAAGAGAGGTTTGGTCGAGTAGCCGACTACCGGGTACTCGCTACCCGGTCGACTGCTACTCGGTCTCACCTCAAGATGGCCAGAAGGAGATATCAATCAGTTTCTACCCTGTCGAGTAGAAGGTTTGGCCCGAGTACAATTGGCGGGAACATTTGGCGGGAAACTACTCGGGCAGGAAGTCAAAGGAGCCGTTCTGACACAGGATCCCGCGTATCCTGGGTCCGTACTTGGCAGCATTCGAACTACTGTTCACGTGGGGACGGCCTGCCTGACAGTGACAGCATGGAAGCAGTCGGTGGCAGGATAAGGGGGGCCTACTCTGTGACTAGGTACAGTGATACCAGTCTGTCCCCTAGTTTTGCCCAACGACTTTACAGAAGCAGCCAAGACCAACGACCAAAGCTGTCAGCGGGTACTCGGAGAAAGGACAGTGTGCACACTATGTCGACACTTGTCTAGGTTTGGACGTATCCGGCTGGGCACCATGTATATAAGGTGCCCGCCGCCTCCTGCGCGAGGCATGCTCCCATAGATGCTAACGGTTGTTCCCTGGAAACCCTAGAATCCCTAAGTCCTTGACCTAACTCTACTCGGAGAGGGGCAAGGGGCTACTCGGTAGCGATATCATTTGTATTGTACCTACTCGGAGAGACATCGTAATACATAGAGAAAGGCAGGAGTAGGGGTTTTACCTCCTCACGAGGGCCCTGAACCTGGGTACATCGTGTTGTTTGTGTTGTGTGGATCTCACCTCATGCGGCTACTCGTCGCGTGATCCCTCCCCGGATACCTCCAGCGTCCATCGTCCCCACATCTTTAGCCATCCTATGGCATCTGCCGTGACACCACCACGACAGTTGGCGCCCACCGTGGGGCAACCAGCGGCGCTGGCTGGAGTTTCTGTTCGGACGGGATCTTCATCGGCGGAGCGCGTAGTTTGTGGCCTTGTCCACAGATTCGGCTCCTTCGACTTCGTCACCGACAACGCCGGCTGTTTCGGCGGCAAGGCCATGCCGGAGGGCGGCTCGGTGATCTCCTTCGGCTCTCACCTCGTCTACGTCGCCACCGTCGCCAACAGCGCCTACCCCGAGCTGGTGCAGGACGCGGAGGATCCTCCCGCGGTGGTTGCTGCTCGCGGAAGGCCCGCACGTAGCTCTGCATGCTGCGCTGAGGTGATGGTGACGGGCTTGGCGGCGAACGCTGGCGCAGCTGCTACTGGCGCTGCGGCCGTCGTCGAGGAGGTTGACGACCCGCCCGCGGGTGGCAGGACCCACCGGCCTTACGAGAAGGAGAGCAACTTGCCGCCTTCCACGTCTACGGTCATCCCCGCGTCTGCAGCGCGAACCGGCATGCCCACGCCCACCGACGTCGAGCTCCTAGCCGCGCGGGAGCAGCTCGAGCGGCAACGCCAGGAGCTGCTCGCCGAGCAGGCGGAGTTGGAGAAGATCAGGCTCGAGCTGAGTCTAGACCAGCTCGAGTACAACAAGGCTCACGGCTTCACGCCGGTGGCCAGGAGGCCCAGCAGGGTAGGCGCTACGCGGCGCAACCTAGGCGCCGAGATGGCGACTGTTGCGGAGGAGCCCGCGTAGTCGGCTACCGCGAACACCTTCACAAGGCCGAGGTACAGCACCCCCGCCAAGACGCTGCGAGCTGCGCAGGCTGTGGCTGCCGAGTTGCCGCGCCTAGAGGGAGAGGCGCGTCGCAGGCAGCAGGAGAGGCTCGGCGAGCTGGTGCTGGAGGCCGCCAGGCAGAACGAGGAGTTCCGCAAGGCCAACCCGGGAGCTGGAGCCTCGCAGGTGGTTCACTCGCACGCGGCCAGATCTAACGATCAAGCCTCATCTCCGCATCCTAGCCGCGAGAAGAGCCGCAGCGGGCGTACGGGTAGAGACAGGCAAATGCAGGTGTATGACCCGGCTGCTGCCGCGAAACAGATTGCTGTGCCGCAGCAGCCCGGGCAGGAACACAACGCTGCAAGAGCAGGCTCTCAAGCCCATCAAGCTCAAAGCCGTGTCCGAGAAGCCGCACGTCCGGGTACTTCTCGGCAACCCGCAGCTCCGCCTACTCGGCAGAGGCAGCAGCCGCGCCCAGTGGCACCAGTCGCCAACCCGGTGGAGCAGCCTGCAGCCATGCAGATGGATAGGTATGATGATGGCTACTCGGCTATGGAGATGGCTGGTTATGATATTCATGACCGTGTTGGTGAGCGTGTGTTGGCGCCTGGAGATGCAAGGCACCAGTTGGACCGTATCAGCTTGTCGGCGCGGCTTGAGAGCACGGGTCCTCCCGGCCCCGAGTGCTTCGGCCCGCGCATCATGAACGAGCCGTCCGTGAAGGGCTTCCAGCTTGCGAGAGGCACCAAGAGTTACAACGGCAGCACCAAGCCTGAAGATTGGCTCAATGATTACGTCACCGCGGTCCATATCGCGAACGGCAACAGGAGATGGGCGGTGCGCTATGTGCCGCAGATGCTAGAGGGTCCAGCTCGCACTTGGCTCAACAACTTGCCCAAGAACAGCATTAACTGCTGGCTGGACTTCTCGGATGCCTTCATCAGCAACTTCACCAGCACCTACAAGAGGCCGAATAGGCCACAGCAGTTGTCGGCTTGCCGGCAGCGAGAAGACGAGACAGACCGCGAGTACCTTACTCGGTGGAGCACCTTGAGGAACACCTGTGAGGGTGTGAACGAGGCACAGGCGATCACTTGGTTTGCGCAGGGTTGCCGACATGGCAGCATGCTTTGGCAGAGATTGCAGAGGGAGATGCCCAACACCCTAGCCGAGACCATCAAGATTGCGGATCAGTACGCACTCGGTGATCCTACTCAGCCACTGATGGATTCCTCTGAGCCGAGAAGAAACTTCAACAGCAGCAAGCGCAACGAGTTCCGCAACAAGCGCCGAGTAGATAATCGGTATGATCCCGAAGAGGTGAATGCGGTGAATGTCGGAGGCGGTGGTGGCCAGAGGCAAAAACCTGCTGGAGCCTATGGGCAGAACCAGAACCAGGGCCAAGGCAACAAGAAACCGTTCCGCACTGCGCAGCCGAGTAGCGGGAACTCCGAGCAGCCGAAGAAGTTTGTCTTCGATGACATGAAGGATGGCCCATGCAGCTTTCACACTCACCACCCTTCAAGGCCTGCGAACCATACTACTCGGCAATGCGAATGGTGGGATGTGATCAAGAGTGATGGCTTGCCTCCTCCTCCTCCTCTGCCAGCTGCCAATGCTACTGTTCAGCCTACTCGCGCACCCGCAACTCGGCCGCCAGTCTATCCGAGAAGAGAGAATGTCAACCAGGTGGCTTTAGGAGCCAACCAGAACTTCAACAACGAGAGGTACCGCAACAACAACAACAACTACAACCGCAACAACAACAACAGAGGCAACAACAACTATCAGGGCAACAACAATGGCAACAATGGCAACAATGGGGGCAATGGCCCCAACCAGTACCAAGAGCATCATGAGAGCTACATGATCTTCACTTCTGAGGCAGTCGACAAGCAGTCACAGCACAGGCGGGCCATGGAGGTCAACGCAGTGATTCCGGCTGTCCCTCACTACATGTACTGGTGCGACCAGGAGATCAGGTGGACTCGGGCAGATCACCCCAAGGTGATGCCCAATCCGGGTACCTATGCCTTGGTGCTGGATCCCACCTTCCTGGGCCCCGAGAAGAACGTGAGGTTCAGCAAGGTGCTGATCGACAACGGCAGCAGCATCAACATCGTGTACAAGGACACACTCGAGAAGCTTGGCCTGGCCGAGAAAATGATGCTGCCCAGCAAGACCACTTTCCATGGCATTGTGCCCGGGATCTCATGCAACCCGATTGGCCGAGTGTGGATTGATGTGCTATTCGGTACTCGGTAGAACTGCCGCACAGAGCGCCTGCAGTTCGAGGTGGTGGATCATCAAAGCCCCTATCATGCTCTACTTGGCAGGCCTGCTCTGAGCAAGTTCATGGCCTCGACCCATGTGGCTTACCTGAAGATGAAGATCCCCGGGCCCAATGGCATCATCACCATCTCGGGAGATTACAAGAAATCCATGGAGTGTGCCTCTGCTAGCTCCCAGCTGGCGGAGTCAATGGTGATTGCTGCCGAGAAGAAGAAGATGTACGAGGTGGTGGCCATGGCTCAGTCCGCACAAGCTGGCGCACAAGGTGTGCCGAGTACTCAGCATGGTACTGCTTTCCAAGCTGCCAAGGAGACCAAGACAGTCCAGGTTGACCCCGAGTTCCCGGAGCGCGTGGCTATCATTGGTGCCGGGTTGGCCGAGAAATAGGAAAGCGCGCTCATCCACTTCCTCCGTGAGAATCGGGACGTGTTCGCCTGGACCAATGAGGATCTACCAGGAGTCCCGAGGGAGTTGGTTGAGCACTCTTTGCATGTGCGTCCTGACGCCAAGCCCGTGAAGCAGGCTTTGCGCCGTTTCGGGGATGAGAGAAGGAAGGCAATCGGTGATCAGATCACCAAGCTGCTGATCAGTAACTTCATCATGGAAGTGCTGCACCCGGACTGGTTAGCCAACCCAGTCATGGTCGAGAAGAAAAAGGAAGATCCCAAGGCTGCCACTGCATGGCGCATGTGCGTCGACTACACCGACTTGAACAAGGCATGCCCCAAGGATCCTTTCCCGCTACCTCGCATCGATCAGGTGATCGATTCCACTGCCGGCTGTGAACTGTTGTCTTTCATAGATGCCTACTCTGGTTTCCACCAGATTGCACTCAACCCCGCTGATCAAATAAAGACTGCTTTCATTACCCCGTACGGGGCTTATTGCTATCGTGTCATGTGTTTTGGCCTGAGGAATGCGGGTGCAACCTATCAGAGATGCATGCAGAAATGCTTGCATGACCAGCTCGGCAAGAATGTGCAGGTGTACGTAGATGACATTGTCATCAAAACGAATAAAACACATACTCTGCTTGCCGACTTGGAGGAAACCTTTGCTAACCTACGCAGGTACAAAATGAAACTGAATCCGAGTAAGTGCACCTTTGGTGTACCAGCTGGAAAGCTACTCGGCTTTCTCGTTTCTAGTCGGGGCATTGAAGCCAATCCGTCTAAGATAAAAGCTATTGAAAGCATGTCTTTGCCGAGATCATTGAAGGATGTGCAGAAGTTCACGGGTTGTCTGGCATCTCTGAGCCGTTTTCTGGGCCGAATGGGCGAGAAGGCTCTACCTCTGTACCAGCTGATGAAGAAAAGCGACAAGTTTGTCTGGACTCCGCAAGCGGACGTGGCATTCAATGAGCTAAAAGCAATGTTGGCTAGTGCTCCTGTCTTGGCTAGTCCGCTACCCAAGGAGCCTATGCTGCTATACATTGCCGCGACTAACCGAGTAGTCAGCGTGGTGATAGTGGTGGAGCGAGAAGAAGAAGGCAAGAGTGTGCAGCGCCCAGTCTATTATCTCAGTGAAGTGCTGTCCAGTTCCAAGCAAAACTATCCTCACTACCAGAAGATGACATATGGTGTGTACCTGGGCGCCAGGAAGCTGAAACACTACTTTCAGGAGCACCCCATCACTGTCGTGAGCTCTGCTCCCATCTCGGACATCATGGGTAACAAGGAGGCGAGTGGCAGAGTAGCCAAGTGGGCAATTGAGCTAGCCGCGTACGCTCCCGCGTATACGAGAAGAGAAGCAATCAAGTCTCAGGTACTGGCGGAATTTCTTGTGGACTGGGCCGAGATGCAATATGAACCTCCTGCTCCAGTTTCCAACTATTGGAAGATGCACTTTGATGGCTCAAAGGTGAAAGAAGGCCTTGGTGCTGGCGTTGTGCTTACATCACCCAAGCGGGATCAGCTCAAGTATGTGTTGCAGATTCATTTCAAGGCATCCAACAATGTAGCCGAGTACGAGGCAGTTGTGCATGGTTTGCGAGTAGCAAAGGAGGTTGGTGTGCAGCGCATTATCTGCTATGGCGACTCAGATCTGGTGGTGCAGCAAGTCTCAGGTACCTGGGATGCTTTGGATGCCAACATGGCGTCGTATCGCTTCCTGGTGCAGTCAATGACTGGATTTTTTGAAGGCTGTGAGTTCCAGCATATTCACCGAGCAGAGAACGAGGCAGCAGACGAGCTATCCAAGTTGGGATCTTCTCGGCAGTCCGTCCCGGCAGGGATTGCCTTGGAGCATTTGAGGAAGCCATCCATCAAGCCTTCCCCAACTCGGAATCCATCTTTGTCCCTTCTCTGCCAAGTGAGGAATCTGACCCAATGGAGATTGACTGGGAGAGTGCTGCAGGGAACCCGGGGACTGCCGTCCTATACTCGGGGACTGCCGTTCCCTACTCGGGGATTGCCGTTCCCTACTCGGGGACTGCCACTCCCTACTCGGGGACTGCCACTTCCTACCCGGAGACTGCCATTCCTTACTCGGGGACTGCCGCCCTCAACCCAGAAGCTGTTGCATTCATTGAAGAAGTTCTCGCCAATCGGTCTGGGCTGCAGAGAAGCGCTCCTACTCCTCCTGTGCAACCACCAGAGCCTGTCCCAATGGAAATGGACGAACCAGTGTTTCCCGCGCGGGAGACACCGAGTTGGGCAATGCCCATATTATCCTTTCTAAGGGACGGTACTTTACCTGAAGATGAGGTGACTGCGAGGCAGATTCAGAGAAGGTCCAAGGGCTACACTATAGTCCGAGATGTGCTGCATAAGAGAAGTGCCACTGGAGTGCTGCAACGCTGTGTGAGCCCAGAGGAAGGAGAAGAAATCCTGGTGGAGATACATCAAGGGGAATGTGGGCATCACGCCTCTTCTCGGGCTTTAGTCAAGAAAGCTTTTCGGCATGGCTTCTACTGGCTCACTGCACTGCAGCAAGCTGAGGATATCGTGAGAAAGTGCGCCGGCTGCCAGATGTTCGCAAGTAAGATTCACATGCCAGCTTCCGAGTTGAAAACAATCCCTATCACATGGCCGTTTGCTGTTTGGTGCTTGGATATGGTTGGTCCTTTCAAGCCGGCTAAAGGCAACATGACACATATCTTGGTCATGGTGGACAAGTTCACCAAGTGGATCGAGGTGAAACCTATTCGGAAGTGCGATGGGGTCACAGCTGTGAAATTTGTGAAGGATGTGATCATGAGATATGGGTACCCGCACAGTATCATCACCGACAACGGCACCAACTTTGCAGAGGGGGCAATGGTGCGATTCTGCAGAGATAAGCATATCCGACTAGACGTTGCGTCAGTCGCGCACCCTGCCTCCAATGGGCAAGTTGAGAGAGCAAATGGGATGGTACTGGCAGGCATCAAGCCAAGGCTGATTGAGCCACTGCTGAAAACACCTGGGTGTTGGCTAGAAGAGTTGCCAGCGGTGTTGTGGAGTCTAAGGACTACCCCTAACCGGTCAACCGGCTACACGCCATTCTTCTTGGTATACGGGGCTGAGGCCGTGTTGCCAATAGACTTAGAGCATGACTCCCCCCGAGTAGCCCTCTACACTGAGGTGGAGGCGAGAGAAGCTCGAGAAGACGACGTTGACCTGCTTGAAGAAGCAAGAGAGCTGACTCTGTCACGTTCGGCTATCTACCAGCAAAACCTGCGGCGCTATCATAGCCGAAAGGTGAACCCAAGGGTTTTCCGAGAAGGAGACATGGTCCTTAGGCTTGTGCAGCGCACAGCCGGGATGCACAAGTTGTCTCCTCCATGGGAAGGGCCTTTCATCGTCAGCAAAGCGCTGCACAATGACGCGTACTATCTTGTAGATGTGCGCCCATCGCAGGCGAACAGGGCAGATAAAGCTGGAGAGGAAACCAAGCGTCCCTGGAATGTAGCTCTACTTCGTCGTTTTCATTCGTAAGCAAAGATGTGTATGTACCCTTTCATCCGAATTGAAATTCTACTCTGCAATCTAAAATTGTTCTCGGGGACTGCCCTCGTCCAAAATTGCTCTAAGTGTTTTTACTCGGCTTGCTCCTTTGTCTATTCGGTTGCTTCACTTCAGAACTCAAAAGTGCATTGAGTACTGTGTTTAAACCTATATGCCGACTCTTCGACTCTGCTGCTGTCCGAAACCCGGCTTCATGGCAAGCAAGAGAACAAGCAAAAGGTCAATAAGCACACGAAAACCACTAAGGAAGAAAAAGTGCAGGAACCGAGTAGATTGTCGGTTACTTTTTGTTCTTTGTTTTCGTCTTCTCGGCTAAGTGGTGGGCTGCGTTATCATGATTGTTTCTAGCGGCTAAGTATTTGCAGCCTTGTTCTTTGAGTCTTGTGACTCGAATACCAAACAAGCGACAAGTCGCAGGTAGAGCAGAGATGAAAAGACAGGGTGAATAAGAAAAGCTACTCGGGGACTCGCATGGAAACACAACTCGGCATTAAGCCGGAGTAGTTCAAATTGATTAATGTCAACGTAAACCGAGTGGGCATAAAAACTGAGTAGCAAGCAAGATAAAGGTAGTCTGTTACATCTGCTCCCGGCATCCCGGGGATCTGATAAGTGTTCAAGTTGATAGAAAGTGCAGGTTGCTTCAAGATGAGGAGGCGTTGTTCTCGGCGCTGGCCTTGGCTGATGTTTCCTCGGTGGCGGTCTTGGCAGCAGTTTCTTCAGTGGCGCTCGCGGTAGCTGTTCCTTCGGTGCCGGCTTGAGTGGCATCCGCTTCCGTCTGCACGGCGGCGGATTCCTCCATCTCGGCATCCTCCTGGGCGGCCGCCTGCTCGGAAGTGGCCGTGGCCACCGAGACGGGTCCTGGAGCCGAGGAGGAGCCTGAAGCGTGGCCAGGAGGAGGCACCGTGTCGTCGAGAGCAGCACCTGAGGAAGTGCCGAAGTCGAGTGGCTCGGAGTCGATGTGCGCCTCTTCGTCTTCATCGCTACTCGCGACGACGGTGGCTTTTCCCTTCCCGGCCTTGCCCTTGGGAGATTCGAAGAAGTCACCAAGCTCTTCCGCCTCGTCATCATCTTCTTCGTCCTCGTACTCGGTGTCGGGTTCGGGGACGCCATCGATGTAGACCTCCGTCTCGGCGCATTCTGCGACATCATATGCAATCTGCTTGCGCAAGGCCACGCTATCGGCATCAGTCTCCCATTTGGAGTCATTGCGCTTCCCGCGGATGAGCTGCATATCCAGGTTCTCATACCAGGACGCAATGCAGAGAAGCATCACGTCCGCACCAGCACGGGCTCCGGAGGCTCGCCACTTTTTCAACTCGGCCTTCACGTTCTCCAACTTGAGGGCGAGCTCCCGCATGCTTTTTGGCTCAGGATCATGAGGCCAGAACAGCCGGTGGAGCTCAAAGCCCGCATGCATCAAATCAGTCCCGCAGCCGGCCAGCTGTTCGAAGTAACCTTTGAGCACCAGCAAGCTGTCCTCGATATCAGCCCTGGTGTCAATCGACTCACCCAGCGAAAGGCGAACTGCTCGGGCCTTGGCTATCGTGGGCGCAGAGGTAGACTCAAGACGAGGCCAGATATCTGAAATGGCAAGTGACAAGATCAAAAACCGAGAAAGAAAAAAGGAAGCCGAGAAGGAATAAGACCGAGAAGAGAAGGTGCAATGAAGAGAAAACTTACCGATCAGTTGGCGGCGCAGCTGCTGCAGCTTGGTTCTCCAGGACTCCTCGTTGCCAATGTGCTTTGATTGGACCTGGCGCAGGGTGTCCATCTGAGCGAAAAGATCAGCATTGGTCTTCTTCAGAGTCTCGCATTCAGCCTCGAGGGCCCTCTCCTTGGCCTTGAAAGTGGTCTCGGCCTTGGCCTTCTCGGCGATTGCCTGGTCCCTCTCGGCGCCAATCTTGACGGCATCTTGGAGTGCGTTCTGAAGCTGGACCTGCAGTTTCTCCATCTCGGTGGTGTGGTCCTTCATCATAGTAATGGCCTGGTCGGATAGCTGCTTCTCCACCTCCGCGGGCTTGACGCAATCTTGGTGAGCCTCCGCAAATGACTTATGATCTTCTGCGAAAAGATAGGATGAGGTCAGTAAGTGGGCAGAGAAGAAACAAAATCAAGGTCACACCGAGTAAACAGCGAACTCACCTTCAAGTTTCTTTATGGTGGCCTCGGCGTTCGCCACGAAAGTGCGGCATTTCTCATGCTCCTCGGCCAGGGCCTTCAGTTTGTCTGCAGAGAAGAAAAGATCAGCGTGTGAGAAAGCAGAAGCGGGCGTAAACATAAAACGCAGAAACCGCGTGGCTAAAGGCATACCTTGCACTTCGGCCAGCTGTTGGGTGCTGTCGTTTGCATTTTTGCTCGCGGCCTCAGCAGCTATCTTTTCCTTCTCCAGCGCAGCAATTCGCCTCCTGGCGATGGAGTGGTTCCAGAGAAGGATGCGGTATAAGTTGGTCCGCTTAAGAACGCTATCCTGAAAACCGAGAAGAAAATGAGTTAGGCAAAGCAGAGAAGATTCGGCCCGAGTAGGAGGCTACTCGGAGAGTATCCAACTACTCGACCCAAATCTCGGGGACTGGGGGTGATGGTAAGAAAGAAGAAAGGCGAGTAGAAGAGAAGAAAATTCAACTCGGAAAAGGCAAAAAGACTTACTGCGTAGCTCTGTTCGATATCTTCGGCATTCTTGCGGTGCAAGAACATCTTGGCTGCGAGGGTTGCGGTATCGGTGGAGACGGACATGGGCTGGTGTCCCAGGTCGATCTTGTTCCACTCCACGCGGTAGTGGTCGACGGAGCCAAGGGTCAAGCCGTGCCACTTCTCCTCTCCGAGAACCCCGTTGTCCCACTTGGCGCTGATGTAGACGACAGTGTCCAGTACCTGCTCAAGACCCTTGGAGGTTATTGGCTTGTCTTGGGCTCCCCGAGAAGCAATATTGACGGGTTTGTTCTGGGCTGGATCGAAGGGAGGAGTATTCCTGGCTACAGCTTTCCTCCCCTTCTGAATAGCTACAGCTTTATCTTGGGGAGGGAAGCCGATGGTATGTTGGTGGCTAACCTCAATCATATATTCCGGGTAGCAGGGCTGACCAGCAGCGCGAGCATCAGCCGAGAGCGCAGCAGGAATCGGGCCGGAGTCGCGAATCACGAGTGCTCCGCCTGCGGATGCGCCTTGGTCTCTGGCCCTTTTCTTCGTTCGTTCCTTCTCGATTTCCTGCTTCTCGAGATCCTCGGGCTTCTTCCCCTCAGTCTTGGCCTTTGCCTTCTCGGCGACTGCCTTCTCGGCAGCTAGCTTCTCGGCCTTCTTCTGCTCAGCCCTGGCTTTCTTCTGCTCGGCCTTGGCTCTCTCCGCAGCTTCTTTCTCAGCTTTGATCTTCTCGGCGGCCTCCTCCTTGGCCTTGGCCTCCTCAGCAGCCATCTTATCGGCAGTCTCCTTCTCAGAAAGGCCCTTCTTGGAGCAGTAATCCCTCAGAGCATCAAGGGCCTGTTGCTTGGCTGCTCGCCCAGGAGGGCTGGATGTGTCTTTGCTCTGTGGAGACGAGGAGGAGATTGGTGCCGTAAGGCCTTGCGCAGTTGGGGGCGTAGGGCCTTGCGCAGTCGGTGGCGCCACAGGTCCATCACCCGGTGCAGCTCCTGGCTGAACAATACTCACCGCGCCGCCTGGCAGTGGGTAAACATCTGCTACGGTAGCATCCGCGGCGGCGTCGTCTGTCATCAGCTGCTCGGCAATGATGTTTTCTTGTGCAGCAGCCTCGGTGTTAGGCTGCTCCTTCTCTACTTCTGGTCGCTCAAGGGCGGCGGCGTCTTGCTTTTCTTGTTCTTGATTCTCCTCGGCGTTGCTAGCCGGAGGAGAAGGGGGTCTCTCGTCGTGGACGGCGGTGTCCTGTGCTGCTGGTTCTGACGCTGCTCCCTGTGCTGGATTGGCAGCAGCAGCATTGGCGTCGCGGTCCTCATCATCATCGTCCAGGTTGACCAGAGGTACTGGTTTCTTCTGGGCTTGGTCGGATGCGAGGGCTGCGTTCGCATCCATGGCAGGACTGCAGAGAAGAAAGAAATCAGGGATTGGAAGAAGCTTTGGGGGAAAACAGTATTACGCGAGAAGGAGGGCAAACGAGAAGAGAACTCACGCAGTGGTGGATTTAAGCTGTCGTCGGGGTTTCTTGACAGTAACCTTCTTCTTCTTCTCGGCGGCCTCCTCCTTCTCGGCGGGCTTCCTTTTCTTGGCTGGAGGTGCCTGTGCTTCGCTCCCGGTCCGCTTGCGGGTTTCGGGAGGGGCAGTAGACAGAGGTTGGACGACAAGGGGCGCATCGCCCTCGTTCTCGCCCTCATCATCGTCATCCTTCTCCGCAGCAGCCTCATCTGAGAAATTCAAAGGAGAAGAAGGAAGAATCAGGAACAGCAATGCAAGGGGTTGGTGTTTCTCAAAAGCAAACAAGATGAAAATAACAATACCGTGAGAGCCTTCATCCGACCAAGTGCGGAGAGCATCGCGCTTGTCAGGAACGGGACTGCTCTGTTCCGCGTCATCAGAGGGCAGCATGTCATCCTCCTCGCGATCGGCGAACCAGTTGTCTTCAAAAACTTCGCGACTCTCAATCAGCTGTCGAGTAAGAGTCTGAAAGACAGAGAAGGATCATAAGTCAACCGAGTAGCAGGATGGAACTCTACTCGGATAGGCGTGCAGACACAAAGCACACTAAGCCTATGCAGTTTTCCAAGTGTTCTACCCGGACAGGCGTGCAAACACAAAGCATACTAAGCCTAAGCGCGAGTCAACTAAGTGTTCTACTCGGTGCGACAGGTGATTGCTAGTCGGGGCGGAAAGGGAGGTTATCTACTCGGGAAGCAGAGGCAAAAGCAGAGTAAGAACAGCGTACCCGGGCAATCGGCTGCGTACGGCTGTACGGGACGAAGCCATACCGCCACTTCTCGGTAAGGCTTGTCTTCAGCATGTTCCTGGCATGATAGGCAACATCGGCGTCGTCGATTTCGATGGTGGTGGTCCTGGTGCAGTCGCGAGGGCCTCCCATGTAACACATGAGATGGCAGCGCTCCTGCAGAGGGAGTACTCGGCGCTTGATCCAGCATACCACCGGGTCGTCGTTCTTGAGGCCCAGTTTCTTCAACTCGCCGAGTCTGTCTTCTATCTCGACGGCGATTTCGTCAATGGTGGGCTTCTCCTTCCAGTTCGACCCGAGGGGAGCACGATTCCTCCAAGCGGGCAGGTTGATTCGATCATCAACCACACCTCCTTCCGTGGCGGGGACGTTCTTGACATAGAAGAATGTCTGCTGCCACATTCGGCAGGAATCCAGCCCCTGGATGCGGGGATGGTTCGTACCCGTCCGCTGCACCATCATGGCACAGCCCGTGTCGGTGGCGCGGCCGATACCTGCACCGTCTTTCTTCCCGACTGACTGTTGGCGGAGATTAAAGTACCTGAGCCACGTATCAGTCGTGGGCCTGATGCCGAGGAAAGCCTCGCAGACCACGGCGTGGTAGGCGAGGAAGACGACCGCGTTGGGCGGCAGATGGTGCATCTGCAGCCCGAAGTGGTCGAGGAATTTGCGCAGAAAGTCGGAGGCGGGCAGTCCAAAGCCGCGCTCGAAGTGCGACATGAAGACCACCCGCTCGCCTTCCCGTGGAGTTGGCACGACCTCGTCGTCGGGTGCCCGACACTCCACGCCGGGGGGAACCCTTCTGCTGGTTACGAGCCAGGCGAGATTGGCGTTGGTGACGGAGGAACCCGCCCAGCTAGCCTTGGCCATCGTCGCGAGTGGGAGGAGTGGATGATTTTCGAGTGGAGGTGCTCGGTGGAGTGAGTCCGCGGCGGCGCGGAAGCTTGCGCGGCGGCGGAGGGCTCGGTGGAGAAGAAGGACAAGAGGCAGAAGGGGAAAAGTGCAGGGAAGAAGAAAAGGAAGTTACCGCGGGGGTATTTATATCTCCCTCGCGAGATTACCGTTACCACCGCGGTAGTGGGATCGACTGTGGCGTGTGGTGGGTCCTGTGGCCGGCTAGAAACGCACATAAGCGCGGGCTGCGCGCGTAACGGCCGCATTTGATCCCACCACCAGATCGTGGCCAGTAATTGCGCGTGATGGGACATGACGGCCGGTGGGCCCACAGCGTGAAAACTGGACACGTGGCGTCGTGTCCTGGGCAACCAAACGACGAGGTCGTGGATGCTTGACACGTGGGCAGTGCCTGCGTGAAGGGCTAGATGTTGCTCTGCGCTGCAGAGGCTCAGTTTGCGAAATTTCGCTAAGTCTTTTTACTCGGTCACAGAGTAGAAAGCAAGTGTTACTCGGAAAAGAGGAAACTCAAGGTACTTTCCAGATAGCTACTCGGAGGACCTACTCGGCATCTTGAGGTTCGATGGCTGAGATGCGAAGGCTGGTTTTAAGCTGGCAGAGCCTAGTGAACAAGTTCGCAAGACTCAACCAGCTTCGGGGACTGCTGTCGGGGGGTTACCCCCGAGTAGGGTAAAGACAGGTGGTAAAGGCCGCTTACAGAAGAGAGGTTTGGTCGAGTAGCCGACTACCGGGTACTCGCTACCCGGTCGACTGCTACTCGGTCTCACCTCAAGATGGCCAGAAGGAGATATCAATCAGTTTCTACCCTGTCGAGTAGAAGGTTTGGCCCGAGTACAATTGGCGGGAACATTTGGCGGGAAACTACTCGGGCAGGAAGTCAAAGGAGCCGTTCTGACACAGGATCCCGCGTATCCTGGGTCCGTACTTGGCAGCATTCGAACTACTGTTCACGTGGGGACGGCCTGCCTGACAGTGACAGCATGGAAGCAGTCGGTGGCAGGATAAGGGGGGCCTACTCTGTGACTAGGTACAGTGATACCAGTCTGTCCCCTAGTTTTGCCCAACGACTTTACAGAAGCAGCCAAGACCAACGACCAAAGCTGTCAGCGGGTACTCGGAGAAAGGACAGTGTGCACACTATGTCGACACTTGTCTAGGTTTGGACGTATCCGGCTGGGCACCATGTATATAAGGTGCCCCGCCGCCTCCTGCGCGAGGCATGCTCCCATAGATGCTAACGGTTGTTCCCTGGAAACCCTAGAATCCCTAAGTCCTTGACCTAACTCTACTCGGAGAGGGGCAAGGGGCTACTCGGTAGCGATATCATTTGTATTGTACCTACTCGGAGAGACATCGTAATACATAGAGAAAGGCAGGAGTAGGGGTTTTACCTCCTCACGAGGGCCCTGAACCTGGGTACATCGTGTTGTTTGTGTTGTGTGGATCTCACCTCATGCGGCTACTCGTCGCGTGATCCCTCCCCGGATACCTCCAGCGTCCATCGTCCCCACATCTTTAGCCATCCTATGGCATCTGCCGTGACACCACCACGACACCATCCTTGTGGTGTGATCAAGAATTCCTCCTTTGTTACGGTGTTTCCACATCTTTCGGTTACTCAGCTTCTGTTGTGAAGTAACATCCCGATCTTTGACAAAGTTTTCGACAAACTTTAATGGATGAAAGTTCCGTTATCTTCCGTGTCCACTCGAAGAGTGAACATGATCCTGTATCAAATTTTCTCCAACGCACGAATTACAGTGTTTTCTCGTGATTTCCCTCGTCTACGGATATTATGTCGTGGTATCCAAGACCATCCTCTCCATCTTGGTTTTCTGTTTGAAGAAACCTCGATGTCATAAGTTTCCCAACCTTCCTTTTCCAAAAGGGATTTAAAGTCTGGTGCAAAGCTCATATTCTAAATCCTTTCAAGAACCATCGTCCATAAACTTGAAACCATCTTTTGTTCCCTCTGTTATCTTGATGTGTTTCATGTCTGTTAGCTCAAAAGTTCTTTACGAACATACTCGTCATGAGTTAGCCATGAGATACTCGATCTTCGTGAAGATCGTTTCTTAAGAGTTTTTCCCTCTCACCTAAGGTGTAGCCGCTGAAGAATCTTCGCAAGTGCTATGGATCAATCTCTTCAAGAAGAGAACCGTAAGGTTCGAGAAGATCGTTCAAAACCGGTGTTCCTTCTTTCTTCTCCTTCGGGAATCTCGGGACGAGATTCTTGTAAGGGGGGTAGATTTGTAACATCCCAATTTTTATAACAAAGGGTTGTGGTGTTGTTGGCATCTCATACATGCATGAATCAAAAATTTAAACCATGTTTTAAACAATTTGGTTTGTGAATTCAAATGGTTTGAGAAAATTCCAGCAGATAGTACTTAAAAGGGGTTCCAAATTTTTGTTCTGAAAAGTATTTCAATTTCACCAAAACAATACATGGTGAGGTTGGAAATTTCATGAGCTTTCCAAAGATAATTTTTGCCAAATTTTATCTTTTCAAAAAGGCCCTCAAAATCTAGTTTTCTGTTCTGTTTTAGTTTGGAAAAGGGCTCTTCTGTAATTTTCCAAATCCTGAGGGGGTTTCTGCAAATCCCTTTTTCTTTTCCTCTTTCTTCTTCTCCTTCGGCCAGAAGGACGAGCGGCAGCGTCGAGGTGGCCGTGCCACCTCCTGCTTCAACCGCGGCACGGATAAGACGCGAGGAGACGTCCGCATCTCACTCCTCCTCCTCCTTCCACTCGCCCCGCGCTCCTCTCTCTTTCTCTGTCACCCAGCGCACGCGAACCCTAGCTCGCCGGAGATACGTCGTCGCCGTCGATTCACCTCAGCGGCCCCGATTAGGAGCTCCAGAGAACCGTCTCAGTCCCCTCCTCCATCACGAGCACGCGGAGAGTCTGGGATGGCCCAGGCGTCGCGGATTTCGCCGCCTTCTTCCTCTCCGGCCGCCGGATTCCTCTGCACGGCGTCGCCATTTCTGACCTTCCCCGGCCCCGATGACAGGCTCGTCGAGTTTGTGGTGAGCTAAGCTCCCTCCCCTTGCTCTCCGTTTCGTTCCCCGCCGCCGGATTCGTCGTTCCATCGGAGACCCGAGAGCGCCGCCGCTAGCCGTGCACGGCGGCTCGCCGTCGACGACCCTACGCAGGCGGCGCCACCACGATTAGGTAGCTCTCGTCGCTACGGTTCCAACGAACCCATCTGCGCACGCTAAGGTGCCCGGAATCGCCGCCGGCGACCACGGCCGTGGCTCTCCGGCCAACCGCTGACATCACAGTGACGTCAGCGTGATGTCACGACGGGTCCCACCCGTCAAGTTCAAATAGAATTAAATGAAATGCGTTTTCTTTTTTTGAACAGTATATAGCAGTGGGTCCCACCCCTTTAAATATTTCAGAAAATGATTTAAAGTTGTAAAATCAATAACTAATAAAATATTTACCAGAAAAATATAATGAAAATATGGGAGAGATCAGAAAAATGTAAGCTATCCAAAAATGTCACTTTCATACATGTTTGACACATTTCATTTTTGGACATTATTTAATGCTATTTAATCATTTTAAAAATAGAAAAATAAGTTTTTATTCAATAAAATTAGAAAATTAAAAGTTATATACCAAATTGCTCAAAATGATAAATGTAATCTAGTTATGATGTTTTCAACCTCATTTGAGCTTTTAAAATGGTACCTACTTTCATAACTGCCCGAAACCCCCTCCGGGGCCTATTTCGGGATAACTTCAGTAAAAGTGCATATTAACCATACGAACCCTAGAAACCCAACGATCATGTTTAGGGCTTTATTTCAGTGCATTAATCTGCTCATGCATACATATTGCGCATTGCATCGATGCCATGATTGATTGTTGTTCTTCTTTTCGGTGCTGTTTCCCCCTCGGTAGAACGTGACTTCGAAGAGAAGGCCAGCAATCCAACGACGAATAATTGATCCTAATCGACAAGTCAAGCACTTATTCCAGAAGATCTTTATCTGGTTTTCTTATAACCAAGGCAAGCATAACCTCTTATCTGCTCATATATAGTTTTCGAAGTGTTTTGGATCTCGTATATTGCATGCGGTTCAAAGTATTTATGGTCTTAGATAAAGTTCTCCTATACTTACTGCATAACCTAGATATCCTGATCCACTGCACCTAGCAGCTATAGGTTTGTTTGTGCGCGCTCCGCTAAACCCTGTGAGTCTTGCTTAGCCATGCTTAGTTGTGATCTAATCCATCCGGTTGATGAATCTGGTCATATGCGTGAATCTATTATGTCATGTTGTTATGATTTGAATTAACTTTGATAACTTGACTAAATACTGGCATGGATGTGAGGCCACAATGGGTTGTGGCGTTTTGTCCTATTCATGCCCCTAGGAGCGAGTTCTCGCCTTCGAAGCCAAGACTGAGCGTGCAACCACACGCGGGTCCTAACAGACCGCGCTCGACCAACTAACTTGTTTGGCCACGTCCATGAGTCACGCAGTTTGATCTTTCCATCTGCGTGTGAGTCAGAAAACGATTTGGAGAAAACTTAGGGCGTGACCGGGACAAGTGATGGACGTACACGGATCTTGTTCCCGACTCATAGAACAGGTGCCGTCAGGAGGTGGCCAACTCCCTGTTGACGGGGTGGCCCTGTTTGGGTTGACTCATGGATAGGGTCGAGCAAGGTAAAGGTCGTGGCCAGCCACCCTCTGCTGCGCTCCATGGACGAGCGTACATGTGGCGTTAAGAGTCGGATGGTACGTGTGGGTAAAGTGTACCCCCTGCAGGGATAAATCTCCTCGAGAAGCCGTGTCCACGGTTACGGACGACTTGGCAACGGATTCTGTGATCATAGATAACTTCAACGGAATGACTAAAACTTGTTAACCATGATTGAAGGGTGCCTCCCCGGAGATGCCGGGAGGGGTGATCCTTGTAACATGAGATAGTGTGGGAATGAGAAGGACTTGGTGGAATACAAGAATATGATGATCTCAGTAGTTGAGTAGCTTTCTCATCTGTTTTCAAAATACTCCATGAGACGTGCTATTCTTCCTCGATTTCAAAACAAAGATTGCTTTACGCAAAACAGCCTTCATAAAACCTTTCTGAAGATAGCAGATATATAATAGGTTAATTAAGTCTTGTTGAGTACCTCCCGTACTCAGGTTTGCTTAATTTTGGTTCAGGAGAAGATCTCACATCGGTGGTGTTTCAACGTGGACATCGACGAGTAGTTTGGGGTTCCCATGTAGCAGCCTGGAATCTATGGGCTGGGACGTCGCCTTATGTTGCGGCCTCTTAGGCCTTTTTGGTTCTTGTTGATTAGCAACATAATTTGCCTTCCGTTGTCTGATGTAATGTTGGGTCGTGTGACCTCTGCTTGTAAGCTATACTCTAGTATCATCTATTAATACAAGTTTCATGTCTAGAGTGTTGCTGTGATCGGTTGTTGGTTTCGAGCTCATTGTTATACAGTTTTGGCTATGCCTGCATAGTTGTCGCAGTCGAGGGGTTGTGGAGCCGATGATCCATGTCCGAGCCCGCCTGTCGATGTGATCGGCCTGGGGCGAGGTAACCCCAGTAACCCTCGATTGTTGTTGCACTTTCTGGACACATAGCATCTCTGTATAGCTTTGGTCCCGTTTCCTTCAGTTTCATTCGATTCGTGGACGCTTTGATATGCATAGTTGGTTATGACTAGCATGGATACAAGGAGTAGTAGACTGGGGATCCGGACTACGTGCCGATGAATCCAGTCTGCCTGCCGTTGTTTGTTGCGGCCGGGGCTGGTAACCCTGAAGCCCTTGTGGGTCCATGTCTAGGAGCACATAACAGTATGTATATCTCTGGGTCCGGGGTCGTGACAGATATGCGACCATGTTTTCAGCAATTGCGTCACATTCTTTCATTGTCTGCTGCACGATGAGATTGGAGTCGCCATAGATCATTAATCGGGTAGCTCCACAGGCAACTGCCATCTTCATCCCGTGCAACCGGGCTTCATATTCTGCGTCGTTGTTCGATGCTGGATCATCTGGTGGAAAGTCCAATCGTAAGACGTATTGCAGCTTTTCTCCCCTAGGCGATATGAGTACAATTCCAGCTCCTGCTCCTTCGTTTCTTTTGGATCCGTCGAAGTACATAATCCAGTTGCTTGTGTACTCGGGCGGTCCTGGCGTTTGTAGCTCTGTCCATTCGCTTTGGAATTCCACGAGTACCTGGGATTTGACTGCGTTGCGTTCTGCATAAGTGATGTCCCAAGCACCCAACTCGATGCTCCATTTGGCTATTCTTCCGGATGCCATGGGGTTGTTCATGATTGTCCCGAGTGATGCATCATTAACCACTGTGATGGCGTGTTCCTGGAATTAGTGCTTGAGCTTTCGGGTTGTAAGAACAACTCCATATGTGAGCTTCTGGTAATGAGGATATCGTTGCTTGCATGGCGAGAGCACTTCGCTGATGTAATAGATCGGTCGCTGGACTCCGTACGCTTTGCCCTCCTCAGGTCGTTCGACTACGATTGTTGTGCTGATGACCTGGTTTGTGGCGGCTAGGTACAGCTAGAGTGGCTCCCTTTCTTGCGGTGTTGCAAGGACGCGTCTGCTTTGCAACGATCGTTTCAAATCTGCGAACGCTTGCTTAGCTTCTAGTGTCCACTCGAATTTGTCTGTCTTGTTTAGCAACTTGTAGAAGGGTAACGCTTGTTCTCCCAATCGTGCGATGAACCTGCTCAGGGCGGCTAGTCGCCCTGCGAGCTGTTGGACTCCGCGTAGATTGGTTGGCTCCTTCATAGTCAAAATTGCTTGTATTTTCTCTGGGTTGACTTCGATGCCTCTGGCGGATACCAGGTACCCGAGAAGTTTTCCTGCTGGGACACCGAAGACGCATTTTGTCGGATTGAGCTTGATCCTGTATGCGTTGAGGGCGTCAAATATTTCTCTGATATCCTCAAGGAGTGTGCTCTCGACTCGAGTCTTGATGACTATGTCGTCAACGTACACTTGTACGTTCTTGCCAATGAGTTTGGCGAGGCATTTTTGCATGCAGCGCTGGTATGTTGCGCCTGCGTTCTTGAGCCCGAAAGGCATTGTCGTGTAGCAGTATACACCGTGTGGTGTGATGAATGCTGTCTTTTCTTCGTCTTCCTGTTTCATCCGGATCTGATTATATCCCGAATAGGCGTCCAGAAGGAGAGGCGTTGACAGCCTGCCGTAGAGTCCACGATCTGGTCGATTCGCGGGAGGGGAAAATTATCCTTGGGGCAGTGCTTGTTTAACGACGTGTAGTCGATGCATACCCGAAGGATGTCCGTGTTCTTTTTGGGGACCAGCACCGGGTTTGCTAACCAAGTGGATATCTTGATCTCCCTGATGAATTTTGCTGCTAGCAATATGTTTACTTCTTCTCCAAGCGCCTTCTGCTTGGGTTCTGAGAATCTTCGAGTAGTCTGTTTTATAGGTTTGGCATCTGGAAAGACTTCGAGTGAGTGCTCGGCAAACTCCCTGGGTATTCCTGGCATATCTGATGGCTGCCAGGCGAAAATTTCCCAGTACTCACGGACGAGTTCGACGAGCGCGCTTTCCTATGCTTGCGGGAGGGTGGTTGGGACCATCGCTGTCTTTGCAGAATCTGTCGGGTGCACTTGATGCTTTCGGGTGTCGCTGTTAGCGCTGAACTCCAGTTCAGGCGCGTTTTTCTTCGTGAGGGGCATCACGGAGTGATCCGTGGTCTTTGCCAGCTCTTGAAGTTCTTCTTGCATCCCGAAAGATTTTGCGATCTCATTGAATTCAATGTCGCACTTGTTTGATTTCTGGAAGTCTCCATCGATGGTGATTACGCCATATTCTCCAGGTAGCTTGAGCTTCAAGTAGGTGTAGTGCGGTACTGCGATGAATCTGGCGAACGCTGTTCGACCAAGAATGGCGTGGTACTGTGAAGGCCAATCGACGACTTCGAAGTCGAGGAATTCTCTTCTGTAGTTGCTCTTAGTGCCCAGCACAACTTCTAGGTTGATTGTTCCGAGTGGACGGATTGCATTTCCTGGAACTATCCCGTGGAAGGATGTTTCTGATTCCGGGAGGCCGTCCACGTTCTTGTTCATCCGACGGAGTGTATCCGCGTAGATAATGTTGATGCCGCTTCCACCGTCCATGAATACGCGTGCCAAGTCGTAGTTTCCAATTTGAGCTTGGATGACAAGGGCGGCGTGTCCTGGTCGATAGACCCGTGGCGGGTGATCCTTCATTGAGAATGTTATCGGCTGGTCTGCCATCTTCAGGTACTCTGTTTTTGTTGGCGGTGTCTGCACAGCCATGCACAATTGCCTCGTGTTAGTATTTTGAGCTCTTCGGGAGGGACATACCTTCTGGATCATTACTAGTTGTCCTGCCGGATTCGGGTACGCGTTTGCTCCAGTGTTTTGCGCAGGTGGTGCAGGTAACGCAGCTAACGCCATGTTCAGATTTGGTGGTAGAGGCAGGGGTTGTGGCGGCTGGAATCCTTGATGTCCTGCTCCTGGAAGCGGTGGGTAATTTTGAATGGTTGCTGATCTTTTCCTTGCGAGGGCGTCCGAGATGTCATGAAACTTGCGGCAATCCTTAAGAAGGCGCGTTGCCTTAGTTTTGCCCGTGCGCTTATCTGTAAATAGATGTAGCGAGCAGTAAGCATCGAGGTCCTCCTCGGGGGATTTTTCTTCAGTTTTTGGTTTCCACTCGCGATTTCCACGGCGACCGGAGTCGCGGCTTCGTGTGAATTCCTCCGCTACCATCTCCTCTCGATCTTCGTGATCGTAATATTTCCTCCTTTTTCTTCGGTCATGGCGATCTTCGTCGTGTGCAGGGTGATGAGGCTCTCTCATTGCGCACCGCATCTTCTCCGTTAGCCCACTTTTCGGCTATGTTCATCAGCTCCCCAATAGTTTTGGGTGCGGCTCTGCACAGTTCTTCTCTTAAAGTTGTTCTTCGGGCGCCTTTTGCGAAGGCTTCAATCGCTACTTCTTCTGAGATAGTTCCCGCGGTATTCCTGAGCGTAGTCCATCGCTGGATGTACTCGCGTGTGGATTCGCCACTTTTCTGCTTGCATGCTCGCAGTTCTTCGATGGTGGCTGGCCTCTTGTAAGTCGACTGGAATTTTTTGCAAAAATCGCGCTGCAAATCATCCCACGATGCGTAGCAAGATTTTGGTCTTCTTTCCAGCCAACTGCGGGCCGCGCCGGTGAGATGCAAATTGAGGTATTGCATAGCCGTGTTTTTGTTCCCACGTTGGCATTTTACTGCTGTGAGGTAATCGCTTAGCCATTGAGAGGGCTCGAGTGAGCCGTCGTACTTCGTCACTTCCGTGCTGAGCTTGAATCTTTTGGGTAGAGGTGCCTCGCGGATACTGCGAGCAAAGCAGAGTGCTCCGCAGGTTTCCTCATCCGAGGAGCCGGACGAAGAGCGCTCGCGATATCGCGAAGCCCTTGCCTTATCCACCCTTTTTTGAGCGAGATCTGATCGCGCGTCGTAATCTGGCCGGTCACGGTCGGCATCTTTCCTTGGTTCCTTGCTTCGTTTTCTCGAGCGAGCTTTTGTCTCTCGGGCTATCTTCACTGCTGCTTCGACTGTCGCCGCGGCGTCTAGCTTCTTTTCCTCGACCGCGGCGCGGTGACTTGTCCTTCCTTGGTGAAGAGATCCTATGCCTGCGGGGCGTTTCTCTTTCTTTTTCCTGTTGTTCCTTCTCCAGCTGCTCTGCGGCTTTCTTGCGATCGTAGGAGGCGAGCCTTTCGGCTGCTAGTCCTAGTCCTTTGCGCACCTGTTTGTACTGCTCCGCTCGAGGGTCGCTTTCCGTTGGTTGATGCATCTGCATGTAAGTTGTTGTGGCTAGAACTGCGGCAGCGGGAGTTTGCGGGTAGACGTAGCCGTCGTCGTCGACTCGCATGAGAGAAGGAGTGACCGACCGGCTGGTTCCGGCGAGGGACTCGGCGTTCCTGGATGTAGATGCGTGTCCCTTCCTCGCGGGTCGGGTTCCGACCGAGGGTGTTAGGGACAGCCCAGCTCGTCTTTGACTTGACTCATCCTCCGCTCTTCTCCAGCGGGCCAGATCTATCCGAGCGTCTTTGATGGTCGAGGCTGCTCTCACTAAGTGATAGTGGTAGGCAACCATGTCTTCGTGTGATGCTCCGGCCGCGGGTGGCTTGCTTGTTCGCATAGCCTCCTTGGCTCGATCCCAAGATTCCCGCGAGACGCCGATTATGTTGCGCTCTGTTGCGCTATGTTCTGTTTCCGGGGCTTGTTCTGACCCTGCCATGCAGACTTGAGCCAATCGAGGCTCGTGTGTCCTAGGCGCAGATCGGAAAGTCCTTTGTACTCTTGAAGGTTCCTCTGTCGAGAGGGTATGGTAGTCGTAGGCGTTGAAGCGGACGGACTCGCCGCTTTTCTCCAGATGACGGCGCGAGTCGACAACTCCAGATTCAGATTCTGATTCATCCGAGAAGTGAAGGATCCCGTCCCTGTTCGTCACGAACTTGAGGCTCCCGAACGTCAGGGTGACGCTCTTCTCCAGATCTTCGAATACCGGGCGCGATTCCGGCGAGTCAGGTGTGACCACGACATATCCGATCCGTATAGGATTGTTCAGAGCCGTAGTCGATGGTTTCCAACGGGAGTTGGTTGTCGATGAAGCCGAAGATGTCGGTGATCCAGCGCCCGCCGTTCCCACAGACGGCGCCAATTGTCGAATCTCTGACTCTACAAATCCCTTCGGTGAACCTATCGGGTTTCGATTAGGAGAACCCATGAGCGCTGGTGGAATCGTCGGCCAGACAGGGGGCGAGATTTACCCAGGTTCGGGGCCCTCGTAGAGGTAAAACCCTTACTCCTGCCGCTTGTCGATCTGTATTGATGAATAGATCGGTTACAATGGTGGTACTCGAATCGAGAGTAGGATCTCGAGTTCAAGGTTTCGATGGTGCGGTGTTACTTGGTCCTCTTCCGGTGGCTCTCCTGGCCTTATATAGGTGGCCAGGTCTCAAACCCTACCCGGAGAGGGACTCGAACTCTGTCCCTAGGTCGGTTACATATTCCTAACTTAACCTGCAAGACAGTGCGGGTAGGCTTCACGTGGGCCTTCTAGAATACTCCAAGGGCTCCTCTTCTTGGGCCTTAACCTTGGGCCTGAGATGGGGTGTCCTTACCCGTAGGGTCTAGAATCCATATCATCGTCAGTAACCCCCGAGCGTTTGCTCGAGTGGGATTTTTCCAGTTGAGTAGACGGTCAAAACTTTCTTGTCTTCTTTCTTGTGGATAACCAACTTGGTTGTTTCCTTGTTTAGAGGGCGCGTACCCTGTGTATTGAAGGTGTTAAGCTTTTTATCATTCTTGCATCGAGCTATTTTGCCGTAGGACCTCCCCTACAGTATCGTCACCGCAGTAGAGTTTAACCACCAAATTCGGGAGCTTTCATACTCGAGTATCAAGCAATTCAAGTGCCTGTTTTTATGGCTTTTATCGCAGAAGGATGTGGCACAGTAGCTTGGCTCTCCCGAGAGATCAGGGCCAATTAATTGCGACTAGGGCAAAAACATTTCTGGCCTATACAGATTCGAGACCTCCGACTCGAATCCGATGAGGTGATCGTTGCGACTGGGCCGTTGTGGTCTTATCGAGTCGAACTTAACCTATGGGGGTACCTGGCGCGTCCGCTAGGATTTTTCTTCGTGTTGTTGACACGGAATCATACCGGAGGACGCAGCTTGAGTGCGATTCCAGCCCCTCAAGAGAGATCTTTCAGGTATTACCTTCGTATTCGAAGAATACGGCATCCAGATGTGCCTAGTCGGCTGAACAATCCAGGTTTTTATGATGTAAGTATCATGTAAGTGAAAGAAAGTTCCTTCATCCATACGACAGAGTTGTCGTGTTTAGGAAATTTGTGCCCATATGAAAGAATTTTTCATGTTTGGGATGTTGTGCCCATACGAAAGAGTTTTCGTGTGGAGGGCATCTTTCTCTTGTTTTGAAGAGGTCTTATTTCATGATTTGTTCATGAAAGAGTTGTTTTTATTCGAAAGAGTTTTTGTAGGCGTATGGTCAAGATGGAGGGACCAGAGACAAAAGTATTCATCTGTCGTTTGATTCTCTAACATCCGTAGCAACGCACGGGCACTCTGCTAGTATTAACAATTGTCTCTACCCGTAAATATTAGAGACGGCTGTGAGAAATAGCCGTCTAAATGCTCTTTAGGGACCGTCAATTATATCCACTAGGTGTAAATGTAATATTATTAGAGAAGGCCGCAAATAATTTCTGACTCCAATATTACTAGAGATCAAACTGGAACGATGGTCGTCTAAAGGATATCTTCTCAGACGTTTTTTTTTTGTCTAACCGATTCTTCTTGGATATTAGAGTTTGTACCGGTGGTATAGCCTACTTCATAGCCTAGTTTCGTAGGAGAAGGCATTGGAGGTTTCCGTGCTAACGGCGTGATGCAACCACTCGACATGCACTGAATGCCTTGTTGATATGCTCCAGCTACGTATCCCGAGTTTTGTCCTTCCCTATTACAACGAAGTTGATCTTTTATGTGCTCAGTTACATTCTCCTGCTGCACTAGATGAAGACATAGGTTGTGCAAGCACGGCTTCACCTTGATGCTAGTTGAAACCATGTTTCTGGTGCCTCCCACTACCATACCTTCTATTGGACTCTGAAAAGTCACTTGGCTGGCTACACATCTTAGATCTCTCAAAATACATTTTGTACATTATTGGGCTAACAAGTCGCATAGCATCGGTAATATAAAGACTCGAGCTAGAATGTCTGGCCATGAGCTGCATATATGTGCCTTCTGTTGTTGTGCGGTAACGCATATAAATACTAACTATGGTGGTCCGATATGGAACGAACCATCGGACCTTACCCAAGCGGTCAATCTCGTCTCAATCAGACGCTCCCACTTTAATCGCCTCACATGGTTATTTTCTTTTTTTTCTCCACCCTAATTAGGCATATATTGCTTCCCGAACATCTTCCTTAATTGAGGGAAAGATCCCCCCAACTCTTTCGCTCCTATTCGTCATCCCCAACCTCGCCTCCAACGATTTCTTCCATGAACGTGCAGCTCTCTGGAGAGAGCTATCTCCTACGAACATTCTAGGGTTTCAGGCCAAATGACGGGTGTAATGGCCAAATCCATGGCATAGTTTGTTTAAATATGCCCATATTCCACACAAACATGCATATTGGAAGCACGGACAATGTTCCCGAAGGAAGTTTTCCTTTTCATTGAATAAAAAAACCATTTTCCATCCTCCGAGTGTGAAAAATGGCTTTTTTTGTGAAGCATCAACCACAAATATGTTGCAAAACCTAGGAGCTGCATTTTTTGAATATACTAGACCATGTTATATGCACAAATAACAAATTATTTTCCTCTGAAAAGGTTTTTATCCACCTTTTTTGAAGAACACAAGTTTCAGCCGATTCAGCTGGAAACGGGGCAAATTTGAACTACAAGTGCCTCCTAGTTTGCTCATGATTTTTGGAAAAAATCATTTTTAGGTACACAACTACCTATTTCATCAGAGATACACCAAGAGTTTCTCAATATTCAAGCCCTAGCTACGAACGGTCATGCCCGCCGTCTTGACTTTTTCATGAAACCGACTTAGAAAATTCCAGAAAATTTAAAAAAACCCAAAATGATGCAAGACCTTCGCGTGGTGTCATTATATATGTCCTAGTATCCACCAAAAATAATAAACTTGGAATACGACAGTTGTGTTGAAAATATGTTCACCTAAATGAGCTATCTCCTACGAACATTCTAGGGTTTCAGGCCAAATTACGGGTGTAATGGTCAAAATCCATGGCATAGTTTGTTTAAATATGTCCATATTCCACACAAACATGCATATTGGAAGCACGGACAATGTTCCCGAAGAAAGTTTTACTTTTCATTGAATAAAAAAACCATTTTCCATCCTCCGAGTGTGAAAAATGGCTTTTTTTTGTGAAGCATCAACCACAAATATGTTGCAAAACCTAGGAGCTGCATTTTTTGAATATACTAGACCATGTTATATGCACAAATAACCAATTATTTTCCTCTGAAAAGGTTTTTATCCACCTCTTTTGAAGAACACAAGTTTCTGCCGATTCAGCTGGAAACGGGTCAGATTTGAACTACAGGTGCCTCCTAGTTTGCTCATGATTTTTGGAAAAAATCATTTTTAGGTACACAACTACCTATTTCATCAGAGATACACCAAGAGTTTCTCAATATTCAAGCCCTAGCTACGAACGGTCATGCCCGCCGTCTTGACTTTTTCATGAAACCGACTTAGAAAATTCCAGAAAATGTAAAAAAACCCAAAATGATGCAAGACCTTCGCGTGGTGTCATTATATATGTCCTAGTATCCACCAAAAATAATAAACTTGGAATACGACAGTTGTGTTGAAAATATGTTCACATAAATGAGCTATCTCCTACGAACATTCTAGGGTTTCAGGCCAAATGACTTGTGTAATGGTCAAATCCATGGCATAGTTTGTTTAAATATGCCCATATTCCACACAAACATGCATATTGGAAGCACGGACAATGTTCCCGAAGAAAGTTTTCCTTTTCATTGAATAAAAAAACCATTTTCCATCCTCCGAGTGTGAAAAATGGCTTTTTTGTGAAGTATCAACCACAAATATGTTGCAAAACCTAGGAGCTACATTTTTTGAATATACTAGACCATGTTATATGCACAAATAACCAATTATTTTTCTCTGAAAAGTTTTTCATCCACCTCTTTTGAAGAACACAAGTTTCTGCCGATTCAGCTGGAAACGGGGCAAATTTTAACTACAGGTGCCTCCTAGTTTTCTCATGATTTTTGTAAAAAATAATTTTTAGGTACACAACTACCTATTTCTCATGATTTTTAGGTCCACCTAGATTTTGGTTGGATTCAGACGCCCCACAACCCTCTCAGACGAAACTTTTTATCCCATTATTGAGTTGCGTTATTTCTCATGATTTTTTTCTACTTATTTAGCTTTAAAAATATGCATGATAATTTAGATATGTTTCTCCTCTTCGAAACGAGCTAAAGAACGTCAAAATCCGAGTTGGAATGCAAAAGTTATGACCAAAACGGTGATTAAGTCAAAAAAAAAATTTGAGATTGGCTATGCCTGCGGCTTTGCCGTCGGCATAGCTCAAATTTTTTTTTTTCCGAACTTCGGAATTCCCTCTTAGGGTCGATGCCGACGGCAGCCGTCGGCGTAGCTAAAAAAAAAACAAAACAAAAGGCCGACGGCATTGCCGTCGGCATAGCAAATTTTTTGTTTTCGCAGTTTTAGATTTCCTCACTGGATCTATGCCGACGGCCCCGACAAATTGCCGTCGGCATAGAATTTGGCCGTCGGCATATCGGCCGATTCCTGTAGTGTCTTCCCCTCCGCCTTGTTCGCTTCTTCCTCCACAGCGCCGCTTCCCGCGACATGGCTCGTATAGCGCTGACACGCATGGCACTCTGCTGCATCGAGAATTCCCTGGAACCTGTGGCCGGCGGAAGTATCTGTCGAAAGCGTGTCAATCGGGCCGTCAGGGATAAAATCCGGATGAAGCATGAACTTGTTGGCTGCTTCAATCGTTCATATCATCCGTATCGATTCACGTTCTAGGACAACACGATTCAGGTAAGTAGATAAAACCAATGAACAAGATCCCAATCTGTGATCGTTTTCTTCAAATGGTTAATCAACCATATAGTTCGGGAGAAGGTGTTTGCATACGATCTGTGTCCAAATGTGCTAATTTTTTTTTCATTTTAGAAGATGCAATCTCTTTTTTTTTCCTAGATCATAACGTCCTAATTTTTTTATGTGCTTCCATATAATGTATGCTATGCTTTGTGAGGATGATTCACATGCTTCCTCGTCGGAATACAGTGTTCATGTAGCATTAATCTGAAATTACTAGTATTTAGATAGTGTATATGAAGTTTCTATGCTTCTGACATAGATGATCTTTGTTGAGGTACCACTAATATAATAGATGGTGTGTGGAAATTTTGTACTTCTAATAAAGATGATTTATATTGAGATATGATTAATCTCTCGCTTCGAAGTATCCATGCTTCATATGTATATAACTTGTATATGTTTTCTTGGGTCCATATTGTTTGGCGTATATAACCATGCTTCTTTCTTTTTGAATTTCGTTATTTTCATTTTTAGTACCATTGCAATTAAATATTTCCCTCACGCTAGTAGTTATGCTTGAGGTTTCAAAGCTTCTATGTGGCACTAGTTATGTTGAGACAACATCAATTTATGTTTCCAAAGCATGCAGGGGTGTGTTTCTTCCTCAGTTTTTATCAATAGAACTATGCTTCTACATTTTTGCATTTGTTGTTTAAATTATCAATGACATTATATTTTATACATCGCACAGGCTTCCTACATTTCTCATATCTATTGCTCATGAATATGCCCAACACATTCCACATTAGCCTTTCCGGCCCCAATGGCTGCTACGACGTTGGCCATGAGCACGTCGATCTCGAGATTATGTTGGTCAAGATTTCGTATTTGAAGCACCACCACGGGGAATAACGACTTATTCACACACTCAGACCGGTCTGCTGCTCCTAGCTAGTACCTTTGTGCACTTCACTAGTGGATGTAGGCACTCCAAGAGGCAGGGAGGATTACTAAGAATGGATTGAGCTATATGTTCAAGGTCATTGACGAACCTCTCATGTTCCTCGTCGACGCGGTGAGCCACCACTAGTAGAAAAAGAGGCTTCCATACGCCCCCATTAGTCCCCAAAATAATCGAACCTCGACCAAAGGGGTCTTTAGTCGCGGTTCGGGAGGAGACCCGTGACCAACTATCTGGGCCCAGCGCGCTTGGTCGACAGCTGGCGGACGGGAGGGGCTTTAGTCCCGGTTGGCCAGGCCAACCGGGACTAAAGGTCCTCAGGCTGGCCCGAAGGCCTTTAATCGCGGTTGGCCAGGCCAACCGGGACTAAAGGCCCATCCCTATATAGGACTCAGCTCACTTCACTTAGCCACAATTGGTGCCACCTCTATTCACAATATTCACAAGGGGGTGGTGGGTTTGCTTTTGGTTTCTCCTATGCACACAAGGTGTTCGATGAAATGCCCGAGAGCATGAAACAAACATGATATGAAGTGTCCGAGCCACACTTGAGCTTTCTCATTTATTTTTCCTCCGCGATCGTGGTTAGCAACTTGAACCTTTCATGATTTGTATTATTTCTAACTAGTTAGTTTAACAAATACATGATGGTTAATTATATACTTTATATAATAATAATGCAGATGAATCGGCAATGGATGTACGGTACCCGACTCCCCGGCGAGTTCACTACGGGTTTGAAAGATTTCCTCGTAGTGGCAAATGCGAACAAGCAGCGAGGTTTTATTATCTGTCCATGCGCTGTCTGTAAGAATCAGAAGGGTTACTCCTCCTCAAGAGACGTTCACATGCACCTGCTTCGGCACGGTTTCATGCCAAGCTATAATTGTTGGACCAAGCATGGAGAAAAAGGGGTTAGAATAGAAGAAGATGAAGAAGGGGATGATATCGATGACAACTATCATGATCATTTCGGTGATACTTTCATGGAGGATGATGCTGAAGGTGGGGAAGGGTTAGGTGAAGGTGAAGAAGAGGCACATGATGAGCCCGCTGATGATCTTGGTCGGACCATTGCTGATGCACGCAGACGCTGCGAAACTGACAAGGAGACGGAGAATTTGGATCGCATGTTAGAGGATCACAAAAAGTCGCTCTACCCAGGATGCGATAATAGTCTAAAAAAGCTGGGATGCATCCTGGATTTGCTGAAATGGAAGGCACGGGAAGGTGTAGCTGACTCATCATTTGAAAATTTGCCGAAAATGTTGAAGAATATGTTTCCGAAGAATAAAGAGTTGTCCGCCAGTACGTACGAAGCAAAGAAGGTTGTCTTCCCTCTAGTTTTAGAGGTTCTGAAGATACATGCATGCATTAACGACTGCATCCTTTACCGTGGTGAATACGGAAATTTGAATGAATGCCCTGTATGCACTGCATTGCGTTATAAGATCAGAGGCGATGACCCTGGTGACGATGTTGAGGGCGAGAAACCCAGGAAGAGGGTTCCCGCCAAGGTGATATGGTATGCTCCTATAATACCACAGTTGAAACGTCTGTTCAGGAACAAAGAGCATGCCAAGTTGTTGCGATGGAACAAAGAGGACCGTAAGTCTGACGGGAACGCAATGGAGAAAGATCGACAGAGAGTTCAAAGATTTTGCAGCTGACGCAAGGAACATAAGATTTGGTCTAAGTACTGATGGCATGAATCCTTTTGGCGAGCAGAGCTCCAGCCATAGCACCTGGCCCGTGACTCTATGCATCTACAACCTTCCTGCTTGGTTGTGCATGAAGCGGAAGTTCATTATGATGCCAGTGCTCATCCAAGGTCCGAAGCAACCCGGCAACGACATCGATGTGTACCTAAGGCCATTAGTTGATGAACTTTTACAGTTGTGGGGCAGACCTGGTGTACGTGTGTGGGATGAGCACAAAGAAGAGGAATTTGACCTATGAGCGTTGCTTTTTGTAACCATCAACGATTGGCCTACTCTCAGTAACCTTTCGGGACAGACAAATAAGGGATACAAAGCATGCACGCACTGCTTACATGAGACTGAAAGTGTATATTTGGATAATTGTAAGAAGAACGTGTACCTGGGTCATCGTTGATTTCTTCCCCCAAAATCATAACGTAAGAAAGAAAGGAAAGCATTTCAACGGCAAGGCAGATCACCGGCCGAAGCCTACGGAACGTACTGGTGCTGAGATATTTGATATGGTCAAGGATTTGAAAGTCATCTTTGGAAAGGGTCCTAGAGGACAATCAGTTCCGCTGGGAGTTGACGGGCAAGCACCCATGTGGAAGAAGAAATCTATATTTTAGGAGCTACAGTATTGGAAAGTCCTAGATGTCCGCTCTACAATCGACGTGATGCATGTTACGAAGAATATTTGCGTGAACCTGCTAAGCTTCTTGGGCGTGTATGGAAAGACAAATGATACAAAGGAAGCACAGCAGGACCAACAACTTTTGAAAGATCTAGATGACCGGCATCCGGAATGGTTTCAAGGTCGTGCCAGCTACGCTCTTACCAAAGAAGAGAAGGTCATTTTTTTTGAATGCCTGAGCAGTATGAAGGTCCCGTCTGGCTTCTCGTCGAATATAAAGGGAATAATAAACATGGCAGACAAAAAGTTCCAAAACCTGAAGTCTCACGACTACCACGTGATTATGACGCAATTGCTTCCGATTGCTTTGAGGGGGCTCCTACCGGAAAATGTTCGAGTAGCCATTGTGAAGCTATGTGCATTCCTCAATGCAATCTCTCAGAAGGTAATCAGTCCAGAAGATCTACCACGGTTACAGAACGATGTGGTCCAATGTCTTGTCAGTTTCGAGTTGGTGTTCCCACCATCCTTCTTCAATATTATGACGCACCTCCTGCTCCAGCTAGTCGAAGAGATTTCAATTCTCGGTCCTGTATTTCTACACAATATGTTCCCCTTTGAGAGTTTCATGGGAGTATTAAAGAAATATGTTCGTAACCGTGCTAGGCCAGAAGGAAGCATCGTCAAGGGCTATGGAAATGAGGAGGTAATTGAGTTCTGTATTGACTATGTTCCTGACCTTAAGCTGATTGGTATTCCTCAATCGCGGCACGAGGGGAGACTAAGTGGAAAAGGCACGATCGGAAGGAAATCAACGATATGTATGGACGGTCATTCTATGACTGAAGCACACCACACAGTTCTGCAAAATTCCAGCTTGGTGGCTCCGTACTTCGAGCAACACAAGAATATTTTACGCTCGGACAACCCGGGGAAGCCTGAATCCTGGATTAGAAAGGCCCACATGGAGACTTTCGGCAGTTGGTTGCGAAAACATTTAATGAATGACAATGATGTTGGAGATCAGCTGTACATGTTGGCCAAGACACCATCTTCGACTATAACGACTTTCCAAGGGTACGAGATAAATGTGAATACATTTTACACGATCGCCCAAGATAAAAAGAGTACCAACCAAAACAGTGGTGTCCGCTTTGATGCAGCAACCGAGAATGGGCAAAAGGTCACATATTATGGTTACATAGAGGAGATATGGGAACTTGACTATGGACCCTCCTTTAAGGTCCCTTTGTTTCGGTGCAAATGGTTCAAGCTAACAGGAGGTGGGATAAAGGTGGACGAGTAATACGGAATGGCGATGGTGGATTTCAACAATCTTGGTTACCTTGACGAACCATTTGTCCTAGCCAAATATGTCGCTCAGGTTTTCTATTTGAAGGACATGAGTAGCAAACCGAGGAAACGGAAAGATAAGAAAACGATCAGTACATCATGCGATGATCCAAAGCGCCACATTGTTCTTTCAGGGAAAAGAAACATCGTGGGAGTGGAGGACAAGACAGACATGTCAGAAGATTATAATATGTTTGGTGAAATTCCGCCCTTCAAAGTGAACACTGACCCAAGCATTAAGTTAAATGGCGAGGATGCTCCATGGATACGGCACAATCGTAAGCAAGCAGGGACACAAGGGAAGAATTGATGTTTAATAATTTATTGTACCAAACTTTGTTGAATGGATCATGTGAATTATATTATCTCTGATGTGTTTTGGGGCTTCCTTGGGCCCACCCTAGCACAACCAAGCAAATACTTGCACATTGCTACCCACTCGAGATACCACTGATGATACGTGAAATTTGAACTACAACCACTGATGTGAAGGGCGTGCCTATAGGCCTAGGAGTACATTTTGGAATGTTGGAATGATTTAGTCATACTCCTGCCTAGGCGTATAATATGCATACTCGTAGTCTTCATAGTCACCGCCGTTGTAGTCGTAGTCGTCGCCTTCTAAGTTGCCGCCGTCGTCGTCGCTACTGTCGTAGGGTGGCGCTCGTGGCTCGAACTGAGGGTAGCGCAAACGGGGGATATCGCCGGCCCTGATGTAGTCCATGACGCTCTGTAGAGTCCGGCCGTACCACCACAGCCGACGACCGGCCTCGTGAAAGTTCCCAGGAGGCAGACCGTCCTCCTCATACCTGGCGAGCATCCTCTCACGCCGATTGATGAAGAAGGCGTCCCAAGTATGCTGGTTATCGGTATGCCAACTGGGATTCCTCCGCTGCTCCGGCGTGAGCTCGTGGTAGTAGTGGTTCGTGATGGCCGCCCGACGCGCCACACCTTGAGGAAGAGGAGGGACCGGCACTCCTCCGGCGCTCGGCATCCAACCGGCAGGAACGCTGTAGCCGGGCGGGCAGGGGTAGTTCGAGGTGGAAAGTGCCTCCGCCTGCATGAAGGTTAGAGTGGGTACGGTAGAAGCCATGAGAGAGTGGTGAGTTTATATGTGTTTATGCCAATGGTGTGGCAATGCATACATATATATAGTGAGAAGAAAACAGATCCCTTTAGTCCCGGCCTGTTTTACCAACCGGGATGAAATGGTTCGGGTTTCGTTCGGAAATGGATCGTCCCTTTAGTCCCGGCCTGTTTTACCAACCGGGACGAAATGGTTAGGGTTTCATTTGGACCAATCATAAAGAATCACACGGATCGTGTGTTTCTTTCAAGCGGTTGTGAGTCGTTGGATCAGGGGTGTGTTTCTTTCGAGCTGTTGTGAGTCGTTCGATCAGGGCTACGGTGTGTTTCCTTTCGAGCGGTTCTGAGCCGTTGGATCAGGGTGTGTCTTAACCGTTGGATCAAAACCTTAGCACAACACTTTGTGAGCCAGAGGACCCTATATATAGCCCACCTTCATACACCGGTCAGTTCATCGACCAAATACAAAACATCCGGATTCGCCTTCATACGTCCTGCCGTGCATTTGGTATGCATATATGCACCCAGTAGCCACGGTAGGGCTGTATGATGGCGATACCGATTGTTTTGTTTTACATCCCCCCTTTAAGGTTTGATACATCATTCAGTTCATCGATCGAATACAAATCATCCGGATTCTCCATCATTCGTCCGACCGTTATTTTGATATGCATATATATATGCACTCAATAGCCACGGTCGGGGAGTATGATGGCGATACCGATTGTTTTGTTCTACATCTCCCTTGAACGTTTGACAAAAGGTTTGATATATCATTCAGTTCATCGACCGAATACAAATCACCCGGATTCGCCATCATACGTCCGACCGTTCTTTTGATATGCATATATGCACCCGGGAAATGACGGGAATATGGGTTTTAAAAATGAATTAGTTTTATTTTTCCGAATTTTTTGATATATTATTTGTATTTTTAAGATTTTAAAGTGAATTAGTTTTATTTTTCTGATTTTTTTGATATATTATTTGTATTTTTAAGAGTTTCAAATGAATTAGTTTTATTTTTCTGAATTTTTTGATATATTATTTGTATTTTAAGATTTTCAAATGAATTAGCTTTATTTTTCTGAATTTTCTGACATATTATTTGTATTTTAAGATTTTAAAATGAATTAGTTTTATTTTTTGAATTTTTTGATATATTATTTGTATTTTTAAGATTTTAAAAAGAATTAGTTTTATTTTTCTAAATTTTTTGATATATTATTTGTATTTTAAGATTTTAAAATGAATAAGTTTTATTTTTCTGAATTTTTTGATATATTATTTCTATTATTAAGATTTTAAAACAAAAAGTATTTGAAAAAGTACCTTTAGTTGTGGTTCGTGACACGAACCGCGACTAAAGGCTCTTTCCGCGCGGGAACGGAAACGCCGCGAAAAAACATTTAGTCCCGGTTGGGGACACCAACCGCGACTAAAGGTACCCCTTTAGTCCCGGTTGGGGACACCAACCGCGTCGGACTAAAGGGGTTCCCTATATATTCTCTCTGCCCCGAAAATCTTCTAAGGACCAAACGCTACCCCGAAATCTTCTAAGGACCAGGAGGCTCCCCGCAAAGACAGAGAGAGGAGGACCCTGCCGGCGGCCGGCCCGCGCCCTTCTCCTACCTCTCGGCTGCGGCGCTGCTCGACCCCCGCCCTGCTCTTCACCGCGCCGCCCTCGTCTCCGGCAGGTTCCCCCGCGCTGCTCCACGAACCGATGGCGGCAGCCCTCTGTCGGCTGCGGTGATGAAACTCCGGTGAACCACGAATCGATTCCTTCCACGGGAAGATAGAGGAGAGGGCGACAGCGACCACGGGGTGAGGACGACGGCGACCACGCGGTCGGTGAGGAAACAGAGGAAGAAGAAAGAGAGGAAAAAGAAACCGGGGTCGTGGGGCCCACCCGTCAGCGAGCGAGAGAGAGCAGAGAGAGAGAAGGAGAGCGCTCGGGGTCGTGGGGCCCACCAGTCAGCGAGCGAAAGAGAGAGAGAGAAGGAGAGCGCTCGGGTCGTGGGTCCCACCCGTCAGCGAGCGAAAGAGAGCAGAGAGAGAGACAAAGGGACTTAAGCAGTTTCTGTTTATAGATTCATAAATCCATAACTAATTCATAAATTCTCCAATTTGAGTGATTCAAATTTCTATACATTCGGGAACTTGAGCAGTTTCTGTTTATAGAAAAAGTTCAACATGCTTCTACAATAATGTTTGCACTAAATAATTAAATACAGAAAAGGGAACTAAAAATGGAAGCTTGCAAAATTCATAACTTGAATTCTGTTAACCCAAATTGAGCGAACTTGAGCTCTAAAATTTTTTCTTAACAAAATATACACAATGGTATTTTATTTGGGAATAATTTTATAAATTTGACCAAAAAACATCAATTTTCTATTCTGGTCATAAAAGAAAAGGAAAAAAGAAAATGGCATAACTAATTAAATAATTATCCAAATATTATGTTTAATACCTCAAAATGTTCAGTGAAACATTTGGCACATGTTTTCAACCTTATACATGCAGTTTGACATCTAAAGTATTTCTATTTTTGTTGTTTTCCAAAAATGGCTGAAATGAAAGCAAAAATTAATAGTTCTTAATCATTGTTTCCTTCATCCAAAAATTATGGAAACTATACCAAATTGAAAAACACTTAAAGTAACATAAGAGAACATCATTTTCATGCATGTTGAAAAATTAATTAGGAACTGGTCTTGTAGTAACAATTAGTATGACACTAAGATAAATATGAGTTTAGGGTTTAAATATTAAAAATAAAGTTTTAATTCAACAGTCGCTGCACCTCCTCTATGTCGCCTTAATCTTATTTTTTAATTCCTTTATACTTAATTAATTTTTACTACATGCAGGAGTGACATATGGCGGACGATAGAGCCGAGCCGCTTAGGGATCCGGAGGCTGAACGTTATTTAATGGGCATCATAAACAACGAGATTGCTTATGTGTCGGGCTCAGAAGATGAGCAAGAAGAGGATGTAGCCTCTTCTTTTCTGAACCTTGACGGTGGAACAGACATTGTCGATGATCAAGAAGGTGAAGGAACGTACATTGTCGACGGAGGTCAACCGTCGACAAACGACGATCTCGAATTGCAAGTAGCAACCACCTCCGGTGAGGTATATATATACATTGAGCCTCTCGTGATACGGACTTACTGAAATGTGAATACATATGTATTAACGCACGCGACTCTCTTTCTTTTTTTAGCCCTCGGCCGGATCGAGTACGACAAAGCGTGGCAAATCCAAGGCGATGAAACAAGGAGAAACATATACCGTCGAATTAGTCAGTGAAACCGGAAAGCCCCTACAGCACACCACAAAGTTTATCAACCAATGCGGAGTCGTTGTTAGAGATAACGTCCCGATCACCGTCCAGGAATGGAAGGAGCCAAAGAAGGCACGTCTTGGTTTCAGTTTTGTCGACAAGAGAACAAAAAAGGATTGCTGGAGAAAGCTTATGGAACATTTCATTCTACCTCCGGAATACAACAAAGTCGATGAATTCGGTAACGAGGTTCCGAGTGGACGTGAGAGGAGGAGGCTAGTCAAAGAGTTCGCTCTTCAGAAGATGGCCGAAGCATTCCGGAACTTCAAGAAAAATTTAACCCGTGACTATGTCAAGAAGGGTAAGACTCCGGATTTCAATGGACAACATGAGAGACTGAAAGTTGGTTGGCCAAAATTTGTGAGGCAAAAGAAATCGGAGCATTTCAAGGAAATATCGAAAAAAATAAGGTTAATGCGGGTAAGAAACAGTAACATCATATTATGGGGCCAGGAGGATGCCGCCTTTAGGCGCCTAAGTGGGAGAAGATGGAGGAGGGCCTGAGGGTGCGAGGAATCCCTCTAGGTACAGAGGGATGGGACGAAGGGCCAAAAGCTGGTGGTACGGGCATGGAGGATCGCTAGACCCGGAGACAGGTGTGTGTGTTCACCGGCAGAAAAAGTTTGCTCCCACCCAAGCCCTTATTGACGCAATGACCCAAGCTCAAGTGGGCTTGATCAAGTTCAACAGAGAGAAACACGCACTGACAACAGCCCTCGGGAATGATGAACACGGAGGACATGTACGAGGCAAAGGCAGAATTCCGTGGAAAGTAGGGTTTTTCCAGGACAATGACCCGTACTGTTACAGAAGCCCTAAGAGAAAGACGGACCGGGATGCAGATCTTTTGGCGAAGTTTGCATCGGAACTCCGTGAGTTGAAGCAGACCGTGCAAGGACTAGTAAAAGAAAGATAGGCTGCAGGGCTGCATGAAGATCATGAAGCGGATCTCGGAAGCCAGCAGCGGAGAAGCAGTGTGGCTTCCACGGATGCCCCGCCTGCAGGTGCTAATGCACCGACGATCAAGATTCGTGCACCGGAGCCTCACTACCCCGTGGATGATGTAAAGGAGATGAAAGAATGTGATCTGCATTATCCCGTGGGGAATGTTTCCACGAAGGTAGATACCGGCATTGCTTTACCCTGTACACCTGGAGCACTCCACCACAACAACCCCATTGCATATGGCTTTTCTCGTGTCACGGTGGAAGACATACTCCAAGAGTTTGAGGACCTGGAGATTGACAAAGCTACACCCGAAGGGGAGAGAAGACTTGGAGATGTCAAGCGCCAGATCATTCTATGGAAAAAGAAGTACATAGTGTTTCCAGGCGAGGCGCAAAGGCTAACAAGTCCACCCCCCTCCGATGGTGGTGGTGGTGGTGGTGGCGGTGGTGGTGGTGGTGGTGGTTCACCTACACCCCCTTCACGCCATTCGACGCTGTCCCCCGGTCCACAACCTCCGGCGGGTACGACGTCCCCCAATCCTCCTCCGGCGGGTACGACGCCCCTCAATCCACCTCCGGCGAAGAAGCAGAAGCAGGCGGACAGCAAGGAAACCCGCTCCTGGACTATTAACCCAGACCCTTATGTACCTAAGACCACAACGGTACCGGGGCCATCACTGAAGCCTCTCCTCCCAAGGCCTTGGGAACTTAGTGAAGCTGAAACCAAATTGGCCGCGTCTGCTCATTATGAGAAATGGAAGGCGTATACGAAGGCGATAAAAGAGCCTGAGCCCAAGCAAGTATTCACTGAGAAGCAAAAGAACTGGGCTAAGGATTATTTGACGACAACGTCCCAAGCCGAGCTGAATATGCCTGACGACTATGGACGTGAACTTCGTAGGCAAGCAGAAATATTGAAGGAGGAGAAAGAAGAAAGTAAAAAAAGCGGGAAACAAGTTGACCAGCTCGAGATGCAGAATAAACAATCGATCCCCCCGCTCATAGTGAAAGCTGGTCCGGAAGAGGACCCCGAGATCATAGCAGCTGCGGCAACACTTGGATTGACTGTAGCGAGTGCCATGAAACAAGCGTCCGAGATGGGTTTGACTCTTCGTGCCTCGTTAGACCTTGAGGATGTACCAGTAAGTGAGATAGCATTACAATATGTGCAGAATGGGCCTCTCGTCGAGTCTGCGCAGGAAAAGAGTCTAGCACCACAAATGCGAAATCTGCTACGTTGGTACAAGAATTTCATAACATGGGCTGGCAAAGAATATGTTTATGCGGATGTTACAGAGGAGCATCACACCAAACGATACTCTGTAGAAGTTCATATGAGTGAATTGTTCCAGTTGTTCAATCTGCGCGAGCTCGACAAATCTATGCTGAGTTGCTACGTTCTGTAAGTGATTTATTTCTACCTCATCTCGTTCTTCATTGGCTGCACTATATATATATAATTTTTTTTTTGCGTACGCTATTACGCAGATTGAAGATTTGGGAATGCAAAATAAGAAACATCCATGGTGTTGGGTTCATTGACCCACATATCGTTAATGGATATGTGTTACAACATCACCCCGAAGACGTGGAGAAAGACTTGTACAAGTTTCTTAGAAAGCATCAACTCAAAAGTCATATTCTATTTCCTTACCATTTTGGGTGAGTGTTTCTCTCTTGTGCCCATTCTCTTTTGTTTACTCCATGCATGGTATGTCTAATCGATGAGTTATGCATGACTGTGCATGTAACGTGTCCGCAGGTTCCACTGGATTCTGCTAAATATTGAACTTCACACCTCCAGAGTTCTAATCATGGACTCTATAGATTCGGATTCAAAGCGTTGGGCCGACATGAGAAAAATGCTGCAAAAATAATTATTTTCAATCATTTGCGCTCTATATCGATCGGTCTATTTTGTTCATTTCCTAATATCAAGTAACTAATAACTCCCTTGTTCATTTAATTTTCTTTGCCCTGTAGGGTTTGGAGACGGTTCTTAGAAGAAATTGTCGGTGAATTCAAATATGAGCTAGAATTTAGAAGGTTAGTTAATGTAGATAAGCAGCCACCGGGGACCAATCTATGTGGATACTATGTTTGTGAGAACATCCGGAGACACACCTCTGAGCGGAAGACGTCGGATAGCGTGCGGAAGGCGACGGATAACTTGTGGAAGAAGCTTAGTCCAGAAGCTCGATTCCGACCAATTCAAGAGGAATTAGTAGGATTTTTCATGAGGGAAGTCATCAATCCTAAAGGAGAACACTATACCGAGGACGAAGAAAATTATATGCATACCCTAGATTGAAACTTGTTCGAAGTTGTATATGGTCATCCATCCTAATTGTGTATGGAAACTTGTTCGAAGTTGTATATGGTCACCCGAGATTGAATATATATTATATATTCCTCTTGAATTCTTCTTGTTTGAAATTTCATATGCATGTATATAGTAGCGTAGAATATGTGTACTGAAACTTCATCAAAATTAAAATAAAACACAAAATAAAATATAAAATAAATAAAACACTACAAATTAAAAAGAAACCAGGTTTAGGGGGGCTAAAACCCTAAACCTGCGGAGTAGGCCTTTAGTCCCGGTTAGCCACGAGAACCGGGACTAAAGGTCTCCGCGCCGACGGACTCCTGGCGCCCATGTGGACGGGCCTTTAGTCGCGGTTCGTAAGAGCGCGGCTAAAGGGGGGCCTTTAGTCGCGCATATTTATCCCGGTTGCACAACCGGGATTAATGGCCTTTGCGAACCGCGACTAAAGTCCTATTTTCTACCAGTGCACCGCCATGAGAGGTGGACAGCGGGCATTATGTCAGACGACACAAACCTGTGTATTGTTCATACTGTGTGTATATATATGCAAATTCTGATATTATTGAGAGCAAAAGCAAACTTTATTTTGACGCAAATTTTATTCTCTATAGGAAGCAATGATGACAGTTCCTAGAAAAATACAATTTCATCTGGAAGAAAAGTACATGGATCTTATGGACAAAATGTTGATAGAATAAATGTTTATTACATTGGAAGATTGGAAGCAAAAATTATTATCTTTGTTCGTGCTTCGACTATCCGAAATTTGAGATTCACAATGTCTTAACAAAAAAGTTCTACAAAGTTACATGTGACATGCTTGAGTCTATAACTTAAGATGTTCCTGTCTTCATTGCTTCAAAGTTATATTTGACATGCTTCAAACTTAAATACAATATGTTTCTGTACCCTACATACGTGTTTTTGTTCCTTGTGAGACCGAGGCAAATAAATAAATCTCTAGAGAAAATCTGAGTCTCAAACGTCTTCTAATCGAACGGGAAGCAAACTATATTATTGTTGGAAACAAACCGTCTTTCCCGAGGAATCATAATTTATATGTGAAAGAAACTACAATAACTAGTGTACTTACAATTTAGAAATAGTTTTCTAGAAAGTATGAACACATCGGAAGTTATTGCTAGTAAAAAAAATCACTTTTTTGGTGGCTGTAATTAGTTTCGACGTGATTTCAGGAGTAATTTTAGGAAGCAGACGTGCAAACTGGCAACTTATGCACATGCTTTAGCCATAATCAAACGGTTCATAGAAAAATAATCCTAGGGCCCTGGATTGGTCCGACGGGAAGCTAGGAATCGGCGTCCGATTCCTAGTGGTCGCCACTATTCTCTAAGACACGTTTCATCAAACCCTAAAAATGATGCATGATGTCAATGGTTCAGTTTTTTTTTGTGTGGGACCCATGGTTCAATTTAAAGGCTAGAAGTTATACATATATTTTAATCTGTGATACACCAGAAAACACTATTAAGATATTTGTTAGATCATACGCTTTAGATTTCTTTCCCCTAAATACATATACACTATGAAAACTAAGGAATTGTAAAGTATTGATCCAAGAATAAGCTTTTGGTACGAAATAAAACTTAAATTTAGCATGTCTCATGAGTATTTTACAATGATATGAAATATATTTCAAAGAAGATTATAACTAATATTTAGTTGTGTTTCTCGATATTTGTTTAAGTATGCCAAATATGTTGCAAAAATTATACTTATTAAGAGAGTAGCATGTTAAAAATGAATACTATATAAGTATAGAAGTTTAGTACAAATTGGAAAAAAGTCTATATAACCCCCATAACCATTGGATTTTGGAACCAGCACCCCCCAAGGTTCAAAGTGGCATACTTAACCCCTTAAACTAACAAAAACCGGGCAGTTAACTCCCCGAGATGTGTAGAGCAGTAATGAAATGTTGTTTGATGACGTGTACCGTGGTTTAGTCCAGCAAGGCCACCACGGCCTAGGCGCCATTGCATACGGAGTTCATCATATTTTCCTTGCATAGCGCGGAGCCGCCCTCGGCGCAGCTCACAGCAGACTCGAGGATCTGAAGAACTTAGGCCGACGAGCTAACTTCCGGCGTGCCGTGGAGCACGCGCCGCTTAGGTGCACCATCTCGTCGGGCGTCACGAGCCGCGCGCGACACAGGAAATGCCGGTGTCCTTGGCCTTCTTGCCGTATCGGCTTGGCCACCAGATTGGACGATTGGGTCGCGACCACTTTTGTATCGACGACGGAATTGACGAGCATGAACTCCAGAAGCTTGAGGTCAACTACCATCACGCGCCATCACATCATAGAGAGATTACATAGATCACAATGAAATCTTCTCACATCATACTTAAACTTGAACATGAACATAAATGCCAAGCACAAGAACATAAATCGATCACAAGTACTCACATCATACTTAAACTTAAACATGAACATAAATCTCCGATGCATGAAACTCAACTCTTGATAAAAGTACTCACATCATAGAGATATTACATAGATCACAATGAAATCTTCTCACATCATACTTAAAATTAAACATGAACATAAATACCAAGCATAAGAACATAAATCCATAACACACTTGTACACACATGTTATGGCACCCTCCTATCTTGTGGTGGGATCCCAACGCCGGAGTCCCTCTCCGATGAAACTCAACTCTTGATAAAAGTACTCACTCATAGAGAGATTACATAGATCACAATGAAATCTTCTCACATCATACTTAAACTTAAACATGAACATAAATCCCAAGCACAGGAACATAAATCGATCCCAAGTACTCACAGCATACTTAAAATGAAACATGAACATAAATCTCCGATGCATGAAAACCCAACTCTTTGATAAAAGTACTCACGTCATAGAGAGATTACATAGATCACAATGAATTATTCTCACATCATACTTAAGCTTAAACATGAACATAAATGTCAAGC